>CM062249.1:19274046-20474046 GCA_031216285.1 Syzygium syzygioides | reverse complement strand
ATAAAAGCTCAAAGACCATGGTTGTCTGTGATTGGAAAACTAATCATAGGGTGGATTTTCTAGTATAATCAAAGGCTTCATACCATCTCAAAGATCTTCCATATAATCTCATTCTCTGCCTTTGAAATATTTCATTGTTCTTAAGAAGCAAAATACCGGGACTATTTCACTCAGTAACTTCCCTCAGCACATTTTAGTTTCCTTCACCTCCATGCAAAACTTTCAGACCCTAGCTGTCTTTAAGCCACTCCTTATGCTATGACTATGAAAGATGAAAGATCAAAATAAGAAAGCAAGGGTAACGGGGTCTGGTCAGATCATGAACAGAGGAAACTAGGTAAAGATCAGCCATATAATTTTTCAAAGTGTCCAATTTTCTCTTAAGTTTCATCCTCCCATGCATGAAAATGAAATTCAATTTTACTGCTCCATTCTCATCACTGAAGAATAACTCTTCCACCACCCATATATCACAAAGTCATACCCTATTTTCACATATGTATGTTTAGCTCACCTTGGCAACAGCATAAACACCAAAGAGACCAGTGTCCTTATAGTTGGTATTGAATGCCATAATAGATTCTGCTATTTCGTTAATTGCAGCTCTTTGTGCCAGTTCAGAACTGTTGAAAAGTTTGTAACATATGTTAAATGATGCTACTGCACCATGTAAGTGCTTGAAAACAAGCAAAACTAATTCTTAATATACAAGTACAAAGTTAACATAAATTGCCCACCCCATGTGCTTTCCACCTCCAGCGTTTTTGTTCCATGAGCCTAACATCGCCTGCATCACCATCAGAGCGATGGAATCTGGATCCGTCCAAGATGCTCCACTGAAAGCGACTGCAAATTGTGCCAGAGGAATATCGTCGTCGATTATCCTGACCTGTTATTGCATTACTTCAAAAATGAATATATCATGGGAAACATATGATACAGATCATATCACATTAAGGGGCTACTACACAATCAAATCTCCCACCTCCGAACCAGTAAAAATTGCAGGCTCCTTTGCAGCTAACTGGGAAGCAGTGGTTGGATCAGCAGAGAGCTTCATAAACAATTTCTTTACTTGCTCAACAACATCTTCGTGCTTCACAGCTCCAGATGCAGCAATAACCTAAACCACAAAAACACAATTAAGGAGTTATTAAAAAGAAATGCTTGTGGCAGCTAGTACCCATTGCTAACTTCTAGGGACAATAATAGTACCTAGTCAATTTAGTAAAGCAGGCATACATTGCACTCTCATTTCTTATGTCCTAATTCTCTTCTTTTCTTGTCATTTGCTCTTTTCTTGGTTGTGAAAAGAGAACCGAGGTGGCAAAAAAACAGGCAAAAAGAAAGGTTGCATCACGAATATTACCATTCTAGGAGCTGTGTAGTGTGTTTTTATGTAGTTCTGAAGATGTTCCTTTGTAATTGTCTTGATATTTTGAGCAGGTCCAAGAATAGTCCTTCCCAGAGGAGAGTACTGGAATGCTGTTGCATGCAAATGATCAAATATCACCTCCTCAGTTTGGCCTTCAACCTACAGCATTTAAAGAGACAAACTTACTACAAAGAAAGCATCATTGTGAGGGAGGCTATCGGCATTAGAATACTGAAGGCTAATGAGGCAATCAATAAACAAATGACAACGCATCATGACAAGTTCAGAGCCAGTTAAAAGAGCTCAGAAGGTACTGCAGTTTCCTTACCAACTATTACTATTTTCTATTGCGATGCCAAGTATGAGCACCCTATATAAGTTTGGCTAAAATTTCAATGAGAATGTGAAATTGCTAAAAACTCAATGCAAGCCCCTTTACCCCAGCAATTCCACTCGACCTTTTAGAACATTCTCAATTAACCCAACTAAACCCAAATTTAAACAAGTCCTACCATTTATTTAGGCTGTTTGTTTCGTGGAAAATGAATGATTTGGGAAAACATTTTCCAAAAAAATTTCGCTTATATCGCTTGACAAAATATTTTTCCTTCATCCTTACCAAAAAAAAATATTTTTCCTTCGTTCATTTTTGTAAGTGACACAAGTAATCATTTTTAGGAAAATGTTTTCCGAATCATCCATTTTCTGCGAAACAAACACACCCTTATTTCATATTTAGACAGAAGAAATATCTGATAAAAGATTAAATGGAGGCTAATGCCACCAAGGCAGACTGATTCCCAGCATTACACACACAAAAAATAAAAAAAAGAGTAGCTCAAGACAATGATGGTAGATTCAACAACTAATGCTGCACTAGAAACATGAACTGATCCGATAAATAACAAGCAAATTCACAGAACACCGCATATCAAAAGAATTACCTCTTCCATCTCACGTAAGATCACATCGCGCTCCCGGTTGATTCGGTTCTCATCAAACTTGGAGTTCTGCAGGATATCGGCCAAGATGTCGAGGGCATTGTTGACATCCTTATCCATCACCTTGGCATAGTAAGTGGTCTGCTCCCTAGAAGTGTAGGCATTCAAGTGTCCTCCCATGTTCTCTATCTCTTCCTCCAACTGCCTTGCCGTTCTCTTCTCAGTCCCTACAACAAAGCCGAAGAGGAACCAAACAAAAAAAGGCTCCGATTAGAGCAAATTGCAATCATCAAAAACAACACAGAATACAAAGAGATGCCAATCGATTCAATACCCTTGAAAATCATATGCTCGAGGAAATGGGCGGTCCCGTTGGTGTCGTCGGTCTCGAATCGCGACCCGGCGTCGATCCACACCCCGACGGTGGCGGTGCGGGCGGCGAGGTTCGACTCGGTGGCGACACGGAGGCCGTTGGGGAGCGTGGTGACGCGCGTCTGTGGGGCGGCGAGGATGCGGGTGTGGTCGGCGACGGCCGGGTGCGGGGAGGCGTACCGGAGGAACCTCGGATCCGGGTTCTCCAGCTGCTTCAGCTTCGACTTCACGGACTCGGCGAGGCGGTCGTAGACCATGGCGTCGGGGGGCGGCGGGGCGGGGGCCAAGGCCGCCGCCGGCGAAGAGGCGGCGGCGACGGCGGCGGGCGCGGTCGATTGGGATCGGACGGCGGTCCGGGAGGGCAGCGACGCCGCGGCGCGGGAGCCGCGGGAGCGCACGGCGAGGGCCAGCAAGTGCTTGATGGCCATGGTGGAGAGGGTGCGAGGGGAGGTCTCCCGGCGGAGAGACTGATGATTGGCTGGGTCGGTCTTCCTTTGATAGGGTTTCGCCTACCCTTCAGGTTCAGTCGATCTCGAGGAGAGAGAGAGCGCTTCCTGCTGACGTATTCTCTAGAGAGAGAGAGGGGGGGGGGCGGACGAGGAGACCCGGTATACAAGCCGAAACGACGAGTCGTTTTCGGGAAGTGCTCCCTCTACAAACGATGTGTGTTTTCAACTTGATTTTTTTTTTTGGACATAGTTTTCAACTTGATTTCGAGTACCTTGAATTTTGTTTCAAGGGATAATCGGAGCAAATGGTTCTAAAATTTATTATAAAAGTGTAATTAAGTCTTAAAATTATTAAAAAGTACAATTAAGTCCTAAAGCTTATCGCGGATGTGAAATTGAGTCCTAAAATTTTTGCAAAGTGTAATCAAGTCTTAAAATTTGTCATGAAAGTACATTCTAGTCCTAAAACTTTCAAAATGTGCAATCGAATCTTAAAACTCTAGAAAAGTGCAATCAACGAAAAGAATTAATTGAACCAATTTGATAAGTTTTAGAATTAAATCGCACTTCATGATAAGTTTTAGGATTCGATTGTACTTTTTGAAAGTTTAAAAACTCAATCGCACTTTTATGACAAGTTTTATGACTTCCAATGTACTTTATTACTTTTATTTTGTGTAATATGCACAATTAATACTTTAAAAGTAAAATGTTAGACAAATTTTGGGACTCGACTGCACGGATTAAAAGTTTTTGAACTTGGTTGCGCTTTCAAAATAAGTTTCAAGACTTCCGTTATACATATCTCGATCCGAAGTGTTAATGACATCTTCGTACGATGATAATAATATATGAAAATTCACGTGCACTTTGTCAAAGAAAACCCACTAACCATTCTCCCCTCAATAGATCTGATCTTTGCTTACAAAGATTAAGTTGCCCCATGAACCATCACAATCCAATTAAGTTGTTGGTTTGGATATGTAGTTTTCATCCATAGAATATTTCATTTTCTAAAGCCTTTATAAATTGCATTGTCAATTCTTTTAGTTACTCATTTGAAGGGTGATCGGTTTCAGAGTGAGTAGAGTCAATTCCTAATTTGTGGAACTGGAAACCGACCTTATTGACTTTGAAATCGAACTGAACCGAACCAATTAGTTTTGGGCCGATTCTAGGTCAACCTAAAAGCTTGCCGGGTGCTTTTCTTTAGTATCATCACTTGTATATTGTATTGAGAATCAACAATAACCAAATCTCCTTGCTTACCTATCGAGCGGACAATCACTTAATGCTACTCAGGAAACAATGGGACTCACAAAACTTTAGATCTTCTTAAGTTCACTTTGTGGCCCCCGTTTTTCAATCTCTCATACTCTCCTCAAAACTCGACCGCCAGAATTCTCTTATTGGTTTTGCTTCGACTCCAAACTCTCCACCTTAAGGAGACTCCAAAATTTCGAGAGTTAATCTTTTGCCCTCTTAATCTCTCCTTAAAAAACTTGGTTGTTGTTTTCCCTTCATCTCCAATATGTGCCAGCTACGAGATGATGCAAATCCCATCACTTACCGGTTCTGCTGGTTTGGTCCGTCAGTCCGGTCCAGCACAAGAAATAGGTTAGATTTGATCTGGCTCCCGAATTGAACCTGGTTCAGTGTTCACCTTTAACTCTTCCAACTTCATGCAAATCAATTAGTTCCCGTCATACCATCTACCTTAACACATGAGTTGAAAAACACTCCATCTTATTCACATTATAGTGCTAAAAGAAGAGGGAATTGACCCATTTTAACAGGTCTAGCAAACGTGAATGTGAGACGAAAATCACTTTGAGAACGAAAAAAGGGTCAAGATCACCTTCCCCTCTTCATTTCCTTTTTCAGCTTTCTTTCATCTTCTTTTTTAGTTGTAATCCATTTCTTCTAAATTTGCACTTACTACAAAGGGAAGATTACAACGAATTTCAACTGATCCGACGGCCTATAGCTAAAATTTCAAAAAAAAGGGGGTAACTTGTAATTATGCAACAAATATTGGGAGCAAAATGTAATTCTTGAGGACAATTTGCCCTTACGTTCTCGCCGTCGAATCACGTGATTGGTTTTCAGGTGACAATGCGGCTAGAGTCAACACTAGGGGGACATTGAAATCGATTCGAAATCATCGGGGTCGCCAAAATTGAGATGTTGGGGATAAATTTGCAATGCACTTAAAAACCGAGGGGCAAATAATAAATTTTCCTTCAGTTTAGGGATAATGATACAAACAGTTCGTAAACTTCTGTTTAATGCGTAATTTGGTCCCTAAACTTTTAATTTATTTAATGTAGTCCCTGGACTTTAGCCTACATTGAACATTGTCATATAGTTCATGGACTAAATTGAACATGTACTAAAAATCCAGAAACCACCTTAAATAGATTAAAAATTCATTGACCAAATTGCACATTAAACCAAAATTCAGGTACTGTTTGTGTAATTTCCCCCCAGTTTATTTGCAGATTCAACTAGCTGGGCGGAGTTTGCAGTAGTCGGCAGTGAATGCTCACAAATTGAATAATTAAAATGCCATCAACTCCTTCCAAGAAAAAGAGAAGTCGTTCACAAATGCGGGAACGTTTTTCAGCTTCCTTCCCTGTTTTTAGCATGGAAAACCCAATGGAAAATTCACAGCAACAAGTTCATAGATTTTGATCATAAAGACGAAATTCCATATTTAGATCCAAAAGACGTTGCGTTCAAGTCCTCCTTGTAAATTTTGGTCCCGGAGGTAATGAAATTCAAAGTCCAAAAACGTGAGAACGTGATCAGAATTCTGGGCTCTGTTCAGCATCTCCATATAGAACAGATGGTATGCCTCATCGTATACTGTTATGTACTTCGACTACTTCATCTACACGCCCAAGTGACAAAAGTTCAACCCTACATTTTGCTAAACAATGAATCATGCATATCCTCTCATACCCGATTCGCCCTGGCCGCGATTCAAGCTGTTTTGAGCGATTCACCGAGGACGCCATCCAAGAAATGCCCCGTTTTCTTTTTTTTCTGGTGACGCACGAGTAACTCGAGCTTCTGATTCTTCTTTTCTTTCTGCTGTGACTAGATTTGTACATTACCACCAGAAGTAGTAGATGAATCATCAGGAGGGCTGATTGAGATCCAGAGCAGAGAGACTGTGATTGAGACCAGGCCTGACCAGACATAGACAATGGTTGGGACTCGCCCTCTCCTGCCCATCAGCCCCTTGGCAAATGGATACATGTGAGCCAACACCCAGAAGCTGAAGAACACCCCTCCTAGGAGCTTGCTCCACTGCGGGATCTCGCTGTAAATCGTCCTCGAGAACCCGATCACGACCGCCACGATGTTGACCACCATTATGGTCAGGGGCATGATGAAGAGGCTTGTCCACTTGATGACGTAGAGATCGGCATAGATGTCGTCCTCGTCCTCGGCGGTGGATTTGGAAGTCAATGTGAAGGAGATCTCGATGCCGGCTATTACCTTGAGCAGGCCCTGGAGGACGGCGGCAAGGTGGGCACTCGTGCCGCCTATGACCCAGAACTGCTCATTCCGCCACCATTCCTCGAGGCCCACCCCAGACCACTTCACTTCGAGGAGGGAGATGAGGGTGAGTGTGACTGTGATGATGAGCAGGTAAGTAAGGAATGCGACATTGAGGCTTTGGACAATGAATTGGCCCGAGAAGAGGGAAAGCGCGGGGAGAAAGCAATAGACCGAGAGGAAGACCGAGGTGAACGGGTATATGCCGACGTTTAGGTACGCAATGCGTTGCAGGAACTTGAGGCGCCGGCTCCCGAGCAAAGCATTGTTTCGAGAGAAGAAGATCTCTACAGACCCTGTTGCCCATCGGAGCACCTGGTGGAGGCGGTCGGTGAGGTTGATCGGTGCGGAGCCGCGAAACGCATCGCGCTTTGTGATGCAATACACGGACCGCCACCCGCGGTTGTGCATACGATATCCAGTGACCACGTCTTCCGTCACCGACCCGTAAATCCATCCTATCCTGTCACCCCATTCAGTCTTGTCTTCATACCTGCGGGCGCGTAAAAAGGGTAGATTACTACAAAAGGTGACAGAAACAGTTCCTTAAAAAGCCAACTGGAATTGTATCTTGACTTGGATAAAAGATACAAGCATTGCCTCGTCTCAAATCATTCGAAAGCTGATCACATTATTGTAATGGCTCCAATTAACATCGAAAGCAATTACCAGCAGGAGATGACAGCCACTGCCTCAGCAACTGTAGGCGCATCCAATGGCGGGCGAGGAAGAAGAAGGGCTCCAGGAGGCCTGCCATTCTTTATCGAAATATGATCAGCGAGTGGTCGCCCCTGAAACTCTGCGATGGGGATCGATTCAGTGAGCATGGATGAATTTCCGAATTTCTTTGGTAAACTTAAGTCCGGGTGCGATGTCAGGGGTTGCGTGTCCGAGTCCTCATCCTCACTTTGCATCTGCACATTCTGTGCCGGAGTCTTGATTTGTCCAAAGAGACCGTCATACTCGTTTGCTCTTGGCGGTTGAAACCCGTAAAGCGCAAATCGCCGGAACATACAACCGGTCCCCACGTATACCGGCCCTTGGAGACCATCGAGCGCTCGCATATTACCTGTCACGACCAAAATGAAAGATAAAACCTCACATGTTGGTATGCAGCAATGCCCATATTTTGGTTTGTCACAGGATTAAGTGAATCTGTTGACCGCAGAAGATGACATTACCATCAAAGAAGACGGTGTTGTGATTGGCATATCGATCTGATGGATCGATCCCTTCAAATCTCTGTGGAAACTGAATGTAGCAAATGCGATCTCCACCACGGTCCATCATGAAACACATGCCCTCCTTGATAGCTTTCGAGTTGTAAATATAGTGGTCGCAGTCCAAATTGAGTATGAACGGTCCGTTGGATAGTATCGCCGATGCTCTAACCAAGGCATTCATCGCTCCAGCCTTCTTGTTGTGGTCGTACCCGGGTCTTTTCTCCCTCGACACATATGCAAACATCGGCAACCGAATGTCGATACCCGAGAAATCCAATTTCTTCTCGTCCGGATGGCCCATCACGGGGTCGTTCTCCGGGACCTTGCTCATTATCTGCATTGTGGACAATAAGAGAAATGGGAACTGCGTTTAGTACCGAATTCAACAGCTCATTGATTTGATGATCAACTCGTTACCTGCAATATCCCGGCATGGTCTCCTTTAGCGTGATCGGCACTTGAATTGAACCATGTCCCTGGCCAATGAGTCCCGTCGGCCATCCACGTAGCCTTCGTGACCTCGATCGGTTCCTGTGGCAGGACTCCTCCATTCTTTTCCCGAGCAAGCTGCTTCTCTTTTTTTTCTTCCCTCAAATTGTACGAATCGCAGCGCCTTCGTATCACCTCGGGAAGGCCGTTGATTCTGACTTTAAATTCATCATACTCCCTCTTGATCCAACGTCGGTCTTTTACGAAATCGAGCCGCTTCTTGTTCTTCGTGGGGTCGGATTTTAAACTAAAGTAACTCTCTGGATTTCTAGGCTCAATGTTGTGCTTTCTGCAAAAGGGCACCCATACCTGTTGCATTGGGAGAAAATAGAGGACACAATGTTCTGTGACTTTGTCTTACTTCATTGAATGGATTTGAGCACCGCCGAGATAGTTTATCTAAACGGAGAAGTACCTGAGCGAAGTTGATGGCTTCAGCCATTGCCTCGAAGGTGAGAATCGCCCCGCCATCATCCGAAATGTAGCACGAAAGCTTCTCGACGGGGTAATCGACTGCAAGAATTGAGAGGATCGTGTTGGCGGTGACAAGAGGCGGCTCTTTTTCTGGGTCGGCCGTCGACACCATCACGTCAACCGCCGGCAAGTCCGACCGGCCGTGGGGATTGGATGGGGAAGGCCTCTCGAACTTATCGGTGAGGGCCGCGAGATCTGTCGCTCGGTTTATGGGATTGAACTTCGGCAATATGTCCAACAGCCACGAGAAGGCGAACCAAAGCTCGCAAACGATGGACATGCCCCACAGCCACATCGCGTCTTGATTCGGGTTCGCGACTCGCCAGTAAAGAAACAGAACTAAGGCCGCCATCCGCATCACTATCAGTAGCCTGTTTCCAACACATAAAATGGCACAATTCATATCGCATGCTTTTGATCTCGATCAACTGATCTAGCCGTGGCCGGGACATTGAGGAATATCCAAGAAGGCATTCAGGGAGGGATTAGAGGTACCGTGCTACGGGAAGTGAAGGATCGTTTCCTATGTCAGCTATCAGGAACGGGTTTTAAACTAGTATCCGAAAGCGTATATCGTGATTTTTTTCTGTCCATCGATAAAATAAAACGGCGCAGTTCATATTGCATGCCGGGAAATTTTGCGTGATTAGACTCGAAAGAATCGGTTTAGGTGGTAATTATAGTGCTGCTACAAACATATGGCTTCAATCTCAAGCACGTTAATAACTTTGAGTTCAATGTGTCAATGTGCTCGGTCCAATGTGCTGTTTGGCTGGTTCATGTGTCAATGAACAAGCTTTATGAGCTGCATCTTTTTCTTTGGTAATGTATGAACTGCATTTGATACATAGTATGCATCTATTGAGATCTCTGTGGGCCTAACGAAGGGACATTTCTGGAGCTACCGATGATGTTCCGTGAATTTGAGTCCACGTCAGAGAGTTTCGATAAGCATATGAACCTGTAAGGGCTAAGAACACCCGGTGGAACCTTGATCTTCCTTGTGAGAGGCTTCCAAGGTTTGTCCATGAAGTCCTCCATGCTCATCCCGCCATCATAAGCATCCTCCTGGTCCTCCTGCCAATATGCATTCCCAATTCCATACTTCCCTTTGCTTTCGAACAGCCATCGCGTGTGGTCGAAGTCCCCGGTCTGGCTCCTCAGGAGCATAGACTTGTTGTTCGACTTCATCAGGGACAACCTGCGGTCCATTTTCGCCCCACCGCTCCCCCCGCCCCCGTCGCCCGGCCGTTGCGTGTCGGATCCAAACCGGGTAGATTTGTACCCCCTCGAAGCTTCCTTTCTGGAGTCCGAGGACGTGCTCGGCCCCGTCGACTCCCCCATCGGCTGGTTGTCCGGCGTGGGCGGCATGAGCACCGTGTAGTTGATGTAATCGTTCTGGCCCGAGAACTCGCCGGACATGTCCAGCTCGTCATCTCGGGACAGGCTGACGATGCGGCCGCTCGATGTCCGTCTCGAGAACTTGACCGCCTGGGGCGGCCGGCCCGCGGCCGGCGACGACAGGGAGGACGATCTTTTCGTGGGGCTCGTCGGGGTCGCCATCGTATGTTTTACCTCGCCTCCGCGCATTCAATCTTCACCACCGTGAATGCAAAGCCGTTTGTGGGATTTCATGGGGATGGTAAGAAGCAATACAAGAGTCCTGGGTCATGAATCTTTGTTTGGGCTGCTCTAGAGAATTGTGTTGAATGGATGGAAAGGAAGAGCGAGAAGGCCAAGTTCGTTTTCCCAATTTAGTGGCTTGCATCTTTTTACTATAGTTAGGTCTTTCTTGAGAGAAGGTTTCTGCCTCATTTCAAGGTTGGCCTCTCCCCCTCTCTCTCTCTCTCTCCCCTTAAAATGAGGGGTTCTCTTTAGGATTGAACGAAACATACATAACATTTGATTGCTTGGATCAAAGATCAAGCCACACAAGCAAACGCACGAGTGACTAAAGCTCTGAGTACATTTCGACGGGTCTAAGTTCGATCCCTTCAACAACGACGGGCCCTCTCTCTTTACATTGCGATCATCTCTCCGTTTCCACTGTAGGACTGCCCCATCTCGAACTGCAACCATCTGTCGTCCTAGCCGCGCTCGCAGACCGCTCAAAGGCTCATTCTGTTCTCGAGCTCACCATAGCGGCGGGCGGCATCGAGCAGGTCGGAGGCAGCGCCGGCGACCCTGCCCCGGTCGACCTTTAAATTACATATGTGAGCATGTGTGTTAGCAATGGGGATATAACTTCGTGAACACTAAAAATTGGAGACAAAGGTGTACATTTTTTTTAGTAATTAAACCTTAAATTAATGATGTAAAAGACCAAAAAGACAAACTTGGTGTGATCCTATAGAATCCTTCGTATAGATTGGCCTGGATCAAAGCTCAGGCTCTGTATATTTGTTGTTACTAGTATACACCAAGTTTACATTTCTCTGGGCCTAAGCTCGATCCCTTCAACAACGAGACCCATCTTTGCAGTGTAATTGTCAACCTCCCTGAGACTACACACCAGAGTCCCATCGTCTCCATTCTCGTTGTAGAACTCCCCCATCTCGATCTCCAGCCACCCGTCTCCGCGCTCGCGGGCCGACCGGGGCTCCCCTTCCTGGGGGTCGAGGATCACGTTCGGCCATTGCCCGCGCTCGTCGCTTTCGACCGACACGCGCGACGCCGCAGGCCGGTGGAATCCCATCTTGTCATATTCGAACCGGAAGACGAGGTACACCACGTAGCGCATCTTGGGCGACAGCATCTTCGTTTCGATCCTTCCCGTGATGTGAAACCACCACACGCCCCAGAGCTGAGCCACTTGACCAAACCTGTAGAAAGAAGAGCCAGGAGGAAGAAGATTGATGGAACATGGAGGGCATTCATGCAGAACGACGTGCGCCAAAATTCATCCTAAAGGTCCGTTTTTTTCGGCGGAAAACGAATGATTCGGAAAACAATACTCTTAAAACGATGGCTCGTCTCGCTTACAAAATAAATTAACCAACAAAAATAAATTAATGATAGAAGATAAAAGGGAGAAGCGTGTAGGACCTGGAATTTGGCTCATCAATCCATCTCCAGTAACGCTGGTCATCTCCCGATGCGATCTCCAGCTCTCTTGCTCCAATCATGAAGCATTTCTTTCCACTCCTCGCATCCAATGACCAGCTCTACGTGACAACACGTCATAGATCATCATCAGAGATTTTAATAGCAATTCAACATCAACGGAGGCGGAAATGCGGAAAGGATATTTCGCCTTCGTACACGTCCTCTATACTTTAGTCCTGCGCGAACAAGTTACGACACTTCAATGACCACTTCATGCCCTTTCGATAGCTCAAATCAAGTACGTCGACTAAATTATAACCCGGCATTCTTGGAATCCCGCTCTATTATGCAGATTCACCTTACAGGGATAAGAAAAGTTGACACGCCAGTCAAATATGCAAAATCATTGAAGATCAAAACCATCACATGAATCCTCCAGTTTGAATCACTATAACACCGCAATCACTTGCAAGTTGCAAACAAGTTCAAATTTTCGCCATTTATCTTAGACCAACCTCCACCATGGATAATACTTCATGATACAAATCAACTTTTCCTATCTATCGAATGAAGAATGATCGTATGCTATATGTCGACAGTCGACATCGAGATATGATGCGTACAAATCAATTTAACTCAACAATTCCACCCAATAGAAGTTTCGCAAACACCCTCCATACATTGGTCAGTGAAATTCAACGGAGAGGCCCCTCCTTGTATTTTGAGAATACTCTCGTATGAATCCCGGTTCGATCTAGGCCTCATCAACATTCGTCAATCAGTCTTCTTCTTAATATCCATAAGATTTCTCAAATGTCTGCTAAAATCTGTGACATGGTCAATGATGTTTGAAATAGTACATATCTTAATTCATCTGAGATAAAACCAATTCATGGCCTTTATTTTGATAGCCGATTAGATCAAATGGCACCAGTCGGACTATACTCCAATTCTCGGGGAAACCAAAGAAGAATAGAATTGCTCACTTAGATCATCCGTGGTAGAAATTCCTCCAAACTCTTCCATGCGAAATCATTCAAATATCGAACCCAACTCACATGAACATATCCTCTAGTTCAACTACTACAGTAACCAACAATCACACGCTGGGTGCACACGAGCCATCGATTTCTCGAGAACGAGCTTACCAAGTTCCGGCCATCGATCAGGACCGGACGATGGCAGAGATGGCGATAGAGAGCCTTCTTGGGTGATATGTGAGGGATCAAGTTCTCGCAGCCAGGAGGCAAGAAATTAGCCCACACTAGATCCGAATCCGCAATCGATCTGAAGCTGGTAGAGACGGACGACATGGTACAGGCATCTTGTGGTGTGGTGAAGGAGATGATCTGAGCGACCACATCTCCGGGCAAACTTGGGATTGCCATCTGCTTGTCCTCTTCGTTCTCTCTTTCTCTGCCTTGGCTTTCGCTAACTTTCTTGATGAGATCGACGGAATAAGCAGAGTATTTAGGCTGCATTTGGAATTAACTTTGCCGAGGGGCACAATGCCCCTTGGGCCAAATTTTGATATTTGGCAAGATTGCTTAGAAACCCCGTTGAGCCAAAGTTGGCCTTCAAAAGGCCCAAGGCAACCTTGGAGGTGCCTTGGCATTTGGGCATTCTCGACAAGCAACGGTGCCGAACAAGTGCAAAAAGAATTTCTTCCGAAACTACCCTAATCTTTTTTTTTTTAATTTCTCGGTTTTGGCCTCGTCTATACTGGTCATCTTCTTCTTCGCTGAGACCTTAGCAGCATGGCTATGAGGCGACGACGACCGATAGGAGGGGGGCCGACATGGTCGCGCAACCTAGCGAGCATCGCTTGGGCTTGCACGACCGCCGCGAGGGGCCACGCGACTCGGGCGAGGGCCGTCTGAGGTCGCGCGACCTAGACGACCCTCGAGGGCCGCGGACTAAAGTTCATAGCACATTTCGTTGGGTCTAAGTTCGATCCCTTCAACAATGGGCCTCGTCTATACTGGTCATCTTCTTCTTCGCTGAGACCTTAGCAGCATGGCTATGAGGCGACGACGACCGATAGGAGGGGGGCCGACATGGTCGCGCAACCTAGCGAGCATCGCTTGGGCTTGCACGACCGCCGCGAGGGGCCACGCGACTCGGGCGAGGGCCGTCTGAGGTCGCGCGACCTAGACGACCCTCGAGGGCCGCGGACTAAAGTTCATAGCACATTTCGTTGGGTCTAAGTTCGATCCCTTCAACAATGGGCCCTCTCTTTACATTGCGATCATCTCCCGTTTTCATTGTAGGACTGCCCCATCTCGAACTGCAACCATCCGTCGTCAGCACGCTCGCAGACCGCTCGAAGGCTCATTCCATTCTCGAGCTCGCCATAGCGGCGGGCGGCGTCGAGCAGGTCGGAGGCAGCGCCGGCGACCCTGCCCCGGTCGACCTTTAAATTACATATGTGAGTATGTGTGTTAGCAATAGGGATATAACTTAGTGAACACTAAAAATTGGAGACAAAGGTGTAGATTTCTTTAGTAGTTAAACCTTTTAAATTAATGATGCAAAAGACCAAAAAGACAAACTTTAGTGCGATCCTATAGAGTCCTTCGTATAGATTGGCCTGGATCAAAGCTCGGGCTCTGTAAATTGTTGTTACTAGTACACACCAGAGTTTACATTTCTCTGGGCCTAAGTTCGATCCCTTCAACAACGAGACCCCTCTTTGCAGTAAAATTGTCAACCTCCTTGAGACTACACACCAGAGTCCCATCGTCACCATGCTCGTTGTAGAACTCCCCCATCTCGATCTCCAGCCACCCGTCTCCGCGCTCGAGGGCTGACCGAGGCTCCCCTTCCTGGGGGTCGAGGATCACGTTCGGCCATTGCTCGCGCTCGTCGCTTTCGACCGACACGCGCGATGCCGCGGGCCGATGGAATCCCCTCTTGTAGTCTTCGAACTGGAAGACGAGGTGCACCGCGTAGCGCGTCTTGGGCGACAGCATCTTCGTTTCGATCCTTCCCGTGATGTGAAACCACCACACGACCCAGAGCTGAGCCACTTGACCAAACCTGTAGAAAGAAGAGCCAGGAGGAAGAAGATTGATGGAACATGGAGGGCATTCATGCAGAACGACAAGCGCCGAAATTCATCCTAAAGGTCCGTTTTTTTTCGGCAGAAAATGAACGATTCAGAAAACAATACTCTTAAAACGATGGCTCGTCTCGCTCACAAAATAAATTGACCAACAAAAATAAATTAATGATAGAAGATAAAAGGGAGAAGCGTGTAGGACCTGGATTTTGGCTCATCAATCCATCTCCAGTAACGCTGGTCATGTCCCCATGTGATCCCCAGCTCTCTTGATCCAAACATGAAGCATTTCTTGCCACTCCTCGCATCCAATGACCAGCTCTACGTGACAACGCGTCATAGATCATCATCAGAAGAGATTTTCATAGCAATTCAACATCAACCGAGGCGAAAAAGCGAAAAGAAATTTCGCCTGCCTTCGTACACGTCCTCTCTACTTTAGTCCCGTGCGAACAAGTTACGACACTTCAATGACCACTTCATGCCCTTTCGATAGCTCAAATCAAGTACGCTGACTAAATTATAACCCGGTATTCTTGGAATCCCGCTCTATCATGCAGATTCACCTTATAGGGAAAAGAAAAGTTGACACCCCAGTCAAATATGCAAAATCATTGGAAACCAAAACCATCACATGAATCCTCCAGTTTGAATCACTATAACACCACAATCACTTGCAAGTTGCAAACAAGTTCAAATTTTCACCATTTATCTCAGACCAACCTCCAATATGGATAATACTTCATGATACAAATCAACTTTCCTATCTATCGAATGAAGAATGATCGTATGCTATATGTCGACAATCGACATCGAGATATGCTACATACAAATCAATTTAACTCAACAATTCCACCCAATAGAAGTTTTCGCAAACACCCTCCATACATTGGTCAGTGAAATTCAACGGAGAGGCCCCTTCTTGTATTTTGAGAATATTCTCGTATGAATCCCGGTTCGATCTAGGCCTCATCAACGTTCGTCAATCAGTCTTCTTCTTAATATCCATAAGATTTCTCAAATGTCTGCTAAAATCTGTGACATGGTCAATGATGTTTGAAACAGTACATAATCTTAATTCATCTGAGATAAAACCAATTCATGGCATTTATTTTGATAGCCGATTAGATCAAATGGAACCAGTCGGACTATACTCCAATTCTCGGGGAAACCAAAGAAGAACAGAATTACCCACTTAGACCATACGTGGTAGAAATTCCTCCAAACTCTTCTATTCGAAATCATTCAAATATCGAACCCCACCTCACACGAACATATCCTCTAGTTTCAACTACTACAGTAACCAACAACCACACGCCAGGTGCACACACGAGAGCCATCGATTTCTCGAGAACGAGCTTACCAAGTTCCGGCCATCGATCAGGACCGGATGATGGCAGAGGTAGCGGTAGAGAGCCTTCTTGGGTGATACGTGAGGGACCAAGTTCTCGCAGCCAGGAGGCAAGAAATTAGCCCACACCAGATCCGAATCCGCAATCGATCTGAAGCCGGTGGAGACGGACGACATGGTACAGGCATCTTGTGGTGTGGTGAAGGAGATGATCTGAGCGACCACATCCCCGGGCAAACTTGGGATTGCCATCCGCTTCCCTCTCTTCGTTTTTCTCTGTGCGCTCGCCTTGGCTTTCCCTAGCTTTCTTGGACAGGGCAGAGAGGGAACAGGTACGGTCGCTGATCAAAGTCTACGTCAACGTCGACGGAAGAATACCATCCAGTTTGCTGTGCACGCATCTCGAAATTTCGTAACACATCGCAAGGCCAGCACGCGGTTTTCAGACTTTGCAACTGCGGGCAGACGTTTGAAAAGTTGCGGGGAGAATTTTAACCGCCGCGTTGAATATTGAAAAAGAAATTTAAAGATCGCCCGCGTCATTATCCTGAATTCGAAACGACCAAGCGATTCGCGAAATCATTCGATAAGTTCGATTTGGTTAATGAAGGGATGAAATGCGAGTTGCTTTGTCGGGAGCTTGCAAAAAGGCTCGAATTCCATTTCACCTTTTGATAATGCTTGTGAACGTACCAACGCCGTCCTCCAAAATTGATAAGTCCATGGCATTGTTCAATTTTCCTAACTGTCTAACGAAATTACATTTCCTCGGCAGCCTGCGTGAAGTTAATTAGATTTTGTTAAGTTATACGAGCGATGTGCAATGTTCAATCAAGTAGGCGACTTGATATGCCTTAAAAGAAAGACAAAAACGCGGGCGAAAGTTCAGCAAGCTAATTATTTAGGATGATTACCAGAGCACGATACCCACGAACATCGGAATCATGCGTGATTCAAAACCGGGATAAAGTAAATGGCATCAAATAGATTACAATATAATTTTCTCGAAAGCCTAAGAAGAATAATATGATTTACTTAGATAATCATGCTCTGTTATGTAGATCGATCGTATAGGAAAAAAAGTTAACCCGCAGTCAAATATGGAGGGAGTCTGATAAAAAGAAAAGAATATATAATTTCGGGAAGAATACCACAATATGTGGTGGGAGTTTCTCCAAACTTTTGGTACGCCGAATCATCCAAAAAATCAAACTATCTCATGAATTTGCTCGTTTTAAAAACTATAAAACCGTAATGACACGAAAGTCACACGAGCAATTATTCGCTTACACAACCAATTTGTACCATACCTCATCAAGGCCAATCTAGCCTCTAAACGCATAGACCATAGTCCGTTGATGGCGATGAAATGGTCCTCGTATCCACATTATCTGAAGTAAAATAACATCTGCATTTATCAATTAATGACGAGCAATTGATGGCTTTGTGGTTAGGGAGGTTTTCCCAGCATCTTGTCGGGTCGCGAGGGAGATGATCTGAGAGATTAAAATATCCTAGCGACCTTGCAAGTGCCGTCTTTCTTTTGTCCCTCTTTGATTTTCTCTTCCCCGCCCTGGCCTTCTCTAACTTTCTCGAGAAGATCGAGGGAATAAGTCGATTGTTTACGCTTGCTCTATCTGTTTGAGATGTAGTTGTTTAATAAGTCCATATGTCTAAGTCGTCGCAACAATCAATTAACATATATTTGTGAACCGATCTCGAGAATTTATAATGCGTATATACGAGGGCCGTCGCGGCTTCGCACTACATCAAATGTAGCTGAATTCACGTCCTTTACACCTAATTCCAAGCGGAAATTCCCACGCTCAGGTTGGGATTTGGCCTAAGGATCCTAAAATTTTGACTTAAGACCGTTCTCTGTGGATTATAATGGGACCAAAATCAACTGATATGAAATTTTAAGCTGCTTCGTGAAAGAAGAGCGATTTGATATTCTAATGCTGTGACGCGAAAGAGACGAGCCCTTCTTGGTTTTGGTAGAAAGAAGCAAGTCTTGAGTTATCCTTCTGATACTTTGCAACGAAAAAACAAAACCCTGATTAAAAATCAAACGAAGAAAGGAACTCAGGACTTGACGTAAGCAAAGCTCGGGCGTAGACTTTCGAGCATCTAGTATATGTGAGCCGAGCTCCCGTTTGGCACTATATGGGCTCGACTCCTCAATCATATCTCTACCGCTCGTGCAAGATTCAGTAGGTTACGTGGGAGCGGCTCCGCAAGCCTAAATCGAATTGGAACGTGTGGTTTTTGTGAAGGAAAACGAGAATGTAACGATGGATTTTCGATGGATATCTAGTCATTGCACACAAAATATATGACTTACTTAGAAATGCCACATTTAATTCCACGCGTTAGTATGTGTACTAATAATAGGGTATAAGTTGACATAGATAGAAGTTCGAGACAAAGTTAGAGAAAACCTTAAAAGGTGTAAAATTTGGGATAATTACCAAAAAGATTCTTAAAGTTATTCTAAAGAATATCAATTTAGCTACAAACCTTTCAATTTAGCTAGTTTAGTCCTAAACATTTTGACGATTTGCTAATGTAGTCATTCCAATTAATTTTGACCAAAAATCGCCGACGTGGATGCCGGCCGTCCTACATGGTACGATCGGCGTTGACGTAAACAATTTTTGCAAATTTTTTATTATATTTCTTTTCTTTTCTCGGTCAATAATTTTTGCAATCTTTTTCATAATAAAGCCTCCAAGTTGGACTCGAATCCGAAAGGCATTGGAGGATGTCGCCTTGACCCTGCACGATGGCCAGGTGAAGTAATGTCTGGCCGCGCCGTGCTCGCAACATTTGAGTCCGTGAGCTTCTAAGCTGGGTCGCTTCGCCTCGCTTCAGCACCTCCCTAATCTTGTCCAAACCCTCCGCGACGAGCTGAACCGGATCTGAAAGATCGATCCGTCTCTGGCCGGTGACTGGTGTTCTTCACCTTTGTCTCTTGAACCAGAAGCATTTCGTTTTCCTCCGTTCGATATGGAACGGGAAGGCCAACCGTCTCGAGGGAGCTCGACGCGCCCCACGGAAAGGCTCGGCATAGTTTCGCTCGTTCATCGCTTCGACCGCTCTCGATGGTGTGACCGAAAATTTCATGCGTTGGCTCAAGATGACCGTGCCGTTCTGTCTGTCGTCCGCCTTGTGTTTTATCTCGTGCCTCCCTCCTGTATTTGGGCGACGATTCTTGCTCTGTGGAAACGGAGGCGTTGATCCCGTGCCTCAAAGAACTACGAACAAGTTGGCCGGAGTTATTGGCAAAAGAAGACAAACAGTACAACTTCGGAAGATGAGCAATCACCGGAAGAAAATAGAAAAGAACAAAAAAGACAGAAAATTAAACAAAATGGTGCCGTTTTGAGTAAACGTGTCTATGTCAGATCGCCGATCGTACCACATAAGACAATCCACGATAATTGAACAATCACATCAGCAATTTCAAACGAAAAATGATCGAAGGAACTATATTGAAATTTCAAACAAAGATTTAATGCGCTACATTGGAAGAATTGATTAGTTCAAGATTACATTGGAATTTACACAATACGTTGTCGCAACCTACTCATCCCGATCGGGGGAGCTAAAATTAATTGGTTAGGTCCGGAGGTATTTGTCGATGGATGTGAATATCGATTGATTCGTTTGAAGGACGAACCAAATGGTTGATTAATCCAAGGACCGAAATGCTCTCAAGCCTCATACCTCACGCGATGAGAATTGTTTAATCTACGTAATCGAATGGAGTTGCCACTAGCCATAATCATGGATTGGCTAGAAACCCTAATTGAAACGCGGGAGTATCGTCTTGATACGAGCGAAAACCAGAGATTCTAAGGATTGGGGACTTAATTACACTAAACATCTAACTAGTGTTATTTTGGTACCTAAACTTGATTACTTGCTAACTAACACACTAGGGCAGCTTATCGAGGAGCCTAAAGTTCATCCGAACTATGCTAAAAATGGAAAATAATAACTAATGTATTAAAGGTGCGCAACCAAATAATCAACATGTAAATAAATAACCGGCAACCTAACATTGTCTCTAAAAAAGAAAATGCAATCAAAAGTCTTATAGTAAAACCCTAATGGCTTGCTCAATTTTTTGAGCAATTTTTAAAGATTTTCCCAATTTTTACAAGTTTTAGACTAAATCTAGAGTGAAATTAACATCGATATCTATTGAAATTAAACCAAAAACCGATTTCTGAATATTTCCTAATTTTCTGGATTTTTTTGGAATTTTTCTGATTTTTAAAAAAAAATTTAAATAGGTTTTTAACTAATTTTTAAATAAAATTGTAATATTTTTAATTTTCTGATGTTTTTGAATTTTTTCACAATTTTTAATATTTTTTGGATTTTTTTACATTTTAGAATTTTTTGGAATTTTAAATATTTTTTAATACATATTTTAAATATTTTAATATATTTATTAAAAAAATAAAAATTCCGGACCGGGTCCCCTGACCCGATCTGCCCGACTATCTGATCCGACTCTCTCACCCGCCCGGGACCCCTTTTCTATTTCTTTTCTGAATTTTTTTATTCTTCTATTTTCCCTCTTTTCTTTTTCTTTTTCCTTTTCTTTTGTTTCCTTTTCTTTTTCTTTTTCTATTTTTGTCTTTTCTGTTCTTCCTCTTATTCCGTCACCGCCGGCCACCTAAAGAACCAGCCACAGCTCCCCACCGACAGCCAAAATCACTATCGACCACCCGACTTTCGGCCCCAACTATAGATTCTAAGTCTGAAACAACAGGCATACACGCACAAAGTAAAGCATATAAAACTGACACGGTGGGGCTCCAAACCAAGGCATCGCCAGAAACGAACAGCGACTCCAACTCATGTGCTCGTCCATGGCCGACGTCAGGGAACAACGGAATATACCATAAAAACACATGAAAAACGAGGAAAGCTCGGAGTCATTAACTAAATTAGAACCATTGAAGCATATAACAAAACCTTAGGGGCGTTGGTTTTGCAAAAACAGATTCGGAGTTTCACTTTGACATTTGGTCGAACAGGTGATGGGCGAGTTCGAACAGGGCCTTAAGATCGGAATTTTGTGCGATTTTTGGCTTGAACATGAAGTGTGAGGATCTAAGGAACTGTATCTCGTCAAAAAATCACCTCAGCTTGCGATAGAACGCTAAGAAGCCACCCGACCAGATTCAACGTTTTAAACCCAGGCAACTACATTGGGACATTTCGTCGAACGGGTGGTAGGCGGCTAAAAAGAGGATCTACAGGGCCGATTTTGACGAGGTTCGTGGTTGGTTTTCGACACATCATGTTTGGAAAAGGTTATTTGAGCGTCAAAAACGAGTTATCCTCCGTTAACGGGGCCGGGTGATCGCCGAATGGACTCTGTGTGCCCGGCACCCGAGAGGCAGGGGAGAGGGACGGCAAGAACAGGGGAGGGGATGAAGACCTACCTGGTTCACGGCTGACCGGGGCGAGGCACGACGGCTGGGGGTTCGATGGCAACTCGGGAGACCCTCCGACGAGCATGTGAGGCTCTCAACTCTCCGACTCCCCTCAAGTTCTCTCTCGGTCTCTCCTCTCACTTTTTGCTTTTTTTTTTCTCGGTCCCTCCCCCCACTCTCTGTTCTCTCTCTGTTCTTTAAGAACTGTCATCCCGTTTCCTCCCTCTCATCCCCTTCCAGACGACTTTTGCTAGTCAACAACGCCAGCCACCTTCCCCTTCCATTTCCAGCTCAAAGGCCCCCATTGATCAGCGCGCTTTCTCTATCTCTTTATACGCCAGCAGCTTGGGTCCTCCTATTTGGGACTGGATCAGATTCATTTCTTTGCTAAAACGGCCGTAGGATCTCCTAGGTTCTTGTGTTGCCAGGATGCAGCGCTGTGTCATCGCTTCTTCTCTTCTGGAATCGTGACTATCACCCTCCTCGTGCAGAGCATCCCTCTGTTTTGTCGTCTCTGATTGCTCCATGAGTGAGCGTGAGGGAGAGAAAAAGCAAGAAGGGGGCTGGGCTGAGAAAAAGGAGGAAAAAAAAAAGGGAAGTTGGGCTAAGAATAGGTGCTGGGCCCAGAAAAGATGGGAAAAGGAAGATGAGAGCTTGGGCCTAATTGGAAAAGAACAAGGAGGGGCCTGGCACGGTCGGGCCGGGTTGAACCGGCCCGGTTCTCTTTTTTTTTTTTTTTTTATTTTTTTGCTCTTTTTTTTTTCTAATAATTTTGTCTCTACTTGGCACTAATTTGGTCCATTTACAAATTAAGCGTTGATTTAACAAAACAAGCAAAATTAGGTGTCTACATACGTTCAAGACTAAATTAGTAAAAAGTTTTGAACCACATTTAAAAGTTCTTGAATTTATGAAAATTTAATATCAATTCTAGCATTTCAAAGTTACCAGCCCTTGGCAAAATTCCTAGAGTTTGATAGAAATAAAAAATTATTTTATGATAATAGAAGTTACATATATATGTTAAAATCTTACTTTTTGTATTATATCATTCCTTATGACTTATGAGTCCTCATAAAAAGTAACCTACAAAGTTTAGAAGGTATCAACTTCTAATTGATCGAAGAAGCAATGACATAAGTTGTCCCTGAACTTCAATATTCAACGTGATTCCCACACTTTTTAAAATTTTCTAATCTCTTAACTTTTTTGATTTATGTTTGATGTAGTCCTTCCGTTAATATATTGCCAAATCACGTGCATTTTCCGGACGTAGACTGCCACGTCAACATTTATTTGGTCGATATAATAATATGGAGTGTCACGTCGTTTTTCCAAGTAAACCAAACGTTTTTCATTTCATTTGTGAGCAAAAATGATGAGAAAGATATGAGGTGGAAGCCTCACGTAGGCTACGTAAACACCAGCATGGCAAATCCAACGTCTAGTTAACAGAGTTACAGAAATTATATTCACAGCAACTAACGGTTTTAAATTTTTAATTGAATAACTGTATTGGGTGGATTTTTAAAACTTCAAGGACTATATAGAAAAAAAAATTCAATGACCAAATTGAATATTGATGAAAAGTACGGGGACCATCTATATCATTATCCAAAGTTTTTTGAAATAACTAGTAGCTCGCCGAAAGAATCAGTAAGTATTGTTGAGGCAAAATAACTTTCCTGTTACCAAAATTAGAAACTCCTTAAAGTCAATTACTAAATTTTCATGTGAAAAAATAAGAATTGATGTAATCCAATAATAGTACCGAGTGACCATTAGGGGCAAAAGCCTTGGTTACTAAGTTTTGAGATTAATAATTACGGTTAATACCACGAAAAACCCTAAACTGGTACACTTGTGACAATTTTACCCCATACTATTTTTTTGACTATAAAAAACACCAAACTGATACACTTGTGATAATTTTACCCCGAACTATTTTTTTGACCACCAAAAATCCCAAACTGGTACACTTGTGACAATTTTACCCCGAACTATTTTTTTGACCACCAAAAACTCCAAACTGGTATACATGTGACAATTTTACCCCGAACTAATTTTTAATATTATTTTTTTATTTTTCAAAATTTTTTATTAATTTTTTATTTTTTCTTTACTTTTTCTTTTCTTTTCTCTTTAACCTCCGACTGGTCGCCGGACCGGCGATCGGCTGGAGGCCGAAGCTGGCGAGGTCGGCCCCGCCGGTCGCTGGCGAGGCTCGACCTCACCGGTGTTGGGCGAGGTCGGCCTCGCCCTGCAACGGCGAGGTCGACCCTCACCAGATCTAGCGAGGGCCCGGCCTCGCCGATCGCTGGCAAGGCACGACCTCACCGGTGTTGGGCAAGGTCGGCCTCACCAGATCTGGCGAGGCTCGACCTCGCCGTTACAGGACGAGGCCGACCTCGCCCAACGCTGGCGAGGTTGAGCCTTGCCAGCGGCCGGCGGGGCCGACCTCGCCAGATCTGGACGAAGAGGATTTGGACGAATGGAAGCCACAGGAAGCTACAAAAGATTGAAAATTCAGAGGTTTTTTGGAAGCTTGCTCGTGCTGTCTTGTGCACAAGACCAGCGCAACGCGAGTGGTCAAAAACATGGTACCAGCCCAACATTATTATTGTGTGTCACATCCGCCGCTTGTTCATTGAGTCGCATTAGGGACTGCCCTGCCTTTGGTCGTTCCCTTTTCCTTAAAAAAAAAATATTAACAGTTGGAAAATATTTTCCAAAAAAATATTTTTCCGAAAACGAACGCAACTTATTTTCTTTTGTCACTTGTGTCCTCACCTCCAATCATCTGGCATGTTTAATAATTAACCACCGTCAATTTCCATTCTCGATGCGATAATAGTCTGCGCAATATAACTCAAATCCTCCATTGGTCTTCGCTGTCGTTTTAGAGATGGAAGTCGTTCGCATGCTTTGAAACGAAAACACCTCTTAAGAAACTTCCGAGCAATTTCCTCACAGAACGAAGGAAGAAATAAAATAAAATGGCAGCGCGCGAACTGCATACGTTCAACGAGTTAATGAAAAATATATTTATCATCAATAAGAATTAATATCTTAACATATTCGTAAACGGTTAATATAGTTTTCGTCCGTTCATTTTTGTAAGCAATGCAAGTAGAGGCGTGCATTCCAGAGTTTCGCCGAGGTTCCATTTAAAACCCGAAACTTACCGGTCGAAACAATTTCCCTGATTTTCGGAACCTGGAACCTACTTTGCGTACCCATGAACTCTAAACCTATCATGTCCCCGGTTCCATAGTCGGTTCGAAGATTTACCCGGGTTCCATCCGGTATTCTTAATCGAATGATCGCAGCGAATCGTCGCTTCTAACGATCTCCACTTGCTTCGATCTGCTTCACGGCTCATATTTAGACACACGAAAAATACGAAATATTAATAAAGTAAAAGTATCGGTTGTGGATAACGTCGAAAACAAGAGCTCATGCTGATGGTTTGGGTTACGCGCTCTCATCATTTGATGCCGCGAAATACCGCGGGATTGCACGGAGATACGAAACAAAGAAAAAAACGCGAAAAACTCTATTCCAGATTCCAGATTCCGGGCGGAACCTGCCCGTCGGAACAGATTCCCCCCGATATTCGAAACTCGTAACCCATTCTCCATATCCTAAAATCGAGAACCGGTCCGGTTCTCCGGTCTACCCACGAGCCATACTCATCTATATACGTAAGCGATTTTCTTACGAAATATTTTTCCTAGAAAAAATCTCATGAATGTTTCAAGAAAAAAGAAAAATCACGGAAACGAGAAGCACAAGCAACCATCTAGTCAAAAGGTCTGAACGAAACGAAGAGGACGGCCGGATCCTTCCTCCCCTTGCCATGTGAAATTCCACCCCCCTCAGATTTTCCGATCCAAACCGAATAATTTTCAAATCCCAAATAAAAAAAAATATATAAATAAATAACGATTCAAAGCCGAAGGAAAACGAAAAAAATTCCCCCGGTCTTCCCCATTTTGCCCTCCAGCTATAAATACCGTGCAAATCCCGGCGCTACCGTCCGTTCGTCATCTCTCTCGTCTCTCTCTCTCCATACCTGAGAGGAAATCGTTTTCATTTTTTCGTTCTCGCCTGCCCGTCTCTCGTCTCCCTCTCAGATCGAACGGAAATCTCCGCGCAATCCGGTGGCCGCCGCCGACGATCCAAACCGCGTCCGCCTCCGAAGGGCCTCCTCCTCCTCCTCCTGCTCCGGCGATCCGACTACCCCGGCGGCGTTCGGGGAGGCGAGATTTCCTTGCGGTGCGATCGGATCCGTCGCGGCGGCGCGGGGCGGAGGGGGCGCGCAGAGATCATGGGCCAACAGTCGCTGATCTACAGCTTCGTGGCGCGGGGGACGGTGGTCCTCGCCGAGTACACGGAGTTCACCGGCAATTTCACCACCATCGCGTCCCAGTGCCTCCAGAAGCTCCCCGCCACCAACAACAAGTTCACCTACAACTGCGACGGCCACACCTTCAACTACCTCGTCGAGGACGGCTTCAGTACGTCTCCTCCCCCCCTCTTGCCCCGTCGCGTGTTTTTGGATTCGGAATCTCTCGTGTCTAGTCGCGGGCGGATGGCGGATGGCGATGCCGTCGGTTTTTGGTTTTTGGTTTAGATTAGGTTTGACGATGGGATCTGCGTGTGATCTGATGGTTGTTGAAGGTTTCCGGTGACTGGTTACGGTTCTCGAGGTTGATCTGGCGGGGTTTGTAGCCGATTCTCTTTGATCCGTTGTGCGCCTCCGGATCTTTGGGGTTTGGTTTTCGTTTTGTTGTTTCTGGAGTTCAAATTCGGATGGAGTGGTCCGAGGTTTGATCCGTTTCATTTGTTCTGAGAGAAGAAGTTGATGCCTGCTTTTTTTGTTGTGTTTCGTGTTTTGGCTGTTTTGAATTTCGAAAGATCGAAACGTTGTTCAAATAAGACAATAATCTAGGTTAATATTAATATTAATGCTGTGCGGCTCGCGATCCTACCGCCGAACCTCGAGACGACTTGAAAGAAGTATTGGGAAATGAATCTCGATTTCGATGTGGGAGGAACTTTACAGAAATTAATTTTGCATGTTGAAAAATGCCATTGTTTGAACCGGTATTTTTGCAGCGCGTTGATAAATTGAGTTGTGAAAGTGAAAATGGGGTGGAAGGAGGGAATTTGGAATGGAGAGGTTTAGATTCTGGCGAATGAAAAAGATCCTGCCGTAAGGAAACCAAGATGACAGAGGATACTAATTTAATGTTCTTCTAATTTTCCTTTTTTAGCTACATACCGTGTGTATTACAAATTGACTGCTGGACCGAGATAGAATAAATGCAACTTTTGTATTGCCTTAATGACAATTCCTGTAGTTTAATTATGTATCTGTTTGACATTTGAAGATTGGATCCTTTACACTTGCTGGGCTTTTCTTTCGTTTTCCTTTCGGGTGGTGCTTTTTTTATCTGTTTATCTTTTTTTTTTTTGGGAGTAGGGGGGTTGGGGGATGTTGAATTGCAGCCTCTGGGTTCGTAAGTGTAACCATTCAGATGTAGCAGAATGGTGCTCAATTGTTTGAGAAGCTGCTTTACCTAGTGTTTGAGGGTGAAAAATTTCAAATCTAAGCTAATGTATTTGTGTGGTGTCTCCTATTCTGTGTGAATTACAGTGAGAGTTTCTTTTTCATCTTCTATCCTCTCTGCTTATGAACTTGCTATATTCTCACAAAATCTGTGTGCATCTTGGAAGATATTGGTGGTCACGCTAATCTGGCTTAGCGATGACTCTGTACCATTTACAACCTGAATTTACGGCTCGAAAATTTTGGTAAACTCGGACCTGATACTGCTCGTTTGACTTTTAAGCTCCCACCAATGATGATTTTTTTTTTATCACTTAATCCTTATGTAGACACTACTCCTATGTCCATGATAATATGATATTACTATGTCTTGTGTTGTACGGGACTCTGTTTTATCTTTTCTTTTCTACTCTGCCATAACTTATGGACGATTTCATTTTTTTTTCTGATCAGAAGTGATTGTATCTTACTTTCTGCAAGTCTCATTTAACTAAAGTTAGTAGAAACATAACCTCTTATATTCTCATAGAAGCTGTGACATCCACGTTATTTTATCCTGTGCTATTAATCTGTGTGAATTAACTTTTATGGTGGGTACTTGCAGCCTATTGTGTAGTTGCAGCTGAATCTGCTGGCAGACAGATTCCCATTGCTTTCTTGGAAAGAATCAAGGATGACTTCAACAAAAGATATGGTGGGGGAAAAGCTGCAACAGCTGCTGCCAACAGCCTGAACAGAGAATTTGGGTACGCACTTCTATCTTGCTATCTTTAAATGTAGAAATTGGTTTTTGAGCTTGTTGTGTCATTGTATGTACTTCTTACCCTATGATTATTTCTTAGTCCCAAGTTGAAGGAACACATGCAATACTGTGTTGACCATCCTGAAGAAATCAGCAAGCTTGCGAAAGTGAAAGCTCAAGTATCTGAAGTGAAAGGTGTTATGATGGAAAATATTGAAAAGGTGTGGGGCTTCTATTTATTTGCTTAAAAAAATTAGTTGGTTGCTTTTTGCCTCTTTGATGGGTTGTATATTGGGTGATGGTCTGATGATTAATTTTGGTGATGTGGTGTTCCTAAATCATTATTTCTTTCAGGTTCTTGACCGGGGTGAGAAGATTGAGCTGCTGGTTGATAAAACTGAGAACCTTCGCTCTCAGGTTGGTAAAATCGAATTTATGCCTAATGACACTGTCACTGGAGTTTGTGGTCATATTTTGCAGAAGCAAGTGTCCCTGTGTAAGTGTGGCTCTAGATGTTACTGGGTTCTGTTTGGAAGTAACTGTTGTTGGCATTCTGACGAATGCCGGCAAACAGAGGGCTTCATTATATGACGGGTGGTTGTGTTGTCTTTCTCTGCATGTCCCATTATTGGCAGTTCGTTGGGTGCAAAGATTAACTGCTGTTTCCTATTAAAAAGTGATCCCATGTTTGCGTATTCTAATGACGATGTGATGCAGGCACAAGATTTCAAGCAACAGGGAACAAAGATAAGGAGGAAGATGTGGCTCCAGAATATGAAGATTAAGTTGATTGTCTTGGGGATCATCATTGCCTTGATACTCATAATTATCCTGTCCGTTTGCCATGGATTCAAATGCTAGTCTCCAGAAGTTCACGGGTACTTCCCAACTCGCTGATTACGGCCGTTTCTGATTTGACTGCTTCACTCGCCGAGGTCATGGGCCATCTCGATTTTTCTCTCTTTCTCTCAATTTTTGGGTTTTTTCCTCCTCCTTTTTCCCCTTTAGCCATTCTCTGTTTACCCCAATGACAGTCTTTTCTTCTGGGGTAGGGGTCTTGTATCGTGGATTTGGTTGTATGTGGTGGTAGTTGATTTCAGGTAGATAATTTCTTACGTATGGACATATTCTCCCCAACTTTTATTTCGTATAGTATTTGAAAATCTTAAAATGCTTGATGGTTGGACACTGTTTGTCCATACCGAAGCTCCTCTCTTTTTGCCTCATCACTGTTATCTATCGGTTGGGATTTTCTCAATGAATCTCAGCTACACATGAATGAGAAATTTTTTCTACGTCACATCTCTTTTCTCTTGCGCTGTACTCTGGTCCTGCAACTAGAGTTTGCCATCGATTTATGCTTGCTTGATGCCAACGTCAAGAAAGCTCCGCAATTGAAATGAGGAAAGAAATGGTTGTAATTATGTATGCATACACGTAGTTTCCTGGGGATTGTAGTTCAATTGGTGGATCACTGCCTCCGGCATGGTGGAAGCTGCATGTCAGGATCAGCTGAGCACATTTATAACTGTGCCATCTTGGGGTGGTTTGGCTTTGGTAGTTTGTCCCAAATAGTTACGTCTTTCCTTTTGTCAATGACTCGCGTATATCGAACCTGCTTTTAAGTGGCCCCAAGAATGAGCAGCTAAAGACACAATCTTAGGTAGATGCCGCTTTCTTGTTAACGTGAGTCGTACGTACGTCAATTTTAATGTGGACGCCAAGGTGATTATTTCCTGTGGCTTGTAGATATTGGCCCATTCTATGTAGAATGTTCACTTGAGAATTGTGTCGACGAAAAACAAGAGGCGGCAAGAAGCTCAGACCAAAGGACGGCTTAGGCCAAGGGGCAAAAGCTATTCTAGTAGGATCATTGCAAGGCTTTGGCTACTCAACAGTAACATCATCCGCAAGCAAGCAAGCAGGCAAGCAAGCACTGGTTTTAGTGGAACCTCTCTGGAAAATAATGCAACCAAGCAACGCAGGCTTGTCTAGCCCCGGGAGAGAAATGTAGAAAGAAAGAAGCTGTGGCTCACTAACGAGTGGGCAAACTCTGCAGATTTCATTTCCCCGTATCCCAGCACAAAGGACATTGAAAGCTATAACGGCATGAGGTGATGCAAAACATTTTGTACACTGACGTTCCTTGTCGACCGTGATCTATGTTATGTCGGATATCGCCACCAAACGTGATGAAATGGGGGCAAACACACATGGACTCTACCATGCTAACTTTTATACCCAGAGGCATTCCCTGGCTGGACTGAATGTCATTTCCATCATGTACAATTTACATCAGCACGCCGCCGGATCACGAAAGGGACAGATCTCTTCAAAGATGGGAAGTCTCTTCGACCGAAATGGTGTCCATTGTTTCATCAAATGGTCCAGCCCTTGCATGAGAGCATCTTCTACGCTTGATGTCGACTCTTGTCCCGATGGAGGCGATACGTGCGATGATTCTAGTTCTCTGACTAGTTCTTGTGCTCGGGCTTGTGACTTGGGATTGTCAGATCCGACCATGTCGCCCTGCAATACGTCGTTTAGTATTGCACGAGCCTCGGCAGTTCGTGTTTGCTTGATCAGGCAATGGCACAAGTTGCAGGCCTTGTTGGCATCGGGGTCGATGATTTGAGCTTTACTGTAGACGACTTCGGCGGTCATATAATTTCTCTGCTGCATGTAGGCCCAACCCAAGTTCCCCTACATCGAAGCAGAATATGTAGGGCGGCGCAGAGAATTACTAACAGTCCAACATGCAACGAATGCAATCACTAAGAACGAACAACACGCATGTCCGCTGCTTAAGCATTTCCTGTGGAAAGAGATCTTTCCCGCTACCATCGGAAACAAAAGTCCGAGGAAATGAATAGAACAGTTGAATACCAGTATCCTGGAGATCTCTTGCTTGATAGTGACCTGAAACTTCTTTCCATGAGAACGCGCCGTCTTTGTCGGCTTCCCGTTAAAGGCCTCGCCGTGGTATATCGTCCAAAGTTTTTGCTTCAATAGTTCTATCTGCTCTTCGAGTCTTCCGCGCGCATTTCTGGTGAATATGGTTACTTTAGAAAGTGAAGAATTGCAAAAGGGAATGAAACGGAAGGCAGATGCTCCACAGAAGATCAGCTTATTGTGGAGATAAGAGCTAATGCATAGTTCAATATGAATCAAACTTGAAGTTTGCCTGAAAAATCTCACTTTAGTAACGGGATAAATACACTAAAAGTCCTAAAATTTGTTACAAAAGTATAATTGCATCCTAAAACTTTCATAAAGTGCAATCACGTCCTAAAACTTGTCACGAAAATGCAATTGAATCCTAAAACTTTCAAAAAATGTAATCAAGTTTTAAAACTTGTCGATTTAGTGCAACCAAGTCCTTTTATTAACTAAGTCCAGCTTGATAAATGGAAAATGCTAATAAGTTTTGGGATTTGATTGCATCAACTTGACAAGTCTTGAGATTTGATTGCATTTTTTGAAAATTTAGGACTCAATTGCACTTTGATGACAAGTTTTAGGACTTTCAGTGCACTTACCCCTGCAATAATCAAGAGAATGCAGTTGAATAAATGGCATCATTCGAGAAGCGCTTTGAATCTAGAGATTTAAAGGAAAAAAATATTAGTTCTACAAAACTCTAGTATCACTATCCAGGTCTTGAAAACAAGTGGTACGATGACTAGATGTGTGATCTTGCGACTTAATTCCACCAGCCAATGCACGGTTTATGCTTCAGATCAGTCTAAAGTACCTTGTACAAGTCGATGAGAATGTTGTCCAGCGACTCTTGAGCTTGTTCCGAACACCGGCCTCTAAACGATTTTATCGCTTCGATAGCTTCTTCTGTTCTATCTTGCTGGTTCATCACCGCCGCCATGTCCTTAAGGGCGCTATCGATCCTGTCTCCTCCATTTATAGCCTTCCAGAACAAAGCGATCGCCGCATCCGGATCCTTCTCCACCAACTGTTTAAGCAGGATATGAATGATCCGTGAATGCGAAATCATCATCCAAGAATAAGAGCTTCACAAGCTCATCTGACCATGTCAACATTAGTAATAGCTCTGACCATACTTAATTGACATGGCCTAAAAATAGATAAACGGACAATTCAGTCGACCATCTGAGTGATTCAGAAGGGAGCTCAATGAATTTTTGTGAGTCGGGTACTTCTAGCAGAATTTTTATTACAGTCATAACTCCAAGGACTCGCTGGGCGGCTAAGCATTTGATTTCCGGATTTCCGGACGCGTAGATCACATGCTCGAATCGATCATCCATTGCGTCTCCCACTTAGAGTAACCTTGAGGTCAAGGTCCGCCACTTTGCGGGCGCTGCCCAACTCGATCCGCGAAGATTAGCGAAGTCGAAAGGCTTGGATAATCCATATTCGTAAAAAATGTTTAACGACTATGCTTTGCTCGAATCTTTCCTGGTTTCAAATTCACATTGTCATTTCAATGTTAGAGGCTCAAACAGCAAATTTCCAGGATGAAAGCACGATAACTAAAGGCGGCAATCCCCATAAAACCGACTACCCGGAAGTCCACGCGATCCACCGAGCGTTATTAGCAGGTAGGTATCGAGCTTTCTGCTGCTGCTGCACCGCAGCCGTGCGACACCGGTTCCGGTGTCCGTCAGAGCAGCGAGCGCGCGCGACGCACGAGTAACTCTAATCACGGGGAAGGGTGAAAAAAAAAATTCCACGTGAGCCCCAGAATTCGAAGAAGAAAGAGAGACCTGGACGTGGACATGGCGGTCGACCAGGTTCGTCCCTTCGATGCGACGGGTTCGGCTTTTCGCGTGCTTGGTACTGCCGCGCTACGCGAGAACGTCGTGACGCCTGACACGTGGCTCTATCCTATTCGTCTGCACGCTCCCCCTCGCTTGTGGTTAGGGGAGGTGGCCGATGGAGCCGGTCGGGGGGCCAATCCTTGCGCGCTGCGGGGTGACGTGAGCCCCCCCGGCTCCATCGCGGCCGTTAAAATAGTCCGGATCCCACGCGGTCTAACGGTTGAGATGGTGTCAGGATCATGTTTGTTTCGCGGAGAATGAATTATTTGAAATTTTTTTTTTACTAAAGATAACATTTTTCTAAGATTTCTTTCTTTTGGGTAGAGCTTGAAATGTTGAATTTCCTGCTTTTGGGAGTACATTTTGACCAAAGCCCGTGCATATTGCACGCCGCTTTAGGTTTCGAGGGGGTTTTTACGAAATGTAGATAGTATTTATTTTTAAGTTTAAGGGGTTTTCACATAATGCGAATAGTGTGCACAGATTTTTCACGAAATACAAACACTATTTGCACCAAGAAATTTAGGTTAGAAGAAAAAAAAATTGCGACGGCGAAGTTTGAAGGTCTGGCAAGTTAGGCGAAGGTAGAAGCTCCGGTGACGGCTGTCGCGTGACCCCAGGAGACCCGTGTCGACATCCTATCCTAGATCTGCAAAGTCCTAAACACCGATGTCGTGCGAATTCCAACAGCCACTTCCTTCGAGACTTCAGCGAGCTAGGTTGGGACCAATAGTGAGCATCACACACCGGTCACCCATGTTGCCAATCCCAGGTGGCCCATGCCGGCATGTTAGACCTGCAAAATCCTAGGCTCGTGTGATTACCAGATTTGCAAATCGAGGTCTGCATGACCTTGAGCGAGGGCCGCCGAGGTAGTCGATCCTCGGCCGCTATTACCTGAAGGTTGCGCGGCCTTAGGCGAGGCAATGCCAAGGGCCGGGTGACCTCCGCGGCCCTTGCTCTAGGTCGCACGATCCTAGATCTCGCGTGACCACGACCATCGTTGGTAACCGTCGGAGAATCTAGAGTAAGGGCAACTGAGATGATGAATGATGTAAATTAAGAGGAAAAGGAGGGATACAAAAAATTAGCGAGGGAAAAATTGAAATAGAGAAATTTATTAATTCTGGCCTCCAGCATTCCGAAAATGCTAGAATGCCCAATGCTGTTCCCCCAATGCTGGTCCCTAGTGGCCTTGAAGAGAGAAAGGCCTTTGGAAATGCGTTGCATTTCTTAAATGAGCTTCTAAATTTCTTTCACCAAACAACTTAGAATTTGCACAAGGGCCAAGGGACTTTGGAAATGTGCGATGCATTTAGTAACTTGTCAAATAGCGACTGATTCTATTTTTTTATTCTCGAGAACAAAAAAGGAACGGAAATCCTTTTGATAAATTTTTTGTCTCTGGGCACAAATTTGTTTCCAGAATCAGTTTTGGAACAGAATTAAAAATAAAAAAAAATTGATTCTTGATTATGAAAACAAGAATCATAAATAGAAGATAATTTTTTTTTTCTTTTTCTTCTTTCGTTCTTGGTTGTGGCCCGTTCTTCTTCTTTCTTGGCTGGCTGCCGGCCATAGGCCAAGGTGGGTGAGGGCGAGGGTTGGACCCTGGCAGCTCTCGCCTAGGCAGCAAGCGATGAGGGTCCCGACGCTCTCGCCGGCCCTGGCCTGTGGCCGACAACCTGTCCATGTCCAAGAAGAAGAAGAAGAAAAAAAAAAGAAAGAAATATTAAAAAATTTAAAATATTATTAATAAAAATAAATTTTATGTAGTTTCGAAACGTATTTCTATTCTTTTTCTATTCCAGGAATAGAAATTTTGAGCCGTTACCAAATGTCTTCAAATGTTTAGAAATTATTTCTGGGAACAAAATAAAAGAAATCATTTCTGAGTAGAAATTGTTTCCGGGAATAGAATAAAACAAATTATTTCTGAGTAGAACTTATTTCCGGGAATCAAATGGTTTCCAAACGCACCCGTATTTGCTAGAGCACCATATTTCGACTTAATTCATAGCTCATTTACTTTGAATTCAAGCTAACATTGAATCTAGGGTACGTTTACTTTGGGAAAAATTTAATGATAAAAGAAAATACTTTTTGGGAGATCATTTTTTAGGAAAATATTTTTTTCCTTTTTAGAGTCATGAAATTCCTTTTTTTAATTTTAAGCATGAATAGTTTCTTTGACCGTAAATAGTTTTCCATTAATTGATTATTTCTAGCAAACCAAATGCGTGAAAGTCTCGAAAAGTAATTTCAAGAAAATACTTTTACTTAAACAAACGCGTCCTTCATTCAATTTTGTTTTTCAAGTTTGCTATTTGAATTGTTCCACCTTCAAGTTTGAATGGGGGTCCTTTTTTTATTCAGATTGGGTCACTTCAAAAGTCAACTAGGGTTTGGACTGGGTCGATTTTCTGGTGGATTGAGCTGTACCTAGTTATAAATAGCCATCCTTTGTTAATGTTTTGGCCACCGGCCACTTTTCGCCGGCTAGAAAGGCCATCTTTAACACATTTAAAAACAGATGTTCTTAGGGGTCAGAAAGACTCGATCGTAGGAATTTGGATCACCTATGGACCGGTAAACGAAAACCACCTCGACCGAATCGGAGTAAACACCATATCGAATTAGGCCGCCCCTTGCCTTGAATGGTATGTCTTATACCAAGTGATCTAAATCATTCAAAATAAGAATTATCACCATAAAAAATCTCAAATTGGTATACTTGTAACAAATTTACCAAAAATTAATTTTTTGACAATAAAAAATCCCAAACATTAGTTTTTCCGATTTGGTGTTCAAAAAATTAGTTTGGGGTTAATTTATCATAAGTGTAATCGATTTGGGGTTTTTTGTGATATTATCCCCAGAAACAATGTGAGACTGATGGAAATTTTGTCCCATTTAGTTTTTCCGACGTTTCCTTTTATGCCGATAATGAGAACTAAAGTCTTTTTTGCAACCAGGGGAGAATGATTAAGGCTCGTTTCCAAAGAGTTCAGCATTACCCAACATCCAATGTGAGATTGCTCAAACGTTAGGTAAGTTCATCTCTTCGGGCAGAATTCTAAGGTTCTCTTTCTTTAGATATTTGAATAACTTTTCGCGATTCAAAATGGTCAAACAAATTATGGTTGGAGCGCCACAGTTGTCTAGTTTCAAATGAATCAAGTTTAATGAAATTTGGAATCTTCTTTAGAGAATTATACTCAAATTACTCAAAAAGCAGACTATATTTTATAGGACCCAACAAACGCATGGGTGCTCTTCAAGTCTATTCGGCCTATTGATCCAAAAAAGACAGTCTACTTGGCCTGAACGGACAATCGGCGGCTTCGCCATGATCAGGTCTACTGATAAGGAATGGTTCGATTAAAGCACTGCCCTTGCACCAAAGAGATCCAAGTGGGCAGTCAATCTTCTCTCAAACGGTATTAGATGAAGTAGCAAAATAGAACAGATTAAAGGGTTGGGTTGTCTGAATTTCCAAGAAGTCAAAAGTAACTTTCCCAACCAAACTCCCAAGATATTTCTTCGATTTCAAGAAATCCCGAAAAAGTTATTTTTTTTTTTTTTTTTTGGTAAGGTCCCGAAAAAGTTATTTGTATGTTTATATCTCAACATAAAAGTATTTCAAGTATTTCACATCGGTAAGAGTTGAAATTGCACTCCACAAGATTATAAATATACACTGCCGGAAAGTTATGTGTGCACTTATCAACAGTATTTCTCAAGATAACAAATAAGTTGGCATTCAATTTGTCAAAGAGAATATGAGGAATCAAGTCGGTGTGAAAGTTAATCGCCCGCGTGGTTGGCCACAAAAATGACGAAGAAATTTGGCTTCTGAAGCATTATATATACCGCAGGAGAGTTGCACATCGACAATTAAAGAAACCGACATAAAAGTCTAAACCGATCTCAGACTTGCAGCTACTGATAAGAGGAGGAATTTCTGGTATGCACGGAAGCTAGAAATGTATCTTTCGAAATAACAGCTTATGCCTTACGTGAAAAGCGGCAGTCTTTGCTCACCCGAGGCATATGATATAATGCTCCTTTTGAGAGGTGAGATATAGTTGGCAGCATGGAAACCGGCAGCTCGTAGTATGTTTAAAGGCCCAAAATCAACGGAGTAAGCCTTCTGAACCCCGTCAAGGATCGCCATCATAGCAATGTTAGCTGGCTTCCTCTCTGCTTCATATTTCTTTAACAGAGACACCTGCAAAATATTGAACCCTACCAATCAAATTTGACTTAACCAATATCAGTTCACTCTCATCTGCAAATTTTGCACACCCATGCACAGATGAAAATCCCAATTTTCAGCCAAAGAGGAACAGATTAAAAGCAACACTCTTCCACTGTCTATGCATGAGATCTCAGCAGTAGAACCCTGTTTACCAGTGATATTGAACAAGAAGTTCTTTATCTCTCATCCAAAATTTTGTGATAGCCATGAGCGCAATTCTTAGTCATGCATCAGAAGAGATTACTTTTCGGTGGACCAAGGTGGGAAATAACATCAACAACAGGGAACAAATTTACCAATGGAGTTTTTCCATACTCCCTGCAAGTATAAGCATCGGTTTGTTCTGACTGTTAAGGAAGCAATGAGCATAATAAGCCAAATGTGATTGACAGTTTTTCTTATTCCATTCGTTCCCAAAAATGAAATGCACGATTGAATTTTGTGCAGCATGTTCAAGAAAGGTCTTCCCAAAGAAGAATCAAAACTTTTTAAGCAACAATTGAGCAAGAGATTACGAACCTCCCCAATGTCCATACCAACAGCAATGGCCTCGCCAATTACTCTTGAAAGAGCAAATGCATCTCCAAAGCCCATATTGACTCCCTGACCAGCCAAAGGATGAACAGTATGTGCTGCATCACCAATTAAAGCAACATGCTTTGACACATAGTCATTAGCATGTCTCAGGGACAAAGGGAACACCATTCTTTCAGATGCCAACTTGAGCACCTTCGGTGGAATTTCAAATCCCCCATTGCCAGATGTGGCCACACTGGCTCTGAACCAAGACAAGATATTTCCATTCCCTAACAAGCTTGGTGTGGGGTGAGGACCAAATCCTTGATCAAGAGCATGATTCACTGTCTTCACAAAATCATCCTCAGTCATTGATTTTCGATCCAAGGCTTCTTTTGGGTTCATGGTCCAGACAATATTGCTAAAATTATCACCCATTGGCAAAAGGGCAATTGGACCAGCAGGAAGAAACCTTTGCCAAGCACATTGGTTTTCTGAAGCATGTTCTACTGTACAGATGACTGCATTTTGTGAGTAATTCCAACCAGTAGTCTTAAATCCAGCTAATTCCCGAACTTGTGACTTGGACCCATCAGCACCAACCTGCAGTCAATGTCATTTAACTCGATCACTCTGTAGATGCCCACCTATTCCAATAACTCATCATTTGGACTGTATTAAACTAACTTCTTAAAACTAGATTATGAAAATTTATAACACAATATTACCACCAACTTTGCATATAGGCAAGTTCCATCGCTCAATTGCAGCTTCGTGAGGTCCGCCCTAGAAATCTCTGAACAGATACCATCCATCCGTTTAGATTTCAAACCTGGATTTAAGCTCATTGAAACTAGTCTGGAAGGAAAGATTTTCTTCTGAATAGCTGCATTCTGCCATGACATATCTCTTAGTTTCATGGGCCAAACTTGCAATATTTATTCTGAATTACATTTAACGATATTAAGTTGACAGCAACTCTGTATTATCATCTGATTTATACAAGTAAGATGACTGGTCAAGTTCAAATATGTTACCAAGTGCGCCAACAGGTGAATTAATAGCTCAATTTCTCATAAAAAATAATAATAAAATGGTCATCTTGAAAGGCAGACCCTAGGAAGATAAGAAAGATTGCAATAACTAAAATCGCTAATCCAACAAATGAAATTTGAGTCACTAAAAAAAGACTAAATTACATCCTATTCTTGACAAGCCAATGATTGTGCGAGTAGCATGTGCCATTTTTTGGAGATTGCTTTCAGGACGAGTGAAGTAACTAATTCATTACCTCTCTTAGAAGTCCCTAAAATCAGTAAATTCACACACTATTCACCAACACATAAGTATGATCTTATGTGTATTCACTGTCCTGTACTTTGACCAGACAACAATTATTTTACTGCAATACATACTATTATGAACTAATATAACCTTGGTTGGTTATAGTGTATTAGTAAGCATCACATATGCTGTCACATATAAAATGTGACAGGTGAAGGCCATCGCAGTCATCCTATACATGATTACATCCAATTTTCTACCATGACATATAAAGGATGGTAAAAACTGTCATGTGCATCGCCGTATACATGAACCATGATTACATTCTTATTTTGCTATACTGGCATAAGAAGGGTGCAATGCCATAATCAAGTGATATACGACATTAATATGACAATCATAAGGATTTACGCAAAATTGTTTTGCTAGGCAACAATCTACTGTATCGTGTATATGGTAAAGTGAACAAACTAGTTGATGTATGATTTTCTGTTGAGTTATTTACTATTAGTCAACTAACTCTTATCAAATGTACAATTGGGTCCTCTACCTCTTTCTATTTGTTCAATCAAGTCCTTTTGTCACATCCTGTCATTAACACCAGCGATGTAGCACTGATGACGTGGCAAATTCTCACAATGTCACACATATTCCAATATGGCGCCTACCACCTACTGGGTGTATATAGAACATGAGTTAAGAAATTGAAAGTGTGCTTAAACCATTTTATATATGGACATAGATCAGCTATACAAGTGAACATCATTCATTGCATCTCTTTAATATGGTCAATGGCGCTTGCGTGTGATATTAATCAAATAATAGTTTTGTCATTATTTAAGGTTCCAACATTAGTCTGGGTTGAAGGCATTACAGTGCTTACTGAGAAAATATTAATGTAAAGGGACGTTGGATAGCTAATTAAGATGTTACAGCGCAAACATAGAATAGCTAATCAAGATGTTACCCCACAATTACGATTATCAGTGCATATTAAATTCCTCAACTTACAAGAAACGATTGATAATCATTATAAGTAATTAAGAGGTCTCATAAACGCGTAAGAGCACCAAGCGACATGATCTCCAATACCAAACAATTCATGCAAATTATGTATGCAAAAAGTAGGAGATTTTATCTGTTCTGATTTACTGGTAAGAGTCCCCAAAAGCGCGGTTTTTCTTTTGTATTTTTTAATTGAAATATATTGAATTAGTAGATACGAAGGTGTAACAACCCATCAATGTGAAAGCTCTCAAGTAGTAGGTAAACCAATTCCATGGATTCCATCAGAATTTAACTTATCATGACTCTTTCTTTTTAAGAAAATGCCATGCTGCCACTCAACTCAAACGGAGATTCCTCTCTCTCTCTCTCTCTCTCTCTCTCTCTCTCTCTAAGTTTAGGGTATACAGTAGACACATGTGATAGTAACTTGAATTCTGAGAGCAGTGATGGTGGTGAGTACCTGTATACATAGCAGTAGAGAACTTTGAAGCACCTTATTCTCAACCACGCATCTGTCATTCATAACAGCATCATCATCAACTAGATTGTGCCTACAAAACAATATATTGAAGCTCACTATATACACATGATGCTAACCCTAGTGAATCTTTATCCACATCTCTTGCATGGTATCGAGTATACCCCAAGCCAGTATAATCCCATACCTAAGGAAAAAGTAGGACAATAACCCAGAACCATGAATTTTATGCAACAAGCGGTATAGTTTACCAAACAGCAATGCCAATATCCACGTGAAAATGAAATGGCAAACCATAATTCATAGTTTATTTAACATACAACAACAACAACAACAGCAACCACCACCACCACCAAGCTTTATCCCACTAAGGGGCCGACCATCATGCAGGTCTGACTCAAATTTAAGTATTCCTCAATTGACAAGAGAAAATTATGACAATAAGGACAAAGAAAAACCCATAAGTCAAAGCACAGTGAGAAATGCTTCTCCACTAAAATCAAAAGAATAGTTATCTCCATGAATCTGGCCAAGTGTAACCCCCAAAATATTTCCTAGAAAGCGAGTCCTCCAATCTGGATTCACATTTTTTAAACTTTAATTCTGTCACCAGAAGAAAATTCCATTCCCAATTCACAGGTTGACATTTCTTCTGAAGCCAACAGACCACCTCTGCTACTCAGAGCCCCTACTCATTTCGATCTACTCCAAAGAGAATCATAGCTTACTGATTCATACAAAGATAAAAGGAAAAGGAAAAGAAAATAGTAAAAAAATCCATTTGGTATGTCAATACAAAAAAAAAATAGGTGAGATAATAGTCAAGCACACCATTGTATTATTTAACTTCCGCAAATCTTTGAAATTCCATGGGAGAAGTGGTTTAACAAATAAAGTAAGAGAAATACCTGCATTTTATCAAAATATGCATGCCGATATTGCTGAAGATATTGCCAAGCACCAATATCTACAAAGTTCACCATGTCACCAATGTATACATATCTTACATTAGCATTGTCGCCTTCAAAAAAAACTATAACCCCTTCCTTGTTCACTCCATAATAAAAGATAAAATTAGATATTCACTCACTCATCTATGTCATGAGAAAGCAAATCACCTTATTTGACAACTCCAGAAAATGAGGTAAAATCGTGACAATTGTATCAAAGGATATGATTTTTTGAAGCAAATCACCTTATTTGTATGACACACATCTGGCTCTATCTCACGCCCTAATCCAATAGAAAACAAATTTGCTTTGCATGAGCAGGAAAAGAAGAATGTAATGGTTTGTCCAAGTATGTTATCAAAGGATATGATTTTTTGAAGGAAGAAATTCCTATCCAACAGACAAAACAAATGAAAAGTTTAAACAATACTGACCAAAAGAATAAATAAAGAGTACCAAGCTCGACCAAGAGACTTTTACTCGACATCATTTAGCAAAAGTGACGGTAGATAGACAGTAGTACCAAAGAAAGTGGAGCGAGAAAGATGAGAATGAGGAGCCTGCAAAAGATCCTAAATTTTATAGTAATACTACTTTACCTCTGAACATTGATATTGTTGCAGGCGTTATTGTGCTGACCCTAGGATCTGGAGGATCCTCTTTGTTGATGCAAATTCCATTGACCAATGCTGGATTGCTATCAATGATGGCAATATTTAATTGCTTTGTCAATGCCATGCTTGCTGCAGATAATCAACATTGACTGCATGAAGTCAGTTGAATGTACAGACAGTGAGGGAGGGTCACTAAAGACAGATGAGCAAATGGTTTTCTTTTTCCGTGTCTATGGCACAAACATTTCAGGATGGTTACCTCTTGAACAAATGACATAAGTAGATATGTCATCATTTGTTACCACCATCGACATTCAATACTAAAAATACAATAACAATCTAAATTTAAGACTCTAATAGCCTGTGGAGAAGTACATGTCAAAAACCCATTCTCCTAATTCTCCAAGGCCTGAAAGAGTGCAAAAGACAGGTCAACAGGAATTATGCTTAATTCAGATTAACAGAAAAGGCACATTGAAATTCTTGAAGCCACCTCATTTTTTTTCATGAAAAAAAAACATAACTCGTTTTTCAGACTTAACATAGGATTTCAAGTCCACCAACTCATTCAACCAAACCATCACCTTCACGACCACTAGTGCCAACAACCACATTCACCTCAAAGCCACCATCCCTATTGCTGTCACAGCCACTGCCTCTTCCACCAGATGTCACCACCATTTTATGTGCCGATCAGCACCTAATACTGACAGCCACCACCGGCCAGCAATACCATCATTGCCAGAATGGGTGCTAAGGTCTGCCGCTACCAAGTATCACTAATCGCCACGGCCACCAGTGGTGATGGTAACTTCCACAACCAAGTATCCCTAATTGCTTCTAAATTTTTTGAGCGGAGTGAACCCCATTTAAGCATTCAATAGAAATCTATCACATCACTTAGTAAACAAATTCAATAGATGAGTCTTAGAATATCTACCCCTATCCTATATAGAATTGGCAAACAGAAAGCCAATTCATAGGACAACAATCTTGAAAAACTGACAGTCCAGATAAAAAGCACTGCACTGGCCGAAAGATACATGTTACTTAACACTGAAACATAAATAGGCTCAGACTCAGATTATCTATCTAGTGTTACAAAATGGGGATATGGACATTAACTCCCCATGAAGATTAAACAAGCCATAGCTTACCTAGGGAACAAGCAAGAGCCATGCCAACCATTCCCCCTCCAACAATAGCGACGTCATACTGGGCGATGCCGGTTCCGCTACACTGCTGCTCTTGACCCTAGAATTTTCAAAGCACATTCCAGCACCAAAACATTACAAACAAACTAGAAACAAAGAGGCATGCCATTGTACCGCCCCCGCCCCCCCCCCCCCCAAAAAAAAAAAAAAACCCGCAAAACATGGCTAAAGAAAAAGGATAAATACATGGTTGGATTGGCGAATCGAACTGGATGCGCCGGCAGTGGCGGCTCCACACAGGTACCTCGATCCGACTCGCTTGCCGCCTAAATTTGCAGCAAAGCACTTCGAAACGAACCTGAGACCCAACCGCACGACAAATCAGAGCAAACCCTCAATCAAGAAATGCCCCAGGATCAACAGGAAAACCGGTTAAACTGAAGGACATCCCTGCGTGACGCAGCAGCCGGAATCAACAGCAACCGACTGATCGAACAGACGTTTCTGCGCAATCTCTAGGACACGTTGACCCCACCCGACAGACATCGTAGTAGCGAGCGAGAACGAGTGATTCGGATTTCACGAAAGATGAGGAAATCACCTGTTCATGCTCGTGAGTGCAGGAGCGCGCGCTACACACAGAGAGAGATAGATAGAGAGATTTCTCCGTTCCCTTCGTTTTCTTACTTCGTGCACCCCTTCTTCTTCTTCTTCTTCTTCTTTTTTATACGTGCACCCTTTCTCTCTCTCTCCCCTCCCACTGCGCAATTCCCTCTCTCTGATATGGGGCGTTTCGCTTCACCTTCACCTTCACCTTCACAACAATGGCGGCTCCTGCTCCAACCTCCACTGCAAAGACGAAAATAAAAAATTCTTGCCTCGTATCACCTTTCTTCCACACTAACCAAAAATCAAAAGTAAAAATGTAGAAGCTGAATTCCTCCATACTAGACCTGCCAAATGAGCAGGTCGAAAAAAAAAAAATGAGTGGGTCGAGTCAAGTTTGGATTGGATCATAAATAATCCGACCTAAATTGATACATTAACCTGTTTATGACTTATTTATGCACAATAATCCGACCTAATTTTTTTTTTCTTGAACCACCCGCCTGGGTGGCGCTGCTGGAGCGCGCACTCTTCCTCTCGCAAAAGGTTGAGTGTTCGAATCCTGGGCGTCGTAGGGTGACTTAACCGGTGACACGTATGTGGTGGCTAGTACGTGTTGCCCCCAGGGTTTACTCCCCGGCTGTCGGCCGTGCGGGGATTCCCTGGGTTATCAAAAATATATATATATATATATATGTATAATTTTCTTAATCCATACCTGACCTGACCCATATCCATACCCAATCATATCTATATTGCTAAAATACTTCCATATTTAATTAAATATAGGAAAATTCATACTCAAACTGAAATGAGAGTGTGGAGCGAGTAAATGCAAAATTGAGTGAGGGCGAGAGAGATGCGTTGAGTTTAAATCAGTTGTAAACTTATTCGTGACCCATTTACGACCCATTTAATATCAATATAAGACTTCTATTCATTTATGACCCATTTACTAAATATAATCAACCGATTTATGATCCATTTACTAATATATGGATTAAGAAATAGGTTTATGACCCATTTTTACAGGTCTACCTCCATACACAATCGCTCCAAATCCAATTTCACCTCCGGAAGCAAAACAACACCCAGCATTTTTTTTTTCCCAAACCCGGAAAAAAAAACCATCTTTAAGACCCAGTCAATCGCAAAAACAAATGAAAGGCCCCAATTTCCCACGAGCCAGCACATCTCCTAGAACAGAAACGTGCATGCGCGAGCTCGGACGAAAAGTAGGCCAAAAAAAAAAAAAAAAACTCGCCCACCACAAAATCGCGAGCAAGAGGGGTGCTTCGTCCGCTGCGAAGAAGAATCCGCGAAAATGCGAGGAGGGAACAGAGAATGAGCTCGTGGATTAATGGAAACTTCTGAAGGGATTGGACAAGAGTGAGAAGGGAGACCTGAAGATTGAGAGAGAGAGAAACCCAGCCGCGATACAATTGAATCTAAAATTTTGTGCATTTTCAGTTAAGTTCGGTTCCCAAATCGAACTGAACTGATAAAACCCGAACCAGTAAAAAGAAAGGTGGTTTTTTTAATTATCCAAACCGAAAATCGAATCGAACTGAAAATGGACAAAATTTCGGTTCAGTTCGATTTGGTTTAGGTTCCGATTTAGTTTTTCTGTTCAGTTATGACACCTTTACCAGTGGCCAACCTTCCTACTTGGGAAGGCGAGGTGGGGAGTTCATTTCCCGCCTTCTTAATTGAAATTAGATGTGGGAACGTTTAGTTTCAGATATAGGTTTCGACTCTTATGCTTTGCGAAGAAGCAAGACAAAAATCAAGTGAATTAAGAGTTACAATATGATAGACAAAAAAATGAGAGTTAAAATACAATAAAGGATATGGTTAATACCACGAAAAACCCTAAACTGGTACACTTGTGACAGATTTACCCCAAATTATTTTTTTAATCATAAAAAACCCCAAATTAGTACATCTATGACAATTTTACCCTGAACTATTTTTTGAACCACCAAAAACCCCAAATTGGTACACTTGTGACAATTTTACCCCGAACTAATTTTTTAATATTTTTTTTTTCGAATTTTTTTAGTTTTTCTTTTCTTTTCTTTTTCCTTTCCTTTTCTTTTTTTTTTCCTTCATCTTCATTGCACCAACAATGAATTGTTATATTGTAATTGATACCACAATAACGTGACATGTAACATAAATGCTACATTTTGACCCGAAAAAAAAAAACACAAACGCTAAACGAAAGGCTTTCTTTTATATGCACGAATTTTTATGCCAACCACTTTTTTCTACATTTAAATGTCTTGCGAAAAAGGCATTATATTGTTGTCGTGTCTTTCTTATTTTTGGGTGTAAGTGGATAGGCAAACTGATGGGGTCCAACGCAGGCTTGTTACCTAAGCTTGGAGTACAGCTAATCAACAATTTCTATATGTTCTGCTTGCCAATTTAATTTAATAGATTAATTTACAAAATTAGTATATTTTATATATAAGATGAGAGATATTATATGTGCATGGCGATTCGTAAATCAATATGATCACTTGAAATATATAATAAATAAAATGCAAGAAGAATTTTTTGTACTATTTCTAATTGATATAGTAAGAAATTATAAAGAAAAAAAATTATAGATACAAACCTATGAATTTAATTTCAATTTAATATGCCTTACCAAATTCACACTTCCTGATTTTTTTTTTGTTTGAGGTTAAAGATGAAGGAAAAAACAAAGAAAAGGAAAGGAAAAAGAAAAGATAAGAAAAACTAAAAAAATTCGAAAAAATAATATTAAAAATTAGTTCGGGGTAAAATTGTCACATATATACCGGTTTGGGGTTTTTTGTGGTCAAAAAAATAGTTTGGGATAAAATCGTCACAGATGTACCAGTTTGAGTTTTTTTTATCGTCACAAATATACCAGTTTAGGGTTTTTCGTGGTATTAACCCTAAAGGATAATATTGATGTTGGCCCCCCCAACACACACACACACACACACACATATATATATATGCGTTTTATATCAATTTTATAAGTGGAAGTTAGATAATGATCAAATAATTGAATCTAATCATCCCCTAGAAAAATAAAATTACAGCATAGAGAAATAGAAATTGCTGCTTCTCCTTTTAAAACATCTTCAAAAATAGAAGGCATAGGCATAAAAAAGATTCTTGAACAGAATAATTATTCTAATCAATATCTTTATACCATACGAAAATAATTAGATGAATAGAATCTTCTGTTCAAAACAACTCATCCAAAATCATTTCTAAATCAAAAAATTTAAAAACACCTCTTTTTAAAAATTTTGTACTTCCTAAAAATCCTAGCACAAAATTTGCTAAAGCTCTAGATGAAAGAAAAAAATTCTTAAAGGAAAAACGATTTTCAAACCAGAATCTTCATTAACCTTAGATACTCCTATAATGGGAAATTTTGTTAAGGATACTCCTAATCAAATTAATGCTCTAGATAAATCTGATACATAATCCGTTCCAGAAATAAATAAGATTACTTGGAAAGACCCTCAAAAATTATATTTTTCCATGGCAACACCTCCTGATATAATTATGGAAGGATCCTCTTCAAAAATATAGAATAAATACTCTTCTGATGCTATTTATGAATGGAACATCGATGATATCTATGAACAAAACCTGATAAATATCCTCACCTAAATGGTTATGCTTGCAAACATGTTAAAACCATTCTAGATATTACTGATCATTCTGTAGCATAGCTTTTAATAGCAGGATTTACAGAACAACCGAAAGGTTGGTGGGATAATATATAACTAATGAACAGAGAAATCAAATTTTCAATACTTATAAGTTAGATGATTATGGTCAAAGAATAGTTGACGAACAAGATCAACCCATCCAAGATGCTGTTAATACTCTTATATTTTCTATATTCCAACATTTTATAGGAGATCCATTTCACATTCGAGATAAGAATCAAGATTTTTTTATCAAATATGAAATGTAGATCTTTAGGAGAATTTAGGGAATACAAAAAAATATTTCTACAAAGAGTTTTACAAAGAACAGATTGTAGCCAGCCATTTTGGAAAGAAAAATTCTGGTTGGATTACCCAAACTCATAGGATAATAAGTTCGAAATAAGATAAGAGAAGATTATGGAGAACCTATTCCATATGACCATCTTTCTTATGGAAAACTAACATCTTATGTCTATAAAATTGGAACACAATTATGCACTAGTATAAGACTTCATAAACAACTTAAAAAAGAACAACAAAATTCTAATGAAGGACGAGGAGATTTTTGTACCCAATATGACCCCTCTTTTAAATTTTAAAAAAAACTCCAAAAAGTATACATCTAGATGCTCAAGAGATTGCACACCTGAACAAAAAACTAAGAAAAAATTTAAGAAAAAATTTTCAAAGAAAAAGTTTTCTAAGAAAAGAGAAGAAAAATTTTAAAGAACTAAACCCCTGAAGAAATCTTTTAAAAATATAACATGCTATAATTGCGGAAAAAAAAGTCACACTTCTAGATATTGCAAAATCAGCAAAAAAATAAACAAATTAGATTTAGATAAAGAAACTTTTAATCAACTAAGTCAAATCATGGTTAAAATTGACAGTAGTTCTTTTGATGAATCTATTGAAGAATATGGTCTTTAGGTAAATGAAATAGAAACCACTTCTTCCTTTGAAACTGATAATGAAGAAACCACTTTTGAAATTAATGTTCTAACCAAAGAGGAGGAAGTCCTCTTACAAACCATTAATCAAATTACTTATCCTGAAATGAAAATTAAATACTTAAATAGTCTTCAACCTCCAAAACCTACTTCTTATTCTGATACTCCTTATAATATTTCAACTATCCTTAATAAGGGAAAGAAAATAGTCTCTAGACCAGTTTCTATAAGTGACCTTCACCAGGAAAATAGTCACCAAAAACAAGAAATTCAAGACCTCAAGATTGCCCAAATCAAAATACAAAAAGAAATTTTGAAAATCAATCTAGTTTTATAAAAGGAAAAGAGAAAATAGAAGAAGTTGAAGAAACTAGTCATTTTGATCCAAATTTTCTATTAATGCTTTCCGAAATAACATCCAGAAAATGGATAATCAATATCACTATAAATATTAATAGTGAATTTATTTTAGAAACAACTGCACTTTTTGATACTGGTACATACCTCAATTGCATTAAAGAAGGTCTTGCACCCACAAAGTATTTTCAAAGAATAACCCAATCACTTAAATCAGCATCAGGAAACAAATTAAATATAAATTACAAAATTCCAAAAGCTGAAATTGTAAAAGATCAGATTTCCTACAAAATCCCTTTTCTTCTAGTAAAAAAAATCAAACAAAAAGTTATTTTAGGAACACCTTTCATAGGACTAATACAACCTTTCAAAGTCATCAATAAAGGTATCGAAACTGAAACCTTAAAAAAGAAAATATGCTTTGGTTTCATAACAAAACTCCAAACTAGAAATTTGAATATCCTTAAAAAACAATATATTTCTGAGATAAATTGTATTAGCCAAGACAAAGAAACTCATCTTCAATATTTAAAAGAAGACATTGAACATAAGAAGATTGAACAAAATCTTTCTGAAATGAATATTCAGAAAAAGATTACTAATCTTAAAACTCACATAGAAAATTCAATATGCTCAACTATTCCTAATGCTTTTTGGTTGAGAAAATGTCACATAGTTGATCTACCTTATGAACCAAAATTTTCTGAGAAAAACATTCTTACTAAGGCTAGCCCAACCCAAATGAATCACGAAATCTTAAATTTCTGCCAAAAAGAGATACAAGAACTTCTTGAGAAAAACCTCATTAGGAAAAGTCAGTCGCCTTGGAGTTGTTCAACCTTTTATATTAACAAAAATGCTGAATTAGAGCGAGGAGTACCAAGACTAGTTATAAATTATAAACCTTTAAATACGACTTTAAAATGGATAAGATATCCGATCTCCAATAAAAAAGATTTATTAAATAGATTACATAATGCTAAAGTATTTTTCAAATTTGATATGAAATCTGGATTTTGGCAAATTCAAATTAATGAAAAGGATAGATACAAAACAACATTCACTATCCCTTTTGGGCAATATAAATGGAACGTTATGCCCTTTGATTTAAAAAATGCCCCATCTGAATTTCAAAGAATAATGATCGACATTTTTAATCCATATTCTGATTATATCATAGTTTATATAGATGATGTTTTAATATTCTCCACAAGTATAGAACAACATTTAAGGACATCAATCATTTTATTAATGTTGTGAAAAAGAATGGTTTAGTAGTTTCACCTACTAAAATAGCTCTTTTTAAAACAAAGATGAGTTTCCTAGGACATTACATCCATTTAGGAACTATCATACCTATTAAAACGTCAATAGCATTTTCAGACAAATTTCCTGATGAAATCAGAAACAAAACCCAGCTACAAAGATTTATTGGAAGTTTAAATTATATTATAGACTTCTTCCCCCATATCAATATAAATTGCAAACCTCTTCACCAAAGGCTCAAAAAAGATCCACCACCTTGGGCTCAAATTCATATTGACATCATGAAAAAATCAAATATAGTGTTAAAGAAATTCCTTGCTTACATATTGCTGATCCTTCTGCTTTCAAAATCGTAGAGATTGATGCTTCAGAAATTGGATATGGAGAAATTCCCAAACAATTGAAAGATAACAAAGAACAAATTGTTCAGTTTGTCTGTAAATATTGGAATGACTGTCAAAAGAATTACTCCACCATTAAAAAAGAAATTCTTGCTATTTTTTTTTATCTATATCCAAATTTCAAAGAGATCTTTTAAACCAAAAGTTTTTATTAAGAATTGATTGTAAATCTGCTAAAGATGTTTTGCAAAAGGATGTCCAAAATATTGCTTCCAAATAAATTTTTGCTAGATGGCAAGCTATTTTATTTGTTTTTGATTTTGATATTGAATTCATAAATAGTGCTTCAAATTTTTTACCAGATTTTCTTACGAGAGAATTTTTACGGGGAAAATGCCTCTTCCCAACAAACCTACCCGCCGAGACAAAGACAAAGAAATTGCCGAAACCTTAGAAAAAAAACCAAGTGACCTAACCAATGTTAGGACTTGGTTTCAAGCTGTCCAACCTTCCAAACCATCTTTGAATACTAAAATTTCCAATCAGGTTAAAGAAGAACCTGTCTCCCCATCCACTCCATTTGATATTTCTAAAATATCTCATGAAGAAGCCCTAAAAATTCTCCAAGTAGACTTCAATAATCAACCAACTGCCATAGTGAAGACTGATTCTTCTTTCAACCAAAAGGTAGCAGGAAAAAGAATTTCTAGTGAGGTGGTTATTTAGTTGATCAAGCCAACCCCTCCAAAATCAAAATTTTTTGCCAAAATAATATTTCAAAAGATATGTAATGTTGAAAATGGATTTTACCATGAAGACCCAAACATATTTGCAAAAATTATGTTTTCTGACAAATTTAACTGGACAAGGACACTAGGAGTGCTATAACTTTCGTACGGTGCTCACTTGAGTGTTATAACTTTTTTTCGTTCACTTGAGTGTCAAAAATTTGAAAAAGTGATCACTTAAGTGCCAAATGCCATTTGGCAGTCGGAAAATCCGACGTGGCTTCGCCAGAGCTGACGTGGATAATATTTTAATATTTTTTTGAATTTTTGAATTTTTTTTCAATGTCGGTGAGGGTCACCGGCGACCCTCGCCAGTTGTGAAGGCCTCGCCTAAATTGGGCAAGGGTCGCCTTGCCCTTGGCCACGAAGGCCTTGTCCAAGGCCGTCACGGCGTCGCCAGAGGCGGGCGAGGTGGCCTCTCTAGATTTGGCGAGAGCCTTTGCCACCTCGCTCACATCGGCGAGGCCGCGATGGCCTCGCCAAGGGCTTTTACGGCCGCAGGCAAGGTGGCCTTACCAGATCTGGTGAGAGCCTTCGCCTCCACAAGCGAGGCGGCCTCGCTGGATTTAGCAAGAGCCTTTGCCGCCGTGCCCACGACTGGTAAGGCGGTGATGGCCTCACCAAGGGCGTTCGCAGCCACAGACAAGGCGGCCTCGCCGGATTTGGCAAGATCCTTTGCCGCCTCGCTCGCGGCGGCAAGACCGTGATGGTCTCGCCAAGGTAAGGCCGCGATGGTCTCGCCAAAAGCCTTCGTGGCCATATCGGCCAATGGCGAGGTGGCCCTTGCCCAATTTGGCCAAGGGTGAGGCCTCTGGCGAGGGTCACTGGCGACCCTCGCTAGCCTTGAAAAAAAAAAAGAAAAATAAGAAAGAAAAAGAAAAGAAAAAGAAAAAGAAACATTAAAAAAATCCATGTCGGATGAAAAATTAATTAAAAAATACACATCAGCTCATTTGTAGGAAATGGCACTCAACTTATTTATTTTCAACGGAAGTGGCACTCAAATGATCTATTTTACTTCGATGTGGCACTTAAGTAAGCGAAAAAAAATTTATGACACTCAAATGATCGCCGTACGAAAGTTATTGCACTCCTAGTGTCCTTATCCCCAAATTTAATTATACTCCTCATAACCCTTACGAAGCAGTGGAGTTTTATGAAAAAATATTGACAGAAATCAAATCTATCACTTTCAAACATTTTTCTGATAAAGGTTACATAAATTAATTTACAGCAAGAATCTATAGGGTTATCCACCCTTCCCAATGGAAACCAAATCCTATAACTTTGATAAAATTTGATACCAAGATAACCGAACCACTACCATACAAATCCTTTTATTTTTATTTTGATTACCAACAAGTTTGGTGGAATGCCGTTTGGAGAAAGAATGCCAACAACTCTCATACTTGGCTATTCTTCTTTGAAAATTTCGACATTCGACAAGTCCCATTCTGGTTCATTAGATGTTGGGACCATTTTGGACCCCTTGACGAAACACTTCACCCTAAAGTTCAACTCAGTTACGAAATATTTGCTAGCCAGTTCACACCCCTTCAATAGGAGACGAAATTTCCTAAACTGATGCTCTTTTTCTATTATTTCGGAATGTCATGGGTATTAGGTTGGAATTTTGATTACATAAAAGCCATAAAGACAAATATCCCCATCTTAACTAGAAAATTCAATGTTAAGTGGTGGGAGGGTTTCAAATTTTTCTCTAGAGTCACTGAGCAAGCAGTCAAAGAATGGCTGAATAAAAGAATTACTCCAAGGCTGAGCCAAATTACTTGCTCAGATGATATCACTCCTTTCCTTCATGATAAAGGGATTGTTCTATCCAAACTAGCATCTGCCAAGTCAAACCAGTAACTAGCAGATATGCTGAAACAAACCTTTTCTCATTTAGAAGAATCAAGCTCAACTCACTCCTACCATAGTGGAAATTCAAATAAAGATGATTGCTATGGCATGCCAGGCATACCAGATATCCAATGAGGAGATGTGAATGATGAAGACGAAGAGGAAGAAAACCCTTCGGAATCTTTATCAAGATTTTGAAAAGATGCAAAGTCTGCCTACTTTCATAATTAGATGCCAGAATCTCTATCAAAATTTGAATTGTCAAAAAGGAGCCGAAAGATGTTCCAACTTTTCATCATTGAGTCTACCGTAATCACTGAACACTGTGCAATTTTGACTTTTTAACTTTTATTGTTCACTACAGTAAAGGACCCGTGAACCTTTCCACAGTCACGAAAGGAGTCTTTAAAAGGACCCTCTTTCATCAGAAGAGGGGATCGTTCACCCTACCACTCCACTTTCATATGCTTTAGAATTCTTTCTTCACTTCTAAGGGAGAACCAGAGAGCTTCAAATTTCCAGATCCAATATCCTGGTCTTACTTGTCCTTGATCCTTTTCTGGAATCCATCTAGTAAGTTTTATATCCACTTTTATCCCTGTAACGTCTTTATAATCCAGATCTCACTCGTAATCTGAGGTTACAAATATTTTCATTTCATTTCAAATTGCACGTGTATTTTCAATTTCTTGTCATACTGCAACTTTCAATTCAGTGTAACTTAATTTCTGAAATTTCAGTATGAGCTCATACCACCTATATGGTTGGTTTTCTTTAATTACCTTGATTTTTGCTTAATCTTTAATTAACCGCAATTTATATTGCAGTAATTTAAATATCGCATACCCCACAATCGGCAGGTATCACCGCTTGTGGTTGGTTTGCTCATTATTTAATTTTGACGCAATTTTCTGCTTTTATTATATATCTTTACTTCTTCTTACCGTTTTACCCTTTTATCTTAATGCTCGCTCTTTTATTTAGTTTTATTTTATTTGTAGCTATGGACCTCTTTTATTTAAATATCGAAACTGTTAGTAATTTGTTTGATTTTGTTGATAATTTAATTCAAACCATAGAACTCTATCAGACCTCTTGTTTTGATTCATATTCGTCCACTTTCTTCAAAACGCAAAGATTATTAGAATACTTCTAACATCATTCTCTCTCTAATAACCAATCACCATATCCTAGGACACTTATGGTTATATATATATGTTCAAGCTTATCAACTATTTGCAAAAAAAGTTATAAAATCTTTATTATATGTTGTGATGTAATAGCTTATCAACTGTTTGCAAAAAAAGTTATATCATCTTTATTATATATTGTGATGTAATTCGTGATACTTTGGTAAAACAGTCGGCGCAATGCGCGGGCCTTTACCTAGTACAAAGAAGAAGCGACGCTCGCGACTAAGGCGTTGCGTGCATTTTAAAAAGGATAATCATCAGTTTCATTTTGCTACAAATTTTCTAGTCTATGAATCTTCCTCTTTTTTTATGTGTTTGGACCGAGAGAGTTGAAACGTTATGAGTGGAAAATAATAACTTTAAAAGAATATTCCTTGGTTTATTTTATATATCTATACTCTTAATTTAAATTCTACAAAAAAATTCCATGCAAAAATCATCAGACAAGCATTAAAAATACAATAAGATTAATATCACAAAAAAACATCAAATTGGTATATCTATGTCACATTTTGCCTCAAACCTATTTTTGTATCACAAAAAATCACGAACTGATAAACCTGTGCCATATTTATCTTTTTATGCCACAGAAAATCCCAAACCAATACTCTCGTATCTCATTTGAACCAGTGCCAAATTTATCCCCAAAATAGTCCTATATATTACCCTAATTTGGGGTAAATGTGTTAAGATAAATGTGACATGGGTGTAAAAGTTTGGGATTTTTGCGGTAAAAAATTAATTTTGGGTAAAGGTGGCTCAGGTGTACTAGTTCAGGAGCTTTTATGAGACAAAAATTAGTTATAAGTAAATGTGGCTTGGATATATCAATTTGAGATTTTTTGTTGTATTAATATATTCAAACTTTGAGACAGCGTCGTTGGATAGAATTGCTGAAAGATTATGATTGTGCTATTTTCTTTACCAAAAAAAATATGCAAATGTGGAGATCAATCAAATCATAATTTACGATACAGAGATGACTGAAAAATAATCGAAGAATTTTTTACTTGTAAAATTGATTTTAAAATAATTTTCAAGTATTTCATTAAAACTCATCTTTCGGCTTATGATTATTTATCATTTTGATAAGAATAAAATGGATTAAAATTTTTTATTTTTTATTTTTGCTATTTTTCTCCAATACAATACGTGTACTCCTTAGAGGGAAATGAGTTTAAATAGGAGAGAAATAGTTTCCTCAAAACTCATATTTTATTTTTAGACCAAAAAAATCAAATTTTATTTTCTTTCTTTTTCCAAGGCAAAATTTCATAATTTCCTTCATTTCTTTTCCCTTCCTACTTAAACTATTTTCTTTTTGGTATTGTTAGGGATGAGTATCGGTTTAGGGTTTGATTCTAATTTGATCTTAACCGGCCCAATCCGGTCCGGTTCTTGGGGAGACTGGGTTGGTCCCTAGTCCTAGGGCCGATAATACCTATACTGTGCTTTAGGGTTGGTTGGTCCGGGACCAACCATGTAAATTTTTTTTCCAAACCCTAGGTAACCTAAAGTGCTCAGCCCCTCCTCTTCTTTTGCCCTTTTCCTCTTCTTCTCTCCAACTCTCACTCTATCTATCGATCTCAAATTCTTCTCGACCTCTTAGCGGCTCTCTCTCTCTCTCTCTCTCTCTCTCTCTCTCTCTCTCTCTCTCTCTCTCTCTCTCTCTCCTTGTTTATCTTCACCAATGCCAATTATCAATAATTAAGACTCCAGGATCTCAGCAATTGACCATTGTTTACAATTAACATATGCATCTCAAAGGTAAGTACCTCCGTACTCGGTTCTAAGAAAAACATAGGCCGAGAATATTAATTTGAATGGCCACATTCATTTTACATTTTCGTTGACAATCACAATAACAAATTTTTTGTTAATATTTGATGCTTCAACATGAATACCAACATATTTCTTAATATTTGAAAAAATAATAACAAAATGGAGCTCGTAACTAGGGTTCCTATCAAAATCTATACTATTATAATATCCCTTCTCATGCTCAAAACAGATGATAAATTGGAGGATATAATCATGTGGCATTATGGGATCTTAATTCAACTCATATAGATGAATTTGGTAATCTCAACAGCTCTGACTCTAGCAAAGTTAAAGACTCATTCAAGAATGAGAAATTCCACATATTATTGATCATTATGTAAAGCATAAGCACATTTTTATTCTAATTTCAGTAGCTTTGAAATTTCAAGGAGTATGTTTATCCTTTCGAGGAATACAAAAAATGAATAAACGAAAAATATTTTCATTGTTCGCGAAAATATTTGGACATAAATTGTTATCGATAATGAAAATGTTTTCCATAGACTAATTATTTTAAGCGATTATTTTTAGGAAATTGTTTTCCAAATCATTTATTTTTTGTGGAACAAATAGAGACAAAGGCAACCAATTTTACGGATGACTTCTCAAGTTTCACGCTCGTTGAAGTCCTAATTTGCCAACTACGTGCATGAGGTTTTGCCAACTCAGCTTGTTAGGTTAATGAGAGATCAATTAGACGTAATCTCTATTAATGTAACTAATTCCGTAACTTTACTAGTCGTTTATCAGCTCCTTCTTGTGCGGGGAACTAAAGGATATTGCTTCATTGTATTGTATATTAGGGAGTCGCTAAACCTGAGTATGGAAGTAGAATGTATCGATCAATCTGTAGTCTATAGCATAAAACAAAGTAGAGAGACGCGATTGAGAAGACAATATAGAAGATGCCAAACGGTTGAAGGAGGATTAAAGGTCGGTTTGTTTCGTGAGAACTTAACGGTCTAGAAAACATTTTCTTAATAACGATATCTTTTTCTTTCAATAGGAATCTATCGAGTCGTGAAAAACACTAGAATCATGCTCGCCATGCGGTCTAAGTAAGTCCTTGTTTCATGTGGAAATGTATTATTTCGAGGCGAATATGGACTCTCGGCTGATACATAACATACGTGCGTTGACAGTTAAAGATGGGGTGCAACTTACAACATCGAACGGTCACTCCCCATCGCATCACGATCCAAAACATACACCGAAAAGGTCTTGGAATAACATCGAAAAGACATGAATAACAACATATCATAAGTGGAAATAGGGATAGATGGAAGACGCAGGCAGGCAGGCGAGGCTGGATCCGACGCGAAGCCCTAAGCGGACAAGCCCACGCTATGGAGGACGATGGTCTCGACGGTGACGCCAGGACCGAATCCGAAGAGCACCCCCCATTCGAGCCCGTCTCCGGTGGTCTTGAGCCCTTCCTTAACCGATTTCTTCCTCATCTCGTCCAATACGAAGAAGACGGACGCGCTAGACATGTTGCCATACTCACCGAGCACGTACCTCGACCGGTCCATCTTCTCGGGCTTGAGCTTCAACTTGGCCTCGATATCGTCGAGGATCGCGGGCCCGCCGGGGTGCACGACGTAGAAGAGCGAGTTCCAGTCCGTGATGCCCAGAGGGTGGAATGCGTCCGTCATGCACTTCTCAACGTTCTTAGAGATAAAGGCCGGAACGTCCTTTAGGAGGATGACGGTGACCCCGGTCTCGCGGACGTGTCCGGTGATGGCGCCCTCGCTGCTGGGGATGAGGGTCTGGGACGTGGAGACAATCTCGTACAGGGGCCTCTCGATTTCCGGGACGGGGTCTGAGCCCACGATGACCGCGGAGGCGCCGTCGCCGAACAGGGCCAGGCCCACGAGGGTCTCCATGAAGGCCTCGGTGGGCCCGTGGAAGCCGGAGATGGTGATCTCGGCGCACACGACGAGGACGCGAGCCCCCTTGTTGTTCTCGGCGATGTCCTTGGCGAGGCGGAGGACCATGCCGCCGCCGTAGCAACCCACCTGGTACATCATGAACCGCTTGACGGTTGGGTGGAGGCCCAAGAGCTTGGTGAGCTGGTAGTCGCAGCCCGGCATGTCGATGCCGCTGGTGGTGCAGAACACCAGGTGGGTGATCTTGGACTTGGGCTGCCCCCATTCCTTGATGGCCTTGGCTGCTGCTTCTTTCCCTAGCTTCGGCACTTCCGCCACCAAAATGTCGTGCCTTACATCCAAGGAGGGTTCCGTGAACGAACACATGTTCGGGTGCTCTTCCAGCATCTCCTCCGTCAAGTGCAGGTACCTCTTCTTGATCTTGGATCCTTCACCTAAACATATACACCGAACACAGATCGATGTCATGGTGGTCTTCTTCTTTACGGACCGATCAAATTATTCATACACGACGGTGAAAGACGCAATCCCCACAAGTTATTACCGGAAAAGAAAGAAAAAACCGATCCCGGCATCGAAAAGTTCCATAAAAAAAATTGTTGATTTGCTTCGACTTTCGTTCCCTGATTTCGTATCTAAGCATGTATGTATCCACTAATCTCTAGTCCCTGCTATCTACGGTGTTAGTAAGTGCCATGCACAAAAAGGTGAAGCCGCCCAAATTCTTATATGATGGTAAATGACGAGGGCACCGCAAAAAAAAAAAAAAATTGTTTAAAAGTGCATCAATGTAGGTATGCTTTAAACTATACGTACACATGCGCTTGAACTTGCTTTTCAGCTGTGTCATGTGTTCGGACTTGGTGACTCGAAATAAATAATCCGGGAACGTGCTCTGCTCGTAAACGTTTGGGGGGGTCGCCGTTCCGATGGCCAGGATCGTGGCAGGGCCTTGTGATTTTCGGGCACGGCAGAATTCCTCGACGCTCACCATTTTTGCTGCAGGTGATTCTCTTTGGGCGTGTGGGGGCACAGGTGAACTTTGGGAGAGGGGTGGGATTTATAGTCAAGAGAGGCTGAGGGGTGGTGGTGACTGGTGGGGCTTCACGTGCGTGTCTCGTGATATGACTTCGGGACCTTGTTGTCACGTGACACGCGCGTGCTCGTAGTCACTTGTCCATCACAAATGCCATTTTAATCTGATTCCGTGAACATAAAGTTCATAACGATACGCTACTCATTGTCAGCTCCATGCACAAGAGTAAAATGGAGTCAAATTACTCAGCGAGCGCTCCAGCTCGGCCCAATGTTTACTAGAGATCGACTCACTTGATTTCGAGTTGAGATCGAGTTCGAGCTACTCGAGTATCTTGTATAGGTGAGCACGAGCTTGTTGACATTCAACTAGGTAGGCTCATGGCCCTAATCAAATTTTCACTATTTTATCGAAATTTTAAATTATTATAAAAGGGGGCAAGATACTTCAAAATTACATTCGTGCTTATAAAACATTATAAGTTGATTCCAATTAAATTCAATCGGGTCGAGTTTGAGCACTTGGATTCTCTAATTGAATCAAGCTCGAGTAGGATAATTAATACTTAATTGAGCTCGAATCTAGCTTCGAGCACCGAGTATGTGAGTTGAGTTGAGTCGAGCTCGAATTTGGTAGTGCATCAACCCGAATCGGCTAGATTATACACCTATACACATGATTCGGCTGTGATAAGAATCGTGCTATCACCGGTCTTTGAATTTTTTTTCCCTCTATTGATATCCTTAATAGGTATGTCCGAGGTTAGATGATACTCTTGGTCTTGCTAAGATATTAAACTCACGGTCCACGCAATATTATGATAGTTTAAGCTCTTAGTTTTAGCTGCTGCGCGTGCAACTTCAAGTTGGTTGGTATCAGAGCCGAGGGTGTAGAAAAGTATGGACACTCCCGGCTAGTAGAGTTCGGCGAGGAAAACCCAAAGAGGATCTAGGGAGGTATCACCTGACTTAAGCTAGGGCAGTTTCCAAGTCATTAGGAAGAGGAAAAAGCATCATGAACAGGAACTAGCTTCCACCTTTGCTCATTATTTTAGAGAACGACTTGCATAGATCACTTCAAATTGAGTGTAGATGGTTACGTGGGGATTCTAAGGGCCCGTTTGGTAACGTGCCAAACAGTGAAAATTTCTGTTCTTTTATTTCCAGAAATAGTTTGAGAACAGAAATGCGTTTGATAAACTTTTTATTTCCGGGCACATTTTTGCTAAAATTTGTGCCGAGAAACAGTTTTGGAAGAGAAACAAGAAATAAAAAAAAGTTATTTTTATTTCTCGGCATAATTTTGAGAATCAGTTTTTTTTTCTTTTCTTTCTTTTCTTCTTTTTGTGTTGCTACAACAAAGTTGTGGCCGGTCGTCGGCCACCAGCGACCGGCCACAAAATATTTGATAAAAATATTAAATATTTAAATATTAATATAATATTAAATATTTAAATTAATTTTTAATAAAATATTTAATATTTAAAATAAAATATTTAATATTTAATATTAAATTAATTTTAATAAAATATTAATTTATATTTAATTTAATTTAAATATCAAATTAAACAATTCAAAATATTATTAAAATATTATTAATAAAAAGAAATTTTGTGTAGTTACCAAACGCATTTCTATTCTTTTCTATTTCAGGAATAGAAATTTTGGACAGTTACCAACGCCTTAAAATACTGAGAAATTATTTCCGGGCACAGAATAAAAAAAAATCATTTCTGTTCAGAAATAGTTCCCGGGCATAGAATGGTTCTCATGTGCATCCTAAATCTATGAGCAGGTTGGTAATGTTTTGACTTGCATTTTCAGTTGATTAAGACAAATTAGGAGTTTATCTTTAAGTCCATTAGCATGCATGATACATGAATATGGAATTGGTTCATACAACTCCCCAAGATGGATTTGGCAAATGAAGGTCTATATGCCGCACCCCTTTGTGCCGGTATCTTCCAATTATCTTGACAACAACAGATGTCGACAACATAAACTAATATCAGATGTTTCTATAAATAAAATTGGTTAAGTCTGTTTTTTCGATTAATTTATCAAAAGCCATTCAGATGATATCGGGTGCTTACCTTGATGGTCTCTCGGAGTTCAGGTTCGGCGATGCAAGACACGATTCATTTGCACAATGAGAAGTAAAATACAAACTGGGGAGGGAAAACTCGAATATGCCACGACGATGGGCAGAGAGTTGGCTGGTACTTTTGGGCTAGGACTTATGGTGTGATGATGGTAAGGCCGGTAACTACCGACCTAATTAAGCTATTCGAGAGAGTTGTTCCCGGAGGAGAGGGGTGCAAAATCTTTTGATTTGACTTCTGTTAATCTACTCACCACCGAGCAGACTCTCCTTCCCTATTCTACACGAGTTGGTGAAACAAAAAGATGGAAATGTTGCAGACCGCCATTTTGCATTATGGTTAAAGTCAAGCTTCTCAAACATTAGTTCAGAAACTAGGAGTAAGCATAATGAACCGCCCGAACCGGGACCGGATCGGCTGGTTTGGTTTGGTTCTCGAGAGTATCGATCCGATTCCCGGTTCCTAAAAGTGAAACCGGTTTTCGGACGGTCCGATTCCTGGTTCTAGAGTGGGAATCGGACCGGACCGATAACTATATATATATATTTACTTTTTAAATTTTTTGAAAAAAAAGAAAGTCTAATCTATTCCCTTTTGCCTTTACTAATTTTTTTAAGGATTGGTTCCATTGGAACGTGATTGGTTCCATTTGAAAATAGAAAAATAAATAAATTTATTTATTTAAAATAGAAAGCCTAATTTAAAAGTATGTGATCGGTTCCATTTGAACCGGACCGGACTATCGGTCCGGTCCAGTCCATGGTCTTAGGACTAGCCGGTCCGGTCCTCGATCCTAGAAAATGGGAATCGATCTTCCCGGTCCAGTTCCCGATTCTTGGGTGAGACCGGACCGGACCAGATCCGCTCTCCCTTATTAGAAACCACCCAAAAAAATGAACGCGTTAATTCCAAAAAAAAGCACCAACTTTAGGTCTAGAGACAGTTATGGTCCAAACTTTTTTTTGTCTCATAAAAAAGCACAAACTTTAGATCAAGGGACATTTTTGGCCCGAACTTTTTCTTGCCCCATAAAAAAGCACCAACTTTAAGTCGGGAGACAATTCTGGCCCCAACTTTTTTTTGTCTTATAAAAAAGCATTAATTTTAACTTGAATCCCAAATTTGGCCTCAATTGACTTAAAACCATTGATTATCTAACTTGACTATTCCACATTAGCAATAAATCCATGTGGCTTGCTAACTAGATTTAAAGAAATATTTATTATCTTATTCTTTAAGCCACAATTTGAAGAATAACGGTAAAACTGTTCATCTCCTTCACTTCATTGACAAGTCAAAAATATTTCTAGATTGAATCTCTTTGGGCAAACGTAATCTGAAACTGACCACTGCTCGTCAACAGACGCCATGGATGAAATTCACCAAGCTCATCACCATAACCATCTTTCTCAAATAATGGTGAAAGTCAACAGGGGCCAGATTTGTGATCACAATGAAAGTTGATGATTTTTAATGAGAAAAAAAATTGGGTCCAGAATTGTCATTCAATCTTAAGTTTGTGCTTTTTTATGGAACAAAAAAAAGTTCAATTGCCGTCCTCCGTCGAGAGGGGCACAGAGTGTTGTGCGGGGAAGTTGAGTCGCTTCGCCTCAGCTCTCTCCTACCGGGCGCAGTGAATAAACACCCTGCAAAATCTCTCAACTCTGTTTCCCTTCTTTACCAAAAAAAAAAAAAAAATTTCGGGCCAGAATTGTCCCTCGACCTAAAGTTGGTGTTTTTTTATGGAACAAAAAAAGTTCGGGCCAGAATTGTCCCTCGACCTAAAGTTGGTGCTTTTTTATGAGACAAAAAAAAGTTCGGACCAGAATTATCCATCAACCTAAAGTTGGTGTTTTTTTTTTGGAATTAGGCCAAAAATGAACCGCAAAGGAGCATATTTGAAATTGAAACATAGATTGAAATTATGGAATGCTATATTGATGCAGTGATGTCATCTTAACGACGTCGGTGTCGATACCATGCCCTCAACCAAAACACTGATGATTTGTGCTAAAATTGCGACGAGCTCATCTATAGCCGTACAATTCATGGTCACATAGCCGTTGCCTTTCTCAAGTTCTGGTTGAACTTTCCTCGGATGTCTCATGGATGTACAATCACTGCCAATTCAGCCAATTTGGTTGAGCAAGTCTAGCTTAAGGTTGATTAGATCTAGCAAGCAACTGATTATCGCTAGGTGACTCGTGAACTTTCCATTCTATTAGCATCCTTATCTAACTTTCCACAACTAAATAATATTGTGACACAACTTTGTGAAAATCTCTATTTTGATTGGATTGACTTGCCCTTGAAACTCATGCATATTCTTCATGAATACTCATGAAAATTATAAAGATAAAAATGCCCTTATACCAAATCGAGTGAACATTTAAAAGAAGTCTACAGTTACTTCTTAGGTAGTTACTTCTTAGGTCGCGCTAAATCCGCCCATATTTTGGCTGCATACATACTCTATGAAATGAGAACGAAAATGTACCCGAATTATAAGTCCCACCGTCTCATTTCTTTATTTAACACATTTTACATGCATAGACCCCGCATTCCTCTCTCCTCGTGACTTGGAGATGGTTGTTTTTGGGCTGCTTTCCCATCTCTACCCCTACAGCTTCAAGTTTCAAGCTCGCACCATCGTGATTAGGGATGATCGGTTCCTGGGTGGATTGGTTCCCACCTAGGAACCTAGAACTGAATCAAGCAAGGTTAATTCCTAGTTTGTGAAACTGGAAATCTGCCCACCCAGTCCTAGAATTGGATCGGACCATACCGATTGGTCTCATCCAGTTTCAAGGTTGGTCTTGGAACAAGTGATTTCTTATCTTTTGTTTTGATCGTTTCTTCTATTCACAATAAGTGGAAGTTTCCAACAATAAAAGAAAAACAATTTACTAATTAAAGTTTGCTTCAGAATAAAAAAATATATAAAATATTAAGAAATATTAGCCGTTTGGGCGGTCCGGTCCCTTATATGGAATCGAGGACCGGACCGATCCCCTTAGGAAATCACCTAGAATCAGGCGGTTCGGTCTGATTTCCGAATGGACCGGGACCAATGCACATCCCTAACCGTGATTGCTGGGATCAAGGCCAATAGATGTAGTCACCTAAATCGAGCTTGATCCGAGTTGGTGAGTGCTCGGCAATACCGTCCATCCATGAGCATGGGGAGGTGCGAGCAGAAAGACGGAAAGAGGGGGTATATTTCTCATTCTAACTTCTTAAGGTGTGTATGGAGCCAAAGTTTGGGTGGATTTAGCTATAACCCTTACTTTTCCCGTTTCTACCATTTTTTATTGTTCGCTTTTTGCTTATTTAAACAATATCTATCTGTCTGAATACTTCTATCAGAAGTTATTCTTTAAAAAGCATAAAGAAGCCCATGTTTTTCAATTTCACTCTAATTTAAACATAAATTATTCAAGTATATATCAAAATCTATTGTATTTCTTTTTTATCGAATTTACCTGAAAATAAAGGGAATATCTTTACTAATGGCCGTTTATCACTTAAATTAAATAAGCTATTCTTTAAACTATAAATAACGTGTTATGAATAATATTTATTTTGTCTTTTCCATTTTTCCATGTAAATTAATTAGATAAGTCATTTGAATGGTTATATTAAAAGTAATGCATTTTAGCAATTGATAAGAAAAAAATTTATTAAGTACAATCTTGTCACTTAATCGAGTAAGTCATACATAAAATTATAAATAAATGATTTGGGAATAAGATAATTTTTTGCTTTATTTGCAATTTCACTCTAGTAAGGTACACATTTCTAACTTTTTCTCAATTAGCAAATTCGATTGATATAGCCAAAATTAAGGAAAGTTTATTGTACTAAGGAAAAGATAGGCATTAGTCATTTGACTCTAATTTAAACATAAATTACTCAAGTAAATTTCAAAATCTATTGCTTTATTTGCGACAAGCTATGTGCCTTGATCACTTCGTGGTTGCCTCATACTATCACATGATTGAGTGCAAAAAAACACACATATAGAGCAAAAGTGACAATTAAGTTAAGAAAAGATGACACTTTATGATGAAAAAGGAAAATTGCTAAGGTTTTTTTTTGTCATGGATTCGACAAACAAAAATAGGTCTATACTCTTTGGATAACATGCACAATTAGGTAGCAGGGTGACTTATGTCTTTATAATTATTAGGAATCTTTATGGAAAGTAATTGTGGATGAGCTTTAAGGGCAAATCAATCATATCAAAATAGAATTTTTCAAAAGGGTTGTGGAGAAATGTTATATTGCACTACAAAAAAAGCGCATTTTTGCCACGAAAATTTTACAACGAAAAATTTTCGTTGCAAATTTGCAACAAATTTTCCAACGAAAAAAAAAATTCGTCGGAAATTTCCAACGAATTTTTTTCGTCGGAAAATTCGTTGGAAATTTCCAACGAAAAAAATTCGTCGGAAAATTCCAACAAATTTTTTTTCGTTGGAAAATTAATTGGAAATTTCCAACCATCTACAATTCGTTGGAAATTTCCAATGAATTTTCTGACGAATTACAAAAAATCCGTATTGTTCGGCATTTTTTATATTCGTGGAAAAATTCGTTGAAAATTTCCAACGAATTTTAATTTTCCGAGAAATTAGTTGAGTGTATATAATTTTCGTTGGAAAATTTGTTGGAAATTTTCAACGAATTTTTTTTCGTTGGAAATTTCCAACGAATTTTCCAACGAATTTTAATTTTCAGGGCAATTATTTCAGTGTGTACAATTTTCGTTGGAAAATTCGTTGGAAATTTCCAACGAATTTTCCAACGAAATTTAATTTTCCAGGTAATTATTTTTGTGTGTACAATTTTCGTTGGAAAATTTGTTGGAAATTTCCAACGAATTTTTTTTCGTTGGAAATTTCCAACTAATTTTTCAACGAAATTTAATTTTTCGGGTAATTATTTTTGTGTGTACAATTTTCGTTGGAAAATTTGTTGGAAATTTCCAACGAAAAAAAATTCGTTGGAAATTTCCAACAAATTTTCCAACGAAAATTAATTTTCCGGGATATTATTTCATTGTGTACAATTTTCGTTGGAAAATTCGTTGGAAATTTCCAACAAATTTTTTTCCGTTGGAAATTTCCAACGAATTTTCCAAGGAATTCAAAAAAACCCGGTACTATTCGGCCTTTTTTATATTCGTGGAAAAATTCGTTGGAAATTTTCAACGAATTTTTCAGCGAATTTTAATTTTCCGAGCAATTATTTCAATGTGTACAATTTTCGTTGGAAAATTCGTTGAAAATTTGCAACGAAAAAAAATTCGTTGGAAATTTGCAACGAATTATCCAACGAATTTCAATTTTCCGGCTAATTATTTTAGTGTGTACAATTTTCATTACAAAATTCGTGGGAAATTTCCCACGAAGTTTACAACGAAATCCCTACTTCTTCCTTATTCAAATTTTTCGCGCTCACTATTCCCCCATTTCTCAATTTCCACTTTCATTCTCTCTCTCTCTCTCTCTCTCTCTCTCTCTCTCTCTCTCTCTCTCTCTCTCCTTCGCCTTGCCTTCAGCTTCTCCATCCCTCTTCCTCTCCGCCTCCCCCTCCGCCTCCTCCCCCGTTGCCCCCCCTTCTCCTCCGGCTCCGGCACGACGTCGGCTCCCTCCCCGCGGCGCCGCCGCGGCCATCCAGGGCCGCCCCCGAAGCCACCTAGGCCGCCCCCGACGCCCTCCCCCCGACGCCACTTGCCCCCCCCCCCCCCCCGACGCCCCCGAGGACACCATCGGCCGCCCCCGACGCCACCAAGCCTCGTCGCCGGCGAGGGCCGAGCTTGCCCAGATTTGGGCGAGCTCGAGCTCGTCGCCGGCGAGGGGCGAGCTCGTCGCCGGCGAGGGGCGAGCTCGCCTCTCGCCGGCGCCCTCGCCGGCGACGAGGGCGATTTTTCAAAAAAAGAAAATTCGTTGGAAAAAAAATGGAAACGATTTTCAACAAAAAAAAATTGTAATTTTTTCAACGAAAAATTTTTCGTTGGAAAAAAAATTTCCACAATTTTTCGAACAAAAAAAAATTTGTAATTTTTCCAACGAAAAATTTTTCGTTGGAAAAAAAATTTCCACGATTTTTTGATCAAAAAAGAAAAATTTTGTAATTTTTCCGACGAATTTAGCCACGAGTTTTCCAACGAATTTTCCAACGAAATAAAATTCGTCGTAAATTTCCAACGAAAATTGAAATTTTTCGTTGGAAAAATTTCCAACAACCTATTACCAACGAATTTTTTTTCGTTGGAAAATTCGTTGGAAATTCGTTTCCAACGAATTGTTTTCCAAATTTTTCGTTGGAAATTTCGTTAGAAAAAATCAATTTTTTTGTAGTGTTGGTTGGTAAAATATAATTTCCCTATCTATATTACCACGTATTTAAAAACCAAAACCTTAATAATCAAAAGATGAAAACATAGAGTATATTGGAATTGACTGACTCGAAGGGCTCGAGAGGCTTGAAGATCTTTCGGGCGAGGCTGAGCAAAGCTTGTTGCCCGTTGGGCTAGTCCGACCAGGCCCGAACATAAAATGTGCTTGAATAGGTGAATAAATGAATTATCAAGCTAGGGTTAGTGATGTTATTCATTGACAAATCGATGGAGTTGCTTAGTGATTGACGGACAAATTTGTTTACGGTTTTAAGCGCGCAATATAAATTCGATTTCCCCGTTGTTCGGATCATCAATAAGGACGGATTTATGTTTTGAGTAGCCAGGGCTCTTATCCCCACTCTCTTCTCTCGAAGTTGTGATAAAAGTTCTAGTTTGAAAGGTCTTTTAGTATTTCAAGTAATGTTAAGCTATATCGACCTTGAAATGGACCAATAAAAGTTAATAACCGATCCTAGAACATAATCGTTATGGATTAACAAAATATTAATTTTTATGGGACTTTTTAGGCGTAAGAACGTTGCTTTTATTTGTAAGACATATATAAGATAAGTGATTTCTTGGCAATTAAGGATCATGGGGAAAAATGTCATAAAAGTTTTAAATTTATTGCGTTTGTTCTAATTTAGTCCTAAACATTTTTTTTATAGCAATTTAGTCATAAACTTTTTGATATAGTCCTTTTGGCTAATTTTGCCTAGATATTACTGACATGAACATCGGCCAGCCTATATGACACCGCCGGAATTGATGTTAACAATTTTAAATAATATTTTAATAATTTTAATAATTTTTTAATTTTTTTTGGATTTCTTTTTCTTTTTCCTTTCTTTTCTTTTATTTTTTTCCCTTTTCTTTCATCTTCCTCCAGCTGGTCGCCGGAGCCATTGATTGGCCAAAGGCAAGGGCCGATGAGATCGAGGTGGCCAACGAGGCTCGCTATGGCTGGGCGAGGCTCGACCTCGCCAGATCCACCATGGTGGAGCCTTGCCCCGCTGCTAGAGGCTCGAGCCCTTGATAGAGGCCGCGAGGTTGTGGCCTTTGACCTCGCGTCTCTGGCGAGATTGGGCCTTGCCCATGGCCAGTGAGGTTGACGACTGGAGGAAGAAGAAAGGAAAAGAAAAGAAAAGAAAAGAGAAATAAAAAATAAAAAATAATTCAAAAAATATTAAAATATTATTAAAAAGTATCCACGTTAGAGCCGGTCATACTACATAGGCCGGCCAGCATCCATGTCAACAATATTCGACTAAAATTAATCGGAATAACTAAATTGATACGGCGTGAAAATGTTTAGGACTAAATTGACACCAAAAGAAGGTTTATGACTAAATTGGCACAAATACAATAGGCTTAGAACTTTTCTGACACTTTTCCCGAGGATCATGTTTGCCTTGCTAAAAAAAATTCTAGATCCACTTGTGGTAAGTGATTTGAGCTCTAGCCCACGTCTTACTAAGTCCATGAAATTAGTGAGGTATTTCATGGATTGGGGTTAACCTACCTGAGATGGGAGGGAAATGAGTGGTGGCATTATTCTACGTCAAGTCATTTGTTAACTTTGAGGGCATAATAGCATTCGCTATTTTCCGAAGCGAGAGCCTATTGTCTCCTCCCATGTTTTCTTATGATCGTGAGGGAAATCTGTGCCGTCCTGTTTGTGTCGATTGTGACGAGTAAACCCTCTCGAAGCGCCAGGAAGACCCTCACCTCGGCACTACATAAGTCCAACTAAGTACCTGAGGGAGAATTCAAACAAGCATCCAAATGTGCGATTGAAGCAACACCTCCTCACACGTATCAATTCGTTCGAGGGCAAGAAGGAGAGCTGAGTATTTGGATCCCAAGTGAAAGCCTCACTGGGCTAAGAGCCTTATGGTTTGTGAAGGTTTTCTTTTAATGTGATTCAACCTCTCAAGCACGCTTTTCTCATCTTATTTTTTATGGCCAAATCCCCGAAAAACACAAGAACTTTTGCATGTAGGACAAAAATAGTAGAAAATTCAAACGTAATTTTGTACGGCACTCATTTGAGTATCGTAACTTTTTCTTCGATCACTTAAGTGTCATGATTTCCAAAGAACATTCACTTAAATGTAACAACTCTCAATCGATTATTTGAGTGTTATAACTTTCAAAAAAAGTTCATCCAAGTGTTGAAAATTCAATGTGGTGGGGCACTTGTGGTCAACATTTTAAAAAAGTTATGATGCTCAGACCCATACGAAAGTTATAACATTCACGTACGCAATAAAAAAAGTTATGGCGCTTAAACAAATGTTGTATGAAAGTTATGACAATTGTATGTCCTTTTCCAAAACCTTGATCAAGAACTAGGGCCTGGAAATATATAATGGGGAGGTAAGGCAAATGTGGAGCTTTGAAAGATTTGAATTCGTAACCTCTTATTTTGATATCATGTGAAATTTTGCTTAAATTCATAATCAGAGAAAATCACATGTATATAAAGAGTATATAAACCTTATAGTCAAATGATGTAGGATATTTCAATACCTTCTCTCACATGGAAGCTGGATTAAGAATAGCACATGGAATTTGCGAGGTGGATGCACAAGCGAAATAAACTGAGGCAGAATGTGATTATAATGCCATGCTAAAATGTCAAACCTAAAAAACTTAAACATTTCAACGAAGGCCAATTTAATATATATTCTAACATAACATACCTCACTTTTCAAGGGTTAATGCTACCAAAAATCTCAAACTGGTACGCTCATTTTACATTTACTCAAAACTAATTTTTTTGCTACAAAAAATTTCTAAATCGGTACACTTGTTACAAATCTACGCTCCGTTAGCTACCATTCAATATCCCTATTATGTTACCAATGTGGAAATACATGTGGCAAGCAAATCACATGATCAAAGTCTGACGTAGATCCTGTTGAGAAAACCTCCATATATATTTTGAAGTTGACAAAACTGTCCAAGAGTTACTATAAGTCTGACAAATACTTTTGAAATTTTTCTAAGCTCAAGAAGTCACTTTCTAGATGTCTAGACTTTACAATGATCAGAAGGAAAAGTCTAAGGTTTACATAGCAGCAAACAAAGTTCAAACTTTGTATACAGTAGTTGAAGAATTTCAATCTATAATTGGAAACGAAAGGACAACCCACCCTGACTTAAATTCTACTGGGAAGTCAAGAATCAGACCTTATTGAGACTTTATTGCTAACTTAGAATGAACGCAACGGCTAGTAATCTGATTTGGGTTTCACAAATGGAAAGTCTTGATTGATTCGATCTTAATTGATTGACAATCAATCCCACAACAAGTTTATTTCCAAATGAAGAAGCTCTGCTTATGAAAACCAAAGTTCTTATTGTATGGGCAATCAGAATTAGTGGGATTTATATTTTGTCACTCAACGGCTACTCAATCTTTCTTATACAAATCTGTTCAAGGAGAAGATTGGAAGATGGTCCTTTGAAAACTATCCAAAGTTTGGAAGTGAAGGAGTACAAAAGGAGATAAATTGTTGAAGAGCATAAGAAGAGAGACATAATCCAGAATTATCTATTCCAAAGTATGGGCAAACTCTGACTAGTTTTTACTCGTCTTTCCTAAGCTAAAATCTGTGATCTTAGGAGACTTGTTGTAAGAGAGATAGAGTGATCCATCTGAATATCACTCATAACTTGTAATCTTTTGATTGATCATCTAGTGAAATCTAACCAGTAGATTGTCAGCGTGGGAGAGTGGACGTAGGCTTGATCTAAGCCAAACTACTATACATTTGTGTGCATATTTTCTCTTCCCTAAAACTCCTTTTATTGCACATTTATTTGTTTGCCATTCAAAGTTTGATTAAAATATGAACATTGTTCAGACATTACCTAAGATCAATTACTTCCACATTAAAATTGATCAATTAGCATTAAAATCACATATTCACCCCCCTCTAGGTGATATTTGCTAGTTTAATCAGATCCAACGTGGAAATTCAATGGGTCTTCTAACCAACGTAGTTTGGGAAGACAGATTTGAAGAGAATGAATATGAATTTGGGAAATAGTTAAAATCAACTAATTTTTCCTTAAGAGCTCCCTCACGTTTTGGAAATAAACTAAAATCGCCAACTTTGCTACAAATTTAATAGATTTGTCACAGATACCAATTTGAGGGTTTTTATGACATGGCAACTGGTTTGGGGTAAATGAAAACATAATGTATCAGTTAGAGATTTTTTGCAATGTGAAAATTAGTTTTGGATAAATGTGGCGCTAGTGTACCAGTTTGAGATTTTTTATGATACGATTTAATTTGGAATAAATGTGGCACATATATACTAGTTTTGAATTTTTGGTGATAATAACCCTTTTTTCTTGAGTGGTCCTTCTAATCATTAGAGCATTCTAATCTTGATTATGCTAATGTTGATTGAAAGGAAAATGGAATCATACAATTGTAGTTTTAGGCTCCATTTATTTTGCAGAAAACATTTTCTTTATTTTCTGGTGTTTGGATCACTTAAGAAAATGAGTCATCAGAAAATATTTTCCTAGTCAATAGAAGAGGTTTTTCTACCAAAGTTTAAATTTAGGAAAATGATTTCCTTTTTAAAAAATCAGAAATCATTTTCTAAAATATAATTAGGTATCAATGCTTGGACCAGAAACTCTATGCTTAGACACATGAACCCCGACTCTCATTCCTGGGCCTTTGGCAATGGGGCTGGGTCCCCGACGCTTAAAGGCCCCGCCTCTGTAGACTCAGGTCGAGGCGCTAGGGAGTCGAGCAAAAGCACCGCATTCTCAAGCTCAGTTTCGGTGGACCTAAGACCTATGTCGTGCTTGTACCCCGGAGTTGGGGATTTGGGCTTGAGACCCCAGTGCTCATGTCGAATACCTTGACCACCCATGTATAAGTTGCTAGTACCCGAATAATGTATGTCTATTTAAAAAATCAAATGAGATTTTCTTTATTAAACGATAGAAAATATTTTCCAACTCATTTTCAGATTTTAGCCAAATAATTAAAAATATTATTATTTTCCAAAATAATGATTTCTTGAAAAACATTTTCCAAAATTTTCACATTTTCTACGAAACAAACTAAGCCTTAGTTCTAAGTTGATTTTAGATATCCTGATCACCATTCAATGATCAACCAAATTCGGATACGTATCATTCTTGGACTGTTATCAATCGCAGTTGAATTTGTGAAGATAAAATTTGGATATGGCATTTTCAGGCAACCAAATCATCATCAAAGGTGGGATTAGGATTTCATTACAACCCTTTTAACAGGTCAGGACTCAATTGGCTATAACAGAGCATTATGTAATGATTTGGGCCATTGGCAAATATAAAGGACTGTTCAGCGCGCGCTATTCTGCGGTCTTGAGTAGCGCACCAGCAAAATCAAGCGCAAGATGTTCCGATGCTAAGGCCCACGTCCAGTTGGCAGGATCATTCGTAAGAAAGCAAAGAACTAAGACGAGTCAGTAAGAAAATATGCTACTCAATTGTATCAATCAATGATCTATACAATTCACATTAAGGACTATTTGCATAGGAGAATTTGACTAGTTAAACCCCTAAAAAGCTTTACAGATACCATCCATACTAGCACGACTAGACATTACAAAATGTTTGAGATAACACCATATACAAATTGCATCGACAAAGTTGCGGGTTGCACCTGAATTAACCATAGCCCATGTGATTGTGCCATTAATCAGTAAGTTCGCATACATTAAGGGACTATCGGGATTGGAGAGTTGAGTAGTCGAACCCCTAAAAAATGCTTTACAGACATCATTTATTTGAACACGAGAGTACATTACAGGTGCTTGAAATGGTGCCATTTAAGTGTATGACGAAAAATAAGAAAATTACAAAAAGTCTAAGATAGCCCTAGGCTCCGCAGACGCGCGCTCGACCAAGGCGACAATGGGCAATGCGCTTTGGATAAGTCCGGATCAAGACACTCACAAAGAACTTGCGACACATGACAACCCTTTCATCCATTTGTTTGAGCATATATTTAGGAGGAGGAGAGGGCGGAAGGCCGCATGTGTCTAGCTCGAGTGGCTAGGCCTATGATGCCATATCTCTATATGTTAATGTTTTTTACGGGAAAATGGTACAAATAATTCATAAACTTTGATTGAATGCGCAATTTAGTTCATAAACTTTTAATTTGTTTAATGTAGTCCTTACACCGTAACCAAATGTGTAATGTGATCTATGAACTTTTGGCACATATTTAATTTAGTCCCTGAACTATATGAAAATGTTCAATATTATTTATGAACTTGAATTAATGGAATGACATCATTGTATATTTTCATATAATTTAGGGATTAAATTGAACATGTATAAAAAATCCAGGGACCACATTACACATTAAGCTAAAATTAATGGACCACATTGCACATTGAAGCAAAATTCAAGGATCATTTGTGTCATTATCCATTTTTTCGCACACGGCAACGGCGTATGTCGGCGATTCATGATATTAACAGATGTACACGATAAAAAAATTTGATTGATCAAATTGACAAAGATAGGAAACTCAATTGGTAAACGAAAAAAAATTTACGAAAACAATACTTGAAGGATTGACATTATGCTAACAAAACATCTGAAAGTATAATATATTGTATGATTAAAAATCAAAATTCAGTGACCTGATTGCAAAATTAGCGGACGGCCTCTAGTGGAATTTACGCGATTAATTTCGACGGTTTTGTTTTGCCAATCGTAAGTTTTATTTAAATTTTTCGTAAATATTCTTTTGTTAATTGAGTCGATTTTTTTATACAGAATAATTATTCGATTTTTTCCACTGTACATAATAATAGATTTGATTGGAATAAAACCTTTTTTCTAATCAAAATTTGATTGGAATAATTTGAAAAGGGAAGATTCAGAAATTTTGGGAAATTTAATTAATTTTTTTTAACCGCGATGTACGCATATGCCCTTTGTTCCTCACAGTCTCTTCTTCTTCCTCTTCTTCGTCTTCGTCTTCGTCCGTCGTCACCACCTTCGACGGCAGCGGCGGCGGCGGCGGCGGCTCTGTAAGTCGGTCTCCGTCCATTCCTTCTCCCCGATCGTCGGCGGCGTCGGCGGCCCTCGCGATTATCGCTTCGAGGCAATCGCACGGGTGAGTTCGTCTTCTTTTCGTGTTTCCCGCTGCTTCCCGTGCGCATACGACGTAGGTTTCTTCCGATTTTCCCGTCGGAAAATCGGGAGAACGTTTCGCTTCTAGGTCTTCTGCTAGTTCTGTCTTTGCCTTGGGGGCTTGCTGCTTGTTTGGCGTTGCGGCTGATTCCGGACGTCTTGGTGTCAGATCATGGAGGATATGAATATGGACGTTCATCAAGCAGCTGAGGTGCCCGATACACCCGATAGATTGGACGCGCAGTGTGGCAGAAATGGAATTGAGGCGAAATTTGACTCGCCAGCGCCTGGTTCCTCGAGGTGTTCCGGGTCTTTGGATATGAAATCCCCGAATCGGGTTGGGAGCGGCGGGCGAGCGGCGAATGGGATCGGGCGGGACCCGAGATTGCAGATGCGCCCTCCGAAAAGGATTGTGAATGCCATTGAATTTGGTCGCTGGGGCGACTCCGTCGGTGACTGGTCGGCGGATAATTCGAGTGCTTCGAAGCACCACTTGTTCAGGAGAGCAGCAGGAAAGGGGCACGTTAAACCTGACTCCAGACATTCTTCTGGCGCTGAGAATATGGAGAGAGGGAAGGCTGCTTCTATCGGAGTTCCTAGGCCGTTTGCTTCCACAGAAAAAGGCGCTGCTTTGAATGTGATTCGAGGCAATGGGCACAACGGATTTGTGAAAATGGATGCTCCGTTTGGTGATTCAGAAGGTTTTCTAGCTGATGGTTTTAGAAGAGCAGAAATAAAAACTGATCATGAACGTTCGTTCCCTTGTTCTGATTCTTTTCAGACATCGAACAGGTTCAGTAAGGGCAAAGAGAAGCTAGATGAAAGTGCATGCAAATATGCTGGTTCAGATATGTTTGGTGAGAAATCATTTGATGTGCCAAGGTATTGGCATGAAAAATCTTCAAATTGCGTATCTCAGTCTCCTAAAAGTGTTTCTTTTCGGAGACATATTGGGCAGAAAAGGTTGGTGAGAAATGGTTGTATCTCTCCACTTAATATAGCAACAAGGGAAAAAGAATTAGCTGAAAAAAAGAGCAGTAATGCTGAGGATAGTACTCCTGATAGAAATAAAGGAAAAGGGATATTGATGCATCCTTGTACATCAGAGAAGCAAGAGGCAAAATTTTCAGATATCTCGACCAGGTAGTACATTCAGATGCTATGTGAATTGCATTGAGAAACTTGAATATGTTATATTTTCCAACGATATTCAATTGTCTAGATGATAATCTTGCTTTGCATTGTAGATGTGACATTTTTTCTAGTCTCCTTATACATAACCTTTTTAACCATTTTTCCTTCCTAAATGGGTACAATTTGCGTCTATAAATTCCTCAATGCTACTGTTAGGGCTAAATCTGCAACTGTTGCCTCTTTCTTATAGAGAATTCCCAGAGGAAGAGTTTTTTTGTTCATACTGACCGTATATCTCTGACAATCATGAACATTCTGAAAACGAATTGTTGGGTATGATAAACACACCTGTGCTTTTGGCAGACTTCCCTATGTGTTTGGGTTTCAAGTAATGGAAAAATCTCTTTTGCATGAAGACCATATTTGGTTGCATGGACTGATATTTAAAGAGGTTTTGCTGCAATTGATTTGAAGAACTGGTCTAGTTTAGAATAAATGATCTTGTGCTGCTCTCTTATTGACCCCAAGAGACTCAATGGGCGAATTAGATGTCATCCATTTTGTCAGCTCTTTATTTGCAGACTGTCAACTCACATGGTTGGTCACTGTGCAGGAGACCTATTATTCGTGGGGAGGATAAGGGAACAAATGACACCGCTGTTAATTTGGATGAACAATGTGAGAGATTTGGTGGATGGAGAACTACACATGTCCATACTAAGAAAGCATGCCATGGCTCTGAAGCTGACGTTTTGCTTTCTGGGGGAACTGATAGTGCTGGAAACTTATTCCAGAACCGTGATAATATGGTGGGGAAAAGAACAAGCAGCTATCCTAATAACAGCAGTAGTTGTGGCAATTTTGCAAACAAGAATTCTGATATTGTTTCTGAGGTAGGCCAAACACATGGATGGCCAAGTTCTACAAGAAGTTCCACTAGAAGGCAAAACAAGAGGGAAGTATCTTTTGGGAATGGCAATTCTTGCAACAGATTAGTTTCCAATAGCTCAGAAATTATCAACCTGGTCTCTCCCGGGGATTCTAGAAATCCATCATCTGCTAGACAACATAGGCGTCAACATCAAGGAGCTTCTTCTTCAGTTATTGAAATTGATGACACTTCACCTGGAATGAGTCGATCTGGTGGTACTATTCTAGATACTCTCAATACTTTTGAGTCAGATTCTAGGGCGAGACAACTGGAAGCAGACGAGATGCTGGCTCGTGAACTTCAAGAACAACTGTATAATGATTCACCGATGCTTGGAAATGAGGAGGTTGTGCTATTTTTTATCTAATGTTGAGATTGTAGCATGTATGTTTTTAGCTTATAAATTGTTTGTCGGCATTTGAGCAGATGGATGAATACCTGGCTAGATTACTACAGCAGGAGGGGAATGTAGGTGGAAATTCATCTACTTCTGTTAGAAGTCGTCATCGAACTGGTCATGTAAGTGCAATCGTAAAGTTCAATCTTTTCTTCGTTGCTCATTCAAGTAGAGGTGCCATTCTTTTCTCCTTTGGGGGGTAAGTAAAAAACGTCAATCATCCAAGAGGCAGGGTGGATTGCATCCTGCGATATGACAAACTATGAATACCTTACATCAGCCATAGTTCTACATTTGCTCCGCATTTAACAACCAAAGATCTTATATTTGAGCTAGTTATCATTCCAATATCATTGGATGACAATCTGTTTGCATCACATACAATCGACTAAAAGATTGTATTTATATTATGACAAATGTTACGTCATCAATTCTTTTATTCGTTACAGCCCATATGTGATAGAGATTGGCACAACAAGCTAGTGTAAGTATCAAAGTAGGCAAAGCTTTCCCTTTAAGATGTTCTGCAACCCAAATCAAACTCCTGATTCGAGCCTGCTACTCTCTTAATAAAATGACAACCAAAGAAAAGATGATCTGTTGTCATCACTTAACTGGTAAAACACGGAAAGGCTTGGTATCAAGTTTTCACTTGATTATTTTGATAGTCTATTGTGTATAGCAAGCCAACTAGTAAAGCTATGCTTAGAAATTTTCAGATAAGTCAAATCAGTTTGATCGGTTATGATTGCACCAGTAAAGGTGTGGAGACCTCTTTTTTTCCTAAGAAGAGGAAAAAGTATGTTATAACTTTATGTCTCTCCTCAATTTAAGTGCCAACTATGGTCTTTCCTGTGACTCTTGGTTTTCTGAAACTTGCACTTGATTGGATGCTTAGCTTCTGCTATATGCATGAAGATATTCCAATGCCTGGTGGAGCTATGTCAATTTGAGAATTACCTCAGAGAGTTGAGAATAATTAATTTGTCATATGGAGCTTCTTTTGACTTAATGCCTCAGAGTTGCATCTCCAATTTTTCTTTTACAAAAAGAGCTATTGCCATACTATCTATTTGGTGCTTAGGAAATAACTTCATTTCAGGAGATTGGCTCTCCCGATATTGATCTATCCAATGCATGCGTTACCTGAGGGCTGTTGGCTCTATGTAGATTACTGATACTATCTCTAGTTTGGAGTGCCCTCTATTTGTAACAATTGTCTTTTTTTCCTTAAATTAAAGTACACTTAAGCTTACTAAGTGAAATGTTCAATCTAGGAAATGGCTTAGTTTTGAGGATCCTGAGCTTATTCAAGCATGTTGAGCTTGGACAAAATTGAGTGAAATGGATTGAATGATATGTTAATCTGGCAATTCATATGATCTTTTAACTTCTAGAGTTGCATCGACTTGGCAATGAAATGTCGATACTATGAAAGATCATTGTTTTCTTGTATGTCTGCAGGGAAATTCAATCCAAACACGTTCACGAAGGCAACCCCTGCCACGGTCTTTTCAAAACCTTTCAAATAGGAGAGGTACTGAGACACGCGTTCCTGTACGTGCAAGACTCCAGCGGTCTAGGAGGCCCATTTCTAGATCGCCCTCTTCATTTATATCTGGGGAGAGGTCTCTTCATTTTCCATTAAATATGGATCTCGACATGGTAACTCCTGTGTCTTTATATAATTTTTTAAGTTTCTTTTCTTGTATCTTCCTTTGTAAGCAGTGACATTTGATCCTATGAAGATACATCTGATGTTTAGATAATTATGTTACTAATGCGATTGACATGTGATGAATAGAGTGGCCTTACCATACCGATGGGAATCTCTATCAATTATGGAACTAGACCAAGCCAAACGCAACTTCTGAAAGAAAAGCAATCCAAATCTTTCGAACCTCCCTTAGGAAAGTCGGGAAGTTAACTTAGACATGAATACTTTACTGGCTTTACTGGTTTTCACTTCCCATTGCTAAATCATGTTGTTACTCACAATGTCAATTGGGTTTCGGTTCGGGTTGTTGGCTTGTTGAAAGACATAAATATGGAATGTGAGTCATGGGGTGGGGGATATTTGATTTATGTCTTCAGTATCTGTTCTTTTCACTTCATTTATTTTATTGAATCTGTCAATTGTCAATCTGTGTTGGTTGCACTGCAAATTCTGATGGCACGATATAGTTTATTTCTTTGGAAGAGGTTCTTTTTGTCCAGTTTGTGATCTGGTTATGTTTGCCTGCTGGCTGTTTTACATAGGCTGAGTTTGTCACGGCTAATTGAAAATTGGCCTTTGATTTATAGAGGATGGATATGTTGGAAGCACTGGAAGCTGCATTGGGAGACGTCAGTGACATGGGATCATCCAGTAGCATTTTTCAAACTCAGCGTGATTTTAATGAGTAAGATCTCTATCTATTTATCCACTGACGTGGACTTTCATGCTATTTGTTATTTAAAGTCGGTGGTTGATTTTTTGTGTATCTTTGGCATCTCAGTCTTCAGATTGGTTATTTGTGGTTTTTGACTGAACATCTCGTTTATACAAGTGCTTACTTAATCAAGATTGGATACTTAGGTCCTGGCTTCGCCATTGCTTGTGTTAGATGCTGTGCATCAGGTTATTTTCACACTATCATAAGTGCTGCCTGAACTTGGTTTCTTTCTGTGATTGGTATTGTAGGAAAATTGATCCTTTTCATCTGGAAGACAAGTATGTTTGACTGAAGTAATGTGAAAATTTTCCTAAAGTTTTTTGCTTAACACAGAAATATAAATGGATGAATTTAAGACACAATAAAGCCAGTTCTTTTTAATACACTTTCTTAAGAAATAGTAGAGGTGCAGTTATTTGCATTGATGTTTGTGCTTAGTCCATCTGTAGAATAGAGCGGTATGTGGATATGTCAAAGATCACCTACTGAGCTTTCTCACTGTGTAAGCTTATTGTAGTTATATTGGTCATCAATTGTTAAATTCTTAATTTATATATGTTATGTATCTGGCAGGCAGCAATCTGTCTTTCTTTTGATTGACCTTTCGTTCTTGTCAAAGATATTACTTTGGATGATAATACTGATAAAAGAGTTTGTCCATTTTTTTTAGACAGATTTTTCTTGTTCTTCTAGATATCTATGGTTACGGGGATGTTAAAAAATTGTTGTTAAGTGAACTCAAATAAATTGCCGAATGCCATGTTGGAAGCACGTAGCAAACTGCTGTAATGCGCATGTATTTAACTCTACAGTCAATGAGGTTGGAGGGTGTTGGGTATCTAGAGTTGAATTTGTGAGAGGTTGAATTAAATTTGGGAGCCAGGGACAAGGGTTGCTATAGGGCCAATTTGAGTTATTCATCCGAGCTTCCTGACGCCATGGAAAGAATTAGCAGCCTGCACTGGACATGCACCTTGTAGTTGGGCATATTCAGTGACCATCATGCTCCTCGTTGTTAGCACATCTCAGAAAGATGTACCCCATAAACTTTTGAATTGAATTTTTCACTTCACTTGCCTGAATTGGCATGATATTGCTTTTTAAACAGTCTAATGATGTGTTCTGAGGATTTTGTGATTATGTAATTTTCGGATCTTCATTTGTTATTTAGAACTGATTTTCATTCTTTCTGCAGTTTCATATGGTGCCACTGCACATGATTCTGGCTTTCGCTGGGACCAGAAAACTTTCTTATAAAGCACATAATAATAACTATGGGGTCATTTGTTGTCGTGCAGATATGACTATGAAATGCTGCTGGCACTTGATGAGAACAACCATAATGTTGGCACCTCTGATAATCAGATTAATAGTTTGCCGGAGTCAAAAGTGCAGGTGAATATTTTTGTATACAGGGAAGTTGTATTTGTAATTTGGTAGGAGGGGTGTCTTGGGGGTGGGATAGCGTTTTTGCTTTAAGTATTTTCTGCCATTTTTTAAGCATTCATTTATGTTTCTCGCAGACCGATGTCTTTGAAGAAGCCTGCGCAATATGTCTGGACACCCCCAAAATTGGGGATACAATACGGCACCTTCCTTGCTTGCACAAATTTCATAAAGATGTGAGTGCTTCATTCAATTGTGACATAGATTTCTTTTTGAGGGAGCTTTAACATGTCTGACAACTTTTTTACTTCATTCGGCAGTGTATTGATCCCTGGCTCCGCAGAAGTACGTCTTGCCCTGTCTGTAAGTCGTCGATAACGTGATCTGCAGTGGAACTGTAGAAGGCAGTAATTATAGTGCGGCTAGTTATGCAAAACTAAAGCGTACTCTATTTGATGGTAATGATAGATTACTTTTCCCCGCTTATAATTCACTATCTTAAGTTTACTAAAAGTAGCATAAAGCTAGCTATATAGGCTGTGAGTTAGAATTTTATGGCTTCATTTGTTCTTTTCTAGGCTTGTAGTGGATATAAGATTGTCTTTCTTGTTGCCTGTAGGTTGATCTAATTGAAGCACGCCCAGTTCTTATGGTACATTTTCTTGCGAATTGGCTTCCCATGGATTTCCTGTTTTGGAGTCTGGATAAATGGCTCTTCGAATTGGGTTGTATTGGTGACCTAGCTGACCAAGTAATTGGGGGTTTGTATCAAAATGAAGCTTGCTTTTGTACTACTGTGGTGCTGGCATCTTTTTGTGGCCATGTGGCTAAGGTATCTATTTTGTGTATGAGCAGCCCTTTTTCTGGGCGAACCTTTAGGGGCAGGGATGTGTAATCAAATTGAAATTAATTAGACGGTGCATTGGTGGAGCTGCATTGAGATTGTTACTGTGCTATGAAATGAGCAAGAAGAAATTTTCAATTTAGATAGTATTGCGGTTTCTATCCTGTGAGCTCCAATCTAATTGTTGGGAAATCAGCACTGCAATATGATGAGACCATGCGGATGCTTTTGCAGTTATCTTCTGGGAAAAAGAATTGGCAAGATATCGGCATCCCTTAACCTTACTCATCAAGGAGATCTGTTTTTGTTCTGAGCAAAAGGGAAAAGGTTTCCGTGTGTTGGCTCCCGGTCTAGAGATCAATCTTTGGTCGATGCATCTTTAGATGAGCTCGTCATGAAAGGATGGTGCAGAGTTTTACTTTAAAGTGAAAAAGACGCGAAGAGTAGTCTGTTCTTTCCATATGAAAGTGCGAAAATTCTTTTTTTTTTTTTGGTAAGGCCACGGTATAGACAAGTACTATGATTTCTCATAAGTGCGAAAATTCTTTGGCTCCAGACTCATAAGAATTGTCCATTTCTACTGTTTCTCGATCATATAATAATAATAATGGATTCTGTCGGTTGTGGTCAACTGGTTACTGATCTTTGCCTCTACTTTTTTTTGGATTTTTGTCGAAGAGGTTGTCTTAAGGTCTTTGCAGGAACACAGGGTACATCAATCTCATGAACACTTGAAGTTGTCAGAGCTGCGGATGTCCGCTCTTGCTTGGTGCTCCCAAGTAAATACCGCTTTTTGTATGTTTTACCTCGAATAGGTAGTGTGATCCATGCACTTGTTCAGTGCGTTCCAGTTTGATCCTCTGTTAGGAAATATGTTAGTGAGGGTGGAATAGTCATTTTATAGTTAGAGGGTTTGCTCGTATATATATTCTTATAATCCCTCTGTTTATCTCCTTAAACATGGTATCGGTGCCTAAAGAAAACTCTTGCCCCTTGAGGTCACCGGAGCAACTGCCGAACCCTAGTTTGCGATTCTCGTGACCCAATCGCTTCCGCCATCTCCTCCATCTAGTTACAGGCCTGCGATCCCTTACGAGCCTCGATTTGGTCTTGTCCATCGTCAGTCAACTCAGCTGAGCCTCGATTCATCGCAATTGAGTCATCGCAATTGAGTCAACTTTGCTATGTGACTAGTTGTCATAGGGTTTTGGAAGCTGCCATTGCAATATAGGGTTTCAACTACTCAGCCCTCTTTCGATTGACACTGTAAATGTTGTTGAAGCAGCCTTGGTCGAAACTATGGTTTGACTACTAGGGTTTGAAGCGAAGCTTAAAAAAAAAGATCTTGTCCAATGCTCTCACATGGTTTCTTGTTGCAGTCTATTGATCCTTGAAGTGTTGGATGGTCAACAGTAATTCTTCAATCCCAATTCGTTGATTTTATGAGTTTTTGATAAATTATTGTGATTAGTGGTGATTCGATTGAACCATCACTTGCGGGGATAAATTTGTGGATGATTGGTTATTCTGACGTTGTTCTTGGGTTCAATCGTATCCTTTGTTCATTGATGGCTGTTATTGGACCCTCTGGTGGTTTGACACGTTTTCAATGGACCTTTGTCAATTTGGATGGAACTAATTATCCATCTTAGTCTAGTCAAAGTTTGTCTTACTGCCACCAAACATACATCTACGGTCCCCTTAGATCAAAGTAAGGTAGCTAATTGGATTGCTAGAAATGCACTGAACTATAGTCTTGTATGGAATAGTATGGATTCTAAATTTAGTCCTCACTTCATTCAGTGCAACTTTGCTAAGGAAGTTTGGGAAAAGTGTGCCTTACTTTATTCTAGACTGAATAATGACACGAGTATGTGACACGTGAGAGGCACTATTTGATCTTCAGTGTAAAGATTAATCTTTATGTGAGTATTATGCTCGTTTCATAACACTTTGCCGGCAATTGGATACTTATCTTCCAATTTTGGACGATCCGACTATTCTAGTTAAACGCCAAGAGATCTTTCGAGTGATACTGTTTCTCAAGGTATTGGGCCTTGAATATTCCTCCTTGCATCAACACGTTACATCTCAAAGCTCCCTTCCTACAATGGATGAAGTTTTTTCCCAAGCTCTTCATTTGACACTTCTTAAAAAGATCACCATGGCTTTATAGACAAGTGCTATGATTTATTATGGCTCTAGTGGATGTGGAGCCAATGGTCATGGTTACTGGGGTCATGTATGTGGTTTTGCTCAGAGTAGAGGTCATGGAGGCCATGACGGAGGTATTGGTAGTTGTGGCTCTCGCTATTGTAATCATTGTTAAAGGGCTAGACATACAAAGGGTTATTGCTACATTCTTTGTCTCGAGTTCCGACCTACTTTTGCTGCCAATGCAGAGGTGGAAGATTCCCCCTTCATCGGCTCCACCATATTCTACTAGTGTGCAGAATACAGGTGATTCTTTTACATTGACATGTGCTGAGTACAATACATTGGTTCGCCCAATAGGTGCTAGGTTCTTCAGCTTCTACTACAAATTTGGCACAAACCTCATAAGGTAGTTCAACCTCTTTACTTTTTGCAACGTTCGGCTCCTAGGTTATAGAATTTGAAGCTACTCATCATATAACTGGTAACTCTAAGTTGTTGTCTTCATTTCATTCCACATCTCTTGGGGTGTTAGATTCTGTTACATTTGTTGATGGCTCACAATCTTAGATTACTAGTGCTGGAGTTGCTCATTTGAGTCCCTCTCTTTCTTTGTTATCTGTATATCATCTTAAATCTCCATTTAAGTTTATTTTTGTCAACTAAATTGTTCAGTGACCTTTTCCTCTTCTCGTTTTGTTTTTCATGAGTCTGAGTCTGTCAACTAAATTGTTCAATGCCGAATATTCTCCGGCGTTTATTTCTTGAGTCTAAGTCTGAGTCGGTGAGTTCCTTTTAGTGTGAAGCTTGTCAGTTTGGTAAACACCATAGGGTCTCTTTTCCTTATTGCATTCAGAATAGTGTGTTTAGTCCATTTGAGTTGGTTCAATCAGATGTATGGGGTCCGTGTCATGTTTTGATATCTTTGATTTCAAATATTTTGTTACATTCATGGATGATTTTTCCCAAATTATTTGATTGTTCTTAATTAAAGACCGTACAGAGATTTTTCATTGCTTTCGCCTATTCCATTTTGAAGTGTTAAATACTTCTGTCAAAACTTTGTGATTAGATAATGCTAAAGAGTATCTTGCCACCACTTCTGGTTTTCAACCTTTTTTTAATTCTCATGATATTATTCATCAAACTTCTTATGTTACTCCACAGCAAAATGGTGTAGACGCGCAAAAATCGTCATCTTCTTGATGTTGCTATTTGCCTCATTCTTCACATGTTTTTGGGGCCATGCTATCCTTGCATGTTGCTACTTAATTAATCGGCTTCCAACTTTTGTTCTTTGAGGGGAGACGCCATTCTCTATTTTGCATTCAAATCGTCCTCCCTTTCCATTACCTCTACACATCTTTGGTTGCGTTTGTTTTATACATTATCATACTCCAAGTCTTGATAAGTTGGATCTCCGTGCCGAGAAACTTGTCTTTGTGGGATACTCTCCAACTCAAAAGGGTACAAATGTTATAGTCATACTCCTCATCATGTGTTTGTGTCGGCGAAAGTGACATTATTTAAGGACCGGTCGTATTATAATTCTTAGATGGTCCTTACGGCGACTCCTAATGGTGGTGGGTGTGTCTTACCAACACGTCCACCACTCTCACTTCCTCTAGTACCATCCACATGATTTCAGTGTGCTGATCGCACCTATCATCAGTGTAGTACAGATCCCACTATAGCAGTACAGCTTTCATCAACACATGATTTATTTATTCCCTCATTAGTTGCTCTACCATCCTTCAAACCTGATCTGCCCATTACTACTCAGAAAGGTACATGCTCTTGCGTTGGTCGTCCTGTAGATCGTTATGCTCCTTATTCTAGTCTTTCTGATTCTTTGCATACGCGTCATCCTAATTCCATTTTTTTGTCATATGATCGTTTATCCCCTATTTTCTTTACATTTGACTCGTTCTTGTCGTCTATTTCCATGCCTAGCAGTGTTGCTGAAGCTCTTGCTCATTCTGGATGATGGCAAAACATGGAGGATGAAATGACGGCGCTCGTCAAGAACCGCACTTGACAGCTCACTCCTTACCTGCGAGGAAACAACCTGTTAATTGTCATTGAGTTTTCACTATTAAGGTTCACCATGATGTCACTCTTGATCGATTGAAGGCTCAATTGGTTGGAAAAGGACAATACTTAGACGTATGATGTAGATTATGATGACATTTTCTCACCTATAGCCAATATTGTTGCGAAATCACTAATGTGGTGATTGTTGGGAAAATCCCTATGTTGTTTTGAAGATGACAAAGACAATCAAATGCTACTAATATGTGTATTGGTTGAGTACTACCAAGTGATGTATGCACAAGCCAAAATGCATATGTTGTCATAAACAGCACTTAAACATTCTGATATGAGGGGTGCTTTGTCACTGTTTAGAGTGCTCTGCTGATATATAAGGTGAATAAGATATTGGGTAATTGAAGATGTCTACAAGTTGGAAAGATCTTCCGTAAGGTGAACATATGGAAGGACCTTGATCAAGGGTGAATAGGCTGGAAAGAATGGAGATGTTCGTGATGGCTTGGAGGTACAGAGATTGGGTGAACAGTTGGATGGACCTAGTGATGGTGAATAAGTCTAAAACAAAGATGTTCGGTAAAGCTTGGAAGGACTATGGAGATGAATAACTTGGTAGAGTCAAAATTGCCGATATGCTTAGATAAACCAGAAAGATCAGTATCGATATCCAGTGAGATCAGCTGTCTCATACAGGTGAGGTGAAGACTATGATAATCTTAAATGACTATATGATATCCATGGTGTGTTCAATTAGGAGAAGATTTCAAGATGTCCTTGTACGTTTTTTCAGCAAATAGCACCAACGGACCTAAAGATGAGCTGATAGATGATGTTTATATCAAGGCTGGGATATCATGTCATTGGTGATGTTTGAATAATGAACATGTGAGGATGTTTGGGATTATAGCCGTTAAAGGTGGATATGTACAACGGGAAGATTAGGAAGTCTATCGAGGAACAGGAGTAGACGTCTATCAGAAATGTCATAGCAGTTAGCGTCGAGATAGTAGTTGCAGGATCTATTTCTGGGTAACCTACAAAAGGTTGTATGGGCAGCTCCATCTTTGGACAACAGCACCAACGGATCTCTAATAGCTAGTTGATTTCTACAAACTGTTTCTGCCAATATTTTTAGTTGAACTTGTTATATTTCACAAATATTTTTCATAATTCTTAAACAACCTATTCACCCCATCTAAGTTGTATTATTAGCCTCAACAAATATCCCATATGTTCATGTCTTTATTTCCCTATCGATGCATTTTGGCTAGCTTATTCATTAGTTGGATGTAAAAATTGCCTTCTTACATGGTGATTTGGCTGAGGAAATGTACATGGAGCAACCACCCGGGTTTATTGCTGGGGGAGAATTTAGTATGTCATTTACATAAGGCTTTGTATGGACTCAAGTAATATCCTTGTGCTTGGTTTGGTAGGTTCAGTGATGCTGTTATCAAGCTCAAATCAAAGTAGTGTCAAGTAGATCATTCATTCTTTAATTCTGTCTCTTTAGCTAGTTGTATCATTCTTGTGGTATATGTGGATGATATTATCATACCTGACAACTTTTGTATACAAAGTTTAGTACTGAGGATATGGGACATTTGTGATATTTCCTTGGTATTAAGGTTGCCTACTTATATGGATGTATCAAATTTATCACAGTAGAAATATGTATTTGACATTCTTCATGAGGTTGGATTTCATGGAGCAAATCCGTTTTATGCTCATATGGATCCCAATGTAAAACTTGATGCAGAACATGGAGAATTATTACATAATCCCGTGAAGTATTGGTGATTAGTGGGTAAGTTGAATTATCTTATCGTCACAAGACCTGACATATCTTTTGCTGTCAGTGTAGTGAGTTAGTTCATGAGTTCTTGTCGTACAACTCACTAGGATGTTGTGCTTCGGATTATCAAGTACTTGAGGAAGCATCAGGTAAGGGATTACTTTTGAAGAATTATAGCCATTTGAATACTACAGGTTTCCTTCGTGCTGATTGGGTTAGATGTCCTACTAATAAGAGATCCACATTGGGCTATTGCCTGTATCTTGAAGGTAATTCAATTACCTAGAAGAGTAATAAACATGTGGTTTCTTGATCAAGTGTTGAAGTAGAATATAGAATTATTTGACATGTAACAAGTGAATTGTTCTAGTTGAAGGTGTTATTGTCGAAAACTGGCATGTAAATTGGTATTATATTGACCATCTATTCATATTGCAAACAATCCTATTTTCCATAAACAAACCAATCACATTGAGGTTGATTGTCACTTTGTACAAGAAAAAGTTCGAAAATGGAAAATCATATTTCAATATATAAGAATGGATGATTAGCTTGCAGATATCTTCACTAAATTTCTACAAGGAAGAAAATATTCGGCGGTTTATAACTACCACTTCACTTGCCTACATGACATATATAAGTTTATGTGGATCCACTAATAAGGTGACATGTGGCGTTTGACCTGAAATAAGGAAAAGCCATATTTTCTCTCTCCTCTAGCGCACCTGCTCCTTCCAAGAGGACTGAGCAAGCAACCTTGCATTTAATGCGAGCATTTGTTGCATGTTCTCCCTCTCCCTCTCTTTCATTTTCATGTTTGAATGGCTTTCCTTTCATTTAGACTCTTCTCCATCCACGAAAAGCTTTCCTCATCCTCCTTCACTTTCGCTCTTTACTTTGGTCCTCATCGACTCCAGAAACCGCTAGTGAGTATTGGGGTTTCGGTGAAAAGTGAAAGGCCGGTTGCAATGGTTGGGTCCTAAGCCCCCTTCGCCTCCACCTCCAGCTTTCGTCTCCACCTCGTGGCCTCTGCCTCTAGCCTCCACTTTTGCCTTTAGAGCCCTATTGGCTCCACAGTTTTAAGGTATTTTCTAAGTTCTTGGTTATTGAGTTGGAAACTAAAGTTTGTGACTTTAATGAAATTGGCCATTTGGGTGACCACGATTTAGGAACTGATATGTTGTTTGTGTTATTTTTATGGAACTAATTGTTAATTGGGAGGGCTCTTAAATGGGTATTGTTAGGGCTAATAATACAACCTAGAGGGGATAAATAGGTTGTTTGAGAACTATGAAAAATATTGTGGGATATAATGAGTTCAACTTCAAATATTGGCAGAAACAGTTTGTAGAAATCAGGTGCGTGCTTCTATTTAACAAATTATTATGATAAAAATCTTTTGTATTTTCTAGTGTGTGAATTTTGCATTTTGTCCTTATTGGATCTTTAAATGCTTTCTTGGATCTATGTTTCTATCAAACTATCATGCCTTTCTTTTGACTGCGTTTCTACTTGTTTATGACTTGAAGTTCTCATATTACTTCCCCAAATGAGGCTGTTAAAGAATGTATTTAACCTGCAAAGAGAATGGATTTCTAAAATTTTATGTGATTGTGCTTTGTAGTGTCCACTTTCAATACTAATAGCCATAATAAGGTTGGAATCAACAAGCAATCTCCAAGATAAGTTACAATAAGCAAGTACTGCCTATCCAACTCACGTACTACTATCACTCTTGTACATTTGCTCTAGTCACTAGTTACAAATAGTAGCATACCGGACATTAACATAAGGATAAACAACAGCTCACAATATAATGGAGCAAAGATGATGACTTAAAGCACAAGATTCATTTTGTTCGTTTTCTTCCAATCTAATTACTTCTCATTGACTCAATATATAGCTAGCCATCCTCATATGACCGTTGCCTGTCAAAATCCTCAAGTAGCCATTAGTTTTAGCCGTTGCCATCAGTAGATGTCTCTAGAAATCGTCCGAACGACTCTCTAACTGTGGCTGTTTCTAGAACAATATCAGTGTACTTTTGTCGAACTTGCTCATTAATGCTAAAACTACTTCCGTCCAACTTTGGTGATCATTTTCCAAATTCCACACCTTAGTAACGGCTATAATCCCGAACATCCTCACATGATTATTATTCAAACATCACCAATGATTTGATGTCTCAGCATTGATACAAATATCATTAATCAGCTGATCTTTAGGTCCGTTGGTGTTGTTTATAGAAAACCGTTGGGATCAATCATCTAATGATCCTCTTAGCTTCTTCATCATTCAAACTTCCAAGGACATCAACATCCTTATTGACTCCTTATCTTTGCTAATTAACCATATAAGTTTCCAGATATCTACAAAGATATCAGCATCCCCGCTAATTCCTCAACTTCATTGATTTGACTAAGTTAGGTTCCAAAGATTTCCAAGGGCACCACATTGGCTCCTCATTTTCACTAAAGTCACAAGGACAATCGGTATTGTCAGAGTCTTCTACCTCATCTATATAAGGCAATTGCTTACACCCAATATCAATGCTGATATTTCTAGTCCTTCCCAGCATGTTGGCAATTTCAACTCTATCAAGTTGTTCATCTTCATGATCCTTCCAAGCTTTATCAAACATCTTTGTTATAGACTTGTTCACCATTACTAGGTCCATCAAAAAAATTTATCTGATCTTTGTACCTCCAAGCCATTACGAACATCCTCATTCTTCTCAGCTTGATCAAATCAAGATCCTTCCAGATGTTCACCTTATCCGAAGATTCTTCTAACTTATAGACATATTTAACATCCAATATCTTGCTCACCTCATATATCGGCAGAGCATCTTGATAGTGGCAAAATACTCTTCGTATTAGAATGTTCTAGTGCTATTTGTGACAAACATCTGAGCTTGTGCATATATTGGTAACATTTGATCGTCTTTGCCATTGTTAAAACAACATGGGAATTTTCCCAACAAGTATAACCATCTTCGATTTCTCACACTATCTTATTTCCGACAATTGGTTATATTAAAGTGCCAAAAACCTCTATTTAATGTTGAAGTCTTCCTGTAGTTCGTGATTGAATTTTTCTATGTACAAAAGCAATTCTTAATTTTCTTTTTTGTTCCGTTGGTTAGTTTTGCCACTGTAGGTCACTGGGTGAAGTTTAGAGCACATGTTTATCTATGTAAAGAGATTTGTTATGTAGGGATGGGTTACATAATACAATACTTCATTTGATTATTGAACTTGGTTTTCGTTTATTTTTTATCATGGATTGTGTCTCTGGAAACTTTTTCTACTCAATACAGTATGTAATGGCAAACTTGTTTATGGTGGTATGTAGAGCCTACAGTTGGAGGAAATAAAGTTCATGTTGGCTGCAAAATCAAGAAAGAGAACAAAATCAGGATTGGCCTACAGATAAGTGGGTGCGACTTTTTTTTTATGATTGAAATATGTACACTTCACAATATTTTGCAGTCACTAACTTACATTTGTACAAATTTTTGAAAAATTATTCTGAGTACTCTGCTATTAGCTAGATTTGTTCTCGGGACAAATGGGTATGACTCATCGTTTTAGAATTAAAGTTTGTTTTCACTTAATCTGCCTTCTTTAAATGAGTAGATTTTTTAAAAAAAAAATTTGTAGAGGCTGCAGAGGATCATATCATCATGCATCATGTTGATAAAAAATTTGAATTTAGAATTGACATGATATTTGCTAACGAGGATGAAGCATATAAAACATACAATGCATATGTAGTTTCCAAGGGATTTGGAGTGAGAAGTGGACAAAAGGTAAACAATAGTAAAGGAATATTGCAAACATCCACATTTCTTTGTAATTGTGAAGGACACTCTCCACCAATCCCACCTCATGAACAAAGAGATGTTTATAAGACAATAAAGAGAACTGAATGTCAAGGTTGCATAAAATTCAAAATTGAAAACGGATTTTGGACAGTCAACAAGCTTAAGGATGTCCATAATCATCCTTTCATCAATGATTAACAGAAACACTTGATATAATCATACCGGCATATGACAAATGCTAATAAAAGTATTTTGACTTCTATTGCTAGAGCTGGTATAAGGGCTACGAAAGCGTATTTCTACCTGAGTAGTAAAGTGGGAGGATAGGAGAATATTGGCTTTACTTTACGTGAGTATCAAAATTCCTTACAATCAAAGAGAAGGGACTTGAATTGTGAGTGATTGTCAAAGTCTCATTAATCATTTTAATTGCTTACAATCAAATGGAAGCAATTTTTCATATACATTTCAACTAGATGAGAAACAAAAAATGACTAACTTTTTTTGGTCTGATGGTGTATCCAAGCTGGACTATGAAATTTTTGGAGATGTGATGGTATTTGATACAACTTACCATACAAATAAGTTCAATATGATATGTGCACCTTTCGTTAACTTGAATCATCATTGGAAGAATGTTCTTTTTGGTTGTGCATTTTTATTGAATGAAACTATTGCTTCTTTTGTCTAGGCATTTCAATCCTTGTTAGAGGCAATGGATAATAAAGTACCCAAGACTATTTTCACCCATCAAGATCATACCATGGCGAATGCCATTAAGACTGTTCCTCCAAATACTAATCATCGTTTATGTGTAGGACATGCTATGCATCATATTTGGCATCTTCTTGGAAAACCGAATCTTTGCGATAACTATTGGCATAAGCTTTTGTATCATCGTGAATCCGAATTGGAAACGGAGGATGTTTGGAAAGCTATGTGTCAAGAATTGAGCTTGGGGGACCACAAGTGGTTGGATAACATGTATTTGCTGCGTCATAAATGGTGTCCTACATTTGGCCAAGATATTTTTTCTGCGGGAATTAGAATCACATTAAGAAGTGAGAGCATAAATAATGTCTTTCAAGATATGGCATGTAAGACCATGACTTTGTCAATCATTGGAGAAGTAAGCAGAAAAAATGCGCAACTCTAAAGTTGTTGTTGATTTTGAGTGTGCTCGAGGAAAGCTGCAATTTATGGCTAAAAATAGTGGAATTTTGAAACATGCTGCAAATTGATGTCAAGTGCACACTTATATCGTTGCAACTGAAAGTAGTGAAAGGAGGCATGTTATTTGTTTGAGTCCAAGTGATTTAACCATTACATGTAGATGTAAGTTATTTGAAATGCGAGGATGGTTAAGTAGGCATACTTTATGCATCTTGACACATGTTGTAAATGTTACAAGCATTCCTTCACGATGCATTCTGAAGAGTAGACAAAAGCTGCAAAACAAGGGACTTATTGGACAAAGCTCTCTTGCTGCGGTAAAGTAAAAAACATTGCACTTGAAGAGATTGATGCAATTGACTTTCCGTGTTATAAATGTTAGTGCAAACCACGATGTTACGAAGGACCTTGCAACTACAACCTTGCTCCGTCTTCGCTTCCATATCATAAATAAAATGCAATCTTTGACAAGTAATGATCATATTCATTTCTTGGTGTAAAGTGATGAAGCTGAAGATATAGAAAATTGTGAAATTCAAATACTTGATCCCCTTCAAAGAAGACCAATAGGTGTACCAAACACTCGGTTGAAGGGCGCTAGTGAAAAGCGTAAGAGAAAAGCGTTTTTATGCGCAAGAGGCACCTCACACAAGATATGATACTTGTTTAATTTGATAGAATGATTTCATTGATGAAAAGCATGAAATTATTCCGATACAAACGATTTAATCAATCAAAGGCACGAAGTTATTATGATACTCGTACTTTTGTGGATTGACCTTCAGCGATCATTATCGTTTGATCTGTCTTCATCAATTAAGTTCAATATAGAAGTAATTGATGCATGAGTGGATTTGTCACAACTATTTATTTTTATGCTTCAAAAAGCTTTAGAAGCACAATTCCCTATTTGGCATAATATGTGCCTCTCTCTTATAACCAACAGCTTGGTAATTGCTAGCAATTTTTTTTTGTTAGAATTGCTAGCAACATGACAATGTCAATTTTTGTGAATACTAAGCTTACATATTGCTTTCTTTTTGGAAGAGTCTACTGTTTTGACTCCCTTTTGAGTTCTCTATATTTCATTGTCCTTCATTTTCATTTCATGATTCCGGACCAAGAATTTCAGCATATTGAATGAGTTAGGTAGACGTTGTTCATGCCAATTTATTATAGCTTTGAAGCTCTTGAATCAACTTAGATGTTAGTGATCTTGCTTGACGGTTGTGACTTGCGAGAGTTCAATTTTTGTGGAAATAGCCTGTAGTGATGGTACTGGCTTTAGTAATTCTTTGGTCAACTTTGCCAATTTTACAAAGTCAGTAGTCATACTAAAACGACTTTGGAATCGAGTCAAGTTGCTTGTTTAAAAGATTGGTACGTTCTCGAAGAATAGTTAGGGTGGGGACAATTCGCTGTTATCAGGGCATGTTCTGATAAGTTGACTAGTGAGGTTATGGCTTGCTTGCCAATCCATCACTAAAGGAAAATTGGCTTAATTTGATTATCGAACTTGGTTTCTATCTTTAATTGCCAACGAACTTCCCTCTGTCAAGTGTTTCTTTGCTTGTCTCTCTTTTGTTTCAAGTCCTCTTCTTGTTATGCATAGCAATAATAGGGTAATCAAATTGAGTCATCCCGATATAGTACCAATTTCAAACTTGAGTTCGATTTGACTAATTTATGGAATCGAAATCAAACAAGCCAATACCGAATAATCATAAATTACCTCTACATATTCATCTCAAGAAAGACAAAAGATTCATTATACTCTAAGTTTTACTTAGAAAATCATAGTAAAACAAATTCTACCCGGAGAGACATCAAGAGAAAATGAAGAATTAGCAATCATAAAAGGAGATTTGAAGTTAATTAGAAGAAAAATAAGCTTTATTATGTCAGTGATAATATTATACGGAGTCATCATGCCTTTCCTTCTTGAAATTGTGATTTCTATGTTACTGTATAGGTAATTATAGGAGTCAATCTTGATGGTTATGTAGAACTTGTTTTACTATGATTTTCTAAGTAAAACTCAAAGTATAATGAAAACAATTATTTGTCTTAAAAAAATTAGTGTAAAGCAATATCAAATATTACAAATATCACCACATGCACAATATGGTCAATTGATACACTTACATTACAAGTCGAAACATAATATAACCTTTCTAGATTAATAGGATTCTCTTGCACTTTTTTACCGTGCATAATTTTCCTTGAGAATATGAACATATCTTGGATGGAAAATCAACCAACCAACTTGAAGATCCTCGAAATGTCATACTAAAGGAATAATATCATATAATCAAAATTAGATTATATTTAATCAACAAAAGTAATCCAAGCAACAGTTTGGAATAACAAATAAATGTAATAGATAAGCAAAAAACTTCATAATAATACCTACAAAACCACTTATCTGCAAGATATTGAAAGAACAAATCTTTTCAACAGATCACACAACCAAAAATTTGCAAGCTACAACAAAAGAACCTTATTGTCGATCGTGCCTATGTTATTATTTTATTAAGATAAGTAGTTTAGTTAGCAACTAGCTCTGGCCAGACTCCATCTCTGGCCACGCCAGTCCTCGACGTTGCTAGACCAATGCCAGCCAATCTCCGTCTCCACCGAACAACACCTAGTTACTCAATGGACCATCACTGAACCAAACATTGCCGATGGCTACAGGAAAAAGCCAAAACAGAGTAAAGAAGGCACAAAAGAAGTGGGAGCAGAGGTAGCTTTGTGAATGAGAAAAGACAAATGGAAACCAAGTTTGATAATCAAATTAAGTCTTGTATCACGTAACCCATCCCTACATAACAAAGCTCTTTACATCGATAAACATGTGTTCTAAATTTCACCCAGTGATGTACAATGGCAAAACTAACTAGAGGAACAAAAAGGAAAATCGAGAATTACTTTTGATCCACACATAAAGAAATTCAGTCACAAATTGCAGAAAGACTTCAACATCAAACAGAGTTTTTTGACACTCTAATTTAACATCAATTATTGGAAATCAGATAGTGTGAAGAAACCAAAGATGGCTGTACTCACTTGAGAATCCTCCTAATTGACAATTAGTTCAATAAAAACAGTACAAACAAAACATCAGTTCCTAAATTGTGGTCACCCAAATGGTCAATTTCACTAAAGTCGAAAACTCTAGTTCCCAACTCAATCACCAATAACCTACAAAATAATGAAAACTTTGGAGCCGATGGGGCTTCTGAGGCTAGAGGCAAAGGCCACGAGGTAGCGGCAATGTGCTAGAGGCGGAGGCAGAGGGGGCTTGAGGCTTGAGACCCAGCCGTTGCGATCGGCCTTCCACTTTTCGTCGAAACCTCAAAACTCACCAGCGGTTTTTGGAGCCAACAAAAATGAAAGTGAAGAACGAAAGTGAAGAAAGATGAGGGAAGCTTTCCACAGATGGAGAAGAGAGTCCAAAGTGAAAAGAAAGCAATTCAAATGTGAAGGAGGAGAGAGAGAGAGAGGGGGGGGGGCAATAAATGCTTGCGTTAAATGCGAGGTTGCTTGTTCTAGTGGAGTAGGTGCCCCAGAGGAGAGAGAGAAAAAAAATAATTTTTCCTTATTTCAAGTCAGATGTCACATGTCACTTTAATAATGGATTTGCGTGAACTTATATACGCTTCCTGGGCACGTGACGTGGTGGTTATGAACCACTAAATATCTTCTTCTACGAGAGAGTAGAGTAAGTTTTTGACGTAACAAATAGGGATTATTTGATATTTATATCCCAACTTGAGAAAAAATGGGATGGTAGAATAGTCATTTCATGTTTTGAGGATTTGCTCATACATATAATATATTTTCGTAATCGATTTGTTTACTCTTCAACATTTATTTTTTTCTTGCTGCCTTTCTTCCCGCGGCCGTGAGATAAGCTTAAAATGGATTTCGCTTTAAGCTGGGGTGACTGCACATTTCGAATTCGTGATGGCCAAGACGGCAAGAGATGACGGAACTACAGGAATGCCCGTTTTTGCATCTGCTACCATTTCCTTCCGGGAGAAGTTCTGGATTCGTACACGGCAATCATCATTGTAGTACGATGAACACTTCAAAGTCCTAGGGTAACATAGTTTGTTTTGTGTGCCCATCACAAATGAATGCATGTGAACCTGCGCCTCATAACTCCCCTATGTCTGCAAAGGGGGTCGATGCCTGGAATCTAGCCAATCCACGACAATCGCGTCATCCAAATCTCCGGTCTTGCAACAGAATTGGAACATATTAAAAGTATAAAGATCAAGTAGTAACAAAGATCCCTGAGGCAAAAGGGGTGTAATACAAGAAAATTGTTATGTGAAACCACTGATTTTGCATTGAGTTCAGCAATTTAAACAATGCACACGCCTTATTACAATGCCCTGACCAAATTTGTGAATACTAGAATATGACATTATTCACTGAAATGAAATGAGGAGATGAAATGCAAAGCTCATCAAATCTATCGAGCATCCTTGGACAAAAGATTGGGGGATTCCACTTTTCTGGCATTGGAAAGCTCATCAACAGAGTCCCCTCTTTCCAATACAGCTGCAGCGCCCATCCCGGTGCCTGCATGTAAGAAATTTTCAAAGTTCAGCTGCACACCATCTTAAGAACATGATAGTTACACACGCTAGGGAGAGAGAGAGAGTACCTATACACATTGATACCACACCAAACCGGCAATCTTTGCCACGGCGTTTCATCTCATGCAACAGAGTAGCAACACAACGTGCCCCTGAGATAGTGGGATAATATTCTCAGAAAAACATATACCTGGCGGTATAAGAGTCATCATTACAGTTAAGAACATGCCAGAAGGCACTAAACCTGCAGATGCAAGTGGATTGCCACTGTATAATCGATATTTTCTCTAATCTCTAATAACACAGATTCTATTTCAATCAGTATTCTCACTATATACAGGTTAATAGAAAGCGGTTTCTCCCTCATTTGTAGATTCGGTTCCTAAATCCTTTCACTCTTCCAGCTTGAATGACCCAAAGAAATTCTCTAAAAAATTGTTGCCTGAGTGACCAAAACTTTTCGCTAAACATTCTAAGCAGCCGGACATAAGTCGCTGACATTTCATGAAACTGTTGCTAGTTAGTCATCAAAACCTTCAGCTAGCAGGCATTTAGCTTTATTCAATCCATGGCAAACAGATTGCATTAAGTTGTTTAAGATGGACAATTAAAATCTTTCTATAGCAGGCTTTATAATTAGTCACAGAGTCATACCATTACAACAAGGACTTTAGGTCAGTCATGGACATTTCAGTGAAATGCATCATAATAAGTCTACTATTGGGTTTAGATTTAAAATAGTTTTCCTTGATCCTACTGAACTGTGACAAGTAAAAAATCTCTTAAAAGCCAATACCAATGCAACATTAAAATCAGTAGGAATTACCAGTTGCACCCAAAGGATGTCCCATGGCCATCGCTCCTCCATTAACATTGATCTTTTCTGGATCAAGACCCAGCTTGTTCCGACAGTAGACAAACTGGGATGCAAAAGCCTGAAGGGACAGCCATGTTTGAGATTCCTTGTGGCTTGAATGAGAAAAACCAATATTAGAGATCATCACTTACCTCATTTATCTCAAAAAGATCAATATCTTCCAGTTCAAGACCAGCAGCTTTAACTGCAGCGGGGATTGCAACAGCAGGCCCAACACCCATAATAGCAGGATCCACACCAACAGCAGCGAAAGTCCTGCATCACCATGAAGAATTGGGTATTTTGTAAGAAACCTTCCTTAATGTCTTCATACAAGTCCTCTTGACCACACAAGATGCCCACAGGATTTAGTCAGACCAAGTATACTGCTACCGTATACCTGAAGACACCAAGAATGGGTAGGCCTTTCTGCATTGCAAGACTTCTCTTCATGAGGAGAACAGCTCCAGCGCCATCACTCACCTGGCTTGAATTACCTATATGACCGCAGAAAAAAAAATAAAAATAAAGTGCTGAACCATGAAGAGAGTATAGTTCCACATGTCTTTGACACTATAATTTATTACCAGCAGTTGTAGAACCATCTTTCTTGAACACGGGCTTCAGCTTAGCTAGATCTGACACTGTTGTGCTAGGACGAATGCCATCATCCACTGCTATGGTTACAGGTTTCTCATCACCAGTTTTTGGGTCAACAACCTGGAAGAGTAAGTATGTCAGAGGCCAATGTGGCTGTGTGCAAAGCTTGCAGAGGTATTCTCATACTATAAATCAATTGCTATTACCTTGGTAGCTACAGGGATTATTTCATCTTTAAATCTACCAGCAGCTGTAGCAGCAGCAGCCTTCCTGTGAGACTCAACCTGTACATATAACCCGTGAAAATGTAAATAAATTGTTGATGCAAAGAAGCATTAGCTGTAGATGTCATTTTTTATACTCACGGCAGCTTGATCTTGCTCCTGCCTTGTGACGCCAAAACGGTGTGCGACATTTTCAGAAGTTAAACCCATCGGGAGAAGGCAATTTTGAGCTTGAGCAAAGCTCTTGACCTGGTGTCATTTCAGAAGAGAGAATGAGCCCACAAAACTAATCCATGAAACTGGATGATAGAGCAAAAAACAGTTTGGCATACTGGACCAAACATGCTTTGTGCCCAGGCATGTGCATGCATGCGTCTGTACGAGTGCGAGAGAGAGAGAGAGAGAGAGAGAGTACCTTTGGGTTGACTGATCCTTCCCAAGCCATTGGATTGACTGTCATAGATTCAATCCCTGCCCCAATGCCTGCAAACAAGGGTATATGATAAATCAGGATCACAGCAGCCACAAAAAAACACAAGTTTCTCATAAAGCATGTTCAACATACCAACATCATAAAATCCTGCTTTTATAGCTGCAGCTACATCAGCAACTGCTTGAAGCCCAGATGAACATTGTCTGTTGACAGTTCTAACCGGCACGGTTTCTGTACCCATTCAACCAACAGAGAAAAAGTCAACCAAAAGAGCTAAAGATGAATGAAAGGAAGAACGTTTGACAATGAATATTGCAGCGGCGACGCCAACACCATAAACCATAAACCAAAGATGCATTAAATAAAAATTACCAGGGAAACCAGCGTAGAATGCAGCCATTCTGCATTCACTTGCTCTTTGCGAACCGGGTGCCAATACTGTGCCCACAACAATATCTCCAACTTCACTTGGATTTATCTTTGTTTTTTCAATCAATGCCTGCATCGATGACAGTTCAAATATTTATTTATGACTTTCAAAAAGGGCACGAATACTCTTAGTTTAAGAGTGATTAATTTACAGCAAAGACCATGGCACTTTAAAAAAAACAAAACACATGGTTGGCATCCAAGTTTTTTCTGGAATGAATTTCAGCTGTTTGGATCTTCCTTTGACATTATTTGTCACATCCTAGAGGATCATTTGAGACTCTAAATTACCAATTAGATGAGAGAACAGTCACCATCCGTTCAAACTAGGGGTTGTCAAAAGTGTACCTTCAACTATACATTCACGCACCTCCAAAATAAGTCCAGCAATCACATAAGCCAGGGGAAATGACTTACCCTCAGAACAGGCGCAAGCAGATCATCTGGGTACGTGTCCTTGAACCCGCCGCGCTTCGCCTTGCAGATTGCTGTCCTATATGCACTGTAGAAGAATTACAGGTCGCCGTCAGCAAGGAACACATACAACATAAAAAGACCCAAGTTGCATCAGTTAAAAAACAACAATACTTACGCTACTATCACTATGTCGTCCCCAAAGCCAGCGGATCTTTGATACGCCGCGCTATCACCTGCCGAACATACAGATGCCTACAATTCCAATCCCAAAAAAATAAAAAAACACCCAAAAAAGACCGAAAAATTCGTAAGGACGCCAACAAGAAGAAAAATGATAATCATCCAAGTCAAGGAAAAACTAAAATTAGCACGACAGACATCACTACACCGTCATAAAGGAAACAGCATATCTTCGACGTATTTTCCGAGCCGAATTAAAACTCTACGCACCGATCTACAGCTCAAAATTCGATCTTTGTCTTGAATTGTGCAAAACCAGCAATACCCAGAAAGCAAAATCGAAAGCCGGCTGGCCTCACGAGCCAGCGACACCAGAAACACGAGCACGGGAAGAGCTCCAAAGGATCGGGAGAAAACGACAACAACACACAGGCCAGAGGAAGCAAGCAAACCGCGATCCCAAGCGAAAACCAGAGGACGACGACGACGACGACGACGACGACGGATCCCCAGGGAGGCGCAAAATCAACAGAAATCGGGCGATTCAAACCAAGACACAACTAATTCGGAGCCGACCGCACGGCTTAGACAGGACTCCTCGAACCACTCGCGATCGGATCGAACGTGAGCGCGAAGAGCTCGAAATTACGCAACCGGACGAGGCGAAACCAAATGCAAAAAAAAAAAAAGGGAAAGAAGGAGGAGGAGCAGCAGGAGCAGCAGTAGCAAGGACGTCAGGGACTCACGGAGAGCGAAGATCCATCGCCATGAACAGAAGAAGAAGAAGAAGAAGAAGAAGAAGGGCGGAGGTGTTGGAGGAGTACTCGCTGCCTCTCGATCGCCTTCTCCATCTCTCTCTCTCTAGAAGATCTTCAGCTGTGTGCAGTACCTTGCGTGCAGAGGATGAGAGATCGGAGAAGACGCGGAGAGGACGACGCCCAATTATATATAGAGCTTGGGAAAAAATTATATATATTTTTTCTTTGAAATTTATTTTCTCCCTTTATTTGTATAAATAGAGCATTTTTAGAGAATGTTTTTCACGTCATTCATCTTCCGTAGAACGGATGGAGCGTGAGAAGAATTAGAAAAATTGAGGTAAATTGAGGGGGGTAATTATCGGGTGCGTTCGGGTCGTATGCATCCGATGCAGTTGATGGGTCCCGCGATCTTCATTGGATCACACGGCCGTAGTTACTGATCCGAGCGCTCGAAATGAGCGCTCGTTATCAAGGGGTACTTCCATGATCAATCGGTGGACTCCGATCGGACCTGTCCTTGCAATCTGACTTTGGGTTGCGAGGCGGGCCAGTACATTATATCTTTTCCCAACACTTGCTACTACAGAGAGTCGTATCGGTAATATTCATTCGCGAAGTATCTCATAGCCACACCAGCTAAGCACTTGTGGCATCTTAGGATCGCAATTGCTTTCTCGCAATTGATTCACCTAGCTTTGAGCGAGAGGGTCGTTAACATCATTTTTCATGAAAAGTACTGTAGCACATCGCAACAATTCTCAAAATAATCATAACCACATGAAAAGAATTTGGAGGTTTCGTTTGTTTTGCTGGAAATGAATGACTTGAAAATTTTTTTTCCTAAAATGATCGCTTGTATCATTTAAAATAATTAATAAATAAAAGATATTATCATTATTGATAATAATTTCATCTAAATGATGAAAATATTTTCGTTAATTCATATTTATAAGTGATATAAATAATCGTTTAAAAAGGTCTTTCCAAATTTTTCATTTCCTCCGTAATATAAATATACCTTTTTATATTTTTGTACTATCCGGAGAATGATTCCATTTAATATTCTTCGTAGATAATTTTGTATTTAAAACTTAATAGATAATGACAAAATAAAATTAAATAATAACAATAATAAGAATAATAATAAATGGTGAGGACAAGAGATGATGGGGGCGGAGTCAGCGGTGACATGCCTTCCTGTTAATGGCAAATGGACGATGATAATGATGAGGATGACGTGGCAATTTGCTTCACCTCCTCCTTCTTTGTCCCCCCACTCGCCTCGAAGCGCGTGGACCCCCACGCTCCTCTGCATAATATTTACTTGGCATATAACGGTACAAATGATTTATGAACTTTGATCAAATTTATAATATGATATCTGAACTTTCAATTTTTCTAATATGATCTCTTAAATTTTGGTACATGTCCAGCATAGTCACTGAACAATATGAAATGTTTAATACTGTTCTTCTATTAATTCAAATTCGCGGATAATATTGAATATTGAGATATTGTTCAAGGACTATGTGAAACATGTACTTGGAACACATAAATCACATTGAGTAAATTGAAATTTCAGGGACCACATTACACATTAGGTTATGATTCATGGATCATATTAAATAAATTAAAAATTGTAAGATGACATTGCCTATTCAACCAAAGTCCATAAGTCATTTGTGTGGTTTTCCCTATTTACTTTTACTTTCATGGGGCCAAAGATAGATATTTTCTTTGGACTCTCTCTATATTTCCCTTATTATCATTACACGAATCTTTCGGAATATACATCTCTTTTTCTTCTAATTTTATCCATTTTCGAGGTAAATCCACGTCGATACTGGGATACATCTATCTCCTTATTGTGCTTATCTTCGCTTTTTAATTATTTTTTAATGCTAATGACAACAAAAATTTATTTATCCATCAAGAAATTCGTATATATAGGGAAAAGAGAAACTCACGCGCCTCTCATCGCGTGGTGATTTCGTGAGGGTGGGACTACGAATTGAGCCTGGAATGCCTGCCGTCTGGATAATGATTTTCCTTCCGCAATTTTCTGCGCCCTTTTTTTCATTTTTTTAAATGATCATTTTTCTCTTCTTTCATTTTTTTTTCCAATTTTCCATCCGAATAAATTGCCGCAAGAATCAAGGCCCTAAGATAATGTTAAAAAAGCACGCATCGACGCGTCAATGCGTCCAACCGAAAGGACCATAGTGCCCTCGAGGGCAACGATAATTACTAAAAATGGTGCATCGCGCGGGGGCGCCAGGCCTGGCCGGTGTGATTAGGCGATCGAGTCGAGTTGAGCCGAGCCGACCCGGGTCGGGCTGAGGCGGTCCCTCGCGGCACCGGTCCCATCGGGACAAGGAACCAAGCTTGTTGTGGCGCACTAAGCAATCTTGAACCTATTGAACATGTCCGAAACATCAGACCCCACCACCCCCTAGAATGCAATGCACAATTGTACGTCGACTCCTCCTCCTCTTCTTCTTTTCTTCCTTCTTTTGTGTGTGCTGGACTCTATGTATTTACAGAAACATAGTACGAGAAGAACTCGAGGGGCGATCAGTACTTGGGCTTGTTGTCAGAGTATCGCTTGGTCTGGAGCGTCTTCAACATGGTCTGCAGCCTCATGGTGATCTGCGTGAACGACGGCCGGCCCGAGGGATCGGCCGACCAGCACTCCTCCATCAGTTCCCGCCACTCCGGATCGCACCGCTCCGGTATCGGCGGCCTCAGGGTGTTGCTCACGATCCCCCCTTCGTGAAAATAATCGAAGAAAATGGCAAAAGATCAGTCATTTTTAATGGTATTTAATCAAGAATGAGAGCTGCAGGCATTTTCCAGAAGATCACACCTATGATTGCACCACAATGCATGTTGGCGTAAGGTTCTTCGCCGGTCAACATCTCCCACATTGCGATCCCGAATGAGAAGATATCCACCTGAGAGACACGGCATAGTGTCACAAGTCTTGATTAATCATGTTATGTTATATGATGATCGTGATTAACTATCGCTAACCTTCTCGGAGACGCGGTTGTTGGTACCGTTCAAGAGCTCGGGCGCCATCCAGGGGAGCGTACCCCGGATTCCGCCCGACACAAACGTGTTCTGTTTGATTCTCGACAAGCCGAAATCTGCAACCTTCGTCAGAAGAAGAAAGAGATTTCAGACTTCCTTCCAAACCGTTCGTTAAGTTATGTGATTAACAACGTGATCATGCAAGTAGATTCTAGTTGAAGGCTTCATCATGCACAGTACCTTGCAAATCGGTCGACGGGGATCCTTCAAATTGACGAGGAGATTGTCGCACTTCAAGTCGAAATGGACGATGTTCTTGAAATGCAGATACTCCATCCCGAAGGCCGCGTCCATCGCTATCATGAGCTTTTTGCGACGGTCCAAAGCTCTGCAAGATAGGTAGTTTTATTACTCAGTACGTCCAGGCTCTCGAGTATTTAAAATGCGCTTCCTCATTTCGTAACATGAACTGAATTGAGATTAACAAGACTACAGAATGAGAAAACTGACCGGTTGTTTCTGACTAGATTATGCCTGAGCGAGCCGTTAACCATGAACTCGGCCACTGTCGCCAATGTCCCACCGGGACCATCAGGAACAACTCCATAAAAGGCCACGACGTTGGGATGATGAAGATTCGACAAGATCTTTGCCTCTCTCCAGAAATCTTTTGTCTGTAAGTAGTTAATGTCATTAGAAATGTTTTTCTTGAAACAGAAAGAGATTAAACATGATATCTACTTTGTTTAGGACCTTTTAATCCAGGAAAAGAAACTTCACCAAAAGTCCTAAACTTAAAACTTGATGCATGGAATGCAGTCGTGAATTTTGAAATCGTCGCATAGTAAAGACGGAGAAGTCGATTTCCCTATCATATTGTGGCAAACGTGTCAGATTGATCAAAGAATTGCTTCATCAACACTATCAGATAATTTCTGATAATTTCTGTTGTTATTTGGAATGATCTTTTGTGTCGTGAAACGATTGTCATGTGAGTCAAATTACATAATTACTAATTTAGTATTTGCAACTATGCAGCTCCGAGACTTACCATGCGCTCTTGCTCGGACGATCTTCCTGCAAAACAACTGTTCTTGATTCTTTTGATGGCAACATCTGTCCCTCTCCATTTGCCATGATAAACTGTCCCGAATGTGCCAGATCCTAATTCTTGTAGCTCTTCCAGGTCGGCGTTCTTTATGATCTACAACAGGAACACACCACATTTAACCACACAATTGTCGTTTCTATGCTAAAGCAAGTATAAAACGAGAGAGACAAATCGAATAGTGAACAGGGCGAATATCAACTATTGCCCTGTCAACTCTAGGTTGACATGATGATTTAACGAAAAAGTTTGGAAGTCTGTCACGGTAGATATGTCATCAACATTGTTCAAGGTTTAGCATAATAAAAAAAGTGCTACCCGTTTTAGTCCACAAATAATAGAGAGTGATTTTGCAAGGGAAATTCATTAGAACCTGCAAACCGTAGATGCCGGCTTCGATTTCAGCTATTGCTGCATCAGATATGGGGTCATCTGCATCATGGCCTTCGCTTTTCACATCCTGGAGAGCATAAAGCGAGAGAGAAATTTAACGACCAACATGACGTACTCAATCAGACGTTTAGCGAGGACTCAAATCGAATTGTGGTACCTCATAGTCTGTATCAGCAGCAATGCTTTCGCCTTCTGTTTCTCTAGCAGATGAGATGCTATCACTAGGGTCATCCCGTATATGCGCCACTATCCTTGAGGAAATGGGGATGTCGAGAGGCGTATTCTCAGTTACATCTTCAACGATCACTGGTATTGGCTGGACAATGTTCTGATGATTTTCTTCACATAGAGGCAATACATTTACAGGCTTCAATCCCTTATCGAATCCAGGCTCAGAGCTGACTTCTCCAGCACCATCCAACAAACCTTCTTCATGGGATTTTCTCTCTTTGCATGAAGTACTAGGCTGAAGATTTTCAGAAAAAAGGGAAGATGTAAGTACAGAGAATACTAGTGAAATTTGAGTTGATTTCATGATTCATTTGGGGGGATTCATACATACAGAGACTGAAGATGCAGCGATTTCAGGAACTTGCTTAAGTGATCCTTGAGTCCACGCAGGATTCTGTCCATGCTGATCTTTGAAAGGTGATTTGATACATACCATTCGTTTGACGTCTTCATGAGGCGCGACGCTATATTTTTGGCTCTTGGAGGAAACGTTTACTTCAATTTTGGAACTTGCCTTGTGCTCTTGTAGCATATTCGTGCAATCTTTGTCGACAATGACTACTAAAACAGATGTCAATTTGGGAAACTAAGAAAGTTCACATAGAATTTCACAATGTTATAAGACATATTCAATCAAACTTCACCTCTAAATTGTTTCTTCTCTTGAAGGGAATTGGAGTCTTTGTCGTCTTGCCACTCCGGTACATTTTGGTCCCTGATCACTCGCACCTCCTCATTCGAGCGCAAACCAGATGTGCTTTCCTGATATTTTGCAGCAGTCAGATCCTGTGACTTCATCTTCCATTCGCGCGAAGAATGGCTCAAAGTTGCCAGCAAAGGGACCTTCTCTGCTGAAAAATTCGATGAACATGAAATTGTGCCTTCCCCTGTAGAATGCATCGATTCCCTGTTAAGCCCTTGCAACTGCGAGTCCGATAATGCGTGCATCATTCCATAATGAGGGCCATCTAGTTCGGGAGATCCCAGAAGCTGACATGCCGGGCCTTCTGGATGAGTTGCGAGTTTATCTGAATGATACACCCTCTCCTTGAGTATAGGCCTACTGACATTGATGTCAAACAGACCGTAGCACGACGCTGGCACGAAATCTTCCGACATGTTCTGATCGTGAACATGAATGCCTCTTTGTCTATATATTTGTTCGGCATCAAACAAGTTCGCTATTTGAGAGTCAAACAGTTGAAGAGGCTGAGTAGATGTAGGATTTTGATGATTGGTAATGTCGTAATAGTAGGACTTATCACTAGGATACTTGTCCGGAACAAAATGCCTATTGCTTTCATTCACATGACTGTGATCCGTAAGATCCCTCTTCTGTAATGGAACCGGAGTCATCGGGGGAGAATAATCAAGAAGATTGCTGGAGATCTGTCTTGTTGCCAATAATTGAGCAGAAGGATTCGAACTTGTTCTTGCCAAATTTGAGTAATTCGGGCTATAATCGTTGATTTCTAGAGCTTGAGCAAACGTCGGGGAGTCTCTAAGATAACTGGGGCTGCTGTCTGAGGACGCCGTGCCCTGATGCATTACTTGGCTCGACGGAGTCTGTCCTCTTGCACTCTTTTGCGGGCTCCGATCCAATATCCCGTTAACGGCGACGACATATTGATAATCGACATCTTGCTGCTTGGCCGCTAATCTAGCTTCGAAGGAATTCGGGCTCTCTATCTCGGTCAAGGGGACAAGAAATATGCGGAGTCTCTGACAAGTACCGACTTTTTCGAGCTCCTGATATTCCTCTATCATATGATGTAGGTCCTCGTCGGAACAAACCGATATCAACGCGTCGAGATCCTCCCCAGGGAGTTGATATTTGATGGTGTGAGGCTGGTTGCAGATCGCCGAGGTCTTCTTCACGAGCTCTTCCCAAGAGAGGTTCTTCCTTATCGATATGATGCGGGTTTCGCCGCCGACGTACCGAAGCTTCCCGTCGCTAGGCCTTGGAAAGATTCGTCCACCATAGCTACAAAGGAACTTCATCTTGCAATGGGAAGAGCCTTGCGCCATGATTCCTAGTCCGTGATGATAGTACGATTGAGGAGACCCCGAGGAATACAGCGGATCCATGGCGCCTCGAGTATGCGCGGCTTCATCGTAATGTGCATTGGACACTTGCCCGAAGAAATCGTATTCTCCCTGAGCCCTTGCTCCGTAATCCAAATGAGTGGGGCTCTCCATGTATGGACCCGGCATAGGTTTAGCCAAAACATTGGAGAAATCCGAGTTGCCGTACGAATTCCCTCTCGTGTGCTGGAGCGGGCCGCTCGCTTCCTCGCAAACCACATGTTGATCATTCAAGAAATTGAAGCTCGGACTCTGTGGCAGGAAATGATCCGCGTTAGGCATCACGTGGATTCTCCGGACGCCCATCCGATCCCTTAAGAACTCGACCGAGAACTCTTCACCGGTCTGAGAACATATGTCACCGAAGTTCTCGTCGGCTCTGCCAATCCTGAATTTCTCGCTCGAATCTTCCCTAGCCTCATTCATCATGGTCTCAACTGGACCCCCGTCTGCTTTTCGACCCGCATAAACATTCTCCGACACCCTTACTATCCGACGCTCATCAAGAATCAAAAATCACGCCAATGAATCCTTCCTCGAGCACTCCACCGGACGAGCCATATCGCTGTGCAAGTAACCTTTGAAACGCCGCCGGCATCACCCTTCGGCCATTGGGAAAACCGATGCTCATGAACCTCACAGATGTCGATCCTCGGGATAAGAAGAACAGAAGAATGGCAAAGTATTCACTGATGAGATCGTCAATCTAGGACAAGGGGAGTAACATAAGGAAACGGGTATCGGCTGAAAGATAAAAAAAAAAAAAAGCATCACCAATGATCAGCAGAAACGATACAAAAGCACCAAGGAATGATACCCACTTGCTCATTCAAGTTCTTGCCATTGGAATCCCAGGATAGTCTGCGGGAGAAAGCTGAGAGACAAGAAAAGGATAGGGATGGTGGAATTCCGAATGAGTAATGCGCAAAGAGAGAGAGAGAGAGAGAGAGAGAGAGAGAGGTAAAATGGAGTGGCTGCGAGAAGAGCAGTCTCAGAATAGTTCGGCAACAAAGTAGGAAAGAGAGGGAAGGATATAGCCTCAGGACCCAAACTGCAAGACGAACATTTGAAAGTGAACGCATGCACGCGACGGGACAGAGCCCCTCTTCCGATCCTCTTACAGAATCACCGTGATGTCTGCATGCATGATCTATCCTTGTGATTCAGGACGATTCGTCGTCGATCGATCGCATCTTTTCAGCACAATTTGAAATTGTAGCGCGCCATAAAAAGATGCGCGGGGCTCAATTATATGCGACCATATTATCCTTCAAGGGTCGTTATGTTCCCTTCTAGTTCTGGATAGTTTAGTTGGTTTCTAGACATATGAAAAAAAATTTAAACGTAATTGAATAAACGGTCGAATTAACGACTACGGATAAGAATAGTAAAATTTAATTAATATATATCTTTGGAGAAAAATGAAACCGCGGATTCCACTTCTCTTTATAATTATTTCGCTCTACTTCTAGATGGTTTGTCATTACATTGTTTCTCCCTAGCTTCCAATTTCAGTGTGCACAATCGGACGTATCACACCCCAAAGTGCAACCAATCTTATTTCTTGGCGGTCCACCAATCTTTAAATAGTGCACAACGAAGTTTTTCACGAAGAACGAATATATTAATATAAGGTACCACCGAATATAACCAATATTTGATCCAAAAAAATATAACCAATAAGGTACTGCTAAATTTAATTGATCTAACTTTAAAGCGACCCACCTAAATTTTGATTCATGAGACAGGCTATAATATGGTCCATAAGGATAATGGAGTACCTCATGAAGGAGGAATTCATTAAGTTGGAATTAGCCTAGGAAAAGAAAGGCATTGTCCGTGAGGACCATTGCTCCCCTTTCGAGTTGTCGCGTTTAATACCTAGTCTTTCTTGACTTATGGTCCGTTTATTTGAAGAAAATTTGTTCCTAGAAAATTATTTTATAACTTTTCGGTATTTGTATGACAAAAAGCTAATCGATCCAAGAAAAATGTTTTTCTTAGATTGAGGAAAAACTTCACTTCTAGTAAAAAGGACATCACTTTGCTTAAATCACTAAATAAATAAATAAAAACTAACCATTTATCTTGAAAATGATTTCTATGGAAAATATTTTCCTTTATCGAGAAATTTTAAATCAAACAAACGCACCCTTGGAGAAAAATTAAAAATTAGACACTGGCCCAAAGAAAATGAACCGGTAATGCAGTGCTAAACGGAGAATTAAGAATTAAAGAGCGGAAAATGGGTGCATAATCAAGTTGATTGAAGAGAAAGGTATTTGGGCTGGAAGGTAATGCTTGCCTATATCATGTCTTAAAGAACTAATCTAATGTTAGTACTTGAACTCCTTCAAAACTGATGTGGATGTGTTGAAATCACTGAAGTCGTAATCTACAGAGAGAGAGAGAGCAAATTTATACATCAGCTTCAGCATGTCTACATTGTCTAGTGTTAGTATTGTTCGATATACAAGTGGCCACTTCTCCACAAGGCAGCATATTCTCCTCAGTTATGTGTTACCTGTGACTTCTTTCACACTCAAATTTACAAGAGCATGAACATCGTAAGCTGTTCAAGAAGGAAGCAAACTCAGGCCACAAAAGTCGAACGAACCACATGGTTTAAATAGCCAAAGTCGAAATAAAAGTGCCTACAACAACCCAACATGTTCATTAGTTCCATGTTTCCAAGAGATGTAAACATGTCCACCACCAACCAATCCCTCATGCTCCCCACAAATGAAAAGAACACCAAACCCGGGTCCAAATACACCATACCAACAAATGCTCCAGAGAAAACTACACACAAATGCTCCATATGGAGAAGGAATCGGCACTAAGAATGTCCAAACAATTGAGTTGGCTGCACACAGGCAGATATTGGGTGGAGATCCATTGTCTACCTAAATGAATCGGGACGCTTTGGCTTGCTTTGAACGACGGCTTCGATCTTTTCCATCACAGCAGGAGTCAGTAAGGGGATGACATCAATAGCCTTCATGTTCTCTTGAATCTGATAAAGCACAGGCAGCATGATTAACCATGTAAAGGATATATGATGACTTCTGAATTTTCTAAGGGAAGCAATCAGGAAGACTATGATTGAATTATACCGTTCAAAATTCAGTCTGTTGCACATTACATACTAAGTGTACAGATCTAAAGCAACCTCACATTGATGGCCCCAACAGAAAAATGCAGATGCCCATAAATTGAGCATACTATCTTCAAAATATATTTGTCAGGATATTCAAAGTACTCGATCTACTCAGATAGAGAAAAAATTCACGGATCATATCTTAGTTTAACTTTATAGGGGCTCCTTTTGGAGGAACTTTATCGGCACTGGATAATTGTGCAGATAGTAACTCTTCTGGACTGACCTATTCATGTATCACTTTAACGAGCAGCAAGAACTGCCTTCTTACTGGTCTTTCCTCCACTTAACTGACTATATTTCTAACCTGAGCAACCTCCATGAGAACTCAAGATTCCTATCACAAGATGGGGGCTTTGGATTCAATAAATTTTGGCAGAAAAGTTCTGTAGTTCTTCATTTTTAGATTCCACATACAAGCCCAACGTACCCCAATCTATACATAACCCAGAAAAGTTATGTACGTCAGCCACTCCTGATGATTGATGGGAGTCTAACGATTGCACTGTGCAGAAGTTTCATGGTTTTGCTCAGTGAAAAACAATGTGTGCCGATAAATAAATGTAATACCCCAACTTGATTCCAGGATATGTCCTGTAACACCGTGAATCCAGGGAACACCAATACATAGCAAATAAAATTGATGCCTTCGATTTATAACACCACCACCAACCTCAATGAGAGATGATAGTAATAAGCTTGAAACTATCAACTGGCTAATTGGATGCTAAATGAGATTTTAAAGCTATAAAAAAGTTCCAAAAACCTAAAAGAATTAACCATACCAAGATTAGATGCTAAATGAGATTAAACACAGATCATTGCACTTAAAAACCAACCTGGGACTCCTTGGTTGCACCAGTAATAACAGACGAGACGTTAGGATTTGCAGCACACCACGCAATAGCAAGCTGAGCTAATGGCACCCCAAGTTCATCCGCAATTGGTTTCAGTCCATTGACCTTCCTCAGCACATCATCAACCAAGGAACGACTAGCAAGATTCTAAGATAAAAAGAAGCATTAATTCTCATATTGTCTTGAAGTGAAGCATTTATCAAACAACGAACTGGAAGGGTGAAAAGTTGAAATTTAGACTGCCACTGGCGAGATTAAATATATATCATGCATCATCTTAAAAAATAAGTAAGGGCCACATATCTTCCAAGATTGTACAGAATAAACAATTACCACATTTTTTTGGGCCAATAACAATAATTTTGGGTCTTGCAAAATCAGCATCCATCAGTGCAGGTATCTTTCCCATAAATATCATCTTAAACACTAGTGAATTGCAGATATAACGCATCGTCTTAAATAAATAACTAGAGCAGATGTATTGCTGTAATTATTCAGAATAAACAGGAAAAGAAAGCAGAACTACAAATATTTTATAAACCATGGGAAGTTTTAAAATAGCCCAATAAGCGTATAAATTGCTGACCTTCATACCAAGAGCCTAAAGTTTCTCATAAACAAAACTGAAACAATGATCATTCACAAAACCAATTATCGATCTTTTTTCCCAAGTTGAACGGTTCGTAAGTCAATGAGGACCAGGCATATGGTATCTAATAATCTATCACTTAAAAGAAAGTAATGAGAAGGCTCATCCAAATTATCAGATTATCAAAGCAGAGTACATGGAAGGCCAACATCATTTTCTCCTTTATCCTATTAAGTACACTAGCATGGTGATGGATGAAAGATTTATCTAATCAAACAACATAAGAATAAAGGGCAACGAGTTGTACATTGCTCCTGGGGCAGGGGAACATCAATGCAGAAGTTAGTCAAGAAGAACACCCGAAATGGATCATTCCACTCTATAGTTACCAAGTCCCATAAGAATCTTATTTAGCCAACCCATTTTGAAGGAAATCTTGATAATCAGAATTGTATTTCAAAGAAACTTACTTTATAGTTTTCCAGAGCAAAGCGGCTATCAGGAGGTATAGTTCCCTTGTTGTATTTCCCGGTGAGCACTCCAGAAGAAAGTGGACTCCACGTAGTCAGACCCAAGCCATAGTTGGTATAGAGGGGTAGATATTCAGACTCGACCTGCATCCAGTATTCAGATTATAAATCAGAACCAAGACAACCAATATAAATATGTCCTTTCTTATACTTTCATATGTGACCAAAGCACGATATCAAACTCAATTTGGAGCATTTCCTTTGCCAGAACTGCAACAAAGTCCCCTTTAGACATTGCCACCCAATTTTTCTTACACAACCGTTTTTTTTTTGTTGACATAAGCCAATCCAACAGAGTACCAATCTTTTTTTTTCTTTTTGCAAGTTTGGCGAGTAAATTTACTAGTGAACACCACAGGGGAGCCTCCCATTCACAAACCAAGAAAATAGACAAAGTATACACTGTTGCTAGACCATCCCAAAACTATTAAATCACATGTCAATGTGTAAAACTTGATTCAAGAAAAAGAATCATCTTAGGCTGCAAATGTATCGCAAGTACATGACATTAAAGGATTAAATGAACCCATATGACGTACTTCTTAACTATTACATGAGAAAAATTAATAAACCAGCATGAGGTTACAGAGGACTATGCATTGAACTAATGCCATAGCAGCTGGCTAAACCCAATGATCTTAACCTGGTACTCATTGCTTTCACTTAACTTGAATAAAATGACAAGGCAAGCATGATCATGCCTCCCTTCCATGCAGTTTATGAACAAAAAGGTGCTCATTGACAGCATCTGAGCAACATAGACCAAAACGAATTTAAGGCGACGAACAGATCGTGAATGTCACAACTGGGAATAAGAAAAGGCATCCACAGAGCTTCAACTACTGCAACAGCACAGAAAGCTATTGTCGAAGTGGGAATAAAGGTGTCCCGCTGCCATTACCAATGCCATGATCGTCTCGGGAGGTAATTACTGTGGCTGTTGAAATGGAGGAGCAAGACTGCTTACTCAGCTCCAAAGCTGAGAGGGCCTCATCTACAATTTCTGTAGAGGACAGTCGCTAATTGTTTTGCCCACTGGCTGAAGTGAGAACCCAAAAGCATTGGTGTTTTCCCTTTTCCATGTTACACGGCATATTTCTAATTTCAAAGCAGAGTATGGACTGGAGAAATTTAAAACTGGTAAAATGACAGCCACCATATTTTGTCAGTCTTTCATCAGCATTGGCCCCCTCGAAAGAACAGCTTTTCATCAGCAGATGCAGAGGGTTCATTTTTTCTCGCATTTTCTAAAGCACTCAAAATGTTGACCAACAAATTAGAACTACAAAAAAAAGAAAGACAACCACAAACTTAACAATCTCTTCATTTGAAGATGCCCAGAGTTCAAATTTCTCACATTGTGCAGAGCATTCAGAGCAAAGGGAATTGAGGTATCAAAGCACAACAATATCATACTAACAATCAAAAGCAGAATCTAACTTGAATCATGTCCTAACGGAAATATGCCAAGCGAGATTGAAACACAGACTTCATGGTCAAAAGAGCAAACGGCATCCCAAACTTCCAGCGGTAACGTGCACCAAGAACACTCACCTTATGTCTAGAGAATAAGTTGTACTCTGGCTGCTCCACAATCGGCCCCACCATATCCAACCTCTGTGCAATCCCCCAAGCCTCAGTAATCTGCTGTGCCGACCATTCGCTAGTTCCCCAGTAAAAGGCCCACCCTTTGTCAATGACATAGTTCATTGCTCTAACCGTCTCTTCAATAGGCGTGGAAGAATCAGGCCTGCATTAAAAACCCATTCACGTGAAAACCAACTCACCACCTCCAAAATATGAACTGTATGAACTACACAATCAATTCTATCTCTATCGGGAGAACAGTAAAGTCGAGCAACCAAAAAGCAAGATCAAATCCCAATCAAACCATCGAAAGATCAACGCATTCAGACGAGAGGAACCGGATAATACAAAATCAGAACAGACCACATCTATTGCGACAAGCTTCAACCTGAACCAAACCATATTCCTCACCTTTCGGAGCTAAAAAGACAGCAGATATAAGCAAAAACTCATTCCACGTGCACAGCCCAAATGGAGCCAAAAAAAAAAAACTAACTTTACCACCAGAGAGATCGAATACAAAAATCCGACTACGAAAACCGACCGATCAATTCTTGCACGAGAAAGCAACAAAATCAAACCACGAAACAAAGGGAGATCGGAAGCCTCCAAACGCAATCGACCCAACAAAATCAAACACCCAGCAAGCGCACCTGTGGCAATAGATCACATCGACATAGTCCATGTCGAGCCTCTTGAGCGAGGCCTTGGTGCCCTCGACGACGTGCTTCCGGGACAAGCCCTTGTCGTTGGGGCCGGGGCCGCCCCAGAAGATCTTGGTGGAGACGACAATGTCGGATCGCCGCCAGCCGAGCTCCCGGATGGCCTGGCCCATGATCTCCTCGGCGCGGCCGTTGGCGTAGACCTCGGCGTTGTCGAAGAAGTTGACGCCGTGGTCGCGGCAGCACTGGAGGAGCGACTTGGCCTCCTTCACGTCCAGCTGGTTCCCGAAGCTCACCCACGCCCCGTACGAGAGCTGGCTCACCTTCAGCCCCGATCGCCCCAAGTTGTTGTACTGCATCTTGGACCCCCGGCGACCGACCGACCGAGCGGCTCGCTCCTCCCGGCGGGCGAGCGGTTCCTTCCGGCGAGCTCCGATGCGGGCGAGCGATCCAACGGAGAGACGCAGAGAGAGAGAGAGAGAGAGAGAGAGAGAAGGTGAGCGATTTTGAGACAGCGAAGACGCCTCCGTTTTATACTCGGAGTTAATCGAGTAATTAAAATAAATAATTTCTGTCCCAATCAATAATTGCGCAATCTCCATGCACGCCGGAAGAAAAACAGAAAACGTGAATACGTCGAGAAATAGATTTATTTAAATATTCGACACAAATGCGTTGAAAGTTCTAAAACTTGTGATGAAACTGTAATTTAATCATAAATTTTAAAAAAATACAATCAAATCCTGAAACTTATTAAACCGGTCCGATCAACTCTTTTCTTCGATTGCACTTTTTAATAAGTTTTGTGACTCGATTATATTTTCATGATAAGTTTTAAATTTGATTGCACTTTTCAAATGTTATAGCATTTGATTGCGCTTTCCTGACGAGTTTCAAGATTTCCGGCGTACTAATTCACGAATATTTAGATAATTTTAGAAAATGAATTTAACTGGTTGTTAACTGGAAAAAAAATATATGCGTGCGTGTGTAATTGCTAAACGTGACAGATTTGATGATCCTCCGCGCGTACAACGTTCGGGGGGGAGATCCTACGGCTCTGCGCGGCGCTTCGTGTCCGTCGCCGGCCGTCGTGGGTCAGGGGGGGAGAATCCTAGGATGGCGTGGGCCGCACGCCAGATGTACGGCGGCCGAGGGCGGGAGTACGCGAGCGGGGGAGGACGGCCGAGAGCGGCGCGCGCGCGGCGGTCGCACGTGAGAAACGAAGCTAGATCTGTCAGGGCTTAGGACGGGGGTGAGAGGGAGGGACTCGGGTGGGTTGGATGCTACTGTGCTACCCTAGATCTTTTCTCCTTTCGTACTTTTTCTCGGCTGGGCGGCGCGCGACTGGCGGTCGGTCTCTTGGAAATAAATAATTTCATCTTCTTTCCCTTCTCTTCTCTTTTAAAATAATTATCGCTTCCATTTCCCTTGGTTGTTGTACAAGAATTTCGCCATGGTGGGTGTGGGGCAATGCGTCCCGAGTCCCACGGGGAAAGTGACATGAATTTGACCCTTTCTAAGGGGGAAAACGAGTATATTGGGCGGCGGCCTTCTTTTGGAAATATCGAAAAGGATAATAAAACAGGCAATTTCTACGTTTTGACATGATCTCTAGACTTTTAGTAAATATCTAATTTAATCTCCGAGCTATTTGAAAATGTCGAACTTTTAATATGAACTCTGGAATTTTGGTAGATGTTTAATTTAGTTCCGGAACTAAAATTGAAATGTAAACATTTTCAAATTGTTCAAAGACTAAATTGAACATGTACCAAAAAAATTCGGGGACGATATTGAACAAATTAAAAGTTCATGGGTCGCATTAAACATTGGGTTAAAGTGCAGAAACGGCATTGAACAAATTAAAATTTCATGAATCACGTTGCTCATCGAGTTAAAGTTCAAGGACCACATTGATCAAATTAAAAGTTCAGGAACTACATTACACATTGGGTTAAAGTTCAGAGACCACATTACATATTAGGTCAAAATTCATGAATTGTTTGTGTCATTATCTCTATCGAAAATGATTCTAAACTCTTTGTATGGATGTCGATTTGATCTTAAATTTGTTAACTTTGCCAATATAATTCTAAACTTTTTGCATGGAACTCCAATGTAGCCCTTTTTCGATCATATACTGCCGAAAATCATTGACATCAAGGGAAATTTTCCACGTCGACGTGCTGCGTCATACAATTTCCAACAGCTCGTCACGTCGGTAATTTTCCGCAATTATTAGCCGGAAGGATTATCTAGGGATAATCACGGATCCTTCGACCATGTTTGTTGAAATTCATTTAAAGAAAATCTTAAAAAATTATGAAACTCGATACGTGATTTTATTTTATGTTTTTCCAGCGCGGCAGGGTGGTGTCCGCCGCTTGGATTTGTGAGTGTGACTGGAACAGCAAAGATTGCACGTGTGGATGGCGTGGACGTGTACGGGAGAGATGAATGACGTGGTACGATACAGGATGACGACATCGATGGGAAAATGATTTTAGTATTTTTTTTTTTTGAGTTTTTATGTAGTACGACGTTAACCAGTTTTTTTTTCTTGGTCGGAACATTAATTAACCAGTTTAATTGGATATATTTTATCAACCAAGTCGCTTTTGCTTTATATATACTAGTGGGATGCCAATATCACTTCTTGTAAAAGTTATTTCAAATAACGTTTTCTAATATAACACTTGCAATTACAATAGTATAACTTTTATGTCATCAGTCCGATGTGGCCCAAAAGATAACCAATCGATGACGTGGACATCAAGCATCTTAAGTAACATGACTAACGCTGATTGGAATAATTTTTGTGAATTTTTAAATGTGTTTTGTTAAAATTTTTATTGATTTTTTTCTTTTCTTTTTTTTTCTTTTTTTTACACAGCCAATGGAGGACCACTGGCCACCAAGAGAAGGCCAGTTGTGACATCCAAGAAAAAGAAATATCACATCCAATTCAGACCAGTCAAAGAAAGCTAACGTGGGGGCGGGTAGCGACGAAGGAGAGACTTGTGATCTGGAATGCGAGTGCAGGCGGACCGAGATGAGAGCCTAAGCGACGGCGAAGGAGACGGCGACTCTAGTGGCCGTGAAGCCCTGCGCAGCGATGGTTAGAAGAGACAAGGGCTTCGCGCACAACTCTAAATGGCCGAAGCGAGTCCCATGGCATTCGAATGAGGCCGTAGTCAGAGCTTCAATTGGGAGAAGGTGAAGAAGACTAGGAGTCCATTCTTTTCCATAGGATTTGGCAGAGGAGCGACGAGAGATGCTAAAATATCTTTGTAGCTATGGGTATTGGGTAAGTGGGTACTGGTGTCAAAAAAGCTTGACCTGGCCCAACCCTAACAATATCCACACTTAAAAACCCTACCCTAAAGAAGACTAAGGCCTGACCCAAAATATCCGAAATTTTAGGGTAGGGTCGGGTTGGGCCGAGCCTGGTCGGATTGGCGTGGGCTTTTTTGACACCCCTAGTCAATATCACCTCTTGTAAAAGTTATTTCAAATAACGTTTTCTAATATAACACTTGCAATTAAAGTTATATAACTTTTATGTCATTAGTCTGATGCGGCTCGAAAGATGACCAACCTATGAAGTGGATGTCAAGCATCTTAAGTAACATGACTGACGCTTATTGGGATAATTTTTGCGAATTTTTAAATGTGTTCTGTTAAGATTTTTATTGATTTTTTTTCTTTTCTTTTCTTTTTTCTTTTTTTACACAAAGGCGATGGAGGACCACCGGCCACCAAGCGAGGGCCAATTGTGACATCCAAAATTTTCTTTGTAGTTAATATTATTTAAGATATTAAGTTAAAATTTTCTTTGTAGTTAATATTATTTAAGATATTAAGTTAGTGAGAGTCATTGAAGAAAATAATATTAGTATAGTAATTGTCAATGGGGACCGATGCGCTCCTGAATACGTATCGAATAATTTTCAAATGTTAAAATTTTCATTGAGTTTAGGTGCCCCTATTGTTCTATACCTTTTGTTAATAATTTTAGTGGTTTTAAAATAATTTTCTAATTATTTCAAACGAATTCCGATTTCCCTGTGTATTTATCACAATGTAAAGCATCATTTCAAAATAACTTAATATCTCCATCTTTTCAATCAAACTATATCATTTGTCACCATTTTAGCTTGAATATATGTCTCAATTCTCACCTTATTATTTCTCAAATGCTCTTATTGAAGACATTGAACCTAGCTCTTGATGATCTCATGCATGACATATAATTATTTTAACCCTAGTAATTTTATATCTACTATTAAGTCTAGTTAATTGACAGGATTATTTTTAACTCAAGCTAATAAATATGACTTCAAATTATTCTTGGGAAAATGACACAAATGATCAATGAACTTTGGCCCAATAAGTAACGTGATTTCTTAACTTTTAATTTGTTTAATTTGGTCCATGAACTTTTAATTTCATTTAACATGAGCTGTCGATGTTCGCGTTGTCAACTATTTGAGTTGTCAATGTGGCATCGATTATTTGGGTGTCGATGTCCACGTTATCGATTCTTTAAGAATACTATCATTACTTGCATGAGAAATGAAAAGAGGTAAGTAAGTTATTACTATTTATGTGACTAATTCATGGAAAAGACATGTCAATTGTATTTTGGTGATGATTTAAATAAAATGATGTCGTATACCGAATGTTAATTTGAGAATGGATATGTAAGAAATTATAAGTAGGTGTCGAATTTATTGTTGATGTAAGGGAGGAAGATCACAAGATTTGAGCGTCATTACTGCACTAATGCACGTGATCAAATATAAAAATTATGATGAAATTATTCCCTTCACACACATAATGGTGGCGACGATGCCTCAGAGTTGGGATGCCCATGTGTTAGGATGCCAGTGCGTTGGAATGCTTTAGGAGTTTCGAGATGCATCGGGAGTCGAGATGCCTCATGTGTCAAGATGAAATTGAATAATGAATATGATGCATGTCTACGTGCGCACATTTCTATGAAGAAAGTAATTGATGATAATCATGCATCCCAATATGTTTTTTCATCCTCTTGCATTGAGTGAACCATTTATATATCATTGTTCATCGATTTTCATTGGCATAGTATGATAGGAAGAATTATACATTCATTCATTTAATTGCCCCTCGTATACCTTGTCGTTGGCTTGATCTAACCTTACTTTGTGGATACGAGGCTGAGTAGTGAGATGATTAGAGATTTCATTTATTGGGCTTTGGCTCATTTGTTATTTTTCATATATGTAGGATGGATCTCCCACTGCCACTGCTTTTTTGAGATCCCATGCATTTTGATTATGTTTATGAAAATATGATTATACTTGGATCATTGGTCTATATGGGTTGACGGAGGGCTTTTTTAGAGTGGATCTTCCATCAATTTGTTGCTTGGTACATGAATATTGACGGTGAATTAATTAGGCTGTTAAGGGTTTTTGATGGTGACGACGACGAGTCAATGGGTGAAGTTGTCGACCCGTAGCGGATAGATTGACTTTTGTACAACTGTAGGAGTATAGTGTCGAAATTAGGTGACCCTGACCCTTCCCCGAACTTGTGTAATCGTTTTTTGCTTGGATGTTGTATTGCAATATTGATGTTAATATAAAAAAGATGTATGTGTATTTTATTAAACTTGTGCGATCCTTTCGTATGGAATATTGTGAATGCTTTAATGTGCTTCCACATGCTCATAATAATTAGTGAGTAATTATCAAAAAAGACACGTGCCACATGTACATTCTAAGGCATCACAAAAACCCTCACTTGCCCTTGGGCGGCCACGAGCAAGGGTCATAGTCCTCACTAGATTAGGGCAAGGGCTCACGAGCCTTTGACTAGGCCCTCGCCGACCACAGCAAGGGCTTCGCGAACCTCGCGCGACCCTATGTAAAACAAAGAAGAAAAAATAAAATAAAAAATCGATAAAAATTTAATAATCGATAACGAATTACAAAATTTGTCCACGTTAATGCCATTTGCTGCCCATGCTGCATAGGACAATCAGAGTCCGCATTAGAGATTTGTCGGCCAAAATTGGACGGAAGGACTACATTGGCAAATCATTAAAAGGTTTAGAACAAAATTGGCACAATTGAAAAATTTATGACTGAATTAGCCGTTGTATAATATGTCTAGAACTTTTTGATCAATTATCCCCGTGATTTAGAATAGTTGAATTAATGACAAGAATGTGTAATTTAAATAATTGATAATGATTAGGGCAAACAAATTGCGTTACCTGTGGCAAAAAGAAAGCAATTAGGATAATGATACAAACAATCCCTGAACTTTGGTATAATGTGCAATTTGATTTTTGAATTTTTAATTTATTCAATGTAATCCCTGAACTTTAGACTATTGTTCAATGTGGTTCCTGAACTTTTAATTTGTTTAATATTATCCCTGAACTTTTGATACATATTCAATTTAGTCCATAAACTATATGAAAGTGTTCAATGTAGTCCATGAACTTGAATTAATGGAAAGGACTACATTGAATATTTGTATATAGTTCGGGGACTAAATTGAATATGTACCAAAAATTAAAAGATGACATTGAACAAAATAAAAGTTCAGGGACCACATTGAACATTAGCATAAAGTTCAAGGACAACACTGAACAAAGTTCAGGGATCAAATTGTACATTGAGCCAAAATTTAGGAACTATTTGTGTCATTTTCCCAAAATAATTTTCACCAGCTCTTTATTTAGTTCGCCAAGTCTACTGCTTGATAGCAGCTAAACTTTGCTCCTTTCACGGTTGACTCAAATCGAATCGGTAGTCCATTTCATATGCATTCTCCCCATCACGTGGAAGATTGTTGTCCAAGTACTACTTTGACATCTTTATTTAGAAAATAAACAATTAGGAGCAACATATTTTAATTTGATATGAGATTGTAGACTGTGGAAAATAAAGTGGGATACATTTCTAAGGAAAGGCAGCAAATTTCTTCTTTTCCATTCTCTTTTTCTTCTAAGGTTGGGCCTTTTCCAAGTGGAATGGGCCTAATCTAACGAAGCTATGAACCTCGATAAACCGAAGAGCCACGTTGCTTGATTTACTTTTGTTTTGGGCCCTCTTTAATTATATCCCTATTGTATGTTCAACCGCACTAAGATAGGACATCAAGGTACGCACAACTTGTCCAAGTTTTCATCTAATAATCGTTTTTTTTAGATACTTCAATCTTTGATCTTATGAACAATATTTTCTCCATGTTTCTTTTAATAATAATAGTGTCTCGTATCAAGGAATGTTTTCGGTAATGCGTTATACATATAAATGTCCTAAACAAGACTAAGGCAAGCATTGTCTAAGGTTCATCAGTGAGAATCTAATAACATTGAGGTTAAGTATGGCACGCGAAAATGCGGAGAAAAACTCGCATATATCCGTTTAAATTTGGAAGTAGTAACCATAAAATAGGTGAACTAATACAAATTTGATTTGTCATAGATGATACTGTTGAAATTTTTTGAAACTAAATACCTGAAGGGTGTGGCCGTCGTTTGCGTGGGCAAATTACTAAAAAATTTTAAATCAAACAGATATCTTCTTTTTTTCCCATAATTCTTCAGCTAATTATGCTTTACATCATGAGCTTTGAAGTCTTTTCATTCTACAAGTTCCTTTCCTCTCATCTGCACCACCATTCACGCGTAATCAATTTCAAGTGTTCGGGAATTTCGAAATTTGCTGTTTGAAATTTCGTTTCTTTTCTTCTCGGTCCATACGAAAGTAGTTGAATTCCTTTTCAAAATTAGCTGTATGTGGCTGTATGTGGCATTGGGCTGTGTCTTTTCTCCATGGAAAACAGCATAGACTTTTGCTAATGCCAACCACCGCCCCCACGTGGAGAAACACCCCCAATCAATAGCCAATCTACTATTCACCTTTTATTTTCGCCTAAACATCCATGTGATGGTATACGTTCCACACCTTAGATAGGAGTACGCATTTTTTTCCCTTTTGCGGCACGTCTTTCAAACGTGTCACCACGAAACGCGATACCCATCCGCCACGTTAAAAGCATTGGTACAACGAACATGTGACCACCACCACTAAGCAAGGTCTCGGGGCACATTAGGAAAAACTTGCCTGATGAACAATCAAAATTAAGAAAAGGTCGAGCTTTTCCATGCCTTTTATCGAGGGCAGTTCTGCGCTGCCCCGAGCACCAATAACTACGGTAACGGCGTCTTTATTGAGTTGGTAAATCAATGCGAAATGTATTAATTGAATTGTTTTAATTACACTAAGATGGCATTCCATATCAATTAACCTACACAAAAGAGACGGTACGTTCATAGTACCTCCAGGGGGATGTAGCAAGATGGGGAATTGAAAGCGATAAATAGGACAGAGACAAAGGAAGGAACTTTCGAAAGGGACGTAGAAAAGAGAGAGAGAGAGAGAGAGAGAGAGAGAGAGAGAGAGAGAGACGTGATTGATTCTGGCCAAGACTGTCTACAACAAGCACATGGTTTCTCACATGGCTTGGTTGATGGATGGTCATTATCCAAACAAATTGGCAAAAAACCCAGCTTGGCATTGGAGAAGGCCTAATCCACAAACCCATGGGGAGAAGAGAACTCACAAAAAAAAAAAAGAAGCATAAAATAAAAAAAAAGCATAAATTGAACAATTATCCCAGAAAATAAATTTGGTAGTTTTGGGTGCGAAGATGGCCTCGGTGATGATGAACCCATTTGCGTGTACATTGCGTGGTTCTAGTCGATTTGCATGTGCCCAATTTGGAGGGCTGGGGAACATGGGATCACCCACCATGACATTTCATGCATGCAATGTTTTTGAGCACAAAACCTAAGAAATTAGCTATGGAGGTTCATGCGACATCGGACAATGACCCCAAGTCATGTCATCCTTGATTGCATCCCTTTGATTGTAGGGGGGTGTGTATATATATATATATATATGGTAAGTGACTACAATCAACTCCATCATTCAATTTCTAGCAAAAAGTAATTCTTTTTCTGTTTTTATTTCACTTTTCTGTTTTAAATTTAATGCCATGCATGTTATTATGTAGCTTTTTTTTTTTCCAATTCTTATGGCCACTCATGCGCTTCTTACTTTGTCCATTAAGGCATCAACCATTGATTTCCCTGAATGTACAAAAAGAAAAAAGGATAAAAAAAAAAGCTAGAGAGGGTCACTTTGCATTTTTGAGATAGGGGGACCGAGCAGTGATCGGTGAAATAGGGATCAAAATTAATACATTCAGGTAACAATAGTACAAAAAAGAAAAAAGAGAATCATAAATTCACATGAGCGATGAGAGGGTTCATGAATAATAGTCACATTTTTAGCTGTATCGCCTAATTTGATTCTTCTAGAAATGGGTAACTAACTTTTTTTTTTGGTAGTAATGACTCAATTACACATGTCAAGAGTCAACTCTTGCTAGGCATAGGAACCTAACAAGCTGTTTTTACAATTTCACACATAGGAAGCTATGTTGAATATATCAAAATAAATAAAATTGGGCAAGATCAAGGGAGATTTTTAGAAATTCTTGGAGGGAATCATGTAAATCGAACGCGAGAATGCGGTACCGGCTTTAATCTCCAACGGTCGATCCGAACGACGGTTTGGCTTCACTTTGGGCACAAGTCTTGCGCAATCTCTCCCATTTAGCTCCAAGTTAGGCCGGTTCGATCCCATACAGCGTCAAGCTCGAATTTGACTTGAATCACATATTCGGTTCTTAAATACTCGATTGGAGCTCGGCCGATTTTCAAATGTCTTGCTCGACCTCCACCCAAATAGAAAACCAAATCTCCATTACGATCAAGTTAAAGCACGAATGATTTCGTGCATATATTCATAGGTAGACTTTATAATGCCAAGGATTTCTAGTCTTACTAAATACTATCAAGCTTAAGATCAGGCAAACCTATCTCAACTAATTGTCGAGTCGAGTTCGAGTTGCTCGTGAGCAAGCTCGATTCAGTTCTCGCTCCGAGCTCTTATTTAGGGCAATCGTCGAGAATGCATTAAGGCGCCGCGACGGCGATGATACGTAGAGAAACAAGTCGATAGGCCATCAGCTCCTTTCGTAAATCGACGCAGGATTCGTTGCGATTCGTGTCCCGTGGACGTCGTAATCGGATCGTTACGCGAAAAAAGATAAGCGACCCTTAAAATCCTTTCTGTATCTATACCCAGCTCGTCGGCTCCGATGTGGACCCGAAATGGCGAGCGGGAATCGGAATGGGAGAGGTTGACGGCGGCTATGGAGGTTAATGGGGTGGTTTCAAGGGTGTCTTTTTTTGGGGGGGAGGGGGGTGGTCGGTCGGAAGGGTGGTTGAGGGTGTTAGGGTCACTAACTTAGTTACCAATACCACCAAATAAAAAGGAAATTACACTTCTGACCCCCCCTAGAAAAAAGAAAGAAATTACACAATTTGTTTTTTTTTTTTGATAATCCAGGAAATCCCCGCATGGCCGACAGCTGGGGAGTAAATTCTGGGGGTGACACGTGCTAGCCACCACACATGTGCCACCGGTTAAGTCATCCTGCGGCGCCTGTGATTCGAACACTAAACCTTTTGCGAGAGGAAGAGTGCACGCTCCAGCAGCGCCACTCAGGCGGGTGGTAAAATTACACAATTTGTTCTAATTACTAAAAAGAAAAAAAGAATAGGAAAATGCCCAATTCGTCCTCTAAAATGTTACTTTGCAATTCGTCAAAATTAAAACGAGTTTCTGTGGATGAGTATGCCCAAGGATGTCCCACTTATAATTAATTTAAGCTTTCGCTAAATACGACTCTTATATCTCTATATATGTATATATTTGCGATTTTCACATTTTCAAAGCCAGATACGAAACCGCGCTCGACTTCCGTTTAGGGTCCTTAACTCTACGATTTCGCTTTTCATGGTGCGTGATTTCTTTGATTCGATTTGATGGGCTGACTCAGCCACGTGGCGACGGGAGACTTCGTAGTCTTTGCTCGGGAAGTGATATAAATGGTCTATGAATTTTGATCCAATGTGTAATGTGATCTCCGAATTTTTAATTTGTTCAATGCGGTCACCGAACTTTTGGTGCATGTTTAAACTGGTTCCTAGATTATATGAAAATGTTCAATGTGGTCCATAAACTTTCGATTCGTTTAATATGGTCTTGATGTTCAAATTAGTCCTTGGATTATATGAAAATATTGAATGTTGTCATTCCATTAATTTAAGTTCAATGACAATATTGAATATTTTTATATAGTCCAGGGATTAGTTTAAACATGACCCAAAAGTTCAGAGATCATATTGAATAAATTAAAAGTTTAGGGATCACACTGTACATTGAGTCAATAGCACATTGAGTTAAAGTTCATGGACCATATTAAACAAATTAAAAGTTCATGGATTGCATATCATATTAAATTTAAATTCAGGAATTATGTGTCATTATCCCTTTTTCTCGGAATGAAGCCGAAGCATCTTTCGTAAACCTAATTTGAATCAGGATCATAACCTAAGACCACTAATTTGCATTTTTCCAGATAAAAAAAATGAAAAGAAAACTGAAGAAAAAAAGAATAATTATTATGACTTCATTTTTTGGAACAGTGGAAAGATTTATTTATATGGAGAAAATCTCTATAAAAAGCGCTCTTTTTGGTTGCATCTGTCCGAAACACGCTCACGTTGCTGCTCCTCCTGCTCCTCCCCCTCCTTCGTTCACTTCCCTTTCCCCTGCATCTTCTTCGCGACGCACAGAGACGGAGCTGAGCGAAAATGGTCGAGCCGTGCTGGACCTCGTGCTGCCCGAGTACGCTGGTTCTTGTCTTGCTGGTCGCCGGAGCAATGTCCGGAGCAGCAACCGCCCGCCACTCGTCTCGACCCAATGAGTACTTGCTTTCTTTCTTCCTCTTCCTCTTCCTCTTCTTCTACATTCGACGAATACGCATGTAGAAACAGGGCATTCCACGGCGCCATTCGTGTTGCATTAGGGAGACATTTCTCGGTCTGAACGTCTGGCAGTTGATATCCTCCTAGACAAGTGGGGAGTAGTAGTTCAGCTGCACCGCATTCGGTTTCGTGGACGAGGGAAGCTTCGAAAAATACACGAAAAAACTGGGCTTTTCCCGATTCATAAACCCTTTTTTTTACCGGAGAACAGTCTTCTCCGTTTTAACGCGCACAGAGTTCGGTTCCGACGCGACACGATCACACTATTCGGAATTGCTGAAAAGAGGAATTCCCCACACGTTTTGATCAAGAACCTGAGATCGACACACGGCTTCGAACCGAATCTGTTCTGTTTTCATTGACTAGACAAATGGATGCGAACTAGATTACACGACACTACACAGTACGAATTGGCAGCCATACGCAGAAAATGTTTCGCTTGGACAATATATGCTACATTGACGGAATTGTAACTGGTATTACTGTTCTTTTTCAAGAAAAGTCACTGTTTTTTCGGTAATCGGGCGTGCTCATTCCCTTCTCGAGCGACTCCATTAATGGCTCTCTGGCGAGCTTCAAAAGGGCATCCTCGTCTTCATTTTACTACTCTCCTTTCTTTATTTTCTTTCACTGGGCTACCTGAGACTTTTCCTTTCTTCTCTCTCCCCCTCGCTGAAGGGGAACCGGCCATGAAAATGACTCGCATTGCATTGCATTGTGATTTACTGGCAGCCTCTGACTCCCAACGAATCCTTAATCAGCGAAGCTCGAAACACGGAACATCTAATTTTTTCTTTCGAATTTCTGAATTGCAGGAACGTCGAAACGGGGGTGCTCCGGAGCTCGAGCTCGAACTACTCGTCCGTGGCGTCGTCGAGGTAACTGCATTGCGCTCGCTGAACCGGGCTTTACGAAACTTCCGCAATCTAAACACTAATTTGCAGTTTGGACGGCTCGATAATACCGTCGACACGTGAAATTAATCTTTCGATTTCACCTCGATGGCTTAGATAAGTTTGTTTAGCTCGAGCGAGCCATTAGTTCTGTCTGCACTATCAGCCATACGCTAAGCTAATATTCTTGTGCTGTTCGAACTTTCCTTCTTGCCATTTATTAGAAGGCAGTAGGTTCACCGACAAAACAGGAACTTGATTTTCAAGATCCGCTTTTATTTTTTCTGTTGCATTTGCATAATTTTATACTTCGACATGTTGTCCTTGTCGGCAACCAAAACGGGAACATAAGTGCAAAACAGAGTACATTAATTCAGCGGTTGTTTGACGAACATGGACATCAGCTAGCATTTGTTACCGGCGATGCTGCCCGTTGAAAACTCGAAAGTCTCATAGACTCGCTTTTGCAATTTCCTACTCGCTTTTCGCAGCTCTGAAGAGGGTGATCAACCGAATGGGCAAGCAGTTGATGACCCGGAGAAGGTCGCCTCCATGGTCGACATGTGAGTTTCATTCCCCGTTCGCTTGCAATCTTTCGTCGATATAGTATGTTTCGGACACTTAATAATGCTTAAGTTTTTCGTGGGGACCATCGCTGCGACACCAAACAGTATCAAATGCCATGTGAGAGCTTTGGCACCCATCGTATTCTTTGTTCATATGTGACAATACGTGACAATTTAGGCTATATGTCGCCAAAAGGACCAATGAAAGTGCCCTGTTTGTTTCTGCTGAAACTCCAAAATGAAGCCAGAGTTTCTTCTGTTCATTGTGCTGATTGAATCGAACCGATTTGTTTTCGTAAAGGGACGAATTTTCTGTTGCTTGTTTGCAGTAATGCTATGTCTGAGAACCATGATGTCACAGAAAGAATCAATTCTTTGCCATACCAAAGAAAGAGCCAAAGGTGGAAAAAGATTGGTACTCCACCAATGCTGCATTGGTGTTGTTATTCATCACTGTCGGCGATTTGTGCTGAAATAGGGAAATTTTAAATGCAGAATCTGTGAAAGGACGATTCCACATTGATGTATAAGAAGCTGTGATTGAAATTTGATTGATTGAACGAAGTATTCGGAAAAGGAGCTGACTTGGTTTAGTTTTGATAGGATCATCAAGAACAGCACAGAAAGGAGGAACTTGGGCTTCTTCTCTTGTGGGACTGGCAATCCAATCGACGACTGCTGGCGCTGCGACCTGAACTGGCACCTCAACCGCAGGCGCCTCGCCGACTGCGGCATTGGTTTCGGCAGGAATGCCATCGGTGGCCGCGACGGGCGATTCTATGTGGTGACTGACCCCAGCGATGACGACCCGGTTAACCCGAGGCCTGGCACACTGAGGCACGCTGTTATCCAGGAGGAGCCCCTGTGGATTATGTTCAAGCGCGACATGGTTATACAGTTGAAGCAGGAGCTGATCATGAACAGCTTCAAGACCATCGACGGCCGCGGGTCTAACGTCCATATTGCGAACGGGGCGTGCATCACGATCCAGTTCGTCACCAATGTGATCATCCATGGCCTTCACATCCACGACTGCAAGCCCACCGGCAATGCCATGGTCAGGAGCTCGCCGACCCACTACGGTTGGCGGACCATGGCCGATGGCGACGCTGTATCCATTTTCGGGTCGAGCCACATCTGGGTCGACCACAACTCTCTCTCCAATTGTGCGGACGGCCTTGTTGATGCCGTGATGAGCTCGACAGCGATCACTATTTCCAACAACTATTTCACCCACCACAACGAGGTGCGTCGAGTTGTTTATCATCTCACATTCGGGTTAACAATCGACACATTCTGTATACAATTGCAAGGCTTATTAACGGATACTTGTTCTCATGGATAAAGGTGATGCTGCTTGGTCATAGCGATTCTTACACGAGAGACAAGTTGATGCAGGTGACCATCGCTTACAACCATTTCGGCGAAGGACTGATCCAGAGAATGCCAAGGTAAAAAGATCAATGCAACCTTTGATGACCAAGGCCTTGCGTTTGGTTAATTTTTTCTCCGGTTTTTCTTGGACGGCCACCATTACTAGCAGAGCGGTTTCGATTTTGACAGAAGATTTGAATGATCTCCAATATGCAGGTGTAGACATGGCTACTTTCATGTGGTGAACAATGACTACACTCACTGGGAAATGTATGCCATTGGCGGAAGCGCCGAACCCACCATCAACAGCCAGGGCAACCGATACGCCGCCCCGGTCAACCCCTTCGCAAAAGAGGTACAATATCTACCTGCTAGTCGAAAGGCCAATTTAACATGCATTTATGAACATAGATCAAGCTGGCCGTGTCATAATTCGTTTGTCTTAGTGTAATCACAGAGCCAATGACTTTAGGATCTTGATCTTGGAAATGCCTTTTGCTAGCTAATGTAATCTATGCCGGCGCTTCGAAATGCCGGCAAATTTTGACAAAACTTGGGCGAGAAGTGAGTTGTGATGGCCATATCATGCACAGGTGACCAAGAGGGTGGGCACTGCTCAGAGCCGCTGGAAGAGCTGGAACTGGAGGTCGGAGGGAGATCTCCTGCTGAATGGCGCCTATTTCACTCCCTCAGGGGCCGGGGCATCAGGCAGCTACGCCCGAGCCTCGAGCCTCGGGGCCAAGTCTTCTTCCATGGTTGGGATCCTAACCTCTGGCGCCGGCGCTCTCCCCTGCCGCCCCAGCCACGCTTGCTAGCCCCGAAAGGGGCGCTTTTCCATTCTTGGTATATAATCATACGCCTAACGGTGTAAGTACAGAACACACCCGTTGTCTACACCCCAAAAGATACCGGAAAGAATTCACATTCGTTTCGAATGTCTTCAGACTGAGTGTAACAATTTACACCTGGTCAGTCGCAATGGACATCGATGACGTCCTCAACCTCGGCCTGCTTCAATCAGAAGGGAAAGCAAGCGCCGCGTTTGGAGCCGGTGTGGAAGCGTTGTCCTCGATTTGCTGTCACGCCATTTTCGTCTTCATCGACCTGTCTCGTGTGCATGTGTCGTGTTCGTCTCCGTCTGTCCAGATACTAAAGTTTTCTTACTGTGAATGTGCTCAAGAGTTCTGTAGTGTTTGTCGTTCGTTAAGTATGATCAATAGTATGCAAAATGCAAGTGTGAATTCGAGCCTTGTAAGACTGTGATTTACAGGTAATGCCGCAATTAGCAATGCAAGCGATGCTATTTCAGCATTCTTTCTTTTATGGTTTTCGATTCATGCCCATCAAGTCTACAATCTTTTCCACTCCCATAAATTCGTTAGGTGTTAGGTCTAAATGTACAAGAAATCCTACAACTTACATTCATAGTATAATGAAGTCATAAAGTTTTTGTAAGTAGCACCAAATGTCCTCAAGATAACATGAAACAACGGATGAAAAAAGAATAACGATCTACAAATCTAATGGATATTCTGGATCCAACAATATTTTACAAATTTTGAGATTTAGTTGCAAGATTGGAAACTTTATAAATTCAATTGCACTTCAAGTATAAATCTCTAGATTTCTAGGGTGCGTGTGCTTATCCCTAAATTTTCTAGGGCATGTGCGATTATGTAACTTTACGATAGAAACGATGTCGTTTAGGCTTAATCGTAGCTCATGCAATACTCTACGATATCTAGGAGTCTAATTTGGTCAATTTTAAACTGTAAAAATTGGCTTGATAACTCTAAAAAACCCATGAAAGACTTTTAAAGCACAAATTAATACAAAGGCTGTCTTTTACATATTTAATGTTTTGGGGTCCCAAAAGTTACTTGCAGTTTCATTTGGCTGTGCAAAGAAAAAGAGAAAGTGTGGACATGACTTCTCTTCACTCGACCAACTAGCAAACTGGGGGGACCAAAATAAGGCCAAAATGAACTGTTTGAGCACGAAGGCTAACCTAACATGGCTGATTGCACTATTCCGGTTCCCTTGCAGTTCAGTGTTGTAGTGCGTCGTGAGGATTATCGAACCGCCCTATAGATATGGAGGATGTACAGGACCATTACAAAAAAGAAGGCCTAAATTTATTGTGCAAATGTTAATTTAGTCTTAAATCTTTCGATGATTTCCAAATGTAGTCGTTCTGGCTAACTTTTGGCCGGATAATCCCTAACATGGACGTTAGCCATCCTAAGTGGCACGGCCGGTACTGATGTGGATAATTATTTGCTTTTTTTGAAAATTGAAGGAAAGGTCTTCACCAAATCTAAGCCAAACGTCAGTGGTCGGTGGGATCGAATCTATCTGCCACGTCAATTTAAATGAGGAGGAGATTTGAACGGGGTTCATTAGCCCGATTGACGTGGAAGATGTGGATGTCACATGACCATGCATGTGACCATGTCGCCCAACATGGCATGTGAGGGGTTTCGGTACCTGCATGACATGGACCCCCCAGCACATACATGATGTCCTCCTTGGGAAAAGTGCCAAAAAAGTCCTAAACCTTTTGTATTAGTGCCAATTTAGTTCTAAACCTTTTTTTGGTGCCAATTCAGTCCTAAACCTTTTTCATTTGTGCCAATTTAGTCTTAAACCTTTTTTTGGTGCCAATTTAGTCCTAAACCTTTTAAATTGGTGCCAATTCAGCCCTAAACCTTTTATTTTTGTGCCAATTTAGTCATTCCGGTCAATTTTGACCGGAATTTGCTGACGTGGACGCCCGCCGGCCGGCGGCCAGTCACCGACGCTGACGTGGTGCTGACATGGACAATTTAAATAATATTTTAATAAATATTGAATTTTTCTATTTTTTTCCTTTTTTTCTTTGTTTTTTCCACTTTTTTTCTTTCTCTTCCTCTGGCCGGCGAGGTCGAGCTCACCGGCCACTGGCAAGGGCAAGCTCGCCCTCGCCGCTGGTCGGCGAGGGTGAGCCTCGCCTTGGTTGGGCGAGGCTCAATCTCGCCAGATCCGGCGAGGTCGGCGAGGGCGAGCCTCGCCATGGTCGGGCGAGGCTCAATCTCGCCAGATCCGGCGAGGTCGGCGAGGGCGAGCCTCGCCATGGTCGGGCGAGGCTCGACCTCACCGGATCGTGGCGAGGGCGAGCCTTGCCGGTGGTCGGCGAGCTCGACCTCACCGGTGGCTGGCGAGCTCGACCTCGCCGGCCACTAGCCTCTAGCCGGTCGCTAGACCGGCGACCGGCCAGAGGAAGAGAAAGAAAAAAAAAACAAAGAAAAAAATGGAAAAAAAAGAAAAAGAGGAAAAAAAACAGAAAAATTCAAAAGTTATTAAAATATTATTTAAGTTGTCCATGTCAGCGCCACGTTAGCGCCCGTGATCGGCCGCCGGCCGGCGGGCGTCCACGTCAGCGCCGGTGAACGGCCGCCGGCCGGCGGGCGTCCACGTCAGTAAATTCCGGTCAAAATTGACTGGAAGGACTAAATTGGCACAAAAATAAAAGGTTTAGGACTGAATTGACACCAATTTAAAAGGTTTAGGACTAAATTGGCACAAAAAAAAGGTTTAGAACTAAATTGGCACAAATGAAAAAGGTTTATAACTGAATTGGCACCAAAAAAAGGTTTAAGACTAAATTGGCACTAATGCAAAAGGTTTATGATTTTTTTGGCACTTTTCCCTATCCTCCCTCCCCAACGTTGCACATGCTACCTGATGATCGTGTGCAAATATGGTGGTGGAGATTGATGTGGACCTCTAGAAGCTCAGTAGCTTTTTGAGAGCTTTCTAGCCCCAGCATCATGCGTCGTGGCATTTATGATGACATGATGTATGGGCCAACATGCCATATGTAGTCATTTCATGTGTAACTTTCCCAAGTACCCATTAAGTTATTTAGCATACCTATGGCTCACCCATTCGGAAATGTATGTACCTGCTGCGCCCTCAATACTAAGGGGATCATGTTTTTAGGGTGACATTCACGCGATGGCTGGATTTTGACCAAAGTCTAAAGCGTGAAAATACGCAAATAAGGAACAAATAGGGGTTTGGAAAGATTTAAACTCAGGACTTCCTACCATGATATTATGTGATTTTGTAGAATTGCTGTCAATTGTTTAAACCGTTAGATAAAGTCATAGTTAAATATTTAATTATTCTAATAGATTGAGCTTTGAGGAACCATTGGCATTGGAGGCCCCCTCCACGCTCCTATTCAGTAATTACCTATTTAATATTTATCCAATTCAATGAGTGCATGTCTCCACATAGGGGAAAATTACTAAAAAAGTCCTAAACCTTTTGCAATTGTGCCAATTCAGTCCTAAACCTTTTTTTTGGCCAATTCAGTCCTAAACCTTTTACAAATAAGCCAATTTAGTCCATTTGACTGGTCGGCACTGACGTGGCCGCCGGCCGGCTGACGTGGCGCCGACCGGCGACCACGTGTCAATATTTTAATATTTTCGAATTTTTTTTTCTTTTTTTTTCCTTCTCCCCCCTGGCCTATCCGGCCAAGGGGGAGGCTCGCCGGCGAGGGCCTAGCTCCGGCGAGGCGAGCTGGGCCCTCGCCGCAGCTGGGCGAGCTCGCCATGGCAGGGCGAGCTCGCCCAGCTCCGGCGAGGCAGAGCTCGCCTCGCCGGAGCTGGGCCCTCGCCGGCGAGCCTCCCCCTGGCCGGACACGCCAGGGGGGAGAAGGAAAAAAAATTGCGAAAATATTAAAAAATATTAAAATATTGACACGTGGTCGCCGGTCGGCGCCACGTCAGCCGGCCGGCGGCCACGTCAGCGCCGACCGGTCAAATAGACTGAATTGGCTTATTTGTAAAAGGTTTAGGATTGAATTGGCAAAAAAAAAGGTTTAGGACTGAATTGGCACAATTACAAAAGATTTAAGACTTTTTTGGTAATTTTCCCCTCCACATAGGCATAGTAAGTTCATGAAGCTAGGAGAAATAACCCAAATATAGATAAATATATTTTATTCATATAAAGAGGTGTCTCGCTACACATACATATGGAAGAGGCAAAGATAAGTCTAATGGCTCATAAAAGCAGAAATTTCTAAAGCCGCACAGGTAAGCAGATGCTTGATCGAGCGACCCGCGAATCAAGGAGCAAGTGGTGAGTGGGAATAAGTGATTCTGCTTAACAAAAAAGTTGGCTTGCATCATTATGCTCGGTACTGAAGATTGCTGAAAGATACAAATCTCATTTGGACCAAAGACGGGGCAAAATCAGATCGGAGGGAGACTTGTCAGCAACCTTCTTGCTGACATCTTTCTCATTTCCTTCTCTTAATCGATTCAATTTTCATCCTTGTTCCTTGCAGGATTTTGCTTAAGAACCAATAATTGTCACAAGGGTACAAAAAAGGAAGAATAAGTTGGTACTTGAGAGGACACAGTTCAGGATCTACTTTGCCATAGAGAAGATGACAGGAAAAGGGAAATAAAGAAGAAGAAGAGTACAGTCCTACTTGCAAGTCTTTCTGGGTACCAAGTCACTTTCATTTCATAATTTATCTGCTTTCCAATTGCTGCAAAAAATATGTGAAAAAATACATCCGGTTGTCTATGTTGTCTAAACTTCTCCGAAGTTATAGAATTTGTACACAAATTGGGTTCGCAAGAAAATGTACTCACCATCAAACTGAGCACGAAGACGTCCAGGGTCTATGCAATCAACCCCGGTTGGCACAGGAATGCTTTGTGCCTCTTGTGTCGGTAGAAAGAAGATTGTTCTCGAACTACAATCGGCCACACATGCTCTCAAAGTTTTGCTCTCGAGTAAGGCAGAATCGAATATATTTCCAGAGAGAAATTCGAAATGACCCCGAAATTGGACAATCCTTACATGTACATGTATTGCCAAGTGATGCAGTTCACCACAATGGCTTGAATATAGACTTCTTATGCTCATAGATTCGTAATTTTATTGAACGATGCTTCAGGGTTTTGTCGAGCATTTCCAAAAAGTTTGACAATATATGATGCTTGCTATTGAGCAACGTTTGCACAATTTGTTCAATCACAGATATAATCAATCTCTTCTAGACCCTATTGAAAGGTGATGTCTATGAAAGCCCAGTTTGCTGATTTTCTTCACCTAACAAAGTTGCAGGAAAAGCAACACTAGCAATTGATCCCGACATTTTCTCTGGCCTTTTTGTTCTTTCTCCTCCTCCATCACCACTTGAGCATCCACTGTACAAAGATAAATTGCACAGTATGTTATTTTGTACGGAGTGACGCTGTACAAGAAATAGCCATTACAGTAGTATAAAAAGCTTACTCTTATGGATCGGACTGGAAAATGTAACCAGCCTTGGCAAAATGGGATTTTACTTGTTCGAGAGCCCTGTAACGGTGAGAGATCTTGTTCTTCTCTTCCTTGGGCATCTCTGCGTACCTATAACAAACAGAAACAACATATTAAAGTATGGTAACATAATATGACAGTTAATATAGGCAAAACTGCAGAAACCAAAGAGGACTCGGACATAAAACTTACGTTTGCTCGTAGCCATCAGGTTGGAAGATCGGATCCCATCCAAAATCAGTGGGTCCCCTTGCAGGTACTATCTTCCCCTGAGATGGCCACAAGAGTCAGATATCAGTGCAATCAACCAACCACAACTAAAAATTTCTTCCGACTCAGCGGAGCAGACAAAAGACAGCAATCAATGCATAGGAAAAGCTCCATTGTAATTGATGAACAAAACAAATCGATTAAGAATTAACCATGGATATCATCGAAAATCCGAAGCTCATTCTTCTCATGTAAAGAGCATTTCTCAACATTAATCTGACAATAGATTATAGAGAATGTAGAATTATAATCAGCAACTTTACAATCCTGGGTTTACCTTGTGAAAACTAAGGATCTCACTTGAATAAACCTAAAATTGAACTTAATCTCATCACGGAATCCTTTCAGTTACCGAAAACAAGGGAAGTCACAAACTGTTGTAGTAATATAACTAAGTTCTCCATATTGTGTCAAGCAGCTAAGATAAGAGGAATACGAGCACGGAAGAAAAATTGTGATAAAAGAATTCTAATGTATGATGGTGTCCTCTACAAGAGCAACTTACTGGAGTCTTTCCAAGAAAAGTGATTGGTTCAGCACCGGGTCCATTCATGAATGAAAATGCACACAAAGCATAAGCTGATTTATCCTCATATGCCATCAACATATTGTTGAGACCTATAATAGTTAGACAAAAAGGGCATAAAATAAATGTATGAGAACTTCCGAGAGAACAGGGGCTAAATAATTCAGAAAAGAGCAAAGGAAAAAAGGTACCTTCATGACCAAGCTTCTGCAGAAACCACTTGCTGCGTGATTTATAATAAATTAGATATTATCACAGAAAGAAAATAAGATATTTTAGTAACCCAATTAAAAAACAATTCATTGTAACATGTATAGATGTTAAATAGTTTAAAGCATTAAAAATCTGATATTTACTGGCATTGGCTATCGAAAGAAAATAGTTAAGTGTCTAAGTAGAACTTTAGAAGATTCTGCATCTACATATGGAAGAGGTCATCAAAAACAAAATTAGTGCCTGGATGGGGCAGCTTCCCCAAGATAGACAAAATTAAGGGAGGCTGGCAAGGCCCTCCTGAATCTGATTGAAGCTTCAAATTAATGACTCGAAAAGTGATTGAAGCATTTTTGTTGTCTGGTGAAGATTTATCCATTTGAAGAGCATCTCATGCAAGAAGACGAGGGATACTAGCAGCAACTAGTTGATTTACTCTCAAACATTCAAAATCCAATTATTGAAAAAATTCTTATCTTCAATCCGGTTTACTGTCCAACAAGAACAGGATAACTCCAACATTTCAGAGAATGAAGTAAGTAACCTATGAAAGCAATAAAAAAATTTCACTTAATCAGCCATTCATATAACTTGCCTGACTAGAAAAGGAGAAATAAGCTAAAAGAATAACAAACAACTTTTCTCAGCTAGATTTCTCAGAGAAGTGGCCCTTGGCGGTAGGAGAAAGACTAGTAACAGATAAAAATGTCAGATAGATCATATGTGAAGATAAGGGGAAAGAAGGAAGTGAACATCTAAAATTGACACTCCTCAAGGCAACCCTACTCGCTGCATCCAGGGCCAACTACAATTCTGATTGAGGTTGAGAGTGCGAGCAGCATCTCACACTGCATCACTTCCGACTCCTCTAAGTACATAGTAGAATAACTAATGGCTTCCCAGGTATGTTTACCAGAAGCAACCTAGTATGTTGGAGTAAGACTACAGACAACCACCTTTTTTCTTCTGACAAGTTAGCTGGCCAGAAGAAGCTAGTGTATATGTGTGCAGATGAAGGTAAGAAAGAAGTGAAAATCTAGAAACCATGCTTTTTAAGGTTATTCATCACGCCAAAGGTGCGTGAGAGGCCTATTACAATTTCAATTAAGGGCAGAAGTGCATGTAGCTTCTTAGACCCCCATGCCAGAAGTGACAATTCCTCAAAGTGCATGGTAGAAGCCAGTACACCCCACAAAATCCGAGTGGCTTAGGCGTCCTATACTTGAGAATGCAAGTGCACTGATTGAGGTTGGCTCAAGGTTAGCAGAGTTGAGAATTCAAAATTAATCCAGGATGTTGGGGGGGCATATAGGCCATCTCGTCAGATGTCAAGAATTTAAACTATCCTCTCAAATGGATCAGTGTGGAAGGGGAAGGTATCACTGATAGAGAAACACACAAGCTCATCAGTCACGCTAGTCATGAATACTAGTGAAATTACGCAGCAGTCCTGTATCAGTATTTCATAGTCTATATACACCAGCCAACAAATATACTTAAGCGTCTCTTTGACCCTCGCTTCAAGAATTTGTCGATATTTTTTATATACTCATGCCTTAGCTTTTGGTAGAACTCATTATCATAGCATCGCTGTTAAATCCAATTCAAAATTTTGGGCCCAAGGCCCTATAAACATTATCCAGAGGAGCTATGAAACAGGTGAACAAAGTTCAATCATCCAAAGGAGGCCCGCCCTTTCACTTCCCTCACTCTTCTTAGGAATGTTGCTGGAGACTGCCTGAGCTACATACAAATAGAGGCCTGGAAAGTGAAGGATAAATTTTCTACATCCAGCATTATGAGTTAGGATAATTATGTGAGTGCAAACTGCAAAGTTCTTTCCAAGCATGATACGAGATTTGACCATCATCATACTTGTATAAAGACAAAGGATATTCATGAAACATCATTTACAACTCATAATAGGCATTAGGACATCAATGTCATTATGTTCAACTCTCAACCAATGCATTCGCGACCTTTCAATGCACTTCATTGTGATTTATCAGTGTATCTAGAGAACTTTGACCTGCTCTTCTTTGATTATACTCAGGTTAATAGTTTCTGGTGATCCTGACCATTTGATAAAAAGTCAATTCACAATCTGAGATGAACAAATCTTAGGGAAAAAACTTGGAACCTAGAGACAACTACAACCAATAACTACAGCCAACCATTTCACTCTTTCGCTTTAGTTTGTCACTTGGGAGTTTTTGGCATGGAGAAGTTGGAATATACCTTTGTGTCAGCTATTGACATTTGTTAAAAAAGATTAAAAATCCCTCGTTCCTCATACAACCGAAGCCCACACCAACTCAGTCCCAGAGCCATAAAAAAAGATTTCTGAGAGAAGTTGCCTAAATTTGAGGGCAAGGATACTAATTTGATGGTAGTTGATACACCGATCAAGGATGCATATGTTATGTCCTTGGCCCTTAAGTACTCTAGAAGGGGTTAATACTTTCCTTGTAAGATAGAAAGTAATAGAGGTGAAAGAATTAATAGGTCAATGTTGGACAGAATTCTTTCAGATGATAGCAGTAACTAGTTTTGAAATTTGTTCTAACAGCATAAGACTGAGACTCGATTGATGCTTGATGTATAATACAAAGTGAATGACCTCACATAACTAATCATAAGGCAACCATCTTTCTTGAGTAGCACTACAACACCCTTTTCACTCCTCTCTAATATGACCCTCTTTCAGGACCTGTTTGGGTATTGTCCTCTGTAGAACAATCATTGGCAGAGTGAAAACAGGTAATTATGGTTCAGAGAGAAACTGGCCAAAGTTCCCAAATGAATAAAATTTTGCGAAGATGTTGACATAGTTCAGACTGGTTTCTGGAAGGGAATAGAATGTATCCCAATCTGCAGCCGTTCAGGCGGTTCTCAATGTCTGTCAGCAGGTCAAGGTAGCTTTGAACTTTCGAATTCTCTTTCTCTCCGTGTTTCCGATCTGATTGTCCATCAGTTAATATGTAAACACTACTTTGCAGAAATGACTACTGCAGTAGCAATAATTGACACCGATGCCCTAATTAGATATAAAATCAAGTATAACTTATCATACTAAATATCCCAATTTAACAAAGTGAAACTTTGATCCTACAATAAACTGATCAGCAGTATAACCCCTCAATTTGCTTGGATGCCCTACTCAAGATAACTAACGCCAAAATAGTCCACAGTTACATAGTCATTGACTTAAAATTGAGGAACAAAAATAAGAAAAGCACCAAACAAGTGCTGATTTACAGACACAATGTACCATCACAACTATTCTCATATTATTCAAGAAATTTTTCGAAGCTAATTGGTCATTGCTAATTAAAAAAGAAAGCAATAAAGCAGAAAAGAAAAAAAAATCAAGCATAGCACCAAACCAACCAGATACTTAGAAAAGAACAAGAATCAGAAACAAGACCTCACACAGCAGAGCAACAGCAAAAGAAAGCGACTTACATGTAAGGCCCTGCGCATCAATTCGAAAACAAATCCATCAGAACAATCTGTCACACGCGAATTACTCACCAAGGCATCAAGCACTCAAAAAATTGAGACGTACCCGGAAGACCCTTCAGGGCATTGAAGCAGAGGCAAGTGTCTTCAACCAGCACAGGTCCGCTGACCTTCCAATTCAAAGAGCCAATCAAGTCCACCGGTCAAATACGCAAAAGCACGTCACAGAAACCAAAAAAAATGAGAAAAGGGAAAGTACCTCAATAGCAGCCAATCGAGCCTTCTCTCTGGATATGTCTTCAGGCTCTCCTTGCAATTCAGGCACTTAGAACGACAAAACAAAAAACACCCAGTTAAGAGTTTCTTAGAAAAAGGCGAGTAATGGAAGATCAGCGTCAGAGAGAGAGTATACAGTCGAGCTTGAGGGGCTGAAAGGGGATGGATTGACCCAAGATGGAGCGGACTTCTTCGAGCTTCTTGGCGTTGCCGGTCACGAAGGTCACCGGCCGTGACAGCACCGGACCAGAGGCTTTCACGGCCGCCATGCTTTCCCGCCTAGCTTTCTCGCCGCGAGAAAGTCACGAGGTCGTGGAGGGTTACGGGTACACCGATCGAATTGGCTTAAGATGGTGAACTCTTCCCTCCACTTCCACACTTTTCTTTCTTAGTCGAATCGTGCACTTTTCTTTGTACCGGTTAGGGGTTTCGACCAAAACAATAAAAAAATGGTTATGGGTGATCGGTTGTCGTCGATTCCCGCTCTTGCATAGAGAATCCGACCAGCAGTGTCGGTTCCCTATTTATCGAATTGGCAACTGGCCCATCTGGTCATAAACAGGATTGGGCCAGATCGGTTCTGGGATGAGTCCAGGAATTGGTAGTAATGTTTTTTTCTTTTTCTATCCCCTCCAAGACTGCAAGTGTTATTGCATAGTCTAAACGCACTGAAGTTTATCTCAGTGACCACCCTTTTTACTTGAGAAGGAAGGGGTGATGAGTTCAATTCCCCATCTTCTTAGAGAGATTAAGGGTGGAGACGTTTATTTTCAAATTTGGGTTTCAACTCCCACGTTCCCACACCTTGCAATAAGGTATGACAAAAGTTTGAAAGTGAGTTGAGATTAGAGTAGAACAGACAAAATTTTTTTTCGTTCTTTAGTGCTTTGGATCTTTAATTAATGAAAATCTTGAAAGACACTAAAGTTGTGATAAAAAGTGATCAAGATCCATTAACTTGCTAATAAATAAAAAATGTCGGTTCGGTTCACACCTAAACTTGGGAACTGGATTGACAATTACTGGTTCCAAATTGTAGGATTTGGGAACCACCTAGGGAACCACCTAGGACCAGTAGGTCTGGTCCGGTTCTAGTGCTCACCCCTAAAACTGTTGGAGTAGCTAAAGACCTGAGTTTGATCTACTCATGGTGATGTATGCAATACTAGTTAAATTCTATCAATAATTTACGAAGTTGTGTCCAAGAAATCTTGTGTAGTAGCTAAAGACGCATGATTATGTGAAGTTTAAGCACGACAAAGACTTGAAAGATGTCGATGGCGTTTAAGGAGCCCCTGAGGAGTTGTGGAAGAGCGAGTAGCATTTTTGAAAGAAGGGTTGAGGATATAACTCAAACTTAAACCCAGCCAATCAAACTAACCTCAAATTAAAGCAGCAAAATAGTTTTTCACATTGAATGTCAGAAAATCACAAAAAGAAGTTCACCTTGGACTTTTAAAATGTTTAAAATGGGAAAATGGATACCATAAGTGTTATAACTTTCATACAATGTTTATTTAAATGTTATAACTTTTTTTTCAATCACTTAAATATCATATATGTAAGATGTTCACTTGAGTGCCATAATTTTAAAAAAAATGTTCACCATAAGTGCTATGCTATGTTGGATTTCCAGCATTTAGGTGAATATTTATAAAAAGTTATGGCACTCAAGTCATCAATTGAAAGTTATGGCACTCAAGTGATCTTTTTTTTCAAGTTATAGCACTAAAGTCATCAAAAAAGGTTATAGTACTTAATTGAGCACTATACGAAAATTATGACACTAGTAATATCCTTATTCTCTCAAAAGAAATGTGAAGAGTTAGTGCAGTAAGGACTAATCAAGCCAATGAATTTTGAATGGGCATGTGAAGCTTTTTATGTCAACAAGTGAGATGCGCACATCGGGGAATGAAATTGCCATCTAGTCTTCAAAAACCATTAGTTTATGGCATAAAGCACTCGGAACTCAAGAAATTTCTATTCCATAGGTTTCACAAAATAGTGAGCATATTTGCAAAACCAACTCATCTTATTGAATTCACAGCCTAACTCTAAGCTTATAATAACATCAGACTTGCAGGAAGAGGGGAAATCTTCAATGTCGTTTGATCTTTAATTGTGAGAATTTTCAATTCGCGAGAGTGACGACTTTACAAGGTTGTGCATAAGTTAACGAGTTACGTCCGGACAAAAATAATCATTAACATTTGATTGGCGTGAAAATCATGAAAACATGTGTAATTCATCTGTGATTGACTGGTTGTTTCGCGAGAGAGTTGTATGAGACTAAATATTGTGAATTATTCAGTGTAACAGGTGTTGAGGGAACTACATGATTTTGTGGTTGACAAAACTATTCATGATTAACTTGTAAATCTGATATATATTCTGAAGTATTTTGATCCAAGTTTACATATTTTGAAAGTAGTAACTTTAATACTTCAAGAGAACTTAACTTTATGGACAGTCAAACTTTACGAGATTCAGAAGGAAAAATTTAGACTTTATAAGTTTCAGAATGAGAAGTTCAGACTCTATTGATATAGACACTCAGACTTTATATTAAGGTGTCAAAGATCTTCACACTCTAATTTTGAAGGACTTATTCGTTACTGAAGATCTACGCTGACTTTGAACAAAAAGCAAGAACCAGAAATTCTTCAGACTTAGAATTTTTCGTAACGAAACATAATAGCTAGTGATCTGGCTTGGATTTCACAAAAAGAAAATTTTGATCGACTTAATCTTAGGCTAATTGAATGACAATCAAACATTATGGCAAGTATATATTACAACGGATAAAACTCTACTCATGGAAATCAAGATTCTGGTTGTATGAATGATCAGATTCAGTGGGATTCTAATTTTGTCAACCAACGGCTACTCAATTCATTTTATATAAATCTGTCCATGGAGAAGATTGGAAGATGATCCTTTGAAGGCTGTCCAATGGCTAGTTTGGAAGTGGAGGAGTATAAAAGGAGATCAATGAGGAGTAGAAGATAAGAATGAAATCGAGAATCAACAAGTCCAAAGTTTGAGTTCATTTCGATTGTACTACTTGTCTTTCCTGAGCCAAATACTGAGATTTTGAGGGATATTCTGTAAAAGTGATTGTGTAAGATAGAAAGTTCTATTATTCACCAAGTGATATCACTTAGATCTTGTAATCCCTTTGATCATATAGTGAAATTCAGCCAGCAAACTATCAGCGTGGGAGAGTAGACATAAGCTTGATCTAAGTCTAACTACTATAACTTCTTGTGTGCAGTTCTTTCTATCTCTAATATCTCTTTATATTGTTTGCACTACACACTAGTACATTCAGAATCTGATTATTGTTCAGACTTTATCGATTATAAAGTCATTTTCACTTTAAATTATGCAAATTCACGCAAATCACCTATTTACCCCCATTTAGGTGATACTTCCTAGGTACATCAACAGGAACTCAGAAAACACTGAAATTGTTTAAGTAAGTTAAGTGCAATTATATTCTCCATTGGAGCGTGTGATCTATTGTGGAAACCCGATGTTTGATTTATTTCCTATTTTGTTTATTATTATATTCTATCATTTGTTTCGAAACACTATATATTTACCGATTAGCTCCCTAAAATATAAACCAACATTCAAATGATTCTCATATTTGGCCCCTTTGCAATATCCACACATCCCCATAAAATAAAATGGTTATGTGACGGTTTAATCGAATTTGAAAATGAGGATATAAAACGTGTAGAAATCCATGTAATTTTAATAGTAGAAGCTGGAGTCCCATTAGCACCATATCTTAGTACTCATATAGAAAAGAACTGATTCAACTTTGTTTTATTCAAATAACATACTACATCACTTTTCACTAACCAAAATGATGAAACCTAACGGAGGCAAAAATAAGAGTTTAGGCATTGCAGCAACAATATTGGTAAAGTGGCTCAAGACATCTCCCTCCATTATATCCATAACGTCGGCAAGCGCCATCGCAGTCGGGCAGATCTTCACATTTCCCTTGGCAGACGTATTTTGCATCCCCTATAAACCAAAAAATACAAGAAGAAGAAGATTATGGTGATTCTCTTTAAGAAAACATTTGATAGGATGCAACTATGAGTAGATATATTCTCTGTAGAGTCAAAAATATAACTGGACAAAAATAGATAAGAAATGGGAAAACTTTTAATATTTCATGATCCATTTGTTTGAAGGAAAACTTTTTTCCAGAAAATGATTATCCGGTTATCCGATGTTTAGACGGCTAATCGATTTACGGAAAAGTTTTTTCATGGAACGAAAACAACAAGTTTAGATCATGGGAAGACGATTTTTTCTTCTAGCAAGAAGGAATTCACACTTTCCCTAAACTATTAAACAAATGAAAACTAATCAATTTTATTAAAAACGATTCCCATGAAGAAATTTTTCCTTTATCACGTAGTTTTCGATAAAACAAACGCACCCTCAATTTTGATTTTCATTTCCGAAGCTATTTTTCATTTTTATTTCTCACCTACTTTCATGCATTTATATTTCCAAAGTCCAAATAACTTACGGAGAGGATGTGTGAGTTTGGACGATGCTGAATCATGTCATTATGGAAAAGCACAAGAAAAATATATCATAAAAAAGTTTCAGTAGTCATGAAAAATTACCGAAAGAGAAGAGACAGGCCAGGAAAATGGCATAGATAATTGCGATCAGCATATGCTTGGAGACAAGTCGAGAAGCCATCTTCTTCAGTGTGCTCGCCTACGGACGGAAGCTGCTTGTTTTTATAGGAGTTTTCATGCGTTTTGAATACTAAATCGCCTTCACTTTATGCGTAGGAAAACGCTTGAAGGAGACTATTGGATATTATTCACTTTAATTACAGATTTCATGAATCAAGCATTCATGACATTGACATATCTGGAGAGATTGTCAAATGCGTTTCGGTGTGAGCTTTCAATTAGGAGATTCTCTTACCCTCTTTGTCTAAGTGTACTTACCATATCTTTTTGTAAACACATGTCAAATTGCTTGGTTAAGATCAAGTTGGTATTTAAATACTAAATAGAAGCCCGTCACAATCAGGAGATTTTCTTACCATCTTTGTAAAGTGTATGTGACACCCTGGATTTAACTCACTTGAAGTATTATCCGCTTTGCCCCATTCCATACCAAGCCTTACGGTTTTGTCCTTTGGCGTACAAACAGCTACTTCTTAGGAGGTTGTCCATTCTGGTAACACTCTAGCCTGGGTTCGCTTAACTTTGGAGTTCCAAAGCAAAGCTTGCCGTTACGTCAAAAGGTTCCTTCATGAGTTAATTCCATTTTTTACATCTGTATATCTCAGGATCGCTCTTCCCTTGTTCGATGCACAGTTTAGTTCATTCCTACGCTCTTTGCCATCCTAGAAGCCTACCAGGAGCCCCTCCTTGTCCAGGCCCTCTGGTCCCGGCGACTACACTCTCCGTCCTCATCGGACTGGGTCGTTACAAGTCCACCAACTTCTGCATGGTTCATCCCCATAACCATACACCTCCTGGGCTGGCCAATTTTGTGCAAATGTATGGACTGAAATTTGAGTTGCTTGAAGTGCCTCTTAATGTCTCTACATCTTTAAAAGACAAGATGCTGTTAACATTGATGTATAAAGATTGTAAGATCTCTATAGGTGGAACGGATCAAATGATAGATTTGGTAGTATTAGTTATGTATGACTTTGATCTCATCATAGGTATGGATTGGCTCAGTAGGTAATGAGCCAATGTCGATTGTTATGGAAAAACAATCCAATTTGATCCATCGGGTCACTCTAGTTTCGAATTTCTTGGAATTGGGACGAGCCCCCACTATGCCTCTTATTTCGGCACTAGCGCATCAACTGCTCAGTAATGGTTGTCAAGGATGTATAGCCGTCGTTAATGACCAAATTGAAAAGAAAGCGAAGCTTGAGGAAATTCGAGTGGTCCAAGAATTTCCTAACCTATTTCTTGAGGAATTACCAGGATTGCCCTCGGAACAAGAGGTTTAATTTTTGATTGAATTTGTGATGCCCCAGAATGCCACGCGCAACATGTGTCAATTAATATTATTAATAATTTTGCCAACGGAAGTCAAAGTCTGAACAAGGTTTAAACATGAATACCACGCAAGTTTAGTCAACAAATTTATGCTTCTTGTTAACAACACTCGTCAGATTTACAAGCCTAGACAAAACATCATATACGTACAAAAAACAAAAGACTGGGTAGATTGAGATTGCCTATCTCCATACTAGACTATACTCTAAAAGCCTGTCTGAACAAAAGTCTGGTGACATCATGGATCGATGACTTCACCCTCTGTTGCGGAACCACCATCATCTAAGTCGAAGCCCTTCAACGGGCCAACTAACTCGCCATCAAGGTTAAAGTACCATGCAACAAAAAAGATAAGGAACCCATTTTGCCAAACCCACGTCAATCTAGATCGTAGAGCTACACTTAGTATATACTGTTTCAGACTCAGGCACAAACACATTTTCATAGACAGCTTCATGATGTACGGGAACTCCAAAACGTAGAGGTTGTGAAACTTTCATCCTACATGTTTGAAAAATAAAGAAATGAGCCGAGACCCAGTAAATGAAATCTCTAGTTTTAAGTTAAGAAAATCATCTTACCACTTCACTCGGTACAACAAAATAAGTGCATAAAAGCCAATAAGTATGCTGAGAACATGAATAAATGCAATACTTTTCCCTCTTTGATATGCCAGAGCAATCCATTCACTTCATTATTCCATGATATTCTAGTTCAGACACAAGAATGTAGTATATAGCACTCATACTCATGCATTAAGTTCATTACTTCTCCTCCCGAACTCTCTAGAGGCATCCCGTACCACAGAGCGGGGCATCTCGAAACTCCTGGGGCATCTTGTACCACACAGCAGGGCATCCCAAAACTTGGGGTATCGTCACCTTTTGATTTATGGGTGACGGAATTGTATTATTTCAATGCAAGCCATAACCATATTCATAAGCATTTATACGCATTTCATTATGCACATTCACCTTTTTGCTCCATCACCTATTCCTCAAGAAATGAAATCTTAACCAAACAAACAAGTAATAAGCAGTACGGGTTCATACTCAAAAGGCTAAAGTCTACTGAAATTCAGAAAGTACACATATATTCAGACTTTAAAACTAAAGTCTACTTGGGTTCAGAAAAACATACGTTTGGACTTTAAAAATAAAGTCTACTCAGATTTAGAAAAACATACGTTTGGACTTTAAAAATAAAGTCTACTTAGATTTAGAAATACATACGTTCAGACTTTGGAAATAAATTCTATTTGGTTTCAAAATAGACAAATCCAGATTTTAACAATAAAATCTGTTTATTCTTAAAAATATACTTGTCTAGATTTTGACGCTAAAATCTATTTTGTTCAGAAGTGAACATAATCAGAATTTGAAATTAAAACCTGCTCAGTTCAGAAGTAACCAGAATCAGAATTTGAGGATAAAATCTGCTTAGTTCAGAAGTAAACAAAATTATCATTTACACTCACCTAATATACTCCACTTTGAGTAAAATGATTTTCTACCCTTTTAAACGTACATAAAGCCAGCAAGACAGTTTCCACAATTACCTCAAAGATGACATTTACACATTTAGATTTATCCATTACATTTGTTGATTTTCAACGCGCTTTAAGGAAACAAATCACAACCACTTGAACATGTACAGAAGCAGCAAAGCATATCCAACCATCACCATATCTTCACTAATATCACACATCAAAATGGCATTTCTCAAACAACCAAGTTAAAAAGTGTCAAGTAGATTTACTTAGCTTAACTCTAGAGTCTTTACTTACCTTGTGTAAAATCTGAACACCCAAAAGTTAAAGCTCTCCCGTAGATTTTGGATCGGGTGACGATGAAAGTAGAAAGTGAAGAAGGGAATTATGGTTTGGTTGAAAATTCGCTTCAGTATTTACTAAAATGAAATTGAGCCAGAGGAGTAGACGTTGAGGTGGACAAATACATTGCACTCACATGTAGCACTTCCCCTTTCCATTACGGCCAAGTGTAAGAAATCAAGGGTTTAATCGGAATGAGTGACGGGCAAGAAAAATGATTGCTTGAGGCTAGGTATCAAACTAGAACAAGAAGCTTGGCTTCATAGGACAAGTGGCGGGCGGCCAAGTTTACTCCTTCATAAGCCAAGTGAGAGGAGAGTCTAAAGAGATATTTTGGTGAGAATATCTCTCCCCTTCTTAACACCAATTAGAAATTAATAAAATGGTTAACATTACTTAACCAAAAATTGACCAATAATATTACCCACTAATTACCACGACAACGGTAAATTAATTAATACCGCACTACTATTAATGTACACAACAATGTGTAAAATTTTAGAAACATCGAGCTCAGAACGATTACGTTCTCGAATTTGCGCCTCACAATTTATGGTCCAACAACGATTTCTACGCATCCGCACGAATACTAACTTTAACAATACTAGCTTTATTATCTAAATATCATTTTCAAACATGGAAAACTTTCAACGTCACATATATATTATTACGAAATTTTCGGATATCACAAAATTAGCCCCAGGAATAGAACCTATATCAAAAGCCCTTATAGAATGGCCTTAATGGAGTTGAAAGAATTAAAGATGCAATTACAAGAATTTTTTGATAGGGGATTTATACGATCAAGTGCATCACTGTGGTGTGCGCTAGTGCTGTTTGTGAAGAAGAATGATGAATCCTTACGCTTGTGCATTGACTATAGGCAATTGAATCAAGCAACAGTTAAGAACAAGTACCCATTACCTAGAATTGATGACTTATTTGATTAGTTGCAAAGAGCATCTATGTTTTCAAAGATTTACCTACAGTATGGATGTCATCAATTGTGGATTAAGAAAGAAGACATTCCTAAGATGGCCTTCCGAACTCAATATTGACATTACAAGTTCACGATTATACCCTTTGGATTGACTAACGTGCCAACGACGTTTATAGACCTAATGAATCGGGTGTTTAAACCGTTTTTGGATCGATTCGTGATTGTCTTCATCGATGATTACGTGATATATTTGAAAGGGCTAGAAGTGAATGAACAACACCTAAGGACGATACTTCAGTCTCTTCAAGAACATAGGTTGTACGCGAAATTTACCAAGTTTGAGTTTTGGCTGGATCGAGTAATATTTCTGGGTCATGTGGTGACTGGAGAAGGTATGTCAGAGAGCCCAGCCAAGATTGAGGTAGTAATCAGTTGGCCAAGACCAAAGATAGTAATGGAGATTCGAAGTTTTCTGGAAATGGCTAGTTACTACCAGAGGTTTGTTGAAGGATTTTCATACCTCGCTGGATCGTTAACTCGATTAACGAGAAAGGATACAAAGTTTGAATGGGATGACGCGTGTGAACAAAGTTTTTTGAAGCTCAAGAGAAAACTAACTACAGTACCGATTCTAATAATACCATCAGGATCAAAAGGATTCGTGGTGTATAGTGGCGTTTCCCACAAAGGACTTGGGTGCGTTTTAATGTAGCACAGGAAGGTCATTGCTTATGTATCAAGACAATTAAAGCCATACGAGTTAAATTATCCGACGCATGATTTAGAACTTGCGGCGATGTCTTTGCGCTGAAGATATGGAGACATTATATCTATGGAAAGAAGTTCGAAATTTGTATGCATCATAAAAGTTTGAAAAAGCTGTTCTCTCAAAAGGAGTTGAATACGAGATAGAGGCGATTGATGGAATTGTTCAAAGATTATGATTGTGAGATTTTATATCATCTGGGAAAAGAAAATAAAGTAACGGATGCTCTTAGCCGAAAGTCAGCCTTGACAATAGCAAGTCTAATGGTTAAGGAGTAGTGTTTACTTGAGGAGATTTTCGGATCGGAATTTAAGCTCGAAGTACAGAACCTTTCAAGTGTATTAACTACACTCACAATCGAGCCTGAGATTATACAGAAAGTGATGATATTACAATAAACAGTCCTGGAATCTCAAAGATACAAGAAGAGGTGGCGAAATGAAAGAAAACAGACTTTCAAGTGACGGATGAAGGCATCGTAAAATTCTGTGGACGTCTTTGTGTGCCTAACAATGGTGAGTTAAAGAGGGAAATTTTGACGGAAGCTCATCGAAGTAATTATAGTATTCACCCCGGAAATACAAAGATGTATTATAATCTTCGTCAGCATTATTGGTGGAGTGGGATGAAAACCGATATTGCAAAGCATGCAGCTAAATGCTTAACATGTCATCAAGTAAAGGCAAAGTATCGCAATCCTGCAGTTTTGTTGAAACCATTAGAAATTCCTGAATGAAAATGGGAATACATAAAAATGGATTTTGTACAAGGTCTACCAAGGACATCAAGTGGTCACGATGCTATCTGCGTAATTGTGGATCGTCTAACTAAGTCTGCTCATTTTTTGGCTATGCGAGTGACTATACACTTGAGAAGTATGCAAATTTATATGTCAAACAAAGAGTGCGATTACACGGAGTGCCTATGACCATCACATCGGATTGAGACTCAAGATTCACTTCAAACTTTTGGAAGAGCCTCCAAGTGACCTTAGGAACGAAACTTTAGTATAGTACTGCATACCACCCACAAATGGATAGGTAGTTAGAACATGTGATTCAAGTGTTAGAGGACATGTCACAGACCTGTATGATTGATTTCAAGGGCAATTGGGATGAGAAGTTACATCTAGTGGAGTTTGCTTACGATAACAGTTTTCAGAAAAGTATTAACATAACCCTAGTTGAGGCTTTATATGGAAAGGCTTGTAAAACACCTGTCTGTTCGAACGAAGTAAGAGAACGGAAGTTAACAGGACCAAAGCTAGTAAAAGTCACGATTGATGCGGTGAAAGTGATATGCGATAGACTCAGGACCACCTATAATCGGCAGAAAAGTTATGCCGATAGACGCTGAAGACCATTAGAATTCAAGGTGGGTGATCATGTATTACTAAAAGTGTTGCCAATGAGAGGAGTGCTAAGGTTTGGAAAGAAGGGAAAGTTAAGCCCAAGATTTGTAGGATCTTTTGAGATACTTGAAAAAGTTGGAGAATTGGCATATTGATTGGCACTACCACCAAAACTATCCAGCGTACATGATGAGTTTCATGTTTCCATGCTAAGGAAATATGAACTTGATCCCATACATGTTTTGGATTTTGAAGCTATACAGGTTGACGACAGAGTAAGATATGTTGAGGAGCAAGTACAAATATTGGATCGTAGTGAGCGAACCCTCAAAAATAAAACCATTCCTCTTGTTAAGATGCTATGGCGATATCATGACCAAGAGGAGGCAACGTGGAAAAGAAAAGAAAACATGATACGACAATATTATTAGTTGTTCGAATGAAAGAATGAGAATTGGAAATTCAATGACGAAATTCTTTAAGGAGGGGAGATTGTGACATCCTGAACTTTGTACAACCAAAAGAATGTACGGACCCTGATGGTGCTCGATGACGGAAATAAAAAAAAGAGAATTTGGAAGTTCGGATTTCACACTAATGCCACCATCGTCATCTTTGGAATTGTGAATTTTAATTCTCAGATTTATTTCCACTCGATCGATTAATCTTGACTCCCTTGCCAAGTCCCTCACTTTCATTTTTCCCTTCATTTCCCTCCCTTGCTCATCGTCATAACACCACCGCCTCTGCCCCTTCCTCTTCCTTTCTTTGTCTTTTTCTCCTTCTTCTTTCCCCTCCACCACTCGGCGGAGGAGAAACGCCAAATGGCGCTTATGCTTGGGCCATGCAGCTATCGCCCAAACTAGCCAATGGGATTGCCTGCATGGGAAGGGGGAGTGTCCATGACTCTTCATCTCCCTCACTTTTCTTTCTCTTTTCTCCCTTTACTTCTAGCAGGCTCTCTCTCTCTCTCTTACTCTCTTCCACCAACTCTCTCACTCACTCTCTCCCTCCTACTCATCTCTTCCACTCTGCCCAGAGCTCTCCAACCGCTCGTCCGTCGGACCAGTTGCCGTTCCCTCCGCCACCTCAGGTCCTCCTCTATCTGCTTCGTTTGTGACCAAAAGACGAGGCTAGCTGTCCCGTCCTCTCACGTCAACAGCAGCTACTGCCAGCTTGGTCTAGGAACCACAACACCTTACTTTCTCTCTCTCTTTCCGCCAAGAACCGCACATCGTGCCGCCGCACTCGATGTGAAAGCAAGTGTGCTTCCTCACTCCATACTAACCACGTTAGTGTTTGCATGTTGAGTTGGGTCTTGGTTTAGACAATGTGATGGCTGGTTGTTGTAGTTGAGAATGGTTTGGTTGTGTTTTTACCCAAGCTTGATGGTTTAGACCTTTGGAAATGAACTTTGTGGGTCTAGGTTGCTAAACCATGTTGAAAAGAATTGTTGCATGTTAGTTCGAGCAGCTGATTTTGTATTTTCTTGAATGCATGTTCGTAGGTTTCATATCAAGGTTGTTTCTTGAACTTTTGTCTTAGTTTCCTGAACCAGTTTTACTAGCACCCCTTACTTTCCATTTTTATAGCACTTTTTGTGGTCCGAATCTTGAAAAACTTTCTTCATCAAAGTTGTTCAGAAAATATTGGACTATAATATACTTAAAGTTCATATTTTTATGAGTTCAAATGGGTCACATGAAGACCCAGTTATTTACCGTACATATTTGTTTTATCTAGTAACACCAGCAACCTTTGTGTCTTCTCAAATTTTGAAAAAATTTTCGGTTCGAATTTGGTAACACTTCCTGTACAAAATTTGTTGAACAAATCCATGTCTCCAACATATAAAAATTTCAAAGTGTTTTGAAAGAATTTGGTTTGTGAAACGAGCATTCCTCATGGTTTGTTTTTCGGCGTACCAGTTTTGGTCTGTCTTCGAGCCATTGAAAGTAGCGTTTACATAAGGATTCAGAAACTGTGTTCTCATGGAAAATATTTGTTAAGGTCTTGTTTATTACATATCCGAAATTTAGAATTTTTGAAGCCCATTTACTTTGTCTTTGTGTTTGATTTCTCGAGCAATGCAAAACTGCCCTGTTTTTCCATATTTCAATGATCCATCATTTCCTATTTGAAAACATTGGTATTTCAATTTAATGTCTTCTGGGGTCAAACTCTTTACATCCTACACTTTCCAACAAGGTATTGATGGTCTCGATATGTTGAGGTAAATTTGACCCTCATGATTGGTTTTGGAGTCCGAGGAGTGCTTGATAAATGGAAAGATCCTTGTGAACTATGCAAAATGTGCATGTGATAAATGAAAAGATCATTTGTGTGTGTGTTTGTATGACTAAGAGATGATTGATGCCGTCGGTCTATGGACGATGATGCCCCAAGGAGCCTGTTGGAAAAGCAGAATGCCATGGGCCGATGGTCCACGTTGCCTAGGAAGAGCCATGCCCTAGATGTCCCGGAAGCACGAACAGGATGCCGTGGTCAATGGACCTAAAAAGTTCGCGTGGGCCATTGAGTAATCCGGCGTATACTACATCAAACCGGACTAGCGCACTGGACCCTGCTAGTTGGAATGTTCCTCCATGCATGGCCGGGAAACACACTGGACATGTATCTTGGAGTGGTGATTAAAGTTGATTATTGTCACGTAACGCATGCGAAGTGTGTTCATGTGAATGTCCATTTATTGATGGACGATCCTTATGCCCGGTGATTAGTGGCCGAATGAAAAAGGGAGTCTATACATGCTATGGCTAGTTTGATGATTGGCATAATTGTCTATCTAATTGAGCCTCTTGAGGTGCATGACATTATTTGTTTAGTATGGAGCGATAAAGCTTACTTTGCTGAGCTTTCACTCACTGTTTATTATTGACACTTTTTTTTTAGATCCTTAGCCAGGCTGATACTTCCCACTTCGACCTCTATTAACTGTGGAGTGCCCATCGATTTTGAGGGTCACTTGTATGAATTTGTGGATCCTTAATTTCCAGAGCTTGTTTTTGTGAAATGTATCTCTATCCTGACCGTAGACATTGGTTCCCCAGTGGGACCCATTCTTTTAGGGTTTATCGCCGTCTACGTCATGTTGGTGGACAGTTGGTGAGGCCACTCTCATACCAAGGGCAAGATGAAGCAGATGACAGTGCTAGTAGCAGGGTCGAGTGAGGACGGTAGTGAGGAGAAGGAGGAAAGAGTGTTTTTGGGTCGACACGACTGTCACTTTTTAGAGATGGAGTTGTGTAGTGTTAGGTGATAGCTTCTTTTGTTTTTGATATGGCTGGTGGGTCTCAGTGGATAGCCGGGTTGGAGTAGTTCTATAGTTTCGCCATGTGTGAACTCACCTTTTGTGTCACCCATATTATTATATGAGATGAATGGTATTTTCATAATTTGCATGTCCTAGAATTTCTATAATTCTATGTTTATATGTCACATTCATGTTATAAATGTTGACCTTGAGAAAGAAGCATCTTCTACCTGTGAAAAATCTGATGATTATTGGGAACTAGAGGACTTGTCTTGAAAGGGGCGTGCCTGGGACGCTACGGCCCCCACAAGGAGACTATAGAACTACTCCAACTGGCTATCCATTGAGAGCCACCAGCCATATCAAAGACAAAAGAAGCTATCACCCAACACTACATGACTCTATCTTCAAAACGTGACAGTTGCATCAACCCAAAAACACTCTTTCTTCCTTCTCCTCACTACCGTCCTCACTCGACCCCGCTACTAGCACTGTCATCTGCTCCATCCTGCCCCTGGTATGGGAGTGACCCTACCAACTGTCCACCAGCACGAACGTAGACGACGATAAATCCCAAAAGAATGGGTCCCGCTTGGGACCCAATGTCTACGGTCAGGATAGCGATACATTTCATGAAAACAAGCTCTAGGAAATAAGGATCCACAAATTCATATAGGAGGCCCTAAAAATCGATGGACATTCCATAGCTAATAGAGGCCGAAGTGGGAAGTATCGGCATGGCTAAGGATTTAAAAAAAAAGTGTCAACAATAAATAGTGAGCGAAAGCTCAGTAAAGTATCGCACCATCGCACCACACTAAACAGATAATGTCATGCACCTCAAGAGTGTCAATTAGATAAACAACTAGACTAATCCACAAACCAACCATAGCATGCATAGACTCCCTTTTTCATTCCGCCACCAATCACTAGGAATAAGGATTGTCCATCAATGAATAGAAATTCACACGAGCACACTACGCATGCGTTATGTGACAATAATCAAGTTTAATCACCACTCCAAGACACATGTCTGGTGTGCTCCTCGTCCACGCATGGACGAACATTTCTACTAGCAGGGTCCAATGCACTCAGTCTAGTCTGCTGCAGTATACGCTGGATTACTCAACAGCCTGCGCGGGCTCTGTAGGTCCACTGACCACGGCATCCCATTTGTACTCCCCGAGCATCTAGGGCATGACTCTTCCTAGGCAACGTGGACCACCAGCCCACGGCATCCCGCTTTCCCGACAGACTCCTTGGGGCATCGTCATCCATAGATCGACAGCACCAATCATCTCTTAGTCACACAAACACATGCACAAATGATCTTTTCATCTATCACATGCACATTTTGCATAGTTCACAGGAATCTTGCCATTTACCAAGCACTCCTCGGACTCCAAAAATAATCATGAGGGTCAAATTTACCTCATCATATCGAGACCATCAATACCTCATTGGAAAGCGCAGGATGTAAAGAGTTTGACCCCAGAAGACATTAAATCGAAATACCAATGTTTTCAAATAGGAATTGACGGATTATTGAAATCTAGCAAAACTAGGCAGTTTTGCATTGCTCGAGAAATCAGACTCAAAAACAAAGTAAATGGGCTCCAAAAATTCTAGATTTCAGATATGTTATAAAAAAGACCTTAACAAATATTTTCCATGAAAAACATAGTTTCTGAATCCTTATGTAAATGTTACTTTCAGTGGCTCGAAGACTGACCAAAACTGGTCTGCCAAAATAGGGAAAACGAACCAGGAGGAATGCTCGTTTCACAAACCGAATTCTTTCAAAACATTTTGAAATTTTTATATGTTGTAGACATGGATTTCTTTAACAAATTTTGTAAGGAAGTGTGACCAAATTCAAACTGGAAATTTTTAGAAAAATTTGAGAAAACATAAAGGTCGCTGGTTTTACGAGATAAAACGGATCTGAAACAGTAAATAACTAGATCTTCATGTAACCCATTCGAACTCATAAAAATTTGAAATTTAAGTATATTATAGTCCAAGATTTTCTGAACACTTTGATGAAGAAAGTTTTGTAAGATTCAGACCACAAAAAGCGTGATAAAAATGACAAGCAAGGGGTGTCCAGTAAAATCGGTTTTGGAAACCAAGACCAAAGTTCAAGAAACATCCTTGATATGAAACCTACGAACATGCATTCAAGAATATACAAAGCCAGGAGCTCGAACTAACATGTAACAACCCTTTTCAACTTGGTTTAGCAACCTAGACCCACAAAGCTCATTTCCAAAGGTCTAAACCATCAAGCTTGGGTAAAAACACAACCAAACCATTCTCAACTACAACAACCAGCCATCACATTGTCTAAACCAAGACCCAACTCAACATGCAAACACTAACGTGGTTAGCATGGAGTGAGGGAGCACACTTGCTTTCACGGCGAGTGCGGTGGCACGACGTACGGTTCTTGGCGGAAGAGAGAGAGAAAGTGAGGTGTTGTGGTTCCTGGACCGAGCTGGCGGTGGCTTCTGTTGACGTGAGGGGACGGGACAGCTGGTCCGTCTTCTGGTCGCGGACGGAGCAGACAGAGGAGGACTTGAGGTGGCGGAGGGAATGGCGGCTGGTTGGATGGACGGGTGGCCGTGGACTCAAGCTGCTGGGGAGCTCCTAGTGGAGTGGAAGAGACGAGCGGGAGGGAGAGAGTGAGTGAGAGAGCTGGTGGAAGAGAATGAGAGTGAGAGAGAGCCTGCTGGAAGTAGAGGGGGAAAAAGAGAGGGAAAAGTGAGGGAGATAAAGAGTCATGGACTCTTCGCCTTCCCATGCAGGCAATCCCATTGGCTGGCTTGGGCGGTGGCTGCATGGCCCAAGCATGAGCGCCATTTGGTGCTTCTCCTCCGTCAAGTGGTGGAGCGGAAAAAGAAAAAGAAAAGAAAAGAGAAAGGAAGAAGGTAGGGGGCGGCGGTGATGGTGGTGTTCCGGCAGGCAAAGGGGAGAAAGGGAATGAGAGTGACGCGCTTGGCAATGAGTTGGGTCACGCAGGTGGTGCGACGTCGGAAATAATTGATCCAATGGAAATGAATCTAAGAATTAAAATTCATGATTCCAAAGAGGACAATGGTGGCACTAGTGCATCATCCAAACTTCAAAATTCTCTTTTCTTGATTTAGATCGTCGAGCGTCCTAATCCATCAAGGTCCGTACATTCTTTTGGTCGTACAAAGTTTAGGATGTCACAGTGTACGTGCCATATATTTTTGTAAATGATGTGTCAAATTGTGTAGATAAGATCAAGTTTGTATTAAAATTCTAAGTAAAAGTCTGTCACGTCACTTTATAAACTTAATTTCCATTCTAATCTTGTCTCTTTAGTATACTATGTATGTTCATTGGGGTAGAAATTTTGGACCAACCAAATGATAATGAAAACCTAGTAACACGTCGTCGGTCGATCACTCGCCTATCCATCTCTGTATGTGTGTGTGGATGTGCGCAACGACAAAGTACGCACATTGCAATTATCTGACCGTCGTACGAATAGGTAAGGCGAAGGATCGCCATCTCAAGCAGTGATATCCAATTGAAGGTGATCTCATAACTGGAGCTTTTAACTGTTGGGCTCGGGAGCAGATAATGAGATTGTGCGAGTTTTTGGCAATGTAGATCTTCAGCCAGAAAAGTCGCAGGGTGCCTCGATAAATCTCAACAATTGACATACACAGGCACATATGATGTTTTTATGTGCGGTTCGTATTTATCGAGTCATTAAGGAGAGCACCATGCGAGGCACCGGACTTGCATCCGAGTCGGTGGGTGAGAGAAATTTGCCCACGTGTCGCAAATTTTACCCTCGTATTTATTATCATTGATGTCTCAGTGTATTCGGCACGTCAGCACGATGTTACAGGCCAAAACGGGAGAGATGAAAATAATCCTAAACCAAATAAGAGTTTATTTGACTCATCAACATGATAAGGTTTTGGACAATCCAAATTTGTTTTCGCTTTTTTTCTTCTTCCATGTTTTCTTCTTTTTTCCTTTTGCAAATTCACCCTTCTTTCTTCCACGAGCCGCGGCGAACTACAAAACTATGCACATAGACGTCCTATATAGTCGCAGCCGTGCCGACCTCTGTCCGAGCTGCGCAACCCACTTGCCAGTACGCTACCCTCGCAGCGGCCACCACCACCACCATCGCCGCTCACTTCTCTCTCTCTCTGCCTTTGTCGCTCTCTATCCTTTTATGCCCACTCTGTGACAAAGATTGCCGCCCTCAAGCAGCCTAGATCGGAGGCTGCTTGAGGCTGGGCAACCTTCGATTCGTAAGGGATTCCAGGTTTGTGTTTGCATCAAAATATGACCAACTTTTGGTTATTATCAACATATGATAGACATAGTCAATAAGAGCAGAATTTAGTTATTTATTAAGTGAATTATCAGTAACTTGAAGAGAATCAATAAAATTGCCGGTGAACTCATTGACGATACACAAAGTGAAGTTATCGACGACCTTGAAGTTGATCAACGAAGTCATCGATATTGACATCAAGTAATTGACAAGAGGATAACCGCTGGTTGGTTATTGTGCCACTATTTTAGGATTGTTGTAACTTCTAGTAACAACTGAGAAGATATTGTTTTTTAGTAACAGATTGTAACCTCCTTTTGTAATCTTCATTGATAACCGTCGTAGGTTTTAAATATCTACATCGTACTCTTCAAAGGACAACCCAAATTTACTATATTTCAGTACCTTACTTTCTTGCACCGTATCTTTATTTTCCAGACTTGCATCATTGATCAAATTCCAGCATGTTTAGTAGCTATAATTTCTAGATCCGCGTTGTTGATTAAATTCTAGCGTGTATCATTGTCATAGGTATTGCGTCGCCGATTAAATTTCGGCATGATATCTTAACATTCTCAAACTTTTCATAGATTAAATTTCGGCGAGCTTTGTCTACATCTGGTTTGATTGTGACAACTACACTTAGGATCCTATCACAATTTAAATTCCGTCATGGTAAATGAAGCCGTTGGTTCCTTCATTTTTCTGGATATTTCTTATTCAGAGTTGGTGCAGAACCCATTTTCTTTAATAAAAACCGAAGAACAACTTTCCATGAAAGATATTTTTTGGCGGGAGAAATTCCGATGAAAATGTTTGGTATTTTACTCCTTATTCATCATAGAGGCAAAGAGAGAGACATTGGCGATGGTTGCGAGTAGGTGTAGTGGCGACGATTGATGGTCGCGCAAATGTCAGAGGAGACCCGATGAGTAGCGTGGTGCGGGAAGAGACGAAGGAGCTAGGGTTTATATTTAGATATTTTGGTGTGTTCTTCTAAATCTAGGGCCTTTCAAGCTTTCCGGTATATGATTAGTCGATCAAATACTGGCTGTGTAATCGTAAAATCAATGGTGGATGAAGTCGCTTGTGGAACTTTTACCCTTTGCTAGTGGTATACTGTATGAAAGTTATGTTAACTAGTTTCTTTTAGAATTCCACATTTTAACAAAGTCACATACTTCATAAAATAAACTTTGAATTATTAAAGCATATTTAACAAAATGAGATTTAACAAGTGTTTGGGGGGACTATTTCGAAAAGCTAGTTTTTGATTTTTAATACATTAATCACATGTAACATGAAAACCAAATACTTTTGTAAGATAAATGGCTGTTTGACAAGTTTCCCTTTTAAAATTGTCCATCCTATGAAAGTCCATTATGGACTGGTAACCCCTAATCACAGAGGATTAAAAAGTGATTAATGGGCTTGTTCATTAATCTGATACCGTATCTGATCTTTTTGGACCGCCTGGAATTGGTGCAACAGTCGTAGTGAGAGAGAGAGAGAGAGAGAGAGAGAGAGAGAGAGAGAGAGAGAGAGAGAGAGAGAAAAGGTGGCGCTCTCTCCTCTGCATGGCATGCACGTCCCTCTACATGAAGCGGCGAGACGCAGCGCACATAAATGGCTACTCTTCTTTTCGCAGGTTTCAACCAACTCTCTGCCATCTTCATTCAAACCCCCGTCCCCCCTTCGAGATCGTCCCTACAACACAACCCTGCAGTTTCACCGTCATTTACTCAAACCCCTTCAATACCCCACCGTCTTTCTCTCTCTCTCTCTCTCTCTCTCTCTCTCTCTCTCTCTCTATAAATGACCCCCACTCTCATGCTATGGAACAAGCAGGAACACTCAATCTTTGAGAGAGAGAGAGAGAGAGAAAGAGAGAGATGGCGAGGTGGGTGTGTGCATGGCTGGTGCTTGTTCTCGTGGCAACGACCCAAGCAAGTGCACGTAAGGTTCCGAGCGACGCTGGTCCGAACGACGACGCGTCGGTGCATGCAACTGCATGCAAAAAGCGATGCGGTGAGGTTACGAAGGAGGAGACGGTCATAGCGCACGCGAGTGCGCCGGAAACGGCAGCCGCAGCGGAGGCACTGGGCAGCGGCGTGGATGACAAGAAGAATTTCATTGCCTTCGGCGGCATTGGCGGGTTCGCAGGAGCTGGCGGCTACACCGGGATTGGCGGTGTCATGCCGACCCTCGGTGGTGGCGGTGGGATCAGCAAAGGAATTGGAGGAGCTGCTGGAATCGGCGGCGTCACCGGGGTTTTGCCTCTTGGGGGTGGCAGCGGGTTGGGCGGCTTGGGTGGCCTCGGAGGTGGGGCCGGCGGCATGGGCGGTGTAGGCGGCCCCGGAGGTGGGACTGGCGGCTTGGGCGGTGTAGGTGGCCTTGGAGGCGGGACCGGCGGCGTGGGCGGCCTCGGAGGCGGAGCCGGCGGCGTGGGTGGTGAAGGCGGCCTTGGAGGTGGGGCCGGCGGCGGGGCCGGAGGGGCAGGCGGCGGGACCGGTGGAGTTGGTGGATTGGGGGGTGTTCCGGGTGTTTATCCTTGATTAAATTTGAGCATTCCTAGGTGTTTGTCACATTTAATCTTCTTGAAACCTAAGTTTAGTGTCGTGGTCTTTGAGTGTCGGTCTTTGTCAAATAAAGAAGTTTAGGATTATTGTTTAGGCTAAGGTTGTTGATTAGGAGTGTGGAGGACATTGTTGTCCTCATTCGAGGTTGCAAGTGAAGTCCTTTCTTCCGTTCTCATTTAGGGTTTGTTGCATTTTGTCATTGTACTTCGATATATCAACGCACGCGCGGAGATGTTAGCTTTCTTTAATGAATTTCCCAAGTGAGTCTCTTGAAATATTTGGAGCTTTTGTGGTATTTTTTCCAGAAGATGAAGAGCACAAAGTGAGTGCTTGCATGCGGAACGAATGAGAAGGGCGATACTAACTTTGATTGTTAATTATCCAATTTTAGACTCTGGAAAACCCTAGAATGGGAGATCCGGATTTATATGACTTAACTAAGTTTCAGCCATTTTATTTTCTGTATAAACATCTGATCATGTTCGAGGGGGCCAAGGTAAAAAGCATCTTTTGTTGCACTAATCTTCAAAGGGACTATTTTGGAAGTTCTTGTTAGCAAAAGATTCAGCAATCAAGGCCAGTTAGGTCTAAAATTTTAAACCATTAGATGAAAAATTATTTAAATATATAATACTGCCCATCACGAGTAGATTCATTTTTTGCCTAAAATTCGAAGACTGTAGTGTGAGAGCTAATTAGAATTTGGCAGATAAAAAAGGAGACCGGAGAAATATATCATATGAATGCATTACCTTCTGCTATCATAAGTTGTGAAATTTTGAATAACCCCCATAGTTTAAAAAGCTTAAGTTGTTAAAAAAGTGTAATTTAATATTCAGATGCCCTAACACTTACAAGCATAGATACGAATGCATGATTCTTGTCAAAAAGCCAAATAAGATAGACAGATGAAAAAGCAAAATTTTTGACTAACGGTAATTATATTACAATGCGATGCACGGGTTACTTTTACTGATTTTTCTTGATAAAATTGATTAATATGAATTGGTTTTGTTAAGTTCAAAATAACTGTACAACATCATTATTCATTTGTGGTTTTGTAAGTTCAAACTTTAAACTAAAGAAATTTTTTGAAAAGTGGCAACTCTTTCAGAAATTATGTGATTTTAGATTCTCATTGTATCGTCTTTTACCTTTGGTGCTTTTCTAAAGATTATTTTCTGGGACAATTTGCGCATGAGATTGACTATCGAAAAATAGAACACGGCAAGTGTTAAAACACAGGCATATTTACTAGGATTCCCGCACAGTTATAGTTTTTGGGAAATGGATTTGTCCAATGTGATATCGGAATGTAATTCAAGAGTGTAAATTTTAATACCAAAAAAAAAAGAGTGTAAATTTTAGCATTCCCTCGCAATTTTTGCAAGTGTAAGGACCAACTTATTTGCGAAGGGAGCGTCGAGTAATATGCTATAAACACATTTACACTGACCCGTTTTCTTACGGACTAAGCTTTTAGGAAAAACGGTTTATCTAACTGCTATCATTGTAATTTTTCGAGAAGGAAAACTTGATTTTTGAGCGGAACTCTACAAACAAAAAAATAAAATTTCAAATATGGTGCGTTCTAAGTATATTAAGGAAGATCAATGCAGCTACTGATAAGAGAGCTGAAACTTCCGGTTTGCGTGCCCACCATCTGTAGGGAGGTCTCAGGTGTGGCAGAGAATTCATGTCCTCCTAAGTATTTAATGGATACACCTGACAAATTTAAATGGTGCATTAAAAGCAAATGTGTCATAAAAATGCTGCAGATCACCTTATCAGTGTTTGCTCGGCGCGGTTCGTGCTAGGGAAGGTTGAACGACAGAAGCGCGCAGGTAGGGGAAAATATTTTCAGAGGACCTAATATTTATGATCAAGAAATGAAAATGCATACTAAGATAGGGATGTAATTTTTAAGAGGGTAAACATGTGTTTTGATTCGATCGCAACAAACTTATCTCGTTAAGTTTGTTACCGGAAATACACGGTCGGACCATGTCTGATCGACGTGGTTCAGCCACTGTGACGAAATCCTAAGTGATGGGGCGAAATTCGACAAGAAACATGAGTAGTTATGCATAGTAACTCTGCGAGTTGAGCCTTTGACATGTAATGTAAATGGAAGTAAATGGAACTTCAGTATCTCGTCTTATAAGCCCCCTCTCGAGTAGTCAACCTTTCCATTGGTCGACTCTTTCCCCACTTAGTTTGTCCATCTCCTAGCAAGCATCGCATGACTAGTTGCAGGTTTGTTAATGTCCCTGTGGCGCTTGTTAATGAAGCAATTAAGGAAGGTTTACTGTTTTTCTTTTTCGCATTTTGTGTTATTACTGCATTGAATATTAAAATATTTTCAAGGTTGTTAACAAGTGCCTCAAAAACACTTGGAAGTAAACTAGGGTCCGCTTGTTTTGTAAAAAAACTACTGTTGGAGGACATTTTCTTTTTTCATTTTCCGATAGCTGGATGTTTCGAAAAATGAGTCAATGGAAATCATATACTTGAATATAGGAAAATGACTTCATCATTTGCAATAGAATTAAATTTTCAAAATATGATTAGACCTTGGTCTTAGGCCCAGGATCCAAGCTGTCGGCTAGGGACCTTGGCACCCATCCTCGAAGGCCAAGCTCGGGTCCCCTAGTTAAGGATTCGGAACTCCGCACTAGTGCTAGGTCCCCAGAGGTGGAGCCCGAGACCCTGGCTCATGCCTTCAAGACCTCGGCAGCTAAGTCCGAATAGCCCCAAGGATGGGTCTGGGTCCTCTGAGGCTAAATCCGGGACCCAAGCAAATAAGAGAAGGATAAACTAATATTTGTTCACAAATAAAAGTGGGTAAACAATAAGATATATCTTTTCTTGTTAGAGATAAAGAAGTTGGTATTTGAAAAAAAATGAAGAAATAAACAATGGTAACTAACTCGAGTAAGATAAATTTTTGCTTGAATTTAGGAAAATCTCTTCTTTCTCTAAAAATTAAAATCAACTTTACAAAATATGACTAGACCTCAGACTCCCAGGGTCCCCTACGGTTGAACTTCGAACCCCTGCTGATAAGAGAAAATTGATAAATTATCCTTTTGTAAATAAATCAAAGTTTTTTTTTTGGGTAAGGTAAGCAGTATATAACTTTTCAACGCTCAATTTACAACAAAGGAGGCCGAACACAAAAACCTCGTACCTGAGGAGACAGAGAGTGTCCTGACCGGTACAAAGGTGTTGCGTCTAATACAGAAAGCACAGGAAGCGCAATACAAGGAAGGCTAGCAGGTAGCCAACAGAAGATAAAAACACAGACTACAAGAGGGGGTCAACTAAAAATGGAGTCAGATATGCCTCAATTGGCTTGAATCCTTCTATTCCGAGGATTGTCCTGGACCGGCTTAAGAGAAAGGCCTTTGTCTCTAACTACCTTTACAAGATGGTTGCGGAGAGTAGGCATAAAATGGGTGCCATTCCTAAAGAGAATATTATTCCGCTCAATTCAGATGAGATGGCACAATGCCCCAAGGGCAAACCGAGAGATACGGTGTTTTGTTTGTGTTATCGAACTTTTGGTGGTTGTTTTGAGTGTAACTTTTGTCGCGACTGAATTCCTGAGTCTTCTCGAATGACATGCGAAAAGGAAGGGGCGGCTCGCCTAGTACGTGCTAAGTCTAGGTTTGGGACTTAACTCGGGCTCTCCCAAGCCCATACCATATCACGACTTAGGGTTTAAGTATTTAACATGTAAGTGGTTTATATCAAGGAGTCGCTACTAATCAATTTGGGGTGGGTCGATTAGAAACTCAAATAGGATGATGGGAGAATCACTCTATTTCTACAAACCAGAGATTAATCAAGTTCGAGGACTTAGTTACATTAGTTGGATGACTAATACCCTTTCGGTATCTTTCTACCCTGTTCATTTTTGAAAACATTTGTCAGGCAATTTGGATTAATTTTAGGACTTTTCTCCTAACATGTAAGGTGATCAAACGAGTGCATAATCAGAAATGATTAGCAGTCAGGAACACAACAATTCATGCAACCTAAGGTTTTAACCTTAACTAAGTCAGATGACATTAAAAAATAAAACAGCTCATGCAATTGTAACAAAAAACATGCATAATAATACCGGATAGTAGTAAAAACATGCAAGGTACTACCGTGCAACCTCAGGCTTGTCTAATTTAAATAAAACAATAGCATGCATAATAATTACAACAATAAATTAAAACACTTAGATAAGTCACAAAAAAATTTTTAAAAAATTAATTAATTTTTTTCTAGGAAAAAGAAAAAAAAATTTGAAAATTTATTTATTTTTTTTAAATTTTTTAAATTAAAAAAGGGAAAAGATAAAGGAAAAGATAAAGCTTTTTTTTAAAAAAATTTTTAAATTTTTTTAGATTATTATTTTTTAAAAATAAAATAAAATAATAATATAATATAATATAATATAAACTGATTGGGTCGGGTGCGACTTGGGTCAACGGATCCTACCTAAGCGTTGACTCGGGTCAGATTAGTTGATCCGGGCCGAATCTGACCCGGGTCAACGGATTTGACCCGGGCGTTGACCCGGGTCGGATCAGCAGATCCGGGTCGGGTCAGACTCGGATTCACAGATTCGTGAAGGGAAGCGCCGGCGGGGCCAAAATTAGCCGTCCGCCGGCTGACCCAAACCGACGCTAACCCCAAATCCAGCCTTTGGGACCGTCCCCGAGCCTCCTCTGCCGTGCGCTTACCGTCCGACGTCTGGCTTGCTGGCCGGCGGCCAAATAAACAAATCAGCCTCTTTGAGGCATTTCATCAAACAGGTGGGGGGCGTTGCGAAAAACGGGGGTTTTCGACCTCCTCCGGCGATTGGGTCGGCTCGGACGGCTACGATTTGTCTCCAACTGAGACTAGGGACTGGGATCGGCGACGGGATAGGCCAGGAATTGTGCGACACGACCGGCGTGAGTCCCGGCCCGACCGTTCCAGAAAACAGAGAGAAACAGAGGCGAGTCGGGGGCTTGGGGAAGCTTACCGGCCGATAGCGAGACAGGGGAGTTTTCCGGCTGGTCTAGGGGCGACGGCGACGTTGCTAGCTTTTCCTTTTCGTCCGACGGACCTCGGTTCTCTCTCTCTCTGCTCTATTTTCCTTGAAAATGGCCGATCGGGCCTTTCCCTCTCCTCTTTGGCCTTTATAGCCGGCGACGACGCGTCTTCTCTGCCCCTCTGTGTCGGCGTGACGATGGCCTGCAACGGCCTATGCCTTTCCACGACTTTCGTGGCCATTTGCAGGCCAGTGCAAAGCAGGGCAGAGCAAAACAGGGGGGCCGAGAAGGATGAGGAGCTATGGGAATCGGAAAATGGGGAAGACGGGATTGGCCATTAATGCCAGTCCTGTTGGCGTGTTCATCCGAGCCTCCTCTGACCTGTTGACAATGGTGACGATCGGGCCTCTCTCTCTCTCCTCTTTGGCCTTTATAGCCGGCGACGACGCGTCTTCTCTGCCCCTCTGTGTCGGCGTGACGATGGCTTGCAATGGCCTACGCCTTTCCACGACTTTCGTGGCCATTTGCAGGCTAGTGCAGAGCAGGGCAGAGCAAAACAGGGGGGCCGAGAAGGATAAGGAGCTATGGGAATCGGAAAATGGGGAAGACGGGATTGGCCATTAATGCCAGTCCTGTTGGCGTGCTCATCCGAGCCTCCTCTGACCTGTTGACAATGGTGACAATCGGGCCTCTCTCTCTCCTCTTTGGCCTTTATAGCCGGCGACGACGCGTCTTCTCTGCCCCTCTGTGTCGGCGTGACGATGGCCTGCAACAGCCTACGCCTTTCCACGACTTTCGTGGCCATTTGCAGGCCAGTGCAGAGCAGGGCAGGGCAGAGCAAAACAGGGGGGCCGAGAAGGATAAGGAGCTATAGGAGTCGGAAAATGGGGAAGACGGGACTGGCCATTAATGCCAGTCCTATTGGCGTGCTCATCCGAGCCTCCTCTGACCTGTTGACAATGGTGACAAGCGGCGTCGCCGTGCGTCACGTTGCCGTCGCAAAACAGAGGCGAACAAAGCACGGGACAGCGACGGGCGACGGGGAAGAAAGAAGTAGGAGAAGGGCCGGGCCAGGCCTAGACCGAGCGGGGAAAAGAAGAAAAGAAAAAGGAAAACGGGTTAGGCTTGCAAGGGGAAGAAAAAAGAAGAAAAGGGTCGAGACCCTCGCTGGGGGGGGGGGAGGGGAAGAAAAAAAAGAAAAGGAAAGGGCCGGGGGCTCGTGTACGAGGGGAAAAGAAGAAGAAAAGGGCCGGGTTGGCCCAGCCCCAACCCGGCCCGGTCCAGATCCAAAATTTCTTTTTTTTTTTTTAAGTTTGAGAATTTTTTAATAGACCCTATTGATGCAAATGTGCCTAATTTCTATATGCAATGCAATTAAAAACTAAATATTTTTTGTTTTAGGAACTAAAAAATTAATTCTTAAATTTTGTGCAATTAATTTTGGGCAAATTAAAAATAGGTGTCAACAGTTGCTCCTCTTTGAAGGTGAGCTCACAGAGATTGAGCTCGCAGAGGTTACGTTCAAAGATAGAATGACACCGAAATTTGACCCATGCATGCTTGATGAATGTTATTTTTGGCAAGACTGTGAGTCTCATTTTTTATGAGATAAGATGATGCATACTAAAGCCAATAAAAAAAATATCTGGGGCTATCTACCTTGCCAAAGGGTATAGTAATTCTAGATAGTTGGTATCATGTGTCGAGGACTCGAATCTATCTTCGGTCGCCTCAACTGAACTTCCTTCGTCTAGGACTTGAACTTATCTTCGATCGCCTTAACGAGAGAAACTATTTGTGTAGGGCCTGAACCCTTCTTCGATTGCCTTGACTGGGGAAATCACTTGCCTAGGACCCGAACTTATTTTTGGTCGCCTTGGCATAGATTTCACTTGTCCAGGACCCGAACCTTTCTTCGATCGTCTTGGATAGGGAATCATCTGTCTAGGACCCGAACTTATCTTCGGTCACCTTGACTGGATTTCATTTGTCTAGGACTTGAACCTTTCTTCGGTCGCCTTGGATAGGGAAATCATCTGTCTAGGACTCAAACTTGTCTTCGGTCGCCTTGACTGGATTTCATTTATCTCGGACCCCAACTTACCTTCGGTTGCCGTGACCGGGGGAAATCATCTGTCTAGGACCCGAACTTATCTTCAGTTGCCTTGATTGGATTTCATTTGTCTCGGACTCGAACCTACCTTCGGTTGCCGTGACTGGGGGAAATCGCTTGCCTAGGACCCGAACCTATCTTCGGTTGCTTCAACTGGATTTCAATGTTTGTCTAGGACCCGAACCTTTCTTTGGTCACCCTGATTGAGGAAACCACCTGCCTAGGATCCGAACTTATCTTTGGTCGCCTTGGCTGGATTTCATTTGTCTCGGACTCGAACCTACATTCGGTCTCCTCGATTGGGGAAATCACTGGCCTAAGACCTGAACCTACCTTCGGTCTCTTTGCCTAGATTTCATTTGTCTTGGAACTTGAACCTTTCTTCGGTCACCTCGACTGGGAGAAATCGCTTGCACAAGACTCGAACTTGTCTTCGGTCACCAGCTGGATTTCATTTGTCTAGGTAACCAAACCTTTCTTCGGTCACCTTGACTGATTGGATTTTGTTTTGGTAGGACCCGAACGTATCTTCGGTCGCCTTAACAAAGTACCTGGGGGTCCTCGCCCGAGGATTTGACGGTTTGCCTAGTGAGTACTTGCCAGCAGGGCTTGAAAAGGCTTAACGATGAGCACCTGAGCACGTTCCTGGCTCTTAAGGGCATGTCTCCTATCAGACAAATTTTCTTGTACAAAGACATACGAATTCATTGAAGAAATAGACAAAAGGCTATTCCAAAATATCGTATGAAATCTCTTGAGTTCAAGTTAAGGGGCATTTCTTTTTCAAATGAACCTAGTTTACCTTCCGAGTAGTTTGAAAAGAAATCTAATGGAAATACCTAGGGTTCGTTACTCGGAAGTTTGATGCATCATGTGCTGAATAACCAATCTTTTTCGGGGCATCTCTCTTAGGATGATAATAAGGGTTTCTCCAGTGCCTGAATTTTTGTATTCTATCACTGGGGATTAAAATTCCGAGCCTTCAAAGACGATTAGCACAAACATGCATGCTTTTATTAAGGATAGACAAGCTGAGTTATTTCAGAATGTGCATTTGAAAGTTCATGCATGATGATTTTATCATGTTTACATCACCAAAAATCCACCGAGGGTCAATCAAGACAATTTTTTTTGCAAGGTGGACTTTCTCAAGATAATGAACTAGAAACTTTTAATCAGAATTACTTTCCACTCGCTCTTATTGAAAAGGGCTGATTGTCCCGTCCATTAATGTGGGAACATCGAAACACTCAATCTGATCGTTAACAGATCCACAAGGGTTTGAGTTTTCTCGCAAGCGGTACGATACTACCAATCTGAGAGGTCTTCTTCAGGGTTGTAATGTAGGCTTGGTCAATGGTTTAACAAAAGTGACTGTCCAAGTCAAGGCCATGAAAGAAAATATTTTGCAATCATCTCCAGGTTTACAAGTTAAGAACCTTGCAAAACGAGATAAAAATAGTCTTGCTCGAACTTCCTCGAGCGTTGTTTATAAACATTTGAAAACCCGCGTTAATTCAAGTGCCCCAGCCAGAAAAGACTTCATGAGGGATGTAACGTGGGCTTGGTTTACAGATTGAGAGACGAAATGATTGTTGGGCTAAAAAATGTGTGTAAAGGTGAGAATTGGTGATCCTCTTGGCATTGTCATCAGTCTTCTTCTCCACCATCAGGATTCTTTTGGAAGACTCCCCGGGTAATCTTGTGTTTTAGCATCTTTAACAACTTTTTCTTGAGGAGCTTTTGTGTTAAGTATTTTCCTGTATACCATTTTATCTGTCATGTAGCAGATCTTTGCCAAGACAGAGTTTTTAAGCAGGAATTTATATCAAGGAAGAACTCAAGTTTGAACCCTTTGGAGTCGTCTATTCTTCACCATTTAATAACTTTGAGGTATTTGAGAGCACGTTATCACGCTCAGAGATCCCTTTAGCTAAAATTTCGTTGTTTTTCATAGCAGTTACCCAGAAATTAGGAACTTTTTTCTTCTCATCTTTTTCATCATTTTTCTTCTTCTCCTTTTTTTATTCATAGGCATTGGCCTTGCTTTTACTAGGCACACTGCTTTTTCATGCCCCTATTTTTCAGCATTTTTTCCTGTTGTTCTGGTGTTGTCGGGACTAGCCTAAACAAGGTTGAACAGAACAACATTTTTAGGCTCTTGGAGTCTTCATCTTCATTCGGGACTTTAGACCTTGATGCTCAAACTGTGGTAACTTTTGTCTTGCCCAAGTGTGGGGGATGATCACCAATTGGGTTCGTACGAAATGAAATTACCAGCTCAATTGGACTAGCAAGGGATATGAGTGCATGGGATAGAAAAAGAATTGCTCTTCGTTATCCTAGGGCATTTAAATTAACGCGAGAGTTCATCTGCAATAAAAACACTCAAAGATTAATGCAAGTAAGAGCAAGAAAATTTCTACTCGTCCTTTCACCTTGTGTGAGCTGTTGAGGCTGATAATCATAGAAACTTTTAGATATTACAAAGTCCTCATCCTTCTTGTCTTGCTCAGTGAAAACATCAATGTTATCAATAAGATATTGACATTTTGGACAGGCATTAGTTTGCTGCTTCTCTCTTGATAAAGCCCTCTTAGCCTTAACTGTCTAGCCGTCGATGGTGTGCTTGTCATGGAGGACTCCGTCGAGGACTGCCGGACCTGTGAAGATGAGGATGCCGAAGCCACAGGAGCGGTGATAGAAAAAAAGGGGAATGCTTTTCCTGCTTCCTCTGAATTTGAGTCTTTCCCGTGATGCTAGTTTATCTCAAGCTACTCTAATGTGGGGTGATTCTTGATAGGGATAATTTAAAAGGAATCTCTGAGTGTATGAGCTTAAAAATGGTTAAGCAAAGAATTAATGGTAATGTATGGGGCAAAGAAATGAACTGCCTCTCGTTATTTTGACTACCGTATCTTATGCGAGAAATCCCTTTACCTCGTAGAAATGAAACTTTTTTCACTCATCTTGCAAGAGTTTGGTACGTGAGAATGTGTATAGACCAAGGATTACCTCTCATCATCCTAACACATCTCGTTCAATACATCAGAGTAATTAGACACCACTTGTCGAATTATCAAAATTTTCATAGGGAATTGGTGAATTAAACAGGTAAAATTACCATGCAAGAGTCATTTCCACATAATGCACTCGAGGAAGAAAATAGTATCCATTTTCTTTAATTATTTCTTCCTTCTTGTTTCTTTGTACTCTTATAAGAAGAGTTTCGGGAAAGAAATACTTACCTATGCTATGACAGTGAGGCATACCTATAAAGTAATAAGAAAGATCGTGTTAATGAATGACTTTTTAAGGGATAGGAATTGGAAACGATACAACAATACTCTTCGTGATTCCCTTCATTTGAGATTGAACTGACAACTCCTTGAGTTTTCTCGGATGTTGATAATTCCCTTCTGATAAGAACATGAGCTTATGTTAGAAATGAGAGGATTGAAGGTGAATTGAGAACGATACAGATTACTCTTATTACATTTTGCATTCAAAGCTAGCAGAGTCTTTTCTCCTCTTTACTTTGTTCAGCCTTCTTTGTCTCAGTTTGCTCCTCTATGCTTTTAGTCTCGAAGCTTGAATGAAATCCTCTATAATTAAGGGTGCCTCCAGGCAGCGGATTCTATTGCTAGCACGCGCTGTGTTAATGCAGTTCCAGCATGTCGAGGAGTTTCTCATGAATGCTCTGATTCTTAACTGCACAAGTATGTGTAATTACTTGCATGTGGATCTTCGCAACAAAGCTAATCTTTGTTTTAAAAGTCCTTGACGGACGTGGGCGTGACTGCCATCGAGTCGATGGTTGTCAAGATTAGCTTTGACGCCATTTTGTCATGTACAAAATCTTTCCCGGTTTGATCCCCCAATAAGAGTGTTCTTATCAATAACCTTTCTGCTAATTCCCTTAGAATTGGGACATAGAAGTTATTTCAAGGATAGTACTTCTTCACAGTATCCGAATTGATCGGGTTGGAGAATTGGCGTCCATCCATTTTAGTCAGAATCAAAGCTCCCCCCGGGAGTGTCTTTTTCATGACGTAGGGAACCTTATAGTTAGGAGCGAACTTACCTCCAAGCTTAAGGGTTAGTGGTAGCACCTTTCTTAGGACAAGATCGCCTGCTTCAAAGTGTCTGGGGCGTACCTTCCGGTTGAATGGTCTGGTTACCCTTTGTTGATAGCATTGCCTATGACAAAGGGCCTTCAATCGCTTTTCATCAATCATATTCAGCTGTTCTGATCTTTGCTCCTTCCACTCTGCATCAGACAGTTTCACTTGGGATAATACCCGCAGTGAGGGAATTTCTACCTCAACTGGCAAGACTGCTTCCATGCCATAAACCAAAGAAAAAGGGGTTGCCCTAGTAGATGTCCAAATTGACGTTCGGTATGCCATCAATGCAAAAGGCAATCTTTCATGCCAATTTCGGTAGTTTTCAATAGTCTTAGCTAAGATCTTTTTAATGGGTTTGTTAGCAGTTTCAACAGCTCCGTTCATCTGGGGACGATAAGGAGACGAATTTAGATGGCGGATTTTAAATCCACTGAGTAAATCATCAAGCTTGTTATTCAGATTTGTCCCGTTGTCTGTAACAATGGCTTCAGGGATGCCATAACGGGCGATTACATCTCACTTGATGAATTTCATCACATTTCGAGCAGTGACATTGGCATATGACGCGACCTCGATCCACTTGGAAAAATAATCAATTGCGGCTAAGATAAAACAATGTCCATTTGATGCTTTCGGATTAATTTGGCCAATCACATCGATGCTCGACATTGAAAACGGCCACGACTCTGCCAGCTGATGTAGTTTAGTTGGTGGGGCGTTTATCTTGTTTCCATGGATCTGACAACGGTAACAATTTTGAACATGTCGGATACAATCACTTTCCAAGGAAAGCCAGTAATAACCTAATCTTGTTATTTTTCTAGCTAACATGTGTCCATTCATGTGTGGACCACATACTCCTTCATGCAATTCCTGCATAATTCGCGTCACTTCTATCGCATCCACACATCTTAGCAAAATAGAGTCATAAGGCCTTTTGTACAAATTCTCACCATTGACGAAGAACTTTGTCACCATCTTTATTATATACCTTCTGTTTGCAGAGCTAATCCCTTCAGGGAACTGCCGATCTCTAATGTAATTCATGATATCGTAATACCATGATTTACCATCGGGTTCCTCAGTCACCGTCATGCAATGAGCCGGTTTGGTCAGAATTTCAATCTTCAGAGGTTCTATTTCCAAACCATTGGTAACCTGTAGCATGGATGATAGTGTAGCCAATGCATCGGCGAATTGGTTATAGGATCTAGACAGGTAGTCGAACGAGATTTTGTCGAACTCTAAAACTAAGTCCTTCAGATGATTGTCATAGGGTAATAATTTAGTATCCCTAGTCTTCCATTCACCTACAGTCTGGGGTATAATTAAGGCAGAATCGCCGAACACTTTCAGTTTGGCAATTTTCATATCAATTGCTGCTTGTAAACCGAGAATACATGCTTCATACTCGGCTATATTGTTGGTGCAAGGAAACACCAATTTTGCAGCCACAGGATAATGCTGTCCATCTGGGGATATCAAGATTGCCCCAGTGCCAGAGCTAGACAGATTTACTGCTCCATCAAAAAACATGGTCCATGTATGTTCCTCCATTGATAGAACGCGATCGTCTGGAAGATCATCCTCATGTGTTTCCCCAGGGCATTCAGCCAGCATATCAGTGATTACTCGACCTTTTACTGATTTCTGTGATTACATTTGAATGTCAAATTCAGAAATTAGAATTTTCCATTTAGCTAATTTTCCCACTAATGCCGGTCTATTAAGCAAATACCGGATAGGGTCGTTTCAGTCACGAGGAACGTCTGGTGGTACAAAATATATTGTCGGAGCCTATGCAACACCTACACCAATGCGACACATGTTTTTTTTCTGATTGGGAATAATTTTGTTCCGAAATGGTGATTTTTTTATTCAGATAATAGATGGCTCGTTCTTTTCCATCGTCGGGATGGCTCTAGGCCAATAGGGCTCCCAACGATTCACTATGAATCGTTAAATAGAGAGTTAGAGGATGCCCTGGAACTGGTGCAATTAGTACCGGGAGACTCATCAAATATTGCTTCAGCTTTTCAAATGCTTCCCAACAGTCTTCATCCTAGTTGATTTGGGCGCCTTTCTTAAAGAGTTTAAAGAAAGGCCGTGTAGTCTCAGAGAGTTGAGAGATGAATCGAGCAATGTAGTTCAACCTTTTCAAAAGGCTTCTAACCTCTTTTACTGTGGACAGGGGTTGCAATTCACATATTGCTTTGACTTTCAAAGGGTCAACCTCAATTCCCTTGCTACTCATGATGAATCCAAGTAACTTACCAGAGGTTGCCCCGAAAATGCACTTTGCAGGGTTCAAGCGTAATTTGAACTCACACAATCGGCTAAATAGTTTCTTTGAGGTTTCAATGTGGTCTTCTCCGCACCTGGTCTTGGCGATCATGTCATCGACATAGACCTTAATTTCTTTATGCATTAAGTCATGAAAGAGGGTGAACATAGCACGTTGGTATATTGCCCCGACATTCTTCAAACCAAAAGGCATAACCCTGTAGTGAAAGGACCCTCAAGGAGTGATGAACGCCGTCTTCTCTTTGTCCTAATCGTTCATCCTTATCTGGTTGTACCCAGAAAAATCCATCCATGAAAGAAAATAGTTCGAATCCAGCAGTTCTATCCACAAGGACATCTATATGAGGAAGCGGAAAGTCACTTTTGGACTGGCCTTGTTCAAGTCGCGGTAATCCACACAAACTCAAATTCGACCGTCCTTCTTCTTCACTAGTACGATGTTCGCTACCCAATCAAGGTATTATGAAACCTCGATGAACCCAACTTTCAGCAACTTTATCACTTCTTCTTCGATCTTTTTCAATAGCTCGGGTTTGGTCCTTCGTAACCTTTGATTTTTGGGAGGCATGTCGGGATTAGTAGGCAAGCTGTGCTCGACAATCCGAGGATCTAGTCCTGGCATATCAAAATAAGACCATGCGAAGACGTCCTGATACTCCTTGAGGAGAGTTATCAGCCGTATGGCTTTCTCTTTAGGAAGACTGGCCCCAATCTTCACTTCTTTTAAATCCTGAGTACCACCCAAATTGATGATAACGGTATCTTCGATTGTAAGGGGCTTGATTTGCTCATATTGCTCTCAATTTCTTTGGATCTCAGCAGGGTCATCGCTTGAATCGTCAGAATCGCTACTGTCTATCTACCTCAGCAAGCTGGACCGTACTAACTCCCTCGCAAGCCGCAGGATTATGCTTGAAACACAAGGTAAATCAATCAATAAACAAATGGGGGTATAGATTTTTCACTGTCCTTTTCCTCTTAAAACATTTTTTGAAGAATCATGAGATGTCTTTGATTTTCGAAAATTTTAGAAACGAGGAAGCATGAGATAGCCCGGGCCTCAGAATACTTTCCTTTTCGTGGCTGGATATCATCAATGGGCCGGTTTGGTGTACTACCTCATGCCCTTAAAACATTATTTATTTACAATACACGAATTTACAACCTCAAAAGAGGGAAAGTTCGAAAAGACATTTCTTCCGGCAGAAACGATGTCAAAAAATAAAACACAAGGATAGCCCTTTTCCAGGGATTCATACAGGAAGGAGAAGAGGAATTCTACTCAAGCGGGCTTGCGCCCATTCCCTCCACCGATCCTTTGTCTATTGCGCCGACGAAGAAATCTTCAAAATCATCGTTCCAGGAATCCAGCTCGTCGGCTCTTCTCTTCACTGGTGTCAGCTTTTCCAAGTTGTTCCATCCGCTAGGAATGCTATTCTGCCAGTCTTCATAAAAACTTGATGGCATCTGGTAGTCAACGTAATAGTCGAATTTACCACTAGATTGACCCAGGGTATCCATAATAGCCTTTTCTTTGCGTGCCTTTATCAGAAAGCTCAGGGGCAGTGGCGCGAAAGCTAGTACCACCAAAAGGTCATCCTCACCATGACACAGCCACGGGGCACAAAAAGTAAATGCCCTAGCATCCAGTAGCTCTTGAATTCTATTCTTCAGAGCATCACAATCATCCGGCGAGTACCTGACCTCTCCTAAATGAAAGTCACAAGATCCGGAGGGATCGTAGTTTATGAAGTTCTCAGGAGTATGGTGTTTTGGCTTCCTCGTGATCAGTCCTTTTTGCAAAAGGATAAGGAATATGACATCCATGGATTTGGGAACCAGCGAGTATCGTCGTACATTGCCCTGCCACTGTAGGAGTTGGACATCTTGCCAAGTTCTGTCGGGAAGGGCTCCCGACGGTGGATTTTCTTTGGGACAGTTTACCTGGGTCACCTGCTCCTGATTGGGAACCGGCAGTGACACATTCGAGATTTGGCGAACGGTATCCATTAGGGACGCAAGCAATTCTAGTAGCTTATCTAATTGGTACTGCAAACGCGCGAGCAAATCATGCGGGTTTGCACTCGTTTCTGAGGTCGAGTCCTTGTGTATGGCTCCTATAAAGATGTCGTCAAATAGAGTGACCACATTATCCAACGCTTCTTCTCGTCCACAATCTCCTTTAATTGGTAGCTTGTCTGAGTTTTGATATCGATCAACAGCAAGATTTAAGGGAAACATCGAGCAACTCAGCTAGCTTGAACATTTGGCCTGATGCTTGAATCCCTCACTGGATCGTCCTGAGGGATTAAGATAAATTTTTTCATCCTACAACAACTTAGCAGGTGACGGGAAAGTTTCCCAGATATGGAGAGGTAACTAACTGACTTGTCCTGTTATATGCCCCTTGCTAGTTTGTGGGTTTCCTCCGCGATACCCTAGACCAGCGGTACGGTGATTCTTGGTAGCCTGTATAGGTTCTCGAATGCCCCAGCCTTCTCTGCCGAGTCCCTAACCTGGGGTAAAACCATTCCCAACCATGACTTTTCCTATCATGACCGAAACTTTTGACATATCGAGGACAAGAGGAGCAGTTCCTCGATATCCATGATCAGTTAAAATAAGTTTAATGGATTGATAGCCAGATTCCACTTTGCCGCTTGATTCAACATGTGGGATGACGGTTTCTTGGTAGACCGATCCAAGGACTGTGATTAGCTTCTCTTGGGTCACAAACTTTACACTTTAGTGAAGGCTCAAAGGTATAGTTCCAGCAGAGTGAATCCAGGGACGACCCAACAGAAAACTAAAGGCAATAGAGATGTCCATCATTTGAAATAGGATGCTGAATACGGTTGGGCTAATTTGGACATCCAGATCGATTTCACCCACAGTGTCTTTCTTCATTCCGTCGAAAACTCGAACGGATGTTTTGGAGGCACGGAGCTTAGACTTGTCCACATTAAGACGGTGTAAGGTTGCCAGCAGGCAGATATTCAGTGCAGACCCATTATCTATCAGAACCTAAGCTACGTGGGTGTTTCTACATTTGACGAAAATGTAGAGACCCTTGGCATGTGCCCTTCCTTCAACGGGAAATTTGTTTTCCGAAAACGTTATCTGATCTTTCAAAAGGATATACCTCATAAATGCTTCTAGCTTGTCATGCTCAATTGTCCCCGGTACGTTTACTTCGCTGAGCACCTTCATCAGAGCTTTCTGATGTTTTACAGACGTTTGGAGCAATTCTAATAAGGAAATCTGGGCAGGCAATTTACGTAGCTGATCCACGACGTTATATTCACTGGCTTTGACAATGGCCAGGAATTCTTTGGCTTCCTCATTAAAGACAGGCTTCGGAGGCTGAGCGTCTGCTTGAGCATACGTTCGTCCTGACCTGTTGATTAGGTCCACATCTAATTCGTAGGACCACGGGACTACGCTGTCATTTTTGTACCGGTAGGGCTGAGGTATTTCGATCAATATTTGCTCCGCTGGTAGAGGTACCTCAATCAGCTCCTCCTCCTCGTCTGGGCTGTCAGACAAAGGTTCGTTCACAAGCGTGGGGGTGGATTCACTTGTTTCAGGATTTAGTGCTGAGAGTTCTTTGTCCCAGTCGATGATGACCTCAGATATGGTGGCCACTATGCCGGTACGATCAGCATACATAATCAAATCTGCTTTCGCCATGCTGGCAACCCTTTCTTTCATTAGGGACAAGGGTAGTACTTCACTAGTAGGATAATACCCTACTCTCACTAGAGCGTTGTAAACATCAACGGCGTGTACCCTCTCACTCCTAATTCGAACAACATCGAAGGTGGATATGACATTGATTCTGTTTTCATGTTCGGGCAGCGGGTTGCTTTGGACATTTGGTTTAGATGTCTGGAAGGAAAAAGCTTTGATGTCGAGCAAGTTTTGGATTTGGTGTTTGAGCGTATAACAGTCATTCGTCGAATGCCCTACCTCGCCCATATGATAGTCATATTTTTTGGACGGATCATAATTCGAAAAGCTTTCTGAGTTGGGCCGTTTTGGTTCAGTAGAAAGCAGGTTTTTCTTTCGAAGTATGGCTAGGACTTGAGAAGGGGATCTAGGCAGTGAAGTGAATTGTCTTTTCTTATATCACCTCAGAAGCTGGCGACTTGAGGTTGACTGTTGTTTAGTGTTTACTTGGACTGTCCTGGGAGGATGAACAGTTTGGGTATATGAAATGTTCCCTTCCGTGAGGGGCTCCTTCTCTTATCGCGTACTCAGTCTTTTGCTCGTAGACGAGAGGTCCGTAAACCATCCATCATGCAATCCCATTTCAATTCGTTCTCCCACAAGAACAAGGAGATTAAGAGATTCAGCAGTGACACCAACCAGGCAGTGTCTGTATTCATATGGAAGAGACTTTATGAACAACTTTACTTGTTCATGATTAGTGAGTTGTGGAGTAACCTGGACGATCAAGTTTCTCTATCTGGTAGCGTACTCCTTGAAGAACTCACTCTTCTTCTTTTCAGTGCATTCCAAATCATCCCGAGTAAATGTGACGTCGAGGTTAAATTAATATTGCTTGAGGAATGCATCAGCAGTATCGTCCCAGGATTTGAAAGCATCAATATCCTTCGACATATATCATGTCAGGGCTAGTCCCGTCAAACTCGCCTGAAAGGTCTGAATTATAAGGGTTCATTATCAACGTACTGCGTCATTCGCACATGATACATGTGCAGATAGTGTCTAGGGTATGAGGTATCATCATACTTCTCGAATTCCAGCATCTTGAACTTCTTTGGTATTTTGACCTATTTATATATAGACAGGTCAAGTGGGACAGCATTTTGCGGACCCTGGAGCTATTTCAACATCTCTTCGACTTTTGCAAGGCGTTTGTCATGCTCTGTCATTGATGCAACTTCAGGTTCAAGCTTCCTGACAGCAAGGGGAAGCGGATCATTCTCTAGCGAAGACATTTTGCTGTCGCTAGCAGAGGCCTTGTCTTTTTTAGTAGATGGTGGTGGTAACACCACCTCAACTGGTGCAGGCGTGGGCGTGAGCTTGCCCTGAATGGATTACACTTGCTTTGTGAGATTTTGAATTGCATTGAGGACTAGCTTCATTTCGTCCTCTATGGTATTGAAACGAACGTTTTCTTCGGCCATTTTTTATAACTACCTGGGAAAACGTTGAAATAAATGAGTATAATGTCCAATAAAGAATCATTCTATAATCTAGACATATTATTATTGCATAATTTATTTATTTACAAAGAAAAAAATGAGAAAAAAGGTTTTTATTTATATATTCATTACGATTGGTGTCCCCGGGATTCAAACCCTGGTTGCCTCAGACCCTAAGGCTACATCCTCGGATACCACTGGGCCGAAGGCTGCGGTGGTGTCATAGAGGGGCCAAAAATTTTATTTAAAGCGTAAAAAACGACCCGCGCTATATTAACATTAGTACAATCCATAAACGACGGGGAAGCTACAGTCTCTCAGAGCCGCTTATTTTCACGGACAAGCTCCATAATAAGCGTATCCTTCGTCCCCATTATCCTTTCGAGATGGTCGATTTGTGTTTGGCGACTGGGCTTGTTAGTTACATCCGGGACTTTTGGCTGAAGATCGGTCGAGATTTGGTAATGTACGATGTAGAACAGAGAGGCATGGTGGGCCTTTTCTTGCCCTTTCAATAGTCTAGGTACAAGAATGTTCTCAGGTTGGCATTCAGCCCATATATCCTGGATGGCACGAATTTTGTCAACGTAATTATAATTTGAGCGAGTGAATCGAGCTCGAAACAAGTCTGTCTTGAGAGGTGGTGGGGTCTCCTGGAGGGCCCTGTACTAGCGAGCTATCCAGTAGGAGAAGTATGAAGTGATGCCAGATAAACCAAGCAATGGGACAGAGTTGTGAAAGTGATAAGCGAATCAAGCCTGACCCTCGTGGAACCACTTAGCGTGCCATAAGAAAGCCTTGGGATCGGGATCTTTCAAAAAGTTTATCTAGGTAGAGTAATCCTTATGAGGAGAATTATTTTTTAAAATCTCAAACCTCTGGATCAGATGCATAAAGTCATCTATTTCAAAAAGCTACATGAGGTGGCCAAATCCCCTCAAATGAAATAAAAACCAAATTTGCAAAATTTTTGGGGCAGCCCGTATGATTTTATCATCATTTTGTTTAAAATGGTTTAGAGATAAAAATGTTTCTGCCAAAACCGAGTTAACATAGCCCAAGTCAGTGCAAATTTGTTTGGCCACATACGCAATCGAGGGGTTTATTGAATTTCTACGATGGGGGAAAACGATACACCCGACAAAAGCAAGGATAAAAATTTTAGCTTTTTGGGTTATGGGTTGACTTTCAAAACGCTCATTTAGGAAAAACCAGGGGCAGGCATTGCAATGAGTTTTGACAACTCTTTTCACGGTATTGCTATCGGTTCGCAAAAACTAGGATAATTCGAGCAGAGGGGGCACACCCAGAAGTGGTTTGATGAGCTTAGATCCCAAAGACTTTCCAATGACCACACTATACTCCTCCAGGGTCGGGGTCATTTCAAACTTACCAAATATGAAAGTGGATGTTTGTGGGCACCAAAAATATGCTAATGCTTGCATCATGCCAGAATGGATGTTGATTTTAAGCAAGGGGAGTAGGCGACCAATTCTTGCTTTAACATACTGTTGGCCATTCTGATTGAGTTGGTCCCACCATGCTAGAAGCTCTTTTTCAGGAGTGGGGACGAATTGGACATAAGCTCTTCCCATCGTATATAGAATGCGATCAACAGGGGGTCTACAGTAACAAATTAAATGAATAAATAGGCTGTATAATAAAAAATGAGAAGGGATAGAATATATAACTTTCCTTGAACCATGGCAATCACAACGACAAACACATGAGGAGTGATGTTCGATTTCTATCTAGACTGGCTTAACAAAATGAAATTAAAAGGATACATGACCGTCGCAGTCTCGCGTTGGTGTCAAGTCCTTTTAACCTCAGCCAAATCGAAAGAAATATCTTATAGTTACGCGAATAGCGGCTAAAGATATTTCTTTACAATTTTTAGAAATAAATTTCGGAGAAAAGAAAGGCAACCTCTACATCGCGGGCTCGCGTTCGAGGTCGTATCTTTCTTAACACCATCCTAAAATGTCCTATTGCGGCCCAGATTCGGCAGTATGATTGTGTATGCCATAGTGTAGTGCTAAATCATTAAAGCATGCACGACAATTTATAAACAATCAATTCGAACCTGCAAGACAAATAATACCTTAATGTTAGGATCATACCTGGAGTCCTTGCTACCGGACAAAAATTATTTTGAACAGGGTAGAAATTTTGGCTTAAGTCCACTTTAGAAAATACAATTTCCCAGCGGAGTCGCTAGTCTGTCGCGACCGAACTCCCGAGCCTTCTTGAATGACTTGCGAAAAGGAAGGGGCGGCTCGCCTAGTATGTGCTAAGTCTAGGTTTGGAACTTAACTCGGGCTCTCCCAAGCCCATACCATATCACGACTTAGGATTTAAATATTTAACATACAAGTGGTTTATATCAAGGAGTCGCCACTAATCAATTTGGGGTGGGTCGATTAGAAACCCAAATAGGATGATGGGAGAATCACTCTATTCCTACGAACCAGAGATTAATCGAGTTCAAGGACTTGGTTACATTAGTTGGATGACTAATGCTCTTTCGGTACCTTTTTACCCTATTCATTTTTGAAAACATTTGTCAAGCAATTTGGATTGATTTTAAGACTTTTCTTCTAACATGTGAGGTGATCAAACGAGTGCATAATAAAAAATGATCAGCAGTCAGGAACACAACAATTCATGCAGCCTAAGGTTCTAACCTTAACTAAGTCAAATGACATTTAAAAATAAAATAGCTCAAGCAATTGTATTAAAAAACATGCATAATAATACCGGATAGTGGTAAAAACATGCAAGGTACTACCGTGTAACCTCATGCTTGTCTAATTTAAATAAAGCAATAGCATGCATAATAATTACAACAATAAATTCAAACACATAGATAAGTCACAAATTTTTTTAAAATTTAATTAATCTTTTTTCGAAAAAGAAAAAAAATTTTGAAAATTTTTTATTTTGAAAATTTTTAAAATTTTAAATTAAAAAACGGAAAAGAAAAAGGAAAAGATAAACCCTTTTTTTAAAAATTTTTAAAATAATAATATAATACAATATAATATAAACTGGTTGAGTCGGGTTCGACCCGGGTCAACGGATCCGACTCAGGTGTTGACCCGAGTCGGATTAGTTGATCCGGGTCAGATTTGACCCGGGTCAACGGATCCGACCCGGGCGTTGACCCGGGTCGGATTAGCTAATCTGGGCCAGATCTAACCAGGGTCAACGGATCCGACCCAGGCATTGACCCGGGTCGGATTAGCTGATCCGGGTCGGGTTTGACCCGGATTCACAGATCCGCGAAGGGAAGCGCTGGCGGGGCCAAAATTGGCCGTCCGCTGGTTAACCCAGACCGGCGCTGCCCCCAAATCCGACCTTTGGGACCGTCCCCGAGCCTCCTCTGCCGTGTGCTTGCCGTCCGACGTTCGGCTCGCCGGCCGGTGGCCAAAAAAACAAATCAGCTTCTTTGAGGCATTTCATCAAACAGGTGAGGGCGCTGCGAAAAACGGGGGTTTTTGACCTCCTTCGGCTATTGGATCGGCTCGGATGGTCACGGTTCGTCCCCAATTGAGTCTAGGGACCGCGACCGCATGGGTCGGGAATTGCGCGACACGGCTAGCACGAATCCCGGCCCGACCGTTCCAGAAAACAAAGAGAAACAGAGGCGAGTCGGGGGCTTGGGGAAGCTTACCGGCCGACGGCGAGACAGGGGGTTTTCCAATTGGTCTGGAGGCGACGGCAACGTTGCTAGCTTTTCCTTTTCGTATGACGGACCTCGGTTCTCTCTCTCTCTCTGCTCTATTTTCCTCGAAAATGGCCGACCAGGCCTCTCTCTCTCCTCTTCGGCCTTTATAGCCGGCGATGACGCGTCTTCTCTGCTCCTCTACGTCGGTGTGACGATGGCATGCATCGGCCTACGCCTTCCCACGACTTTCGTGGCCATTTGCAGGCCGGTGCAGAGTAGGGCAAAGCAAAGTAGGGGGCCGAGAAGGAGAAGGAGCTACGGGAGCCGGAAAATGGGGAAGACGGGACTGGCCATTAATGCCAGTCCCGTTGGCGTGCTCATCCGAGCCTCCTCTGACCTGTTGACGATGGTGACGAGCGGCGCTATCTTGCATCATGTTGCCGTCGCAAAACAGAGGCAAACAGGGCAGGGGACAGCGATGGGCGACGGGAAGAAGGAAGGAGGAGAAGGGCTAGGCCAGGCCCAGACCGAGCGGAGAAAAGAAGAAAAGAAAAGGAAAGCGGGCTGGGCTCGCAAGGGGGAAGAAAAAAGAAGAAAAGAGCCGAGGCCCGCGCCGGGGGGGAAGAAAAAAAAAGAAAAGGAAAGGTCTGGGGAACTGTGCGCGGGGGGGAAAGAGGAAGAAAAGGGCCGGGTCGGCCCAGCCCCAACCCGGCCCGGTCTAGATCCAAAATTTCTTTTTTTTTTTAAGTTTGAAAATTTTTTAATAGACCCTATTAATGCAAATGTGCCTAATTTCTATATGCAATGCAATTAAAAACTAAATATTTTTTATTTTAGGAACTAAAAAATTAATTCATAAATTTTGTACAATTAATTTTGGGCAAATTAAAAATAGGTGTCAATAACTTTTTATGTGGTTTGAGGCTGTCACAAGACAACCTATGTTCTTGTGTTTGCGCTAATGAATTTGTAGTTCGTGCTTCTGCGTTTTTAGTCTCTTGAATGAATTTTATCTTCCCACTGATTGGGATTGGCTCGCATATGTCATTGGGAAGCTCTCAAATGCATGCATGACTCAATTTACTAACTTGTTGTCGCAACCGACCTCCGCTTTTGGTTTTCAAAAAACAAGGATCGTGTAACGCCCCCATCTCGGGGTCATTATCGTGACATCCTGTTCATTATTATTTTTCGTTACACACAAGTGAAAGCATATCTCGGGATAATCACAATCAATACACATAGCAGATATAAGACAAGAAGTATCATGAGCAAACCTTATAGTTAAAACGCATGCGAACATGTTTTAACAAGCCCTTCGGGCCATAGCAAACAACACATATGTTATAGCCGACTATGAATAGAGAATCATGACTTGGGTTATCCTATACCCACTACGGCTTCTCGCACCTCGCTTCTTCACCTCCACCCCGGTCCCGTCCGCTGGCCATCTCACATCCCACCCGTGGCTTTATCCCAGAGCCGGCTCGCCCACATTGCCAAAGCACCGTTGAACCCCCATAGGGATCCAACCCATTCTCCGTCCGCATAGCAATACCACGCCACATACAAATAAGGCACTAAGTCCATTAGGCCCTCGTCGAACATCACAAGCATCGTGATTCGGTGGTAGGTGCGATCTTCTCTGACATCTATCATGGTGAGCACTTCGGCTCTCTACTCCACGGGATTACCAACGCAGGCTGGGGGGAGATGCCATCCTACGAACCTGAAAAAGGGAAACAACGGGGGATGAGTCGAGAAGACTCAGCAAATGAAAACTCTAATATCAAGCGAGGATGAGACAATCGTCATTCACACAAGTCGATTCTTACCGTACCGGCATCGATGGCAATTCAAATAGCAAAGTCATACTACGAAACCAACAAAACAAACATCAAATGTGAGTATCATACATGAACATCATTAGATGAGAAAGAATGAACAATCATGAAACCAAGAAACGGACCAATCAACCCATGTTACAACGTAGTGTAACTTCCTTTCTCGATATTAGGGAATTCACTTACCCAACAACCACTAGAACACGAGATATTAAAAGAAGAAAGTGGCTGGTAGCTTGGCTTGAGCATGGAACAAGCTTGATTTAGGGAAAAACGGGGCCTCGAGCAAGTATTGGGTGTTACTTCCTAGTTGGCCAAATGAGCAAGGAGGAAGAACGGGGTTGGCTTGTGTGTTTCTTTGAGCATGAATAAGGAACAAGGAAGCAAGAAAGCAAGAAAGTGACTGGTTTTTGTGTGTGGGGTTTCACATAAGAAGGCTTCTTGCTTCTTTATAGCCAAATAGGCTTGGAGAAGAAGCCAAGCATTAATGTGCATTAATACACAATAGTCAAAAGTCATGATGTATAGCAATTAAGGACATTAAATTGGATCTTATCCCTTGGCTTCTCTCTCTCTCTCTCTCTCTCTCTCTCTCTCTCTCTCTGGCCGAATGGCCTCTCTCTCTCAACTTCGCCTTGGCTCGGCCGATTGGCCTTGCCTTGTGCCCCATAATGATAGGGCCTCCAAAGTCAAAGGTCATTTATGCTTGTCATCATGAAATAGGGCTTATAGGTCAAGGGCCATTTAATGGCATTAATGAAACTTAATGATGGAAGCTTGAAGGAGAAGCTTTGACCGTGTCAAACCCTTATCTTCTAGTTTCTTCCCAACAAAACAAACACGGAGCCTATTTTGGCCTACTAGAAATGTCGGTTCGGCTCACAATAACTCAGTACCATCGGGTTGCAAAATAACAACTAATTGACACTTAAGTCGCAAGTTCACATCATAATCAATTCCATGATTTCCTAGGATTTTCCGCGACAAAACCTGTATAATAATCTCGTTCAACCCGAGGTTCGGCGCGAGAATGTCATCAAATAGCACCAAAAGACATCAAGTCGAGACATATAGAAATCGATAAATCTTTGAAATATGACAAAACCGGACAACTTTACACTGTTCACGAAATCAGACTTAAAAACATAATAAATGGACTCCAAAAATTCTCAAATTTGAATGTCATAAACAAGGCCTTAAAAAACATTTTTCATGAAGAACACAAATTTGAATCTTCTGTAAACACCATTTTTAGTAGCTCAAAGACGGACTAAAAATAGTTTGCTAGAACAGAATTCTTGTTTCTAAAAGCTCTGTCCAGAATTCAAATCATCTCGAAAAATTTCCAAATTTATATACGTTATAGAAAAGGAACTTTTGTGAAGGAAACTTTTCTAAAATCATCCCAGAAAAACTTGTAGAAAATAAAGAAAAGGCGAACATCACCGAAATACCCATTCTGGGTAGTTTCACATGGTCCGAAAATCAGACCATCGTACCACTCATATCAAGTTCAAAAATTCTAAAATTAAAGTATGTAAAACTTCAAGATATTTGGAGAAACTTTGAAGAAGGAAGTGTTTGGAAATTCGGATCACAAAAGTCTCCCCAAAAATAACAAAATGAAGGGGTGCAAAGGATCCAAAACTGGGTTTTCCAAAACAATAGTAAAAAATTTGGTTCCAATTGAAAAACTGCCAAACTTAAACCATAGCTATTTCCCAGGGATTGAAATTGAGGATCTTATAGGTCTCGCCTGGTACGTGCTAAGTCTAAGTTCGGGACTTAACTCGGGTTCTCTCAAGTCCATACCATATCGCGATTTAGGATTTATATACGTTATAGAAAAGGAACTTTTGTGAAGAAAACTTTTCTAAAATCATCCCAGAAAAGCTTGTAGAAAATAAAGAAAAGGCGAACATCACAGAAATACCCATTCTGGGCAGTTTCACACGGTCCGAAAATCAGATCATCGTACCACTCATATCAAGTCCAAAAATTCTGAAATTAAAGTATGTAAAACTTCAAGATATTTGGAGAAACTTTGAAGAAGGAAGTGTTTGGAAATTCGGATCACAAAAGTCTCCCCAAAAATAACAAAATGAAGGGGTGCAAAGGATCCAAAACTGGATTTTCCAAAACAATAGTAAAAAATTTGGTTCCAATTGAAAAACTACCAAACTTAAACCATAGCCATTTCCCAGGGATTGAAATTGAGGATCTTATAGGCCTCGCCTGGTACGTGCTAAGTCTAAGTTCGGGACTTAACTCGGGTTCTCTCAAGTTTATACCATATCGCGACTTAAGATTTAGGTTTTTATCCGGGAGTCGCCACTAATAGGCTTATGGTGGGTCGATTAAACACCCAAGCAAGACAATGGGAGAATTGCTTACTTCTGCGAACAAGAGATTAAATGAATTTTGGGACTTGATTACACTAGTTGAATAACTAATTCCCTTTCGACACCTTTTTACCCTGTTTATTTCAGAAAATATTTGTTAGGTAATTTTGGATTGATTTTAGGACCTTTTCTCCTAACATATGAGGTTATCAAGCGAGTGCACATTCATTACCAATTAGTAGTCAAGATAGATATGCAGTCTAGAATTCTAACCCTAACTAAGGCGACGACATTCAAAACATAACAGTTTATGCAATTATATTCTAATTAAAAATATGCATAGTAATAACATAACAATAGTAAAAATAACATGCAAAATATTACCGTATAGCCCTATAGGTTTATCTAATTAAAACATGGCAATATGTGCAATTATAATTTAATAAAAAAACATGTATAATAATAATACAACAACAATTCAAAACATTCAGATATGTCACATAATCTAGAAAAATATTAGACAATACTTATACCTGAATTATACCCTAATTTAAAAAAAAAATTCAAATTTTTTTTAAAATTTTCTTTTTTTAAAAAAACTAAAAATAATACAATAATATAATTTTTAAAACCGAATCGGGTTGGCGGATCCGGGTCGGTCAGGACCGACCCGAGTTGGCGAATTCGAGCCAGGGGTCAACCTAGGTATGGACCGGATCGGACCCGGTCGGGACCTGGTCCAATCAATAAAGACGAAATAGGGCCGGTTCGACCGGGTCAAACCAGCCCTATTTAGCTTACAGACTGGTTCGACCGGCCTGCAGGCCGGTCCAGGGACGGCTCCTACATGTCTAGGCACACGAGAGCTTCGGTCGGCGAGATCCGGCAATCTCGCCGGATGACCCAAGCCACCAATGGCCTAGGTCTTCACCTTATGAACTCCACCTACCTTTTTCGACGATAGGGCCTGCCATTCGACTACTCGTCGGCCATAAAAAACAAACCAGCCTCTTCGAGGCATTTCATCAAGCAAATGGGGGGCACATAAAAAATCAAGGGATCTCGACCTCCTCCAGCGACCCGGTTGACTCCGACGGCTGCGATTTGCCTTTGACAGTGAGTGGTGGTTGAGACCGATGACGGTATGGGTCAAGATTTGCGCGAAATGGCCGGCGCAAGTCCCGACCAAATCGTGCCAAAAAACAAGGGAAAATAAGGGGTGTCTTAGCCGAGAAGGCTCACCAGTTGGTGACACTTCTGGGGGGCTTCCGGCTGGTCTGAGGCCGTCGGCAAGACGATTGGCTACCTTTTCACGGCCGGTGGACTCTCGGTTTACTCTCTCTCTGTTTTCTCTCTGATTCTCTCTCTTCTTCTTTTTTCTCTTTTTCTGTTTTTTGTTCAAAAACCCCCACCGCGTCTCGGTCTCTCTCGCTGGTTTTTATAGGCGACAACAGGCTCACTCTCTCTGATCTCATCTCTTCCATCAATGGCCTGCACCGATCTATGCCTACTCGGGACTTTTGTGGCCGTTTAGGCTGGTGCAAGGGGTGCTCTAGCATCCAAGAAAAAAAGGGGCAAGGAGAGAAAGAAAGGCTGGGAAATGAGGAAGAAGGGGACTGGCCATCAATGCCAGTGCCCCTTGCCGTGCTCCCCTATCCATCCTCTGCTCAGAGGGGATAGGGATGGCCGCTCCATTGTCCATTAGTTGGACGGTGGAGAAACAGGGTAGAACAGGGGGGGAGAGAGAGGGGCCGGCGGGGAGGAGTAAGAAGAGAAGAAGTTGGGCCGAGCCTAGCCCGGCTCAGGAGAAAGGGGAAAAAGAAAGAGAAGAAAAGAGTGGGCTGGGCCCGCGTAAGGGGAAAAAAGAAAAAGAGAGAGCCGAGTCAACCTGGCCCATTCCAAATTTTTTTTATTTTTTTTTAAAAAATTTTAATTTGAAAATTAATCAAGAAAACATGCTCTAATAAGCCCTACTAATGCAAATGTGCCTAATGTCTATATGCAATGTGCTTGGAATTAAAAACATTTTTTTTAGGAATTAAAACTTAATTACTAATTTTTGCATAATTAATTTTGGGCAAATTAAAATAGGTGTCAAACACTTGTTAACACTATGATTTATCATGTCTTGAATATACATCTTTGTCACGTATTTTCTTATATCGATGTCTCAAAAATATCGACCTTAAAGTAGGGGTGTGTAAAGGAATCGAGAATCGCTTGGAACCGGACCCTACCAGCCCAGAACCGATGGTTCTCATGAGGACTAGTCCGGTGCTCGGTTCGAATTTATTGAAACTGGTGAGTACCGTTCAGTTCCCGGTCCAAGGCATGGAGCCACCTGTCCGCTCACCCGGACCGAACCGGTATATATATATATATATATATATTTTAAAAAAATATTATGGGATTGGGGATGATATTTTTGAGTGTGCACGACTATTGTCTAAGATGGTGGCTCTGTAAAGAAGAGGAGAGAGAGGGGAAAGGGTCTTGGTTTTCTAAATAATTCAGGCCAACCCCATATTTTTTTCTAACCGGTCTTGCCTCTATGACTCTTATATGGCAATCCATGTGTGTATACAAATTCCATCATGTGATACATATGAACTCGGAGACGCCTTCTCTCTTCGTCTTCTGTGAGAGATTCTTGAAGTTGGTCGTTGTCTACAACGCTTGCAGATGGGGTTGGGGCCAATAACCCAATACGTTCGTTTGTTCATCAGTCCAACTTGAGGACTATAATATTAAGGGTTAATACCACAAAAAATCATAAACCGGTACACTTGTGACAGATTTACCCCAAATTATTTTTTTGACCATAAAAAACTCCAAACTAGTACATCTATGACAATTTTAGCCCGAACTATTTTCTTGACCATCAAAAACCCTAAACTAGCACACCTGTGATAATTTTACCCCGAACTAATTTTTTAATATTATTTTTTCGAATTTTTTTAGTTTTTCTTTTCTTTTCTATTTCTTTTCCTTTCCTTTTTTTTTTTCCTTTTTTAGTTTGAAAGCAAAGCCAAAGCAGAGGAGCCATCGTCGTCATCCCAAACGGTAAATAAACGCCCGCAATGTCCACCATTCCCGCTCCCCTTCCTACTACTCACCCTGTCTCGGCGTCCTCTTCCGTCATCCCACTGCACCACCACCCTTCACACGTCTCTCCTCCACCGGTACCCGGCAACACCTTCCCCATCACCACCTCCTCTGCTCTTCCTCCTCCTCCTCTTCTACAACCTTCGCTTCCTACCCCTCCTCACTCTTCATGGATCGAATCCCTCTGCTCCCTAGCCACGTTGAACCTTTTCTAGGACGCCGTTTGCACCTACGCAGACATGATGGCTCTCGCCAATATCCCTCCCGACCAATTCCCTTTCCCTGCTTTCCTTAAGGCCGCCACGAGCCTCCGAGACCTCAATCTTGGGAGGCAGATAAGCTGTTAAACTTGGGTATGAGCAATCTTTCGTTACCGTGGCCAATACCCTGTTGACCATGTATGATAAGTGCGGGGACATCGGGAACGTCTTTAAGCTGTTCAACATAATACCTAAGAGGGATCAAGTTTCTTGGAACTCTATGCTCGCGGCACTGTGTCGAGATGAAGAGTGGGTTCTTGTGTTGGATTGCTTCCGTTCGATGGTGGTGGAAAATTTGGAGCCCAGCTCCTTCACTTTGGTGAGTTTGGCGCTCGCATGCTCAAACCTGCTATGAGGTGATGATGGCTTAAAGCTTGGGAAGCAAGTTCATGCTTATAGTTTGAGGAAAGGGGATCGGAAAACGTTTACCAACAACTCTTTGATGGCTATGTATTCAAAGTTGGGAATGGCGGGCAACTCAAGGGCTTTGTTTGAATCGTTTGAAGACTGTGATCTGATTTCATGGAACACCATCATAAGCTTGTTAGGCCAAAATGAATGCTTCTTGGAAGCTTTGATGCTCTTAGTTCACATGGTTTGTGATGGAATTAGTCCTGACGGAGTAACGATAGCCATCCCCCACCTCCAGCTGATCGCCGGACTGGCCAGAGGTTGAAGATGAAGGAAAAAAAAAGGAAAGGAAAGGAAAAAAAAAGATAAGAAAAACTAAAAAAATTCAAAAAATAAAAAAATAATATTAAAAAATTAGTTTTGAGTAAAATTGTCACAGGTGTACCAATTTAGGATTTTTGGTGGTCATAAAAATAGTTTGGGGTAAAATTATCACAGATGTATCAGTTTGAGGTTTTTTATGATCAAAAAAATAGTTTAGGATAAATCTATCACAAGTATACCGGTTTATGATTTTTTGTGGTATTAACCCTAATATTAATTGATAAATGTATTTTTGTAAGAATTGTGTGCGGTCTGATTCTCGGGTGGGTCCATGAAATAAACGTACGATTCCCAATTTCAAATTTTTGGAATTGGTCCTTAGTGGGCAGTTCTTGATTTTAGGATAAGAAAAGCCCACCCGAACCACGCTCACCTCTACCCTAAAGTGTTGAACCTATTGTACGGATATCAATTCAATTATAAGCTTTTTCATTTTGCTAATTTACTCTGAAATCTTCATGCAAAATTCCAATGTACTCCTTCCGTTCAATTTTCGTTGGAAATTAATGATGCGGCTGTCTGATCATCACCTGCCGTCTTACATGGCACATCGTCACATTAGCAATTTTTAGCAAAAATTGACTAGAGCAAAAGTTTAGGATTAAATTGGCCAATTATTGGTCGAGGGAGAAGGAAAAAGAAAAGAAAAATTAAAGAAAAGAAAAAATAATCAAAAATATGAATTTCTGTTTAAAATATTCTTATAAGAATGAACATTTCATTAACCAAGGATCTAAGCATGGGCGCTAAGGATCCACGAACGACCTTTGTGGATTAGATGTCGAGTGTTGGGGATCCAAGCATGGCCTTTATGAGCCTATGGGTTCGGGTGTCGAGGAATCGGGCACGAGCACCAAGGGTTTAGGCTTGGCCTTGATGGACCTGAGCATATACACTTGGGCCTCGAGCTTGGTCTCGGTGGACCCAGGTTTGGCTATTGGAGACTTGGTCCTAAATGCTAGGACCAGGGAATCAACGTTAGGATTTTCATGGCCAAGCATAGAATTTTGAGTCCAAGCATCGATACTTAGTCATATTTTGGAAAATGTTTTCCGACTTTCAAAAGAACAAATTATTTTCCTGAATTTAAGCATAAGTTTTTCTTTGACTAGAAAAATATTTTCCATTGACTCATTTTCCTAAATGAACCAAACGGCAGAAAATAAGGAAAATGTTTTCCCAAAAAATATTTTTGCGAATAAGCGGAGCCTAAGGATGCGTATGGTAACGTTTCTATTTCTAGGAACAATTTCTTTTCAGAAATAGTTTTTTCTATTTCTATTTCCTGGAAGAGTTTCTGAGCAAAATAATGCGTTTGATAACTGCACAAAATTTCTACTTCTAGAACAGAAATGTGTTTGGTAACTGCACAAAATTTCTATTTTTGAAATAGAAAAAGGAACAGAAATGCGTTTGGTAACTGCATAAAATTTCTATTCTCAATTTTTTGCATTTAAATCTATATCTTTTATTTAACTATAAGTGCAAGTTTTTTTTGATAATCTAGGGAACCCCCGCACGGCCGACAGCCGAGGAGTAAACCCTGGGGGCGATACGTGCTAATCACCACACACGTGCCACCGGTTAAGTCACCCTGCGGCGCTCGGGATTCGAACACTCAACCTTTTGCAAGAGGAAGAGTGCGCGCTCCAGCAACGCCACCCAGGCAGGTGGTATAAGTGCAAGTTATAAGTGAAAAAAAAATCAATAAGCATGATTTATTGGTTTGTCTAATCCTTTTTAGGGGTTTAAAACCCCTTTTAATCCCTAAACTAAGGAATCTTAAAAAATACCACTTGGGCACCTCAAAAATTTAAATTTCACTCAAAGTGAATGGCCACAGGTATTCTAAGCCATTATGTGAATTTTTTTATATTTTTTTGGGGTAAAATTTATTAAAATTTTTTACTTTCCCTAAATCTGTTTCTTTTTATTTTTCCGAAAATTTTTTATGAAATTTTTTTAATTTTTTCAATTTCGAAATTTTGCAAATATTTAAGGGTTTTATGAGTTTTTCTGATTTTTATGGATCTTTTGAGAATTTTTTTGATTTATATGAATTTTGGGAATTTTTTAATTTTCTAATTTTTCATGCGATTTTTCTGAAATTTTTCTAATTTTTATGAATTTTCTGAATTTTTTAATTTATTCTAAGCCATTATGTGAATTTCTTCTTTTTTTTTGGGGAAAACTTTATTAAAACTTTATACTTTCCCAAAATTTGTCTCTTTATATTTTCGAGAAAGCTTTTTATGAATTTTTTAAAATTTTTTCAATTTCGAAATTTTGCAAATTTTTATGGGTTTTCTGAGTTTTTCTGATTTTTATGGATTTTCTGAGAATTTTTTTGATTTTTATGAATTTTTGGAATTTTTAAATTTTTTATAATTTAATTATTTTTTTTTTAATTTTTGCCGAGAATGGACCGGACCAATGCTTTGAGACGGTTTGCAAACGACGAAGGATGGAGGAGGAGCTGAGGTTGCAGCTTGAGGACCAGACCTTTCTATTTCTATTTCTATTTCTAGGAATAAAGAAGTAGATTTTTTCTACTTCTTATTTCTACTCTAAATCTATTTGTTGGCCACTTTTCTATTTCAGGAAATAGAAAAATAAAATGCGTTACCAAACGGATTTCTGTTCTTTTTTTGTTCTAGAAAACAGAAAAACAGAAAAATAGAGAAACATAAGCGTTACCAAATGTGCCCTAAGTGTCTTTCTAAGTATGCTTCGTTACGCTGAAAAACTAATGCTTACAATGGGGTTTTTTTTTTTAAATTTTTAGGATATCTTTGTGTCAATTCTCTTATCGATGGAGCAAATCAGATAATAATTAAGCAGACTATTTTCTCCATATTAAGTCGAACAATTATGCAGTTTATATTGTGTTATTTCGAGACAAAGATCGCAACAAATGGTAATATCTCTTTTTTAAAATGCCTTAACGTGTCTCCCATGCACGGAAAGCTGCTGAGTTCGCTTTAAGCATCGGATCGAATCCACCCTCTCCCTCCCCGGAAAATTGCACATTTTCCTCAAGTAAAAGACGGGCATCCTCCGAGCTTCCTGTCAACTTGCTCAACGCTTTCCTCGTACACACTGTGTGTATAAATGCAACTGCGCTCTTTGTTGCTGTTGTAGTCCTTCCAATATGGCATCTCACTCGGCTCTGCTATGCTCACTCCTCTTCCTATTGATAGTGGCATTAAGCATCCCTAGCTGTACAAGCTCCTCTTCCAATTTCTGTTGCCGCCCGAACTCCTTTGCCTCCTCCTCCACCATTCAGATCTCCTCCTCCTCGACAGCGCAGACCACCATCACTGGATGTAAACTAAGCCAGAGGTGGAAGCCACGGAAGCAGAGGTAGTGGTGGTGCAGATCAAGGCGGCTTCAGCTATGGGTACGAATTGGGTGGCAGCTTTGGTGTTGGGCATCAGCCGGATGGCAATCGTTCAGGCGGTGATGGCTTGGATGGAGGTGGTGGTGCATAGATCGTTAGGAAGACTTCTCCAGGTTCTCCCTGAGAAACAAGGCGGGTGCGGTTCTGTGCACTCCTAGTGCCTTTTGTATATCCCTAGGGCTATGTTGATCAATAAAGAAACCAACAATATGGTTTTTAATATCCTCGAAATGCTTCATTCGATTTTGCTTCGCTTCTTTTAATCGGATTAGTCTTATTCTATACACCTTAATTCGCTTAATTATTGTCGCGACCGACCTTCATTTTTCTCAACATACAAAAAGGGTCTCGCTTGGTACGCGCTAAGTCTAGGTTCATGACTTAACTTGGGCTCTCCCAAGCCCATACCATATCACGACTTAGGGTTTAGGTTTTTAACCTGCAAGTGGTTTATATCAAGGAGTCGTCACTAATCGATTTGGGGTGGGTTAATTAGAAATCCAAATAAAGTTATGGGAGAATCACCCTATTCTTACGGACCAGATATTAAATAAGTTTGGGTACTTGGTTATACTAGTTGGATAACCAATGCCCTTTCGGTACCTTTTTTTCCCGTTCATTTCTGAAAATATTTGTCAAATAATTTGGATTGATTTTAGGACCTTTATCCTAACACGTGAGTTGATCAAGCAAGTGCATAATCATAAACGATTAGTAGTTACAATAGATATGCAGCCTAAGGTTCTAACCCTAACTAAGGCGAACAACGTTCAAAGCATAACAATTTATGCAATCATATTCTAATTAAAAACAACATGCATAATAACAATACAACAATAATTTAAAACATATCACATGATTTAGAAAAATATTAGACAATACTATATCTAAATCATACCCTAATTTTAAAAGAAAAAAAAAGAAATTCTTTTTTAAAATATTTTTATAAAATAATTATAAAATAATAATATAATATTAAAAATCGAGTCGAGTCAGTCAAATCTGACCTAGGGCGTTAACCTGGGTCAGGTCGTTGATTTGGATCAGTTAGAATTGACCCAAGTCAACGAATCTGACTCAGGGCGTTGACCCAAGTCGGGTCAGTTGATCCGGATTGGGTTAGAATTGACCCGAGTCAACGGATTCGACCCAGGGCATTGACCCGGGTCAGGTCAGTTGATTCGGGTCGGGTCAATCCCGCGTGCACAAACACGTGGGGATGCCGGTGGAGCCAAAATTGGCCGGCGCCGGCCTAAAATCGACCTTTGAGGACCATCAACAAGTTTTCTCACCCACCTAGATCGCCGTCCGATCACTTGCTCGCCGGCTAGTGACCGAATCAAAACCGGCCTCATTGAGGCATTTCATTGAACACCTAGCATGCACAATCAAAACAGAGGCATTCCGACCTGTTCCGAGGCCTCGCCATCCTTCGACGACTTGTCCTTACGTTCGGCAACGACGTACAAACTGTAGGGGACAACGGTATAGGCTGGGATAGCACGAAACGACCGGCGCGAGTCCCAACCAAACCGGACACCAAAACAAGACAAAATAGGGACAGTCGGGATCGTGAAAGGCTCGCCGGTTGACAACGCGTCCGGGGGGTCTCTAGCCGATCTAAGGGCAACGACGATGCTGCTGGTACTCCTTCTCGCTCCTACGTGATCTCGGTATGCTTTCTTTCTCTCTCTATTCTTTCTCTTCTCTTTGTCTCTGTTTCTCCCTGTATCTTTGTTTCTCTCTCCAAATGATCGACCCCTTATTTGTCTCTCTCGTCGATTTTTATAGGTGACGACCAGCTCACTCTTTCTGAGCTCATCTCTTCCGTTGATGGCCTGCACTGGCTTATGCCTACTCGAGACTTTTGTGGCCGTTGAGGTCTATGCGGGGGCTGCTCTGACATCCGGGAAGAAGGGGGAAAAGGAGGAGAGATGGCCGGGAAATGGAGAAGGAGGGGGCTGGCTATTAATGTCAGTCCCCTTGCCGTGTTCCCCTGTCCATCCTCTGCTCGGAGGGGACAAAGGATTAGGGGTGATCGGTTCCAGGGTGGGTAGGGTCCCGACCTGGAACCTGGAACCTACCCTGTTATAACCGGTTCTCATTTTTTGGAACCTGGAACCTACCCTGTTTTCCCTAGACCCTGTTTTGGAACCTACCCTGTTTTTCCGGTCCGGTTTCAGGGTCTACCCAGTACCCTGTTTTTTTTTCTTTTCCTATTACAGAAATTCGAAGCAAAATAAACAATCCACAAAGAGGTCCCAAAGTAGATCACATTTGTCCTCCAGCATCAAATCAATAGTGTTAAAGATCAGGTAAAAGCATAAGACGCTCTAACGTTCACAAGCGCACAAAATTTGGCAGTAAGTCACTTCAGTGATGCAATATAAGCATCAGCGTCGATAATTATTCCACCCTCTCAACAAAAATAACTATTCAGAAAAATTATATACACCAATCAACCACCATGGGCATGGTATAACCAAGCTCAAAATTTCAAAAAACTATCAAAAGATATAATAATAATGTCATCAAAACAGCAAAGTCCTCACCATGAGCAATTGCACTAGTGGACTGTGTGGGCTCCTCACTTTCATCAGCATCCTGACAAAGTAAAAAAAGAGAAGATCCGCTCGCTGAGATTGACATGTGCTAAGAACTCTACAGCTATATGGACATCCACATTAACCATAACATAATCTGCTTCATATTACAATTCCATCCAAGCTTAAAGTCTGAATTTATTAATGATGACCAGTATCAAGTTTGAATGACTTCATTATTACCCTTGTTTAATCATAGCAGCAAATGAAAAACAGTAAATAGGCACAAGAAAAATGATTAACTCTATTTTATTTCCAAAATCATGCGGTTGTCCAAAACCAAGTGGCACAGAGCGACCTAATTACATCTCATTTAGCTGACCACTAAGACGATTGCATGATAAGAATCAGTTATTCCAAAGATCTTCAAAAATTAAGTCATTCCAAAGATCTTCAAAAATTAAGTCAACCATTTGAAACTTGACCTAGTAATTTGCTCACCACACAACTTGTACTGTTTGCAGAAGTTATGTTTGATATCGCGCTAAAGAGGCAATCAAGCTAAGCAAATACCCATTACCCATAATCAAAACTCCAGCTTCAATAATCTTTTCTTATCTATCTTAACTTTTCTCACATCATAGCAAGAGTAACAAAAAATAGATAACCAGGATGAAGGAACAATGGCTCAAACAATAAGCAGGAAATCTGAAAAGTTGACTTCAACTTTCAGACTGCATCCTCCAACAGCTACTCCCCTAAAGCATACATGTCTACTGTGAGGAAAATGTAAAACGCAGATGTTGCCTATCTACAAACGTCAACTTTATGCCACGGGCAAACACTAAAAGATGTCATCTTTCAGTTTGAAGGTAAAAGATTTCAAGTCTTCATCATAAGAAAAGGAGAATGCGGGTACCTGAGGTTTGAGCTCGACCACATCACAGATCCTTCCTGCATTTCATTAACATGAAAAAGGGACTTGCTTTGCGCAAAAAATTAGAACTTTTCTTGAACTCAGCTCTCGCCGAGTGTATTGAGCAACAGCATTGCGAAATTGCAAGCATAAGACTATAAACCCGTTTGCAAGCATAAGAATATAAATTGCGGCAACGAGCGGCGAGCCCACCGCGGGCGACGTGCGGCGAGCACCCTGCGGCGAGCACCCCGTGGCAACGAGCGGCGAGCAGCCGCAGCAACGAGCCAAGCCGTGGCGACGAGCGGCGAGCACCCTGCGGGCGACGAGCGGCGAGCACCCCGCGGGCGACGAGCGGCGAGCACCCCGCGGGCGATGAGCGGCGAGCAGCCGCAGCAACGAGCCAAGCCGCGGCGACGAGCGGCGAGCACCCCGCGGGCGACGAGCGGCGAGCAGCCGCAGCAACGAGCCAAGCCGCGGCGACGAGCGGCGAGCACCCCGCGGGCGACGAGCGGCGAGCAGCCGCAGCAACGAGCCAAGCCGCGGCGACGAGCGGCGAGCACCCCGCGGGCGACGAGCGGCGAGCACCCCGCGGGCGACAAGCGGCGAGCACCCCTTGGGCGACGAGCTGTGAGCAGCTCCGGCGACGAGCTCTTGCGGGTGGGTTTTTACTTAGAAGGGCAAGAAGAGAGCCAAGACTCGAGACTGAGAAGTGAGGCTGAGAATTGAGAGTCTGATTTAGGGTTTTTACTGTTTTTACAGTAACTTCAAACCGGTTCTAAAAACCGGTCCGGGTGGGTTTTCACCTAGACCCGGAAACCGGACCGGTTTCAACCGGTTCCAAAAATATAGAACCGGTTCCCGGACCGGTTCAAACAAGAACCGGTTCCCGGACCTGTTTTCCGGGTGGGCCGATCCGGTTCCCGGGTAAACCCGGTCCGGTTGCACACCCCTACAAAGGATGGCCGCTCCATCGTCCATCAATTGGATGATGGAGAAGCAGGGGAAAATATAGAAGAGAGAGGGGCCAACGAGGAGGAGGAAGAAGAGAAGAAGCTAGGCCGAGCCGGGCCCAGCTCGCGTGGGGAGGGAAAAGAAAAAAAAGAAAAGTGGGCTGGGCCCGTACGGGGGGAGAAAAGAAAAAGGAAAGGGCCGGGTCGAGCTGGCCGCAACCCGAAGTTTTTTAAAATTTTAATTTTTTTATAAAAAAAATTCTCATAGACCTTATTAATATAAATGTGCCTAATTTCTATATGCAATGCATTTAAATAGAAATACTTTTTGTTTTAGGAATTAAAGAAAATTAACTTCTAAATTTTATGCAATTAATTTTGGGCAAATTAAAATAGGTGTCAACAATTATAAGTTATTAAACAATCGGAAATAAGAAAGAATATGATCGCGATGGTAAATATAAGTCATTTAATGGTTGCTCACATTAAGCATGGATATTCCTAAACTTTCCAAGTTGAGCCAATTTTCATTTGTCGAATCCCCAATACTTCATGGGAGATAGAGTAGTTGCCCATTGTCGTCTATGTGGCTTTGCCGTTGCTAGGGTTGCTCTCGCCATTGTTGGTGCCAAACGAGCTCATGACCGCAATAAAAATTGATGATTTTGTCATCATAGATACATCGCCGGCATCGTTTCGTAACCATGGATGATCATACTTCATATCAAATTGCATCATAGTAAGTACGAAGTTAAAATACTCTTAAAAAAAGAAACGTGAATTGGGTAAATGTCACGAAAAATCTTAAACCGGCACATTTATGACAAATTTAGCCAAAATTAATTTTTGGATCACCAAAACCCCTAAACTGGTATACCTTTGATAAATTTATCCCAAATTATTTTTTGAGTCACCAAAAACCCCAAATTGGTACGTACGAGACACATTTATCTTCTTCTGTAGCTTCCGTCAAAATTTACCTTAAAAATATGGAACTGAATGACACATGGCAATAACCTAGTTGGCGTGGCAAGTCCACATAAATTCCCTAACTCTCTCTCTCCATCAATTAGCCCTAATTTGAAAACAAATAGGGCTCATTCTGTATCTCCCTTAGAGCACAAAAAACCCTAGATTGTCTTCCAACATACTTCGTTGATAGAGTTGGAAAATGACGCGCTTCTCTTCGAACCACTTCCAATTGAAGCCATTAGACATCCTAATTTAGTGATTTGGATGAGTTATCTAAACAAGCCCAAAAAAAAAAAACAAAGGCAAGAAAATTATCAGAGATAAAAGTGTGCTCCAACAAGTTCCGATGATGAAGACGACGATGAAGGAGGGTGTTCGATGAAGAGGAAGACAAAGAAGGATTAGAGTGCTCTAAGGAGGAGAGAAAGAGATAGAGAGAGAAAGAGAGAGAATGAGCCCTATTTATTTTCAAATTAGGGCTAATTGAATAAACAGAGAGAGAGAGAGAGAGAGAGAGAGAGAGAGTTATGAATTTCCACGTGAACTAACCAGTTCTACTGAGTCATTGTTATGTATCATCTAGCTCAATAATTTTATTGTAAAATTTGATGAAGCTAATGGATGATAAATATGTCACGCATATATCAATTTGGGCTTTTTGGTAACCCAAAAATTTGGCGTACTAGTTTGAGGTTTTCTTGATAGTAACCCAAAAATTTGCTAAATAAATTCAAATTTTCATTTTTCTCTCATATATAAATTATTTTTTTATAAATGAAGAGCTCTTTTCTCAAACTTTATCAATCCTACGAAAGAAGTTAAAAATGATAACTTGTAATGGATAACATAAATTTTAAATACTTTTTTGAATTTTGAATTTTTTTTATTTTTTTGTTCTCTTTTTTTCTTTACTTTGTTTTTTTTTTGAACTTTTGGTTGCTAGCCGACCTTTGCCTGGCCTAGATCTGGTGAGGGTCGCTAGGCAACCGCCGCTGGCCAAAAGTTAAGACAAAAAAACAAGTAAAGAAAAGAAAAGAAAAGAATAAAAATTCAAAAAATATTAAAATATTATTAAAAATGTCAACATCAATATCGGCCGTGTCATGTAAGATAACCAGTATCCACATTAATAATTTACGGCCAAAATTAGCCGAATTGATTCAATTAGCAAAATGTGAAAATATTTAAAATTCCATTGGTACAATTAAAAGACTTAAAAGTGAATTGATATAAATGTAATGGGTTTGAAATTTTTTTTTTTGGGTAATTCTCTCTATGTTCATCAAAGGATAGAGTTTTATAAAGATCGCAACAAATGCTAAAACACTTTTTAAAATGCCCCTACGTGTACACCATACACGAAAAGCTGCAGAGTCGATTCTCTTGCTTTGCAGCACGCTTCAAGATCCACTCTCTCCCTGCCTGGAAAACCGCACACTTTCGTCAAGGAAAGAGAGATTTTGGGGGGCACATCAGGCAGATAATCGAACTCTGGAGGCAAATTTCGAGGTACACAAGCTATAATCAAACATGAGATGACACATATGGGTACAAGTAAGATGACATTTATGCACTCACACACGGCCTTTGTTGATTGACTAGTTACATCACGCGTCGAGTATATACACATTTTTGTTTTTTCTTTTGTCAAAACGAATCAACTTCATTTAATTACCAAACACGAACTACAAGGGAAATTAACATCCAAGTATAGCAAGTCCTGAAGGGGTTGGGGGCTTGGAAAGCCAATTATGAAAAGCAAAGTACATATACGACAAAATTGATACTTGTAATCTTTTTTCTTTTATCTTGATATCTCGTTGTACCGTTTCTTTAAAAAAAAGAAGAAGCTATCTTCCCATTTATGAAAAGCAATTTATAGAGCAGCCCTCTTTCATTGTTTAAGCCGTGTAAATTATCGCCCACGAAGCTCCTCACATGGATATATTGCTAAGGCGTAAAATAACTTGTGATCAATCATATTATTTCATTGTCATTAAAACATACGAAGCTCAATTATAAATGTTGATGGAGTAATAGCATAAAATATACTCTATGATCACAATAATCTATTGTACGGTTCATGATCAAATATCACGAGTGTTTGTCATTAGAAAAGGTGAAATCAAAATATCATAAGATGGGTATAATGTGACTTTCTTACCTTATGAAAAGAATAAAGAGTAATTTGCACAGTTAAAAAAGAGAGAGATGTAGTTCTAATCAAAGTTGAAGTTCTTTTGTGGAGGGCTTCCCATTACATGAATCATCTGTTTTTTTACCTTATGTATTAGTCTGACTTTATTATTGGGCTAGAAAATCACCATAAGGCAAAAGGAATATCATGGATCATATACTCAAAGATATAAATGATGGGTAAAAGCTGATTTATTATAAGGATGTTAATAGTTAGAGCTGCACCAAATTATTTGTTGAATATTCTTTTTTAGGAAAAAGTGGGAGTGGTATAGGTCCCCTTCAAATCTACGAAACCGATAGTTCTAGATTTCATGTTCTAAGAGCATGTGGGATAGGTTTCTGTGTTCTAAAAATTGGGGACCAGTAGTTACCTGTAATCCGCACACTTCTCTGCAAGTGGATTCATCGGCATTCGAAATACCATCCTAATATCAACATGCTCAACGACTTGATATCCACAAATCCCGACATATAAATCTATTGGCAGTGTTAGGTATGTCGAGATTCGTTACTAAAACTTGCTTTACCAGTAGGCATGGCCAACTTTGGTTAATATTGAATTTAAAAGATTGTGGGTCCATAAATACCTAATGATTTTCTTGCCACATCGCGCACTGATCATAGGGATATAAGTCCAATTTTGCTCTAAATTTAATGCTGTGAGGATAAGAATGCCGGAACATGGAAAAGAATCAACCAAAAAAAATGCAATTTCAAAGTCCGAAGGAGAAATGAATCCAATTGCCTTCCCAAAATGGCCGCCACATGATGCCTTATAAATCTTTGCTTCTGCATTTTGATTCTTTCAGAGCACCTTATAAACCAAGCGAGACCGAACCAAATTAACTCGAGACAGACCACAACAAACATGGCAGCGGCGGTGACGACGACCACTTTGTCCCTCGTCCTTTTCCTTTCCCTCCTATCGGCATCGATTATCTCCAAAACTGAAGCGCAGGTCGAACCTGTTGTTCATGTGACGAGCGAATTACCTGGCAACACAAATCCGATGCACATCCATTGCATCTTGAAGGACTTAGTTGTGATTGATCAGGCGCTAAGCGCGGGCCAGAACTGCAGCTGGACCGCTAAGGAGAAGACGCTGTACAGCTGTGCGGCTGCGTGGACGGGGAAGATCGGGTCGTGGTCCGCCTTCGAGCCCAGCCGGGACGTGGGCCACAGTCAAGTGCTTTGGTTGGTGAAAGTGGATGGCTTCTACCTTAGCTGGGATGGCAGTGGCTGGGTCAAGAAGGCCATTTGGAATACGGAGTGAAGTGAACTTTTGAGGGTGCCTTTTTTTGGGGCTTTATATAGTTGTATAATTTAATTTCTCATGGAAAATGAATCGAATAATGTTATTTTTAAGGTTAATATCATGAAAAACCCTAAATTAGTACACTTGTGATAATTTTACCCAAAACTAATTTTTTTATCACAAAAAATCCCAAATTGATATACCTGTGACAAATTTACCCCGAACTATTTTTTTTACCACTAAAGACCCCACACTGGTACACTTGTGACAATATTATCCCAAACAAATTTTTTGACCACCAAAAACCTAAAATTAGTACACCTGTTATAATTTTATCTCAAATTAGTTTTTTGACCACAAAAAACTCCAAATTGGTACACCTGTAATAAATCTATCCCGAACTATTTTTTTTACCACCAAAAACCCCATACTGGTACACTTATGATAATTTTACCCCAAACTAATTTTTTGATCACAAAAAACCCAAAACTAGTACATTGTCACAATTTTATCCCAAACTAATTTTTTGACCACTTAAAACCCCAAACTGGTACATTTATAACAAATTTACCCTCCGTTAGTGTCCGTTAAATTGGATTAATATCACAAAAAATCATAAATTGGTAAACTTGTGACAAACGGAGGAGTAAAACCCTAAATTGGTACATCTGTCAACTATCACATGTCATCAAATTTAATAATTTGATAGTAAAATTTAACGGAAACTAATGGAGGGCAAATTTGTTACAAGTGCACCAGTTTGAGATTTTTCTTGGTATTAACACAATCTTACGATGAACTTTTGAAATCATTTTTAGTGCGAAATAACTTAAAATGAATTTTTTAGTGCAAAATAACCAAAGATGGTATACTAAATGATGAGACAAATTTAAAATGGTTATTTAAATTGGCCAAATTTAGAGTAATAGAACTGTTTGTCCTGTTTTTCATGAGTCACAATAACCAAAGACGTTCACGGAATTTATGTAAAGTAGAAATTACCCCGTGCAATGACACTGTTGTTATAAAAAAATCGAATCATCTATCTAAACAATACCAAATCCTTCTAATGCCTTTTACATTTTATTTTGATCAAAAGAAAGTGTTCATTCGGCAACCGGACAAAATTGCTACTTGTAATCTTTTTTCATCTTTATAATCTTGTTGTACCAAATTAGTAATAAAAGTATTAATGACACGAAAAACCCCAAATTGGTACATTTGTGACAAATTTACCATTCGATAATTTCCATTAAGTTGGATTAATATCACAAAAAATCACAAACTAATATACATGTGACAAACGGAGGGTAAAACCCCAAACTGGTACATCTATCAACTTACACATGTCATCTAATTTAGCAATTTAACGGTAAAATTTAACAAAAACTAACGAAAGGTAATTTTATCACAGACGTACTAGTTTGGGGTATTTAGAAGTAAAAAAATTAGTTTTGGGTAAATTTGTTACGGGTTTACTGATTTGGGGTTTTTGTGATAGTAACCCAAAATAAAACCATCTTCCCATTTGTGAAAGGCAATTTATAAAAAAGCCCTCTTTCATTGTTTAAGCTATGTAAACTGTAAATTATTGTCCACGAAACTCTTCATGTAGATAGTGCTAAAGTGCAAAATAACTTATAATCATATTATTGCATTGCATCTAAATCATACAAAGCTCAATTATAAACGTTGATGGAGTAATATTCTAGCATAAAATATACTCTATATGATCACAAAAATCTATTGCGCAGTTCATGATGAAATATCGAAAGTGTTTGTATTTAGATAAGGTGAAATCAAAATATCATGATATGGGTATAATGTGACTTACTAACTTTACGAAAAGTGAAAAGAGTCATTTGCACATTAAAAAAGAGAGAGGTGTAGCTCTAATCGAAGTTAAAGTTCTTATGTGGAGGGTTTCCCATCACATGAATCATCTATTATACCTTATTCATTAGTTTTCCTTTATTATTTGGCGAGAAAATCACCATAAGGATATAAATGATAGGCAAAAGTACACCACAAGTGCCATAACTTGTGTACGACGATCACTTTGATGCCATAACTTTTTTTCGAATTACTTTGGTGCTAACTTTTTTGAAAAACAATCATTTTAGTATCAATATTGACGTGGCTCGCCGGAAATCCGATGTGGCGCTGACACAATTCGCCGGAAAGGTCCACAGCTCACTGGAGAGGTCCAATCAGCATTAATAATAAAAAACGACGCCGTTTAGCCCGCTGACATGTATTTTTTTAAAAAATATTATATTATATTATATTTTAATTAATTAATTTAAAAAAGGCCCTGCAGCAGCAGTGAGGGAGCCCTCACTGCTGCCGCCGCCAAGCTACCACCGTCGGGAAGGGTCGACGGTGGTGGATGCAGTGGTAGGTGAGGGCCGGATCCGGCGAGACGAGACCTCGTCGTCACCTGGGTCACAACGGCGAGGCACGGCCTCGACTTCGCTAGGCGAGGCGAAACCTCGCCTTTGTCGGGCGAGGCGAGACCTTGCCGTCGCAACGCAGGCGACGACGAGGTCTCGCCTCGCCGAATCCAGCCCTCACTGAGCGAGGCAAGGTCGTTGGGCCTCGGCCTGTGGCTAGCGACCCTCACCGACCACTACGCCCACCACCGCTGGCCCTTCCCAGCGGTGGTGGCTTGGCGGCAGCAGCGGCGAGGGCTCCCTCACCGCCGCTGCAACCTTCTTTTTTTTATAATAATAATAATATTTTTTTTCTAAAAATTAAAAAAATTCAAAAAAAAGTCACGTAATTTCCACGTGTATAAGTCAGACCATTTTTTTTTAATATAAATGCCAGGTCAACTTTTTGGCCGGAGTCACTAAAGTGATCAATTTTCCTCCAACTTAACACCAAAGTCATCCGAAAAAAAGTTATGGCATTAAAGTGATCGCCGTACACAAGTTATGGCACTTGTGGTATACTTTCGCCATAAATGATGGGTAAATGCTGATTTATTTCTTTTCTTTTTACCTTGGATGTTACTATAGTATTGGGATTTTATTAGGATTACTGACACAAACACTTCTTGAATTTTGGTTCAATGTGCAATTTGATCCCTAAACTTTTAATTTGTTTAATATAGTCCATAGACTTTAGCCTAATATTCAATGTGATGCAAGAACTTTTATTTTATTTAATGTGGTCCTTTGTCACACCTCGAACCCCACTATGCGTGAAACATCCCGCAAAGGTCGTTAAGTATGCGACGTCCTAGAACTCATTGCCGACCCAATCGAATCACTAACGAATAAACGCATGCGGAAGTGAACTAGAACACCGAGACATAATCAACAACGGGATAGCAAAAGAGACATCGAATACACAAACCAACAAACTTCTTTTATAAACATATTGTTAACTCCAACATATACAACAACCAAGCCATACAATGCCACATCTACAAACCACACACAGGCAAAAGGGATCGGATGGTCGAGTTAGCTTAACTTCTCTACCAAAAAGGAGCACTCCAAAAGACAAGGTAACTAAGCTTATCACAAGTCCCCGTGTTACCCTGGCTGCATCTCCGAATCCTCCATGTCGTCATACAGCTCGAAATCCGACTTCTCAGGATCGGTATTGAGATCGATGACTTCTCCGTCAGGAGGATCAATCTCCATGGGATCCCACTCCATAACTTCATCACCACCATGACGGGGGCCATTAAACCCTCGGATCGGACTAGTCACCTTAGCCCCATCGTGATAGAACCAAGCTAAAATGGTATGAAGACTCTAGTATGCTAAGCCCTCATCTACCCAAATCTTTGTATAGTGCCTTATATAAGTCTTGTCCTCACCTACTGGGTACTCCGTTTCTAAGTGGTCCATATCTTTGGGTACCCAAAAACATCGAGGAGGACTAGTCATAGTCGGAGGTCTGAAATGGTTATAATACAATAATAAGAATAAATCTCAATGAGTAAACTCCCTAAGCCTCGCTTAGGATAACACGTACATCCAGACAATCCTAAACATGAAATCCTAACAACCAATGTGCCATAAACAAACATAGGCGCCTTTACCTCGCCTTGGCACATACATAAGCCATGCACGTTAGAAAGTTGCCATTGCATGGTAATTGCTCCTCAAGCACACACAATACGATCCAAGGCATAATCATGCATAATACGATTAGTAATCCAGACTTGTTCAATAATGACTTCAAGCACAAAGCATTACCCAATGCATAACACACATCATAAATATCCAGATTATTAATGGCCTCTCGGGCCCACTAAACTCTCACCAGTCTTCTAGCATAACTAGGTATCGCCCCACTACATCAGCGATGGCAACGTCTGGGATCGAACCTCCCAGTAAGTTGAGTACCAGACGGCATTCCAAAAGAAGCATCGGTCCGACCTCCACCACGACACGACATTGTCTGGGATCAAACACCCCCCGGCAACCGCAGGGTACCAAACGGCATCTGAGCCCCTACCGGGCATTGTCTAGAACTCCCGCCTAGACAGAACTTGTCGTGATCATGCACACACACCAAGCATTCATCACCAATTCTTATCTTTGCGAATTAGCCGAATGCAAACAAAATCCGTACTCGCCCGACAAAATGCCACGCCTTTCATATGTAACAATATCATAGGATAATCACACGAGAGAGAGAAAACCGAGTACACATGTAACTAGGGTGATTCTAGGTAGATGCACAACAACCGAACTCCTTTTGAAATAAATAGTAAAACAACTCCAAAAATTCTAAATTCTGGATATGTCATAGAAAATATCTTGATAAACATTTCTTATGAGAACACAAAACCCAGTTCAAACTGTAAACATGTTTTTTTATCATTAGAAATTGGACTAAAATCAGCTCGTTCGAATAAGCTACTCGGCCTACAAAACTCATCTCTTTCAGTAGCCAAATCTCTTCAAAAAGATTTGAAATTTTTATATGTCATAGAAATAAATATTCTTAATAATTTTTTGTGAAGAAAGTTTGTTGAAAAGAGACATGGAAAGATTTAGAAAAATTTGGAAAGACGATAAGGTCAGTGAACAGTATTCCGTGGCAGTTTGAATATGGTCTAAAGATAGATTTCCGAATGACCCCAAATGACCTCCAAAATTCTCAGATTTAATATATATTATACTTCAAGATGTGAGGAACAACTTTCATGAAGAAAACCACTTCAAATTCGGCCCACAAAGGTCTCCAAAAAAATAGCAAATCACAGAGGCACAGCAGTAATGAATGCGAGATTCAACCAGCATGAACCATCAAACAAACCAAGCTCATCCAACAACTAAATCACCTATCAACAACCCTTAATCAACCCCTAATCAGTCCATTAGCAACCTATCACCCTAGTCAAGGATTAGAGAGCAACTTACACACAAGCTAGAGCTAACCAAGCACCAAAGAAACCGCAACCAACAAGAAGCGAGCGGCGGCACCAGCGGTGGACGGCGGCAACGAGGGCAACAAAAGGAGCTCATGGTGGTGGATGGTGGCTGAAGGTGGCTGGTCGGTGAGGGAGGGAGAGTGGCCGAACAAGATAAGAGGGAGAGAGAGCAAGTGAGAGAGAGTGAGGTGAGTATCTTGATCACAATGGTGAGAGTGAGAGAGAGAGAGACAACAATCCCACTATAAACCTCATCAACCACCCCACTAAGATTCAATGGTCTAGAATCCATTTTGTTGAGCAAGCCAAGATTCAAGGGTTTAGATTAACTCTAACTAAGGGCAAACTAGGGAATAAGCAAAGAGGAGAGGGGCACCATTGTCCATAATTTTCTGCCATTGGAGGGAAAGTCCAAAAGTCCAAATTGCCCTTCAACGTAACAAAGGAATTCAAATATCTTAGGGGTAAAATGATCTTTTCCAATACCTGATTCATATTTTGCTTTTCTGATAATTTCCAAGTGGCCCGACAATTGGCCAAGCTAAATGAGACGACGTCTAATAAATTAGTCGTGGAATCTTGAAAGTTCGATACCCAATCCAGATTCTAATAAATGGTCAAAATCAATCAATCGCAACTTTAGTGTATTTCAAACTAACGGGCAGCTTTTAGGAGTTATACGTATCAACCTGTGATTGACTCAATTATCAAACCACATTTAAGTTTATTTAAGCCATAGCGACCTAGGTTGTCATGTAATTACGAGGGTCAATTAATAATTCCGATGGACACGATCGTTCAGAATATGTTTAGGATCGTTCTAAATTCATATAATGGTCAAGCGGAATCAGTTGCGATTCAATTGTATAACATTGGTGAATCATTCGATAATTGTCTTTGGATCGGTTTATAATGGCCCAAAATATTCCCTCATCAATCTTTATGGTCGAAGCGTCAGTCCATGGTCAAGTTCTTAGGTCCACGTACTTATTTCCTAACTAGCCTTTCCCTAATTAGTCTTTTCAAGAGCGATCAAATCCGAGTGAGATTTAACTAAAAGCGCATCGAAAATATATTCATTTCATAAATCCCAAAAATGGGATGAAATTCAAAATGTCACATCCTTGGACTTTTTGTAGATATTCAATTTAGTCCCTAAACTTGAATTAATGGAAGAACTACATTGAACTTTTTTTTTTGGTAAGGTACATTCAACATTTTCATATAGCTCTGAGATTAAATTGAACATCTACCAAAAATCTAGGGATCACATTGAACAAATTAAAAGTTTAGAGACCATAAGGAGGGGATTACATTAAACAAATTAAAAGTTCAGGGATCAAATTGCACATTTGGCCAAAATTTAAGGACTATTTATATCATTTTCCCATTTTATTACTATTAGACATGAACTGTGTACTTTATCATGTAATCCATTTGTGTTTTGTGTTGAATGTATAATGTGTTAATAACTAGAGCTGTGCCATTGAAAAAAAATGTCGGGATGGTATAGGGTATCTTGGAATCTATGAAACCGATAGTTCTAGGCTTTATGTTCTGAGAGCCCACAGGAAAGGTTTCGTGTTTCAAAATTTCAAACCCCGTACCTATAAAGAAGTCCCAGAATAAGGTAAATACACTACTTACCCCAGAACCCGCACACCTCTTCACTAGTGGATTTATTGGCGTTCGAAACACCATCCGAATATCAACACGCTCAACGACTTGATACACACGGATCCGGACATATTAATATATAGGCAATGCTAGGTGCGTCGAGACTCATTACTAAACCTTTGTTTACCAAAAGATATGGCCAATTTGGTTAGTATTGCCACATCGCTCACTAAGGATAAGAATGGGTGAAACGTGGAAACAAATCAACCAAAACAATGCAACATCAAAGTCCAGAGAAACAAATCCTTTGGTCTCTCCAAAATCGCGGCCACGTGATGCCTTAGAAATCTTCACTTTTGCGTTTTTGACTCTTTCAGAGCTCCTTATAAACCAGCGGGACCAAAACAAATTAACTTGAGGCAGACCACAACAAACATGGCGGCGGCGGTGACGGCGACGACCACTTTGTCTATCATCCTCTTCCTTTCCCTCTTGTCGGCATCGATCATCGCCGAGACCGAAGTGCAGGCTGAGCCCGTTGTTCATGTGACGAGCGAATTATCCAGCAACACGGATGCGGTGCGCATCCATTGCAACTCGGAGGACTCGGTCGTGATCGATCAGGCACTGAGTGCGGGCCAGGACTGCAGTTGGACCGCCGAGGAGAAGACGCTTTACAGCTGCTCGGCTGCGTGGACGGGGAAGATCAGGTCGTGGGTCGCCTTTGAGCCCAACTGGGATGCGGGCCACGATAAGGTGCTTTGGTCGGTGAAAGAGGATGGCTTCTACCTTAGCTAGGATGGCAGTGGCCGGGTCACGAAGGCTATTTGCAATACGGAGTGAAGTCAACTTTGAGGGTGCCCTTTTTTGGGCTTTATACAGTCGAATAATCTAATTTCTCATGAAAAAGGAATCGAATAATGTTATCTTTTACGATGAACTTTCGAAATCATTTTCAATGTCCATTTTTTTCTAGACCTACTTAGAAGGCCTAAGTTAATTTATCTTTGATACTGTCAAATTATTGATATGACATGCTCTATGACTTTTGGAATATTTTGAAATTTTATTTAGAATTTTATGATTTTTTATTTTTTTTGTACTTTTCTTTTCTTTGCTAGGCAAGGCCACGATCCTCGCTTGTGGCTGGTGAGGGTTGCATCTGGGTGAAGCTAGCAAGGGAAGTGACTCCTCACCCAAATTCAGGCGAGGGTCGCAATGGCCTCAGGTCGCGGTTCCTTTGACCACTAAAACGGTTCAGGTGATGGTGTAAAATCTAAAAATAAAAAAACATTTAATTTTACAAAGGTAATAAATAAATTATATACAATTTTACTATGGATATTTGAATATTCTGGTCGATTTTTAAGCGTTTTGTGTTGAGTGCCACAAAATCTACGAATAGTGAAAAGTATAAAAGCAAGGGAATCAAAAAGAGGAAGAGCAATGGTGTGTCTATTAAAATTAATTTGTCCTTTCACAAAGAAAAAAAGACAAATTTGCAAGTACATGGAATCCATTGTAAATCGATCCTTTGTCCTATTTGTTCCATAAAAATTGAGCTGTCTGAATAATATTTAGGCAAAATGATTGTTTATATCCTTAAAAGAGTCTATCAGTGAAAAATATCTTTACTGCCCACAATAAAATATAGGGTTAATACCGCCAAAAACTCCAAATTGATATACATATGACAATTTTACTCCGAACTTTTTTTTTACCATAAAAAACCCCAAACTGATACACATGTAATAATTTTACCCCGAACATACCCTAAATAACACCAAACTGGTACACTTGTGACCATTTTACCTTGAACATACCACAAAAAATTTTAAACTAGTACACATGTGACAATTTTACCATGAACTAAAATTTTAATATTAATATTTTCATTTTTTTGAATTTTTATTAATTTTTTTGTTTTATCTTTTCTTCTTGTTTTCTTCATCTTCAACCTCTGGTCGGTCGCCGGACCAGCAATCGGCCAGAGGTGGAAGCTGGCGAGGTTGGCCCCGTCGGCTACTGGCGAGGGCTGCCCTCGTCTACATCGGGGGAGGCCAGCCCTTGCCTGGGTGGGCGAGGGCCGCCCTCGCCAGCGTCGGGCAAGGCCAACCCTCACCTGGGCGGGCGAGGCCAGCCCTCGCCTGAGCGGGCGAGGGCAACCCTCGCCCAACTCGGGCGAGGACGGCCCTCACTCGAGTCAAGCGAGGGCGGCCCTCGCCGGATCTGGCGAGGTCAGCCCTCGCCCGCGTTAGGTGAAGGCTGTCCTCGCCCACCCAACTGAGGTTGGCCCTCGCATGAATTGAGCGAGGGTTGCCTTCGTTGGATCAAGCGTGGGCCGCCTTTGCCGAATCTGGCGAGGGCCGCCCTCACATGAGTTGGGCGAGGGCCGCCCTCGTCGGATTTGGCGAGGGCAGCCCTTGCATGAGTCGAGCAAGGGCCGACCCTCGCCTGATGCCAGCGAGGGTCGATCTCGCCTAGGTTGGGCAAGGATGGCCCTCGCCCACACTGGTGAGGTTGAGCCTCGCCAGCGGCCAGTGGGGCAGACCTCACCAGCAGTCGGCAGAGCTGATCTAGCCGGCTTCCGTCTCTGACGAGTCGCCCGTCCGGTGACACACATATTAATTTGAGGTTTTTGGTGGTAGTAACCCTAAATTATACCCAAACATTGTTGTTCGCGGTAAAAATATTTTTCACCCATTCACATTAATAACTTGTGATCAATCATATTATTGCATTGTCAATTAACACACGAAGCTCAATTATAAATGTTGATGGAGTAATAGCATAAAATATACTCTATGATCACAATAATCTATTGTACGGTTCATGATCAAATATCATGAGTTTTTGTAATTAGAAAAGGTGAAATCAAAATAAAGAGTAATTTGACTTTAAGATGGGTATAATGTGACTTTCTTACCTTATGAAAAGAATAAAGAGTAATTTGCACAGTTAAAAAAAAGAGAGATGTAGTTATAATCAAAGCTGAAATTCTTTTGTGGAGGGCTTCCCATTACATGAATCATCTTTGTTTTTACCTTATGTATTAGTCCGACTTTATTATTGGGCTAGAAAATCACCATAAGGCAAAAGAAATATCATGGATCATATACTCAAAGATATAAATGATGGGTAAAAGCTGACTTATTATAAGGATGTTAATAGTTAGAGCTGCACCAAATTATTTGTTGAATATTCTTTTTTAGGAAAAAGTGGGAGTGGTATAGGTCCCCTTCAAATCTACGAAACCGATAGTTCTAGATTTCATGTTCTAAGAGAATGTGGGATAGGTTTCTGTGTTCTAAAAATTCGGGACCAGTAGTTATAGGGAGGTTCTAGGATAGGGCAAATACACTACTTACCTGTAATCCGCACACTTCTCTGCAAGTGGATTCATCGGCATTCGAAATACCATCCTAATATCAACATGCTCAACGACTTGATATCCACAAATCCCGACATATAAATCCATTGGCAGTGTTAGGTATGTCGAGATTCGTTACTAAAACTTGCTTTACCAGTAGGCATGGCCAACTTTGGTTAGTATTGAACGTAAAAGAAGCTGGGTCCATAAATACCTAATGATTTTCTTGCCACATCGCGCACTGATCATAGGGATATAAGTCCATTTTTGCTCTAAATTTAATGCTGTGAGGATAAGAATGCCGAGACATGGAAACAAATCAACCAAAAAAATGCAATTTCAAAGTCCGAAGGAGAAACGAATCCGATTGCCTTCCCAAAATGGCCGCCACATGATGCCTTATAAATCTTTGCTTCTGCGTTTTGATTCTTTTAGAGCACCTTATAAACCAAGTGAGACCGAACCAAATTAACTCGAGACAGACCACAACAAACGTGGCAGCGGTGGCGGAGGTGACGACGACCACTTTGTCCCTCGTCCTTTTCCTTTCCCTCCTATTGACATCGATTATCTCCAAAACCGAAGCGCAGGTCGAGCCCGTTGTTCATGTGACGAGCGAATTACCCAGCAACACAAGCGCGATGCACATCCATTGCACCTTGAAGGGCTCAGTCGTGATCGATCAGGCGCTGAGCACGGGCCAAAACTGCAGCTGGACCGCTAAGGAGAAGACGCTGTACAGTTGCGCGGCCGTGTGGACGGAGAAGATCGGGTCGTGGTCCGCCTTCGAGCCTAGCAGGGATGTGGGCCACGGTCAAGTGCTTTGGTTGGTGAAAGAGGATGGCTTCTACCTTAGCTGGGATGGCAGTGCCAGTGGCTGGGTCAAGAAGGCCATTTGGGAAACGGAGTGAAGTGAACTTTTGAGGGTGCCCTTTTTTGGGCTTTGTACAGTCTAATAATCTAATTTCTCATGGAAAAGGAATCGAATAATGTTATCTTTTACGATGAACCTTCGAAATCATTTTCAATGTCTATTTTTTGCTAGACCTACTTAGAAGGCCTCCATTAAATTATCATTATTAAATTATCATTGATACCGTCAAGTAACATGTTGTATGACTTTTGGAATTTTTGAAATTTTATTTAGAACTTTATGATTTTTTATTTTGTTTTACTTTTCTATTCTTTGCTAGGCGGGGGCCATGACCCTCGCTTGTGGTCAGTGAGGGTTGCATTTGGGTGAGGCTAGCGAGGGCCGTGACTCCTTGCCCAAATCCAGGCGAGGGTCGTGATGGCCTCAGGTCGCGGTTCCTTTGATCACTAAAACAATTCAGGCGATGACATAAAATCTAAAAATAAAAAACATTTAATTTTAAAAAAAGGTAATAAATAAATTATATACAATTCTACTATGGATATTTGAATCTTCTGATAGATTTTTAAGGGTTTTGTGTTAAGTGCCACAAAATCTAAGAATAGTCAAAAGTATAAAAGCAAGGGAATCAAAAGAGCAAGAGCAATGATATGTACATTAAAATTAATTTGTCCTTTCACCAAAAAAGACAAATTTGCAAGAACATGGAATCCATTGTAAATCAATTCTTCGTCCTATTTGTTCCGTAAAAATTGAGCTGTCTGAATAATATTTAGGTGAAATGATCGTTCATATTTTTAAAACAGTTTATCAGTAAAAAATATCTTTATTGCCCACAATAAAATATACCCAAACATTGCCTCTCACAGTAAAAATATCTTTCGCCTGTTCACATTAATAACTGATATAAACAACCATTTACAAAAATATATATTTTTTAAATTATTGATTTTTCGCGAAATAAAAATAAAAATATGATATTTCTTAACAAACAATCTCGCCTCGGGTTGGCCGACCCGACCTGGACAGGTGACCCGTTCGGGTCAACCCGCGCGAAGGTGCTTCCCTAATGGCGGGAAAATGAAATATCACAGACCTGAAATTGAGAGAGAGAGAGGTAGAGAGAGAGAGAGAGAGAGAGAGAGAGAGAGAGAGAATGGAGGGAGGGAGCTCGAGAGCGGAGCTGCTGTGCGCCGTCGAAGCCATCAGATCCTCCGACGTAAGCTCTCCGCGTCCCGAACTCCGTTCGTCGATCTCGTCCGATTGCTGTCTCGTTCGGTTTCGATGATGATCCGGCGAGTTCCAAGGTCTCGCGCGCCTCGTCGCGCGTCGCGTCGCGTCGCGTCGCGCGTCGCGAGCGCGCGAGGGTTTACGATTGAGCGGTTTGAGCTCGGGAGCGGTTTCGAACACCGCTTCAATCGATCCGGAAGTTGTCCTTCATTAGTGATTATCCCCAATTGTTGCCGGGGAACTGGAGGGGGAAATGGAATGCTTGAGCTTGATGAATCCATTGGGGAGAGCTGCATGGGCTTTTGTTTTTTTGTAGCAGTTCGAAAACTGTTTTCTCGTGTGTGATTTTGTTTTTTGCCTATGCATTCGCAGGTCGTCGAGGCTCGGGTTCAGCTTATTACTGGGCTCGGTGAACTGGAACTGCACGAGAGATCTGACATAGCTTTCGCTGTCGAAAGCCTAGTTGTATCCTCTTGAACCAAGTGTGTTTTTCTTTTACTTTTCTTTTCCTTTCGGTCGTTTTGCTTAATGATGTTGAGAGAATTAAGTGGATTTGGAATCGAATGCAATGTGAAGTTGTGGCCGTAATATCGAATCCTTCATTGTCTATGTTTAAAACTATCCGTGCATCGCTGTTTGTCTTTTTATTTGAGCGAATTGATTGGTTGCAAGTTCCCGATGAATGGGTGTAGTGCTGTTCTTGAATTTTGCAAATTATGGGAGTCTGATATGATGTGTGATTTGGCACATTTTGAATGAGTGTCTTGGGGATGAATATGAGATCCAGAGGAGCTTCCTCTGTGAATGCTGTTCCTCTGTGTCGACAAATCAAGTGCATTCTTCTAGTAAAATTTCAGTTTGGTATAAATAGCATGCTCCGCCTTTGTTCATTGCATTTTCCTGCTGCTTCATTGCCTTCTGCTCTAGTTTTAATGAATGCTCAAGTAAAGCTTCCGGGTTGATTGGAGAAGTATGTGCACAATGGATTTTTGACATTTCTTTGTTAATTGCTCTAGCTGCGGCTCTCAAAATGGTCCTTCCTAATTTTGACGTTTCTTTGTTTGGGAGAGAAGGGAGGGAGAGAAAATGAGAGGTGGGTGTGGAAAATTTCAGAAAACTTAAATATTTTGTGAGGAGAGATTGGATGGAAAATGTGATTTTTCCTCACCCACCCCATATTTTCCTCCCTGTCTTCCAAACAAAATCTTAAAGAATTTGCAAATGAATATTTTAACATTTATTTGGTCCTAATACGCGTGCTATTCCGAAGGACTAGTCAGTCTTTCAGTGCATCTGACTAATTCCTTTATACTATCTTAATGCCATTTTTGCCCTGTTTAACTTGAGAAATGCTTCGAACATGGAAGGACTGAAGGACTAAAGCACGTGCAAGCTGTTTTTTCTCTAATCATTATGACTAATTTGATCCATTGGAAGTCTTTAAGAAAACAGATGGGAATATTTTCATGCTTGACTTTGCGAAATCATGATTTTTACCTTGACAACAATCTGGACATTTTGGGAGGACTACACTTGTTTGGATGTTACCCAGTGCATACTACACAAAGCAATCGTACAGGTCGCTACAAAGTTCCTCAAGCCTACTTTATGTGGTGGCCTGACACCATTCCTTACTCTTGGGGCCCAGGTAGCTTTGTTTTCTTATGATGCTCCTAATACCAACTCCCACCTAGGAATCAAGAATGCCTTTCGTGCTGTTGCAAGTTAGCATGGTGTGAGTGAATGCACACGAGCAAACACTTCTTCGAAATTTTGTATGGTGAGTGGTGTTGTTAATTTCATGACAGGCAAGCATTTGGTGTAAAAAGCATCTACAGATGACGATTATGTCAATGGAGGAATCACAGGAAGAAGAACATTGCATGATGTTCTATGGGGTAACTTATCTCTTGTTGCTACTTGATTCTCTTTAGTATCTTCCTTACCAAAAATGCAATACTGCTAGGTGTAGAAGAGAGCTTTCTCTATTTTTGGGGGGTGAGGAGTGGGAAGTTTTTAGGGGATGGATGATGGGGAGGGCTGGAGTTGGGGAATTGCAAGCAGAAAGCGTTAAGTGGAAATCACGGCTGGCTCTTGTCTCACCATTGCACTTAATTGTTTGGGACTGTGTTGGGAGCTTAGACAAAGTACAAGATGAAGCTAAAAGTTTGACTGAATTTATTTTGACTAGACTATCTTACTTCAGTTCCAATCTATCTTAAACTTATAGTAGGAAATCCCAGCTTGAATACACTGTGAATGGCTCTGGCAACTGAAACCTGTGCACGGAGGAAGAAAGGAAAATATTCTGCATTAATAATTCTCTGATTAGGTAAAGGACCTTAAATTAAATTGGGGAAAAATATGTGATCATCTATTACTGTCGGATGCTATCATGTATCTTCTTCTTCTGGCCAAATGCTTTTCTCTATCTTTGACATTCTGAAACTCTCTAGTGCAGCTGCTTCTAGATGTACTTACTTTCTGCAGTGCAAGCTTTACTGCTTTGGTGCAGTATCCTTCGCTAGCAGACAATACACTAATGAACGTTTTGGAGAGTTCATTATTGGAACAACTGAATTTAACAAAAGATTCATTGTTGGGGACTGAGGTACTTATTTACGGCATCAAGTATTGCCTTCCAATCATCTCTTTCATATTTTATTTCTACTCTTAATTCAACAACTGTAGATTAGTTACTTCCGGGGCTCATTTCCAGAATCTCGGATAGGTTAAACTTTGAAAACATGGAATTCTTCTCTTTACTTTTTTCCTATGGAACAGGGGAAGCATATGCCTTTATTTTGCCATTTTTGATCAAATAACTAAGTTCATGTTTGATGCAGGGAATCCAATCCGTTAGCTCAGGAATAGTGAAGGTTGCACATACAGTCATCAATTCGGTTGTAAAATTATGCGAAGATTATTGCCAATCTGGGAACCATTTGCGAGAAAGATCTGAGAAAGACCTGAGTACCATGGATACAGAAGGGGCTGGTGACATAAATTATGTTGCTAACATGGCAAAACATACAGTAGAAAAACTGTGTGAATTGGGAACTATTGCAGCTAGTGGTGGTGGAACTCTGGTCAGCATTCTGAATGTCACTTGGAAAGGTGTTGTCACACTTCTTCAGATAGGAAAAGCAGCACCAGAAGTCAATTTTAATGTAGCAGATATTATTTTGACTCTTATTTCACTAGCCAATGAATCTCTGAGATGTGCAGCTGAGAATTGGTCTTTGCTGAAGGAATCTATTTCTCAAGCAGGAGCTAGACAGTCATTTGTTCCTGTAAAGTTTTACCTTGTTAATGCTGTGAAAATAGCCTCCCTGTATCCATGTCAATCATATGGTGTTCACAGGCAGTTAACACACTGTGCCCTGATGATTGCAAATATGAAAATTCAAATGTGCCATGAGGAGCACCTAAAAATTGCTAGTGAGGTATTGTCCGAACTTTTGGATCAAACATCCATGAATTTATTCAACTCCTTGCTGAATTCTGATGAAGTGAACCAGGAGATGAAGTTTGAAATTCTGGATTGTTTGTTCAGGGACGAGACCTATATCGATGAGAACTCAAATGCTATTAATTGCACTAAGGCAGTGGATAAAATCTTCTCAGCGAACTCCAAGGATATGTTTGGGACAAGACTACCTTCGCTTGGCCGGATTCTGTTACTTGCTTGTCTCTTGAGATCTTCTCACGATATTGAAGGAGATGTACGACTTGGGATAACCAGAAAGCTCGGATGGCTTTTCGACATACTTGTCCATGAAGAAGTATATCCTTCCATCCTCTCAATGTCGATACCCCAACTATATGGTACTAAGAAGATCCCGGAGTTGGTATGGGAGACTGTGTTTGCTTTGCTTATACATTCCCTCAAATCTTTCATGATTGTGGCCTACTCTAGTACGGAATGGGGAGAAGTGGAGGCTTTCTTGCTTGACAACTTCTTCCATCCTCACTTTCTTTGTTGGGAGATTATAATGGAGCTGTGGTGCTTTATGATGCGCTATGCTGAAACCGATGTGGTAAATGATGTTATTGATAAACTCTGTTCGTGTCTCAAATCTGTGGCATCTGTCGAAGCTGTTTTTGTTGATGATTCTTCCCTGAGAAAAGTGGCCAGATCAATAAATATGCTGGTTTCTTGTGGTACAACATCTGTGGCAGACAGGGTTTATAACTTTGTTGCTAGTGGTGGTGTATCTCTGTCTTCATCAGTCATGAATGTAGCCTTGCTTGCGGAAGGTTTTTCGCTAAATTTGCTTTCAGACAACTTGAGAGGCATCGCTAAACAAAGGATAATCAGTGATTATGATGAATTCATTGGAGGTTCTAGCGGCATGCTCCTCAACGCTTGCCCTTCTAGGCTGCTGGGGGCTCCACTCTTTGTGTTGTGTGCTTCTTTGCCATCTCTGTAAGTCCCTATGCATTTTGGAAGAGAAGTTCCGATCAGAAGAAAAATAGGCATTAATTATATTGCCAATGTTTACTGAATAATAACTATCATAATAGGAAACTTTCTTTTTTTTTTTTTTGGTAAGGTAAGATGAGGAAACTTTCTTATTGTTCGAAGCAGTTTGCAATAAATAATTGTAGCACAAAACCGTTGCATCCATTACATGCATTTGCAATTTTTTTTGGTCCCATGACTATTCACGGGTCTCTTCCCATAAAGGCCCATATGCCATTATTGCTTGGCCCATTTAACTCCTTCAATCACAAGGTTTCGCAGAGGAGCTATTATCCCCGAGCTATCTAAACCCAATGCGGCATCGGGAGTTATTTGTTAGCCAGGACTTCTTCTTATGGCTAGATCTAATCCCCCGGTTCCAGCAGACAGGAAAAAGAATTTCGCGCCCTTCCTTACCTGACCATGAGATGTGGATCATCCAAGGGCAAGGAATGGATAATGAAATGAATGAGACTCATTCGTAGGAACAAAGAGAAGTAGATCTGTTCTGTATACATTAAGTACCAATATGCATTGGGGGTTGATCCTTTTCTATCAGATAGGAAGGGTTGTTTCACAAAATCATTCTTTAATTCCTGACAAATCTGTTTGTCTATTTTCCTCTGCTGGGCGCAATGATAAATGTTGCTTAGTATTACTTTATTTACTTTTTTGTTCAACAGAAGATTCTTTTCAGTTCATTTCATGAGGTTTTTCCCTTTTACAGTGAAACACAAATTTTGTCAATTTGTTTCCAGCACTGCATGATCGCTGAACTCTAACAACACCTTTTGACCTAGAGAATTCAGGTTAAGTAGCAATTGTTATTTTCGTTGAAATCTGAATCAACTTTTTACATTCTCTAGCCAGGTTGCCGAATCAGACGTTGACGAGAAGACAGTAAAGTTCCTAGCTGATATTCTGCAGAGCTGCACCCGTTCTCCAGAGAATGTGGCAAGTGACATTTGCCGTAAGCTTTTGGGTCAAACACTGGCAATAGTTTCTAACATGACACATCTATATGCATGTAATGGCATGGACAAAGTCATCATGAAGCTGCAAAACCTGTTTATCACAAGGCCATTGGCAGCTGATGCCAAGCTGTACCAGTGCAAAGTTGATTTGGCTCTTTTCATGGCAGGACTTGGTCATATAGAAATAGAAGAAAGAGATGAATGTCCAAAGAGCACTGCTATTTGGGAGCTGTATCATATGTTACTAAGAGAACAGCACTGGGCTCTCGCACATTTGGCAATTAAAGCATTTGGACATTTTGCTGCAAGAACCTCCTGCAATCAGCTTTGGAGATTTGTGCCACAAAATGCTGCTCTATCATACGATTTATCGCAAGGAAATGAGGCAAATGAGGAAAGATTTATGTCTGAATTCAAGAAATTTCTCGAGAAAGAAGTTGCCCTTCTTAAAACTTTTCCCTGCACTGAGCAGCTTCAGATGCTGAGAAAAGAGGCTTTGATTATTAAGGTCACAACTCAAAAGAGTCAAAATATTGACGTGGAAGCTATTAGGCATGAAAGAGCAGAATCGATTTGTGAAAATAGATCCAACAAGAAGAGGAAGGTTCCTGACGAGATCAGCAAGGGTGTTGAATTGCTGCAGAGTGGTTTGAAGGCAATTTCTGATGGTCTTTCCTTGTGGGAGAAGACTGAGGCTTGCCCCTCAGAACTTCATGATAAGTTTTTAGTTAATTTTTCTTGCCTCGAGGATGTGATTACTCACTTAGCTGGCCTTGCTCGTATCGATTAATGTTGTGGATTAATACTGCGTGCTAGAAATACTTCATAAACAGACTAACACAAGGTCTCATTCTCCTTCACTGTTTACATAGAAAAGATCATATCCGTATAATTCAGCGTTGGACCAGTTCAGTCCTCTGTTCAGTAACGAAATTGACTACTCAATTCCTCACTTTGAAAAGAAAGAAACCAATGTTTCAAAGAGACTTGCTGGGACAGGGCAGTACTATTTCTGGTCCATGTTCCGCAAATTTCACTTAGGTACATCATTTTATTTTGATTTGGCTGGGAGTGTGCCAACCATGGAGATGTTTTTTTGAGTGACTTTCTACAGTTGGCATCTCATGAGCACAATGGCACAAGATTCTCTCCTGTGTATCAGTATATGTGATCCTGTGTTGGAGTCTTGGAGACAAAAAGAGAAGTCATCCACTCCATCAGGAATCCAGAAGGCATTTCCTGGTAAGTGTTAAAGGGTATAATGGTCTTTGGGATTTTGATGTGTATATATACCGTATTTTCTGATCAATAATACAACACATCATTATTATCCTACATGGTATCAGAGCCAAAACCCTAAAATTACCGTAGTCCTCAACCAACCACCGTAGAACCAAGGTCGGCAACCTCATCCACCGTAGAACCCAAGATCGGCGACCTCATCTCGGCGTCCCCGCGAAGCACCGGCGACTCGGCGAAGCACCGGCGACCCGGCGAAGCACCGGCGACCCAGATCTGAGGTCGCCCAGGCCCGGCGAAGCGCCGGCGACCCAGATCTGAGGTCGTCCAGGCCCGGCGAAGCGCCGGCGACCCAGATCTGAGGTCGTCCAGGCCCGACGAAGCGCCGGCGACCCAGATCTGCGGTCGTCCAGGCCCGGCGAAGTGCCGGCGAGCCTGACCCGCGGTCGTCCAGGCCCGGCGAAGTGCCGGCGAGCCTGACCCGAGGTCGTCCAGGCCCGGCGAAGCGCCGGCAAGCCTGACCCGAGGTCGTCCAGGCCCGGCGACCCATTTCCGGTGCCGATTTGAGTCCTCCAGGCGTCGATTGAAGGTTTCCAGGCGAGGCGACCCATTTCGACGTCTTCTGACGTCACTAGGTGAGGAACGGACTCTTCTGATGGCTGCTGATTGAAGTGGAATCGAAGAAGAAGAAGGAGGTGAATGTGTTTTTAAAGTTTAACTTGACGGCTGATGTTTGAGGGAAGGGAGACTATTGCTGTTGATGTTGGTTTGGCTAATTGGCTGATTATGTATGGTACTATATATGAAGATTGAGAGAGGGGGCTGAGTACTGTTGCATAATACTGATGTGCAAGCTGATGCGTTGATTGGTTCGGATTTGGTCAATCATTTTGAAGTTGCTGTGATAGGTTGTGGAGTTTTGTTCCTGGTTTAGTGTGAGTGATTATGGCAGATAAGAACAAAGGAGTATTGACTGAAGTTGTATCTACATCTTCTAATCGTTTAACTGAGGAAAAATTAGCTGGGATCACCAACTTTCAGCATTGGAAGAGAATTGTGGTGATAGTATTGACCGGAAGAGAGCAAAATCACCATTTGACAGGTGAACGAACTGCTGCTGATACTAAATGGGACACCATGGATGCTAGAATTCTTGGGCAAATGTGGAATTCTATGGAATCTCACGTGACTGCCTTAGTTACACATGCCACTACTGTTAAGGATTTGTGGGATTACTTGAATGTTCTTTATTCTGGGGAAAATAATCTCTCAAGGATCTATGAAGTCTCCCAAGATTTCTTTAGAGCTGACAGGAAGAATCGGTCTCTTATTCAATTTTTTGCTGATTTTAAACAAATGTATGAAGAGTTTAATCATCTTTTGCCAATTACCTCTGATGTTAAGAAGATGCAGGAGCAACGAGAACAATTGGCTGTTATGGGATTTTTGGGAGCACTTGGACCAGAGTTCGATGCAGTTCGTTCACAAATTCTTGGAGGAAATATTGTGCCTTCATTAACGGAGACCTTTTCACGGGTCTTAAGGGTTTCACGTGAGCCATCTAAGGATATATCCCCCACAGGTGATAGTTCTGCCTTGGCAGTCCAAGGAAATCGAAGTGGTGGTCAAGGTCGTGGTGGTGGTCGTAGTGGCCGTGGCTTTAATAGTGGTGGTAGTGGCCGTGGATTCAATAGAGGCCAATCACAGTCATACGGTAGCATCTCTAGTGACAAAGGGAGTAATACCGGACCTGCACGAACATGTCATTATTGTGGTATGCCTGGACATATTCAGCGTTTTTGCTATAAGCTTCATGGAAAGCCCCCTCATTCGGCTGTCGCTAATGTAGCCAATGCAGTAGAGTTGGGTGTTTCTTCGCAGTCTTCTGAAGGAGGAACACTGATTAGAATGTCAGAAGAGGAACTTGCTAGGTACAATCAGTTTCAGATTTCTCAGCCAATTTCCTCGTCCACAGCTACTTTTGCTCAGACAGGTAATGCAACAGCATGTCTTTCATCTACCTCTCGCCCCTGGGTCATTGATTCAGGTGCCACCGATCATATGACTGGATCTTCAGGTATCTTTTCTGTCTTTCATGAGTCATCGTCTAGTGTTACATTAGCTGATGGCTCTCTGTCCACAGTAAAAGGAATAGGCACAGTACCACTGACATCATCCATATCTTTATCCTCTGTCATGTACCTCCCAAATTTTCCATTTAACCTTATGTCTGTTGGTCAGCTTACCAAAGAATATAATTGTTCTATAACCTTCTATCCTGATTCCTGTGTTTTTCAGGATTTGAAGACGAAGAAGACGATTGGTAAAGGACATATGTCAGGGGGACTCTATATGTTTGATAATGCTACCAGTGTCGCTTGTTCAGCAGTTACTCCACATCAAGTTCACTGTCGCTTGGGACATCCCTCTTTAGCAAGTTTGAAGAAACTTGATTCTCAGTTTCATTCTTTATCTAGTCTTGAGTGTGAGTCGTGTCAGTTTGGAAAATTGCATCGTATTAGTTATAGTCCAAGAGTCAATAAACAGGCCTCTCGGCCGTTTTCTTTAGTTCATTCTGATGTTTGGGGTCCATGTCCCACTGCTTCAAAGTTGGGTTTCAAGTACTTCGTGACTTTTGTAGATGACTATTCAAGAGCCACTTGGCTATATCTAATGAAAAGTCGTTCTGAATTATTCTCTATTTTTTGTGCATTTGTTAATGAAGTACATACTCAATTTTCTGCTTCTGTCTGCATTCTTAGAAGTGATAATGCCAAGGAGTATTTTTCTAGAACATTCTCTGAATTCATGTCCCAACGGGGCATTCTTCATCAATCTTCTTGTTCGGATACACCACAACAAAACGGTGTAGCTGAAAGAAAGAACCGTCACCTGTTAGAAATTACTCGATGTTTGATGTTTGAAATGAAGGTAGATAAATCCTTTTGGGCCGATGCTGTTATGACAGCATGTTATCTTATCAATCGCATGCCATCCTCTGTTCTTAAGGGTGCCATTCCTCACTCTCTTCTTTTTCCTTCTGACCCTTTATTTCATTTGCCACCTCGTATATTTGGTTGTGTTTGTTATATTCGTGACCATCGTCCAGGACTTTCCAAACTTGATCCTCGATCTCTTAAATGCATTTTTGTTGGGTATTCTCGTACACAGAAAGGTTACCGTTGTTATTGTCCTTCTTTGCATAAGTACTTCACCACTGCAGATGTTTCATTTTTCGAGTCTACTGTCTATGTTGATAATTCAATGGAGACTCCTACAGTGGATGATGATTCCTTAACATATGTTATTATGGAATCAACACCCACTTTGGACTCTCCAGTTATTCCTCCACCTGTCCAGTATGTTTATAGTAGACGTCCTCGTCAGCATGTGGAGCCCCCTGCAGATGTACCTCAGCCTATCTCATCTACTTCGTCTTCTCAACCTGAGGTAAGTCAGTCACATATTGATCTCGATATTCCTATTGCTCATCGCAAAGGAGTTCGTAGTTGTACCAAACACCCCATTGCCCAGTTTGTCTCATATTCTGGTTTATCTGCTTCTTGTCAAGCCAGTCTAATGACCATTGATAATCATCCTATTCCTAAAACTGTTGCTGAAGCATTATCTAGTTCAGGCTGGAGGGCAGCTATGGAAGAGGAATTACAGGCACTGGACCAAAATCAGACTTGGGATCTTGTTCCTTTGCCTGCAGGGAAAACAGCCATTGGATGTAAGTGGGTATATACTGTTAAAGTTAACCCTGATGGTTCTCTTGCTCGTCTCAAAGCTAGACTGGTTGCTAAAGGGTATGCACAGGCTTATGGGGTTGATTATGGTGATACCTTTTCTCCAGTGGCTAAGATGACCTCTGTTCGTCTTTTGTTTTCTTTGGCTGCTTCTGCTTGTTGGCCTCTATTTCAGCTCGATGTAAAGAATGCCTTTCTTCATGGAGATTTACAGGAAGAGGTGTATATAGAGCAACCTCCAGGGTTTGTTGCTCAGGGGGAGTCTGGTCATGTTTGTCGCTTAAACAAATCTTTATATGGTTTGAAACAGTCTCCCAGAGCCTGGTTTGGGAAGTTTACTGAGGTGGTACTCCAGTTTGGGTTGTGTAGATGTACCGGAGATTATTCTATGTTTTATCGAGTTTCTGGAGCTGGTCGGATATTCCTTGTAGTTTATGTGGATGATATTGTTATAACTGGAGATGATTCTACAGGGATTAAAGAATTGAAAAAGTATTTGCAACAGCAGTTTCATACAAAGGATTTGGGTCTTCTTAGATATTTTCTCGGTATCGAAGTAGCACGGGCGAAGAAAGGTATTTATATCTCACAACGAAAATATGTTCTGGATTTGCTTACGGAGACAGGTATGCTAGGTGCTAAACCACTGGATACACCAATGGAAGTGGGCTCTAAATTGACAGCAGAAGATGGTGAGCTGTTGGATGATCCGCAGAGGTATCGAAGACTTGTTGGAAAGCTAAATTATCTGACTATCACTCGACCTGATGTTTCTTTTCCGGTGAGTGTTGTGAGTCAGTTTATGTCTTCTCCCCGTACCTCACATTGGGCTGCTGTAATCAAAATTTTGAGATACTTGAAGAAAGCTCCCGGTCGTGGTCTCATTTATCAGAATCATGGTCATAGAAGAGTGGAAGCCTTCTCAGATGCTGATTGGGCAGGATCTCCTATAGATAGGAGGTCTACATCAGGGTATTGTACCTTTGTAGGAGGAAACCTAGTATCTTGGAAGAGTAAGAAGCAAAGTGTTGTGGCTAGATCAAGTGCAGAATCAGAATACAGAGCTATGGCTCAAGCTACCTGTGAGCTGGTTTGGATGCGTCAATTATTAGTTGAACTTGGATTTGAAGACCCTACGCCAATGAAGCTGTGGTGTGATAATCGAGCAGCTATCCATATTGCCTCAAATCCAGTTTTCCATGAGCGTACCAAGCATATCGAAGTTGATTGCCATTTTGTCCGTGAGAAACTTCAAGCTAGAGTTATTTCTACTAGTCATGTTAGGACCGGTGAACAACTAGCTGATATTTTTACCAAATCTCTAGGGGGAAGTAGGATTGAGTATATCTGTAACAAGCTGGGCATGCTTGATATCCATGCTCCAGCTTGAGGGGGAGTGTTAAAGGGTATAATGGTCTTTGGGATTTTGATGTGTATATATACCGTATTTTCTGATCAATAATACAACACATCATTATTATCCTACAGTAAGTATATTTACTAGGATTATATGGAGGCATTGCTTGTAGCATTGTCTATGTTGTGTGAAATTTTTACAGTGAGTGGCGTTTCATGGTAGGTCTAGTCTACTATTGTGGCTTGTTCTGATGTGCCCCTTAACTTCTGGTGGGGTGCCCTTTACTTTGTCCGTGTATCACCTTTTATAGACGGACAACATATTAGTAGCTCTTCCTTTTGTTTACATTGAGAAAACTGTAAAAGCACAATTCAAATTTCAAAGCTAAAATCAAATTTAAAATGCTAATGTCTTTAATGGCTGAGTATGTAAAGTAAAACTCCATCAAAGCTCCTTTTATTTAACTATCAAACTAGATTGAATGGAACATAGGATGGTCAGTCTCCAAAGTTTGAAGTTGAGCCCCTTGACCCCCAACTCTCTAGCTCATTAGTTTTTTTACTAAATTCCTGAGCTTGATTTCAATCAAATTATTGTCTTGCCTGTCGTACCCAACGTCATTCATAGGGGATTTAATGTAATTGAAGATTAAAATCTTCGTCAATGACGTGTGAGAATTCACCAACCAATGTCTTAAACCCGTTTGGTTCCTGCGTATTCTCGTAAATGTTATATTTAATTTACATCAAGAATGAAAACGGCTTTGAAAATATGTTTGACAACAAATAGTTTTCAAGTGAAATCAAGGGAAAATGTCTCCAAAAATGATTTAAAATTGAGCAAATCTTATTGGTGTTTCAGTGCTTCATTTCAAATGAGACCATGGACAGGTTAAATATCAAAAGAATAGCCTCTATTTTAACTGGATGTCGATAGAAGCATATCTTCACAACTTCTCGTTCCTGAAAAATTTTCATTAACAGTTTTAAACATGTTTTGACGGAAATGCGAAATGAAAACAATAAAGTGTTAGTGGAAAGGAGTGAAACCAAAACAGCTTTCTGAAACTGGACTCAGATGTTCTTCTTGATGTCAAATTTTTCGAACTCTATTTGTTTAGTATATGTGAAAAGTGAAGAAGAAGAATAAATGAAACACAAGACACTGTTGATGCTATGGCTGTTGTTTCACTCAAATTAAGACTCATGGTTCATCTTTTGGATGCAAAATTGATGGTTGTGTGATTATCGTGTTTAATTGTTAAGTACCGTTTAGCAAGTGGTAAATTTAAGCAAAAAAATTTCGGATCCCGTGAAACAGCGCACAAAATCTAATTCCTCATTTTGTCCTAATCCATGTCAAGTTACCACAATAGCAATAGATATTAGCCACTCACCACCCGCCTGGGTGGCGCTGCTGGAACGCGCACTCTTCCTCTCTCAAAAGGTTGAGTGTTCGAATCCCGGGTGCCGCAGGGTGACTTAACTGGTGGCACGTGTGTGGTGGCTAGCACGTGTTACCCCCAGGGTTTACTCCTCGGCTGTCGGCCGTGCGGGGGTTCCCTGGGTTATCAAAAAAAAAAATAGATATTAGCCACTCGAGTTCTGATTTTGATGTTAGTCATCTGACTTATTTTCTTAAATGTGTACGTCTCACTAAACAAGTTTGACTTTATAAGATCTGGTAAAGAAGCATAGAAAACCCTTAGTAGTGAAACAATGTTGCAAATGTTAAGAGCATTCAGCATTTTATATCTATGACCAAATATCTTTACGTTTGTCATCATGGACTACACTTGAACCAAATTTGACTAAAATTGAGCTCAAGGATAAAAGAAATGAACTTGAGAAACTTTGATATCGAGTTCAAGTAATTTTACTGTATTCTCTTGGTGTCATGTTTTGAATTGTGTTTTACTGATTTGTTGTCATCAATAAATGAGATGTACTCTACTCTGTTATTTACTTCGTAGGTCAAATATGTCAGTAGTTAGTAGGTGTATAAAAATTTTCTTGTTCACATAGATTTTTTATTAAAAAAAAGCACGGTAACCGAAAATTTGTGGACTCGCAGTCCATTCTGGGTTGAAAAGAGACAAGGTGGTTTCGAGTTCAAAATATGAGAAACTGGAATCCACAGGGAGATACCCAACCCATCCCATGCCATGCAAACTCCTTATCCACGTTAGTTTTATAAATTTATCAAAATGAGAACCTAACTTTCTAGGTCTAGCATTTAATTTATTTTAGGAAACTACACGCAAGGCTGTAACAATTAATTCAAGCTAAAAATTACAACTTACACCAAGGGCGAGGGCAAGAAAGAAGTACATGTAAGGTGCCAAACCGCCTCATTAACTGAGATCCCTTTGGTGTTCATGCTATAACCAACTCAGATTCTTATAAAGCCCACTGACTTGCCAATGCTGTTGAAAAACTCTCTCTTTTGCAAGACACACATTAGGCGAAGATTCTGCCTCACATCCATACACAGTTAGATCCTTCAGGGAATTCAGATCCTCTATTCCATGAATGCTGTGAATCTTCTCACATTTGGATACATTCAAAACTTTCAGCTTCTTCAAGTTTGATAGGTTTGGCAATCTTTGCAAGGAAATGCAATGCTGAATCCACAACTCTTCCAAGCATTCTAATTCTTCCAGACCTCGAATCTCAAACATGTTTGTGCAATGAAGTAGCCTCAACTCCCTCAATTTCGGCAAGTTTGACAGATCAGGCATTCTCTGGAGGAACTCACAGGTCGAAACCTTCAGTGTGGATATATTTTGCAATTGTTCGAGCCCATCGAGATTTTTTATTTTGCACCTTTGTATATCCAAATGTTTGAGTGATACTAGACCCCGAAGTCCTTCAATCTCAGTCACCTGTGTCTCGGCAAGAGCAAATATTAACAAGTTTTCCAAATTTGAAACTCTCGGTAACGCTTCTATTGAAATACAATTTCGGATGGATAACTCTGTCAAACTAGTGGGAAGCATTGGCAGGGATTTGAGGTTTACACAGGACAGGAGCTCAAGTTTCTTGAGACCTGAAAGTGAGCCTAAAGATGGAGGCAGAGAGACGATATTTGAAAGGGACAATTTTAAGTGCTCCAATTTGGATAAGTTCCCAATCCAACTGTGGCAGGGAGTTTGTAGAAGGTGAGATGGGTCTCTAGAGGAAAATATCCTCAAATCCAAGTCCAAGTCTCTTAGGTTGATGAGGTTCGACAGATCAGGAATAGTGCTTGTTGATCGTGATTCGATTTGTAGACTGGTTAGGCTTGCTGGAAGTTTTGGTATTCTCGTTATGGCAGTTCTTGATAATCTCAAGATTCTCAAAGAGGGAAGGCACACAAAATTACTAGGAATTTCCTCTAAGCTCTCACTCTTTAAGGCATGTAGTTCCTCGAGTTTCTTTACCATTCCTATAGCATCAGGTAACTTTCTTATGCAACTTCCATCAATTCTCAGCACTTTCAAATTCTTCAGATCACCTATCGAATCAGGTAATTCAGTAATTCCTGTGCTTGATAAATCCAGCTCAACCAGTGATTGCAAATACCCCACTGATTCTGGAAGTCTCTCCACCCACTCTAGTTGGTTTGAAGACAAATCTTCCTGCTCCGCTTCCACTCCTGTCAAATCTCTAGATTGAGTCATTCCTGTGCCTGCAGTAAACTTTCAGAGGTTAATATATGCCTAGTAAACAATCAGAACATGTTTATCTTAATCCCGTAGTTGTTTTTCTTCATCATATAAAACTCTAAAATTTGTGTTTCATTCTAATACGTACTTGGGTATGTGGAATTAGTTGACAGTTGATGGAGAGCCGACTTTGATGTGTACTCTCTCGGGTTGATCTTGTGATGCACTTGTGAGACCGTTGATACTCTTGAATTCCAATGGGTAGCTTTTAAAGTATCTAGCTTCTCTGTACTTTGTGACATAGGATCATCTTTCTGAGAAGGTACATCCCTGATGAACTCTTCAAGACCCTCCTGGAAACTTAGGTTATGCCAGGAGTTGTGTTTCAAACAATAACATCCTCGGATATTCAAATGAGTGAGGCACTTCAAGTGAATAATTGATGGATCAATATGAAACAAACGCAAACACCCCTGGAGAATCAATCTTTGCAGGCTTCCGTAAGCTGATAAGTCTGGAGTTTTGGTCAACTCGTGGCAGTGGGAAAGATTCAGAACTTTCAGTTTCTTAGCCATCTGGATAGAAATTTTATTAAAATGCATGAAGGCAGAGAGATGCAGAAACATAACAAAAATATTCTACTCCTGAACTTAAGTTACCTCAATCTGCTTCCAGCCTTTCCATTTGTGTGTTATTTTGCTCCATGACAGGTCAAGAACCACTAGATTTGTAGGATGAAAATTAGTAGCTAGAAAATCTGGTGGACAATTTTTCCAAGAAAGCCATCTTAGGTTTGAGAAATGATGCTCAAAGTCTCCAACAAAGTTTGTGCTATGCATTTGGAGGAATCTTAGATGTGAGAGGCTTGAAAATTCTTCACAAGTAAAGTTCTGGTTCTTTAAGGCAGTATCAGAACCGTGAGTATAATAGTTCAAAACAAGTGCTTCAACAGCATCTGTTCCCTGTGAACATGGAGCATGTCTCGTGATCAAAAGAAATCAAGGTTAAGGAAGGATTACAAGTAGCTTTTTCAGCAATCAGAATTGGTGATGAAGTCAAAATTTTACCTTCTTACTTTTCAGCACATCTAGTGCTTCCTTGTCAATCCACAACCTACTACGCCTTCCAGGGTCTTTGCGATTCTCACGGCGAACAATCTCCCTACCAAGGTCTCTAAGTTGATCGTGCATGGATAGCTCATCATCGTCTCCAATTTTGACTAAAGACATTAGGAGAAGGACTTCTATGCCATACTCTGGATAAAATTTACAGTCATCCCACATATAAAAGGCATTTGCTCTGTTCCTTTTGTTAAAGAAACATGCAATATCTAGAAATATTTGTTTTTGTTCATGATCCAATGCTTCATAACTTATCATCAGTTTCTTCTCAACTTCCTTATGTGGGACATCTTTCAACCTTTCCAAAGCGCCTTCCCATACTGCCTTGCTTTTGCCACACAAAAAGGAACCTATGACCTCAATTGCCAAAGGAAGCCCTCCAGTGGTGAGGGCTACCTTTTTTGACAGAGAAATGTAGTCTTCTGGAGGAGAGATTGTTCTGAAGGCGTGTCTACTGAATAGTTGCAAGGCTTGTGCGCGGTTTAATTCGGCGACTTCATAAATCCAGTCGCCTTCATAGTGATCTGGAACTTCAGGGTTACCTTCCTTTCTAGCGCTAAAGATGCTCCTGTCTCTCGTCGTAACTAGAATCCTACTTCCTGAGCGAAACCAGTCACGTTTTCCTGCTAGGGCCTTGAGTTGATCCCTGTGGTCAACATCGTCAAGAAGAATGAGAACTCTCTTATTCTTAAACCTTTCTTTGATCATGTTGATCCCTTCGTCAACGTAGGAGGTCCTATGCCTTTATAACCAAGGATGTCAACTGATAGTTGTTTCTGTAAAGTTGGAAGACCATGGGCTTTCGTTGTTTCTCGGACATCAGCGATGAAACTGCAACTTTCGAAATGAGAAGAAAGGCGGTTGTAGACAACCTTGGCTAGAGTTGTCTTGCCGATCCCTCCCATTCCACATATTCCAACCATACGTACGCCCTCTGAACCAACCTCTAGCAACCTCGTTACTTGATCAACGGGATCATCAATTCCCACTATATGGTCACTCACATTTAGATAATTGATCTTCAATTCAATCAAAACCTTCTGAACAATCGACTTAATGAGTTCTCCATGTCTGCAACAAACGTGAAATTTATCACAGAAGGATAAGTAAGAAAGGGAGGTTATCTATTCAGTTACCGAAACACATGAAAGTACATGAGTTCCATCATTTGTCCCTGTAATTTTGCTCAAACATGCTGTGTTGAGTCGTGTCAAAATATGGCCCCGAACTACTCTTACCGGATCTTGATATAAATCCATGCCTCTGTATGATTTCTTGTTACGATAGTGGATAAAATTACTGTTGCAAGAGGCTACGAACTATGGGGTTTAGTCGTTAAAAATGCTGTAATCGACAGCTTTGATTTAACATTGGCTAAAGGTAAGGTTGAATTTCCAGAATCATCAGTTGTGTAATGCAGTGACACAAAATTATAAAAATTCGCTGGCCTGTCAATAAGAAAAATGCTAAACAAGTGTCGATAAGGAATTACCCTCTAGATTTTACTTCCCATGCTTTCAATTTAGATACTTCCATAAGAGCCTCCCCCCATTCCAGGACTGTTCTAGAGCTATGCTTTTTCTCGTGTTGGCGGAGAGCTCTCTTGTATGTACTAGTCTTGAGCTTAACATCGGAGGGTTCCACGTCATAGAAGATGGGAAATATCTGTCGTTGAGGTAACGATCTCTTGCTTTTCACCATCTGTGCAAGCTCGCGCAGGCACCACTCGCTATTAGCATAGTTCTTGGACAAAACGGGTATGTAGATCCTCGAGTTCTGGATCACTTGATGAAGCTCATCACCAATGTGTTTTCCGACTCTGAGCTCTTCCGCATCTCTGAAGGTGCGAATCCCGGAGTGAACCAGGTCCTGGTAGAGGCAATCGGTGAAGCTATTGCGAGTATCGGGTCCTCTAAAACTCAAGAACACCTCGTAATCGATCCCTTGCCTCGGTGCAGCTGGTGGTGAGTCGTTCGTAGCAGCGCGCGACTCATGCAGATCCTGCTCTGCGCATGTTTTCTTCCTCTCTGCGCTTGTTTTCTTCCTCTTGAACAACACGCTCCACAGAAAAGCAAATGCTAGGACTGTGACTGTGACTGTGACTGCTGCAAGAACGACGAAATGCGCCGGATCATTTGATTTCTTGCCTCCATGCTCTTCCATTATTGCGCTTCTGCTGCGTCGGATCTTCCGAAGAAGCACTAACAGGAGAAAATCCTCCAATGTGATTGCCTTGCAGGCGAAGCGGAGGAAACCAGATGAAACCGAAACGTCGTTGCAGAACACGGCAAACAATATATGAGATGTCCACAAGTTTGGCTTGGTCATCGCTTGACTCTTTCATGAAGTCAATGTTCAATATCTACAACACGCTGTGTGACGTGTGTGGACAGCCTTTATGTGCTTAGCAAGTACTCAATAATTTCTAATCTCACGACGGACCAACGGATTAGTCGGGTACTTTATGAGATTCTGACGTCCAACTCTCTCGGGTACTCACAACACCCAAACTTTGTTTGCTCAGTAAATATTCAATACTTACTATCACCACCATAAACTGCATGCTCAAATCCTAATTGACGCCCGAAATTGCTTTGACCTTGTTTTGCTCAAGCCATTAGACTTCTCATTTGTGCACATGCAGGCCTCAGGTAACAGCAGATGCAAATGTAATCGTGCCGGAGAGTATATTTGAGGTGCGCATGAATACCATTCTGTACCCAGAAACTATTTCTGAACAGAAATGATTTTTTTTTATTCTGTGCCCGGAAACAATTTCTGAGCATTTGAAGGCGTTTGATAAACTGTCCAAAATTTCTATTCCTATAGTAGAAAAGAACAGAAATGCGTTTGATAACTATACACAAATTTCTTTTTATTAATAATATTTTGATAATATTTTGAATTGTTTATTTTTTTTTCTTTCTACCTAGGCCATGGCTGGTCGCTAGCGACCGGCGGCTGGTGGTCGGCAGCCAGCCATCGGCCACAACCCAGGGCCGGGGAGGGCGTCACGGCCCTCGTCGGCCGCCGACGGAGGCGAGGGTCCCCCTGTCGGCGAGGGAGAGGGCTGGACCCTCGCCGCCTGGGCGAGGCGGCTCGCCGTCGGTCAGGGCGAGGCGGCTCGCGGTCGGTCATGGCGAGGATTGGCCTGGCCAGATCTAGGGGTGGCCGACCTCGCCGTTGCGATCCACGGCGAGGCTCGGCCTCGCTAAATCTGGGGGTGGCCGACCTCGCCGTCGCAATCGATGGCGAGGCTCGGCCTCGCCTGATCTGGGCGAGACAGACCTCGCCATGACCGACCGCGAGCCGCCTCGCCCAGGGGACGAGGGTCCAGCCCTCGCCCTTGCCGGCAGGGGGGACCCTCGCCTCCGCCGGCCCTGGGCTATGGCCGGTCGCCGGCCTTGGGCTGTGGCCGGTCGCCAGCGATCGGCCACATCCCAAGAAGAGCAACACAAAAAGAAGAAAAGAAAAAAAAGAAAAAGAAGAAAAAAAACCTATTCTCAAAATTATACCGAGAAACAAGAAGCACCGTTTTCTTACTTCTTGTTTTTCTTCCAAAACTGTTTCTCGACGCAAATAGTTGCAAAAATGTGCCTAGGAACAAAAATTTTACCAAACGCATTTCTGTTCCCAAACTATTTCTGGGAACAAAAGAACAGAAATTTTCACTGTTTGGCACGTTACCAAACGGGCCCTTGATGCAACGTCAGCATCTAAGCATTCCATTCTTATGGATGTACTTGGACCAGTCTCAAAATGAAATTGAGTCCCTTGCGCATAACGAAATGATCAAACCCGATCGTGCTTATTACTATGTTACGACTGGTTTTGTTCATCACACCGGTCATGAAATCTAAGTATCTAATCATTCCGTTCTTATGGATGTATTTGGACCACTCTTGAAACAAAATTGAGTCCCTTACGCGTAACGAAATGATCAAACCCGACCGTGTTTATTACTATGTCACGACTGGTTCCATTCGTCACACCAGCCGTGAAATTGGAGTCTCCACGTTACTTGATCTTGAATGAGCTATGCATCTTGACCTGGCCCAACCCTGCATCGACATCGACTGGTATATGCCTATGCAAACGAGGTACGATACGGAGGGATCTCACGCGCGCCAGAAGAAAGGTCAAATGTCTTGCAAGTAAAAAACAAAACAGGGGTCGAAAATTTCGTCCTTTGTTTTTTGACATGTGAAGGGACAAAGGGTGACATCCATTTGGGAATCTTTGGTAGGACAAGCACTTCAATCCGAGTTTCCCAAAGCGTCTAGCAAGTCTTGGTCTTTTGTTTTCAGGACAATTGAATCTTTCAAAATCTGATCGTGAACGGGCATACATGGTATGGTGTTTCCACTTTTTTTAATTGAAGTCTTTGCATATGGTCTTCTTTTTTTAGTAGGTGAGAAATCTCGTACTAGAACTTGTCTTTCCGTATAAAGAATTTTGTTTCGTCCACCGTCGGCGTTTACATAATTACCAAGCATCATTTGAATCACCTGTATTCATCTTATGACGAGTTTAACTCTGATGGTGCACAAGCACAGCTATCGCGGTCTTGTCTTCCTACCAATAGGCTAAGTATTTCTAGGCCTTAATCTTGACATTATGCATGTAATACCATCCTGAACTAGCCAAAGCTAACTTATGACTTGAGGGAATTTTGCTGGGATAATTACCAAAAAAGACTTTAAATCTACCGTACGAATGCCAATTCAATATTAAACCTTTCAATTTGGTTAATTTAGTCATAAACATTTTAATGATTTGCCAATGTAGTCTTCTGATCAATTTTGGTCAACAAACACCAACGTGGATGTCCATCATCCTAAGTGGTATGATCAACGCTAAAATAAATAATTTTTCGCATTTATTTTTACTTTTTTGATTTTTTTTATAATTTTTTTGAATCTATTTTTTTTCTTTTCCTTTTCTTTTTTCCTTCTTCCTTCGCCAATTGCCATGCCAATAACCAGCCATGGCTGGTCTGGGCAAGGGCCCCTGTGCCCTCACTGACCACTGGCTAGGGCCACTGTGCCCTCGCAAACCTCGGGCAAGGGCCAAAACCCTTGTCTGTTGGTCGGCGAGGGAGCGGCGACCCTCACCTAGATTTGGTCAAGGCCGTTGGCCCTCGCTCGTGGCCGATGAGGGTGCGGTGGCCCTCGCTCGTGGCCGATGAGGGTGCCGTGGCCCTCGCTCATGGCGGGCGAGGGCATGGGGGCCCTCGCCCATATCCAGGCAAGGGTTGCCGGCGATGGTCAGCGAGCGACCTTGCTGACCAATCGGTTTTGCGAAAAGGATAAAAAAAAAGAGAAAAAAGAAAAAAAAACATTTAAAAAATCTGAAAAAATTATTATAAAATTATGAAATTTATCCACGATAACACCGGCGGTCCTATGTGGCACCGCTGGCGTTCACGTCAGCAATTTCCGGCCTAAATTGGTTGGATAGACTGAATTAATACCAATGTGAAAAGATTTAGGATTAAATTGGTCCAATTGAAAGGTTTAAAACTTAATTGGTATCAATACGATAGATTTAGGACTTTTTTTTTTGTGCTTTTCCCCCTTTTAATGGAATGACATAAATAGAGATATAGCATTCATTGTCACTACATAAAACACAATTCCCGAGACAACTCTATTAATTGCAGTGTAAAACCTTGACAACTCTATTAATTGCAGTGTAAAACCTTGGTCTCGTATCTTCTCCATCACCAGCAAGGTGGGGAAAAAAGAAAGAGGAAGAGAATGAGAACACCTAAGACAAATCTTCTCCTACTACTGGCACTGGCACTGACCCTTTTAAAGATTCAAATGGCGACCGCCTTCCATGTCTATGTCATAAACAACTTGGGAGACGACACAAATCTGACCACGCATTGCCGATCGACAGAGACCGATTTGGGCACTCGGGTCTTGGAATTCGGAGCGGCTTTCGATTGGGAATTTGAGATCACGATCGGGCATGTGGCCAAGTACTGGTGCGACATGAGCTGGGCCAGGTCCCATGTAGACTTTCAGGTGTTCTACGAGCCGAGGGACGCTTTAAGGTGCGGCGACCAGAAGTGCTATTCGCGCATCGACAGGGACGGATTGTATCTCTACATCAAAAGCGATGATGATTATGAGTTGCAATTTCGCTGGCGTTAGTTGGATATGTTGAGTTGGTAACTCAACATGAATAAAGGGGAGCGATAATTTTTTGGTCCAGTTGTTCTGCTTTTGATGGAAAGACACTGTTTTTCATTCCTCTTTTGCTTTGATCAATTATTGTTGTGCTAGATTGCACCGCCGGGTTAGGATAAGATTGATTCCTCTTTTGATGTTAAAAAGCACAAGATCAAAAGAGGAGAAGAGACTTCTGATTCATGAAGGAATAGGACAAAATAGATGAGTCTGTTTGTTTGAAGGAAAATCATTTTCCGTCTTTCCCTGTTTGGACGACGGAAAGCTAATCGGTTTATGAAAAACGTTTTCCAAGAATTGAAAACGAGTTTAAATTTGGAAAAAATTTCTTCCCTTCTGGCTAAAATTAGCTGAATATTATTAAAAAATATCTACGTCAATGCCAGTCGTGCCACGTAGAAAGTCAGCGATTTTGAGGTAAAATTGATTGGATAGACTTAGTCGATAAAACATAAAAAGGTTTAGAACTAAATTGACGTAAATGCAATAGATTTAAAACTTTTTTGGTACTTATCCCATTTTTCTCGATTTTAATTTTTCAAAAATAAGCTTCACATGAGTTCGTTTCACCTCTTGGTAAACTATTGTAAGTGTTGGCAAGTATCAAAAGGCTAATGATAAACAAAAATGACTGGTAACTTTTTTCCAAGTAAAATATTAATAACTTATCGATACTATTAGGAAATCACCAACTCCTTTCATATGTTGCAAATTGGCAATTTTTTTTCTGACTTACCAACATTTATTTGCATGAATTACTAAAGTCTTTGAATTCACCAACCCTCACATGAAATTATCATTCTAAATTAAAGTGATTACCAGCTTTTGTCGTATTAAGTTATTAACTAGTTTCCAATTACCACATCTTGTTTGAGTTATCTATCAATGTTTAATTATTTTTCTAAATTAGCAACTCTTTTATGAAGTTACTATTTTTTTATTTATCTTGATTAGCAACCTTTTAAATTTGCTAATTCTTTTCTTAAGCCCAACATGAAAAAGCGGTTATGTATTTTTTAAAGGAAAACAAAGTACATCGAAAGACGAGACAAAGAAAACCAAAAAAGAAGGAAATCCTTGAACACCTAGTCAACCAGCCGAAATAGTTTACCAGCATTTATACATTAGACTTGGCAAGGAAAATCAATTAACCCGCGTATCACGGTTATGACCAAGTAAAAGCGATGGAGTCGATTCCTAATTGCACCAACCGTTGCCTTTTCTTTTCTAGAAAAACAAGTACCATTTCAATCCAACACCAAGCTGAAGATGCTGAACCTAGACGCACATCGCCAAAAGACAAAATCGTAACTACAGATGAAAATCTCGGCGTGTGCTTATCACTGATGATGCAGTGTGATTCAATGATCGGTCGCCGATCCTTTCGCTCGGATGTAGTCACAAATTTGTTATTGAAGGACAAGCATGTGATTATCTTGGCCCATTATGCTTTGATGATATGCTTTGATTTCTCGTTTATGGCTTATTTTGAAGCTCTGTGGGCTTGCTTTGTTATTATAACTTTTGAGATTTTCAATCTTACGAATGAAAATTTGTTTTGATCGAAAAGAAAATCCGACACCAAAGTTATATCGACCAACACGAAGCAAACAATTTATACACATGCTATCATGATTTATTACCATGCTTGCCACAATCTATAGGAAAATACCTCGAAATATTTCTTTTTATGAAAAAGGGCTAAAGCCATATACAATTTTTTTTTTGAAATGCCTCGAAGTATTGAACCAATCATCCATCAACCAATATAATATATGCGAAAAAAAATACTTTGGTGGTTATGTCCCCCACTGAACTCGCAGTTATCCACCATTTCCAGACCTATACGAAACGTGCCCCTACAATCGCCTCAATTTTCGGTACCATGCTCTTGGTTTCTTTTCGCATATATAAACCGAATCGATCGAAACCCAAGCAAAACCAACGATGACTTCTCTTCGCATTGCTCTCCTCTTAGTATTGGTAACAACGATGAGCGCAAGTGCAAGGAAACTTTCCGGAAACGCCGACGTAGCGACGGTTGACGATCCAGTTGTTAGTGTGGTGAGTGCGCTGCCGAACAGCACGCGAGCCATGCAGATCCGTTGCAAGCCCGATGGCTCGGCCACGGTGATCGACCAGATGCTGAGCGCGGGGCGGGGATGTAGTTGGACGGCCAGGGAGAAGGCGCTGTACTGGTGCGAGGCGGTGTGGATGAGGATGTTCGCGGCGTGGCACGCGTTCCAGCCCCACCGCGACGCGGGGCATGGCTGGGTGGTTTGGCTGGTCAGGGAGGAAGGGTTCTTCCTCAGGGTGAATGGGACCGGTTGGGTCAGGAAGGCCGTGTGGGAATCTGAGTGAAGGAATTTTGAGTGAGTTGTAGTGCTTCTCTATTGATGTCAACCGTCCCTATATGATGGTTATTGTCACTAAATTGCTCAAGGAAATCCACTCTTTAGAAGTTCTTGAGAGTATAGTGTTTTATCCTCCGTTAGTTTAAAATCCTCTAGTTTTGGACTATGGGATTTGCCGAAAATCAATATGAAAATTGAATTTTTCATTTTAGGGAAAGGGTTTATTGTGCTTTTCGAGGGCACGCCGGACCCAGGTCGCACGCAACCTGAGTGGTCTGAACCGTGCCGGAAGGATTGTTTCACTCGAGATATTTATCAAACGCTTGGACCCAGCCCACCAGGCCTAATTTCACTTGTCACAAACCTTGCCTCCAAAATGCCCTCATTTCCAACCTTAATCACAAATAAATTGCTGTAGTCCACAGCTTTACAAGTACTACAACTGCCCTAGCCTGAAGATTTCATTTGTGGACTCGAATTGGGGTTTAGAGAAAACCCAATAGATTAGGCCTTGTCAGGTCCAGCCTATTACTCAATCGTTACACTTGTGCAGTAGTTATCAACCGGTGCGCTTGCATCGAGCATAAACAATCATGCGTTAATGTGGGATTAGTTTGATGTTCCTTCTGTTTTCATCCAATGGCAAAGTCTGAGGTTCGAACAGTTGTGGGGGATCTATGATTAAACACCATCATCGACCTCATAGCCCGGATCAAGTCGGCCGAGCCCAAGGACATTGTTTTCGATCCGGTAACGAATCTAGACAAATGGCCAAGCCCAACCCGAGGAGCCGGCCTCATCTGGCCCCTCCTACCATGTCCTCTCAAGTGCTAAGTGGGGGAGGTTGCCTTTTCAATGTACTCATCTGTATTTGCAAATCCACAAAAAAGGAGTGGGCAAGTGGAGGCATGGCAACATCATGAAGCCACTAGTAGCTAGTCACTACTGACATTACGTATGTCAGTAGTGAATTCGTATTGGAGTTAGCTAATTTAAGGTATCGGAAAGAAAGAAGATAAGAGAAGCTGATATTTAAAAATAGTAAATGAAAAGTTATAAAATTATTGGGACTCCGTGATTACTGACGAGTTTTGAGAAAATTAGAATACCGATAACCTTTTTTATCAATAGTTTTTTTAATAATTATTAGCTCTTTCAGAAATTTACCAATGAAAATAGTTTTATCGTCAGGAGCTTCTCTTTTTCATATCTCAATTAAAACCTACGAATCTAACACCATAAAAAAATTGGAAATGTAATGCCTCAGAAAACCACCAATGCTCTTTGTTTTTACAGGAAGGTACATAAATTTTCTCCCGTTTCCAATTTACCAAATCTGAGCAGAATTGAAAGACATTTCCTTCCCGAGACGGCTCTGTTCGCTGAGACCGCTGATCAATCTTTCATTTACAAGAAACTCTCCGTTAATAACTCGCCTGTCACCAACCATCAATCTTCACCCTATAAAAAGAGGCTCGAGCTAGAGACTCCCTGCGTGCATGCAAAGACCAAGCAAATCAGGACGGAGCATCTTCTAGCGCGCCAACCTCACCTGATCGAATCTAATGGAGAACCGAAAGACGGGGAGGACTTGTGTCATGTTTGTGGTGCTTTTCGTCCTCACTGTGCACGGCGGAGCTGCACGTCCTGTGAGGAGCGGCAGCGATCGGACGCTGAAAGAGCAAAATGAACTGCAAGCTCAAGCACTGGATGCAGCGGCAGCAGGACCGGTAGGGACTGGAGGAAGTGGCGAGGGCGATCAGAAGAACTTCCTGCCGCTTGGTGGTGTCGGGATGGGCGCCGGAATGGGTGGCTATGCTGGCATGGGCAGTTACGTCAGCGAAGTAATGCTAATGCTTGGCGGGGTCGGTGAAGTCGGCGGTGGCTTTGGTATGGGCAGCGGTTTCGGGGCAGGAGGTGGTGCCATTGTCGGTGGCATGGGGGGCATGGGCACTGGTCCGCTCGGGGGGCTCGGCAGGCTTAACAGCCTTGGTGTCAGCCCCGGTGGAACTGGTGGTCCTCTTCCTCTTCCTCTTCCTTAGGTGAAAGTTTTGCCTAGGGCTCAATCAACACGGTGAATTGAGCATACAAGCTGCTAGAGTTCATGCGTTTTGAAGCTTTCTTTCAATGTCGGTGTGACGGTGTTTTGTTTGTGTTATCGAACTTTTGGTGGTTGTTTTGAGTGTAACTTTTTATGTGGTTTGAGGCTGTCACAAGACAACCTATGTTCTTGTGTTTGCGCCAATGAATTTGTAGTTCGTGCTTCTGCATTTTTAGTCTCTTGAATGAATTTTATCTCCCCACTTATTTGGATTGGCTCGCATATGTTATTGGGAAGCTCTCAAATGCATGACTCAATTTACTAAATTGTTGTCGCTTTTGGTTTTCAAAAAACGAAGGGCCTCACCTGGTATGCGCCAAGTCTAAGTTCGAGACTTAACTTGGGCTCTCTCAAGTTCATATCATATCGCGACTTAGGATTTAGGTTTTTAACCTACAAGTAGTTTTTATCTAGGAGTCGTCACTAATCTGACACATCAAAATCCCTAAACTGGCACACCTTTCACAAATTTGTCTCAAATTATTTTTTGGGTTACCAAAAATCCCAAATTGGTACATACGAGACACATTCACCTCCTTCCGTTAGCTTCCGTCAAAATTTACCTTAAAAATGCTGAAGTGAATGACATATGGCAATAACTTAGTTGGCGTGGCAAATCCACATAAATTCCCTAACTCTCTCTGTCACACCCCAAACCCCATCAAGGACGCGACATCCGTCTTTGGTCGAAATAGTGCGACATCCCAAGTAATCGCCGACCTTATTTGTAATCATCGAAGATTTAATTGAACAACGGAAACCACAAAACACCTAGACAATTGGAACTGGGGAAAAACAGGGAGAATATACATATTTTTTTCTCATTCAAACTTATACCATAATATTCACAATCTTACAAACTTTAATATACATGTACACACCATATTAAAACCATCGAGATAAAAAAGGATCAATGACCTGGCATTCTACCCTCAAAAATGGTAATCGCCAAAAGCCTAATTTTTCCACCCCTACACTAGGCTCTACGACCCTTACTCGGCGTTCATTTCGAGTCTGACTCCTTGTCCTTTGATTCTGAACTCTATTGAACAGCTTGCTCCTCCGATGAATCCGGCTCCGCCTCTATCTCAATCGGGTGATTAATATCACCCAACTCCACCGGAACTTCATTCTAATTTTCCTCCCACAATCCATCAAAGAAGTTGTGTTCCGGCACATAGTTAGGATCCATATACTGTTCATACGGGAGTATATACTCCGGTTCCTCCTCAGGCTCGTCAGATTCGTCCTCGAGTTCCACTTTAGGCTCCACCTCCTCTGGTATTGGCTCTAAATCTATGTCTATCGGGTCGACTGCTGCTTGCGATCCTTCGGGCTCGGGTTTGTGCTCAGCCCTGGAAGATTCTCGAGCTGCAGGCGCTGGATGTAAGCCAGACTAAGCTAAACTAGCCTCTGCACTAGTCAACTCTCCGTCTATAGGAGGTATTGCAGCTGGGTCCCAATCTCTAACCAAATCAAATGGAACATCAAAACCCCTAACGAGCCCAAACTCATCCCCTGCTACATCTCGGAAGAACCAAACAGTATAAACATGGGTCTCCCATAAGGATAGTCCTACATCTACAAAAATGGTTGTAGTGTGTTTAATCCAGGTCATGCCATCACCCATAGGAAATTCTGCAACGTCATACTTGGTGTGCATTGGTACCCCAAAATGCTCCGGTGGCGGTGGCGGAGGATTCATGGCTCAAGTCGGGATTCTGAAAAATATTGATCAGGATAACCATGAGACTACATCTCAGTAAGTACACCCCTAAACCCCACCTAGGCTATCACGTACCTCTGGACAATCACGCAAACACACATTCATGCACATAATCAGCACAACGCAGGCACATCAATTGTTCTTACCAGGGCCTATCATGCGTGCTACCTACATATTAGTCACATCGTAAGTAATCACACGTATGTTCAAATCACAATTCACGCATTCGTTCCGATCTAATCACATCTTTTTCACAACTCTCGCCAGTGACCCGCGTTGTAGTACACACCTCAAGTCCACTGCGACCAACTTATCACAACACTCCAGGGCCTGCGTTAATGTATACACATCAGGCCATGTTTCTTGCCCGCGTTAAAGTACACGCCTCAAGCTTAACATCTATCACCTACTACATAACCCACGTTGAAGTACATGCCTCAGGCTGGTAGTCTTCTAGTAGTACCGGGTATCGTCCCGCGTTGAAGTACACGCCTCAGGACGGCACAATTTTCACAATCACACGCCATACCACATTTCTTTCTTACTCATGCGCATGCTCAATAAGCATTTACCACACCCAACTGGCCAATCACACGTGGCCCGTGCACGCATTAATTTACACGTAAAATGGTGCTCACTTAGCATTTGACATGACCAATCGTAATAATTAAATCAATCCGGCCCAAACGTGCACACAACAGGCATATTTCAATCATGTAATTACACCACCACACACTCAATTTCATCATCTCAACCCAGTCGCAGTTCCAACACACGTTAATCACACAATCTGTCATTTTTCTCCAACCAAACGGCGTTAAATTAATTCCGGCCCTTCACGGCACTTTCTCACAATTAATTGCCGATTCTAAAAATCCAAATTGCGTCCCGATCGACCCATCATAGCCCAATGAACAGTTATCCACAGCCCACTTCAGTCTCAAAGTTTTCCAGCAAAATTCCCAAAATTCAATCCTAAGGCCCGCTAAACATTTCCACACCTGAAATCATATAAATCCGCGCCTAAATAAACCCGGTTTCACCCCAAAAATTTATCCGTCGATACCCAACATCCTAAATGAGTTTTAGAGCGCAACTTACCGAGTTTTAGACTAACGCGGCTAGAACGGAATGCGGCGGCACTTAATCGAGAATGGCGGTGAACGGCGGGGACGGCAACGCGGCTTGGCGCAGCAATTGGCGGCGACGACGGTGGCGCGGCTTCCTTGGCCGAGACCCATGGCCACACGAGGGAAGAGAGGGAGAGAGAGACGGACGGCGGGGGTGGCGATGATGGCACGGCGGCATGGACGGCGTGGCAAGGCAGGCGGACGGGCTGCGTGGCGCGGCGATGACCGGTGATCGGCGATGAACGGCCGAGCGGGGGAGAGAGAGTTCACGAGAGGGAGGGGGGCTGTTCAGGAGAGAGGAGAGAGGGAATGAGGAGAGAGAGAGGGGATTTGGACTAAAATAGTCCAATTTTGACCAAAATGCCAAATTACAATCATGCCCTTCATTCACAACTTCAATCGACGGCTCAGATTCGATCATATCTCGAAACCAACGGCCCAGATCGAATCTCACCCAAAATATCCAAGGGTATTCTTGTAATTTCTCAAAAAGTCCAAGGACAAAATTGTCTTTTCCAAATTTTGGGGCAAAATTACCAAAATGCCCTTTGCCCATAAAACTAATCCTTTATTAAATCCCAAAGGTAAAATGATTACTTTCTCCGTTTCTCGCTGAAGTTGAATTTTTCTGAAGGATTCGGGCACATTCAAAATTGCACGTTACAACTGCAACGTCGTCCTAATGTCCCGTTGTAACTTCCAAATTTTTCCGGTGTCTGATTTAAGCTAAATTAAATAATTAAATTTTATTAAACGTAACTCGAGCGTTTCTCAAACTAACAGGTGGCTTGTTGGGAAAATTTGCATATTCGACTCGTGATTGACAATAATTCAGGTCACGTGCAAGTTCATTCGGCTCGTAACGAATTCAGTTGTCATTAAAATCGTGAAGATCAATTACTAGATCCGAGGGGCACAATCGTTTGGTATAGGTTCAGGATCATTCGTCAAGTCATTTCGTGGTTCGGCGGAATCACCCGCGATCCACTACTATGACAGTGGCGAACTGACCCCTGACTATCCTTGGATCGGCCAATAGTGGCTCAAAATATCACCTTGACGATTTCATGGTCGAAAATCAATTCACGATCGAATTTTCTTTAGTTGTACGAATTTAAATCCCTAATTAGCATTTCTCTAATGGTTAGTATCCTAGGAATGATCAGTTTCGGGTGAGAACTAACTGCGAGTACATTCATAAAACTTAGTATTTTATAAATCCCAAATGGACCAATTTTTAGGATGTCACTCACTCACTCACTCACTTACTCTCTCTCTCTCTCTCTCTCTCTCTCTCTCTCTCTCTCTCTCTCTCTCTCTCTCTCTCTCTCTCTCTCTCTCTCTCTCTCTCTCTCTCTCAATTAGCAAATAGGTCTCATTCTCTATCTCCCTTAAAGCACGAAAAACCCTAAATTGTCTTCCGACAAACTTCGTTGATAGAGTTGGAAGATGACGCGCTTCTCTTCGAACCACTTCCAATTGAAGCCATTAGACATACTAATTTAGTGATTTGGATGAGTTATCTAAACAAGCCCAGAAAAAAAAAAAACAAAGGCAAGAAAATTATCAGAGATAAAAGTGTGCTCCAACAAGTTCCGATGATGAAGATGACAATGAAGGAGGGTGTTCGATGAAGAGGAAGACAAAGAAGGATTAGAGTGCTCTGAGGAGGAGAGAGAGAGAATGAGCCCTATTTGTTTTCAAATTAGGGCTAATTGAATAAACAAAGAGAGAGAGAGAGAGAGAGAGAGAGAGAGAGAGAGAGAGAGAGAGTTATGAATTTCCACATGAATTAGCCAGTTCTACTGAGTCATTGTTATGTATCATCTAGCTCAACAATATTATTGTAAAATTGGATGAAGCTAACGGATGGTAAATATATCACGCATATATCAGTTTGGGCTTTTTGGTAATCCAAAAATTTGGCATACTAGTTTGAGGTTTTTCTTGATAGTAACCCAAAAATTTGCTAAATAAATTCAATTTTTCATTTTTCTCTCATATATAAATTCTTTTTTATAAATGAAGAGCTCTTTTCTCAAACTTCATCAATCCTATGAAAGAAGTAAAAAATGATAACTTTTAATGGATAACACAAATTTTAAATACTTTTATGAATTTTGAATTTTTTTTATTTTTTTGTTCTCTTTTTTTTCTTTACTTTGTGTTTTTTTTTTTTTACTTTTGGTTGCCAGCCGACCTTTGCCTAGCCTAGATCTGGTGAGGGTCGCTAGACAACTGTCGCCAGCCAAAAGTTAAGAAAAAAAAACAAGTAAAGAAAAGAAATTAAAAGAATAAAAATTCAAAAAATATTAAAATATTATTAAAAATGTCAACATCAGCATCGGTCATGTCATGTAAGACAGCCAACATCCACATCAATGATTTACGGCCAAAATTAGCCAAATTGATTCAATTAGCAAAATGTGAAAATATTTAAAATTTCATTGCCACAATTAAAAGACTTAAAAGTGAATTGATATAAGTGTAATGGGTTTGAAATTTTTTTTTGGATAATTCTCTCTATGTTCATGAAAGGATAGAGTTTTATAAAGATCGCAACAAATGCTAAAACACTTTTTAAATGCCCCTACGTGTACACCATCCACGGAAAGCTACCTAGTCGATTCTCTTGCTTTGCATCACGCTTCAAGATCCACTCTCTCCCTCCCTGGAAAACCGCACACTTTCGTCAAGGAAAGAGAGATTTTGGGGGGCACATCAGGCAGATAATCGAACTCTGGAGGCAAATTTCGAGGTACACAAGCTATAATCAAACATGAGATGACACGTATGGGTACAAGTAAGATGACATTTATGCACTCACGCTCGAACGTTGCTGACTGACTGATTACATCAGGCGTCAGGTATACACACATCTTTATTTTTTCTTTTGTCAAAATGAACCAACTTCATTTAATTACCAAAAACGAACTAAAACGGAAATTAACATCCAAGTATAGTAAGTCCCAAAGGGGTTGGGGGGCTTAGAAAGCCAATTATGAAAAGCAAAGTATATATACGTCAATCATACAAAATTGATACTTGTAATCTTTTTTCTTTTATCCTGATAATCTTGTTGTACCGAATCTTAAAAAAAAAACTATCTTGCCATTTATGAAAAGCAATTTATAGAACAGCCCTCTTTCATTGCTTAAGCCGTGCAAATTATCGCCCACGAAGCTTCTCATATGGATAGTGCTAAGGCGTAAAATAACTTGTGATCAATCATATTATTGCATTGTCATTAAAACATACGAAGCTCAATTACAAATGTTGATGGAGTTGATGGAGTAATAGCATAAAATATACTCTATGATCACAATAATATATTGTACGGTTCATGATCAAATATCACAAGTGTTTGTAATTAGAAAAGGTGAAATCAAAATATCATAAAATGGTTATATTGTGACTTTCTTACCTTATGAAAAGTGCAAATAGTAATTTGCACGATTAAAAAAGAGAGAGATGTAGTTCTAATCAAAGTTAAAGTTCTTTTGTGAAGGGCTTCCCATTACATGAATCATCTTTTTTTCAACTTATTTATTAGTCTGGGTTTATTATTTGGCTAGAAAATCACCATAAGGGAAAAGGAATATCATGGATCATATACTCAAAGATATAAATGATGGGTAAAAGCTGATTTATTATAAGGATGTTAATAGTTAGAGCTGCACCAAATTCTTTGTTGAATTTTTTTTAGGAAAAAGTGGGAGGATGGTATAGGTCACCTTAAAATCTACGAAACTTATAGTTCTAGATTTCATGTTCTAAGAGCACCCATAGGATAGGTTTCTGTGTTCTAAAAATTCGGGACCAGTACGTATAGGGAGGTTCTAGGATAGGGTAAATACACTACTTACCAGTAATCCGCACACTTCTCCGCAAGTGGATTCTTCGGCATTCGAAACACTATCCTAATATCAACATGCTCAACGACTTGATATACACAAATCCCGACATATAAATATATTGGCAATGTTAGGTATGTCGAGATTCATTACTAAAACTTGCTTTACCAGTAGGTATGGCCAACTTTGGCTAGTATTGAACTTAAAAGAAGTTGGGTCCATAAATACCTGTTTCTCCGTAATTTAATCCGTAAGGAAACAAACACTGAAAATAGATCTTCGGCTTTTAATTGAAGGATGGGTTCTGTGGTGATTTGATGGGAAATATCCAAGCGATCATAAAAATCAATGTGGAATTGTAGAAACCTAAACCAAACTGGAGTTTGACTCAACGGAAAAGTTTAGGAAGTACTATCGAAACAAACTTTGACGGAATTTGACTCAAGGACGAAGCTTGAAAGAGCGGTGGTGCTATGCCGGGATTTGACTCGACAATGAAGCACCAAGGATGAAGATTCATATCAGAGGACGACTCGGCGACGTGAATCTGAGAATTAGAACTACTCCTAAAGAATTAAAGCTTGTAAATTGCAAGAAAATAATGGCATTGGCCAAATGTAAAGGTACAAGTGCATGAAGTGTAAAGATAAAAGAAAGATAAACTGATAAAGAACGTGAGTTCTGTTGTTGATTTTTTTTTTTACAATATACAAACTTGGGATATTTATAATCTCGTATAAGCGTTTACAACTTTTAAATTTTAAATAAAAAGTAACTTCCTAATAGTGGTTATTATCTTCCTATTTTCTAGGCACTCTCCACGTTCAAATAACCACCCTTATCCATAAGCAGTTTTATTATTGACACCTGACTATCGGTCAGTTGCTGATGCCAATCCTTTGCTCACCCACTATCGATAAGTTGCGAACTATCAGTAAGTTATCGATGCCAAAGCTCCTTATGCCTATTTCCATGATTTTTTTTGTTGTAAATAGATGCCCCCTTAAAAGAATTGAATGATTTACCAATCATTTGATTCTTTTAACTAATGGCCTTTAGGTGCCCCATAGCTCTTCTGCTACTTGATAGAAGTCAATCTACCCCCTGGCATCGGTAACTTCTTTGCTACATGACAAAAGCTGAATCCTCATATTTTGTCATTTGAAGAGCATACAAGTCATTGACCATCTTGCCTCCTGATCCTTTCGCATATGTTTTGAATTCACGAACATAGAAGGTGTAGAACTTGACTTAACATCATCTGCTGCTGCAATTTGTGGAGTCTCATTTGTTGGTTGGGCCAATTCTATATCCTTCTTATAGAAGCCAGTACGATCGAATTTTTGTCTCCAGCTATTTTCTCTGCTCATCAGTAATTATTTCGGGATGTTGACACCTCCTTCTCGTTACTTGTCCCACCAATTATGCAAATGATAACCTAGAACACCACCGGGATGGTCAGGATCAAGTTGAGTACGTACCTTCATATTTCCTCGAATCAGCCGCATTGGTCCCACTGGGCGTGCCAAAAAGATATTTGCTCGTTTTATGATGAGGAATACCTCTTACCGAAACTTCGATTTTTGATTTTTATTAAGATAAATTCTGTGACTTGACTTCTAGGAGAGTTGTGACGAAAAATAGAGTGTAACACAAGATTATATAGAATGGATATAAATTGAATGGATTGGAAATGGATCTAGGATCAACAGAGTTTTAAGTTACGTTACAATACTCCTACAAAAGTTGTAAAAGACTTGAAAGTTGACTAAAACTACAGGAAGCTATAAATATAGGAAGTAAAGGTGCATAGGAAACTAAAGTACATATAAGCTAGAGTGTTTTTTGCATTATTGTTGGTCCTTTCTTCCTCCTTTCTTCTGAGTATTTGTATCTCTTCTCATTCTGTAACTGCTTGTCAATTACTTCTATGTTTTCAAACTTTGAACTTTGGTGCTTCTAATAACTGTCCTTCGCTAAAACTTGATCACAACAGCTGGGATGATTTCAAATATAGATAAGTAACTCCCCACAATATGCTCATGCTCACTATCCCCGCTTTTTGCTCATAACTTCCTGCTATCGTGACTTACGTGGCTAGGCTGTGATTCATCTTTACCGATTTTCTATAATGTCGATATATTCCCGAAGTGTAGACTTCCCGAATTTTGGAAAAAGTCAACATTATGAGGCATTAATATTCCAACATCCCGAACTATGATTTTCCATGTTTCGATATATATACCAATACTCATCAATTACCAAATTCGGGATATGATGCCATTCACGATTGCTTCTCAGCATGTTTCTGAATTTTATCCAAACATATTTGAGAAGATGGCTAATTTCCATTATACAATAGATTCGGCATTAAAGCCGACTCAGCGTCTATACTGATTCTCATTTTGGTGTCAACAGATGCTGGTTCCATTGCCAGGACATGACTTGACGACGAAGCACCAAGGATGAAGATTCATATCGGAGGACGACTCGGCGACGTGAATCTGAGAATTAGAACTACTTCTAAAGAATTAAAGCTTGTAAATTGCGGGAAAATAATGGCCTTGGCCAAACGTAAAGGTACGAGTGCAGGAAATGTAAAGATAAAAGAAAGATAAACTGATAATGGGCGTGCCTATTTGTTTCTCCGTAATTTAATCCGTAAGGAAACAAACACCGAAAATGGATCTTCGGCTTTTAGTTGAAGGACAGGTTCTATGGTCATTTGACAGGAAATATCCAAGCGATCATAAAAATCAATGTGAAATTGTACAAACCTAAACCAAACCGAATTTTGATTCAACGAAAAGTTTAGGAAGTACTATCGAAACAAACTCCGATGTAATTTGACTCGAGGACGAAGCTTGAAAGAGCAGCGGTACTATGCCGAGATTTGACTCGACGACGAAGCACCAAGGATGAAGATTCATATAGGAGGACGACTCAGCGATGTGAATATGAGGATTAAAACTACTCCTAAAGAATTAAAGCATGTAAATTGCAGGAAAATAATGGCCTTAGCCAAATGTAAAGGTACGAGTGCAGGAAATGTAAAGATAAAAGAAAGATAAACTGATAAAGAACGTGAGTTCTGTTGTTGATTTTTTTTTTTTGGAGGGTCATGCCAAATGTAAAGGTACGCTGCCACAAACTCTTTTTCTTTTCAGACTTTGGTAATATTTCGTTTTCTTCATGAACTTGCGTAACCAACTCCCAAATTGGAGGGCCTAGTTGAGATGAATCAGGGTGGTATTCTTTCCTCTCATACCTATGACCAACATCTTTTCTTTCAAGCACATGTGCTGTCTGTCTTTGGGTAAATTTCCTCCTCTCTTGCTTGTACCAAAGAGTTTTCTGTAGTTACAATCTCAGATTTTACCTGTGGTTTGCTTATCCTACAGACAAATGATCTCGATCTGTATCTCCCTCTCGTTCCTCTCATGTATTGGAACCTAGGAAACTCCCCATCTTGCCGAATCAGCTCCTGGTGACAACGACTGCAAAGTTGTTTGTTGTCATCATCTGTCGTCTCTCGTATATTAACCATGCTGATCATGTTCAAGAAAGGGTCCGTATCTACTTCCATTAAGGCCTTGCCTTTGTCTTCAGCAAATTTAATCTTGCCTTGGCGAATTGCCTCTTAGATAGTCTTTCTAAACATAATGCAATTTACTGTATCATAAGTTATAGAGTGATGCCATTTACAATATCTCTTATATATTATTTCCTCCTTTGACGGGATTACTTGTCTTTCAGATAATTTGATCATTCCATCTTTCAACAGCAGGTCAAATATTTCATCTAACTTGTAGATATCAAAGGAGCAGTTATTTGTTTCCTTAGCCTTGAACTTGGATACATCTCTCACCTTGGCCGGTTTAAGTGCTAGGCACACATATGGTTTTCAAGTACCATAGTTACTACAGCTATCTCATTCTCCTTTTCGGCTATAGTAGCATGTTCGGTACTTTCAACAAATGCAACTGCCTGTCGATTATCCTTGTTCAGCTTATTATCTTTCTCCTTCAACAAGTGTTCATACTTAGAAACCCTAGTGTTTAACTAAAAGAGATCGTCAAAGGCTTGTCCTTCAAATCTTTCCTTAAAGTTAAACCTCAAGCCGTTAAAAGCCAAATCTGTGAACTCCTTCTCAGTGAGTTTTTTGAAATGGGTAATAAATTGATCTACCGTCTCGGTATTATATTGATACATCCTGGCCAAATCGGCTACCGTTAACTCTAGTACCATTCGGTAAAACTGAGAATGAAACTATCTTTCCATCTCGGCCTATGTTTGAATAGAATTCGTAGACAAATTTGTATACCAAGTAAATGCTCTTATTGACAAAGACAATGGGAACAACCTTAATCTTAAATACTCATTAGTTCCAGCTTCTCCACATTGTGCCAAGAATCGACCCACATGTTTCACAGTTTACTGATCTTCCTTTCCTGTAAATATAGCAAAGTCTGGCATCTTGAAACCCCTTGGATATGGTATGTTATCAACCCAGTTGGGATGTGGCTTTCTATATACTGGCCTTAGCAATCCTCTCTCTGCTCCTAATTGTTGCATTACCAATTCTGTAACTCTATATGGGCTCCATGGTCTTAAATTTTGCTAGCCTAACCAAGGATCTTGACCCCTAAGATTGAGTTGTTGAGGTCGATTCACCCCTTGTTGCTCCATGTTGAAATGAACGAGTAGTGGTGGCCTATAAAGAGGATTTTCTACCACGTGAGGATACGGTTGAGGCGTTGGTGATTTGATATGGTCAACATTAGGCATATTTACTGGTGGAGGTACATTCAACGCTGGTGGTGTATTTGTGACCATGGGATTAACCAAATTAACATCATTTGGGACATTTTAGGGAAATTATAAGCACTCACACCATTCATAAGGTTTATAGGGGTAGGATTCTCTGGCCTTGGTATAATTTTAATAGGAGGTTGAGAATTTGATCTCCCATTACCATTATATCCAACATAAGGAGGTCTCGATGTTGGTGGAAATGATGTTGCTCCAAAAAGATTTGCATAAAATGGTGGAACTTGAGAAGATGAACTAGGATGTGATATTACCTCATTTATAACGTTGATCACCATGGGTTTTATCACATCTATCACATATCGCACTATATGATTGGAGAGCTCATTCTGCTCTTTCTCAAACATCATTTTCATCGTGGCTACCAAGGTATTATCTGGTGCCAACGCGCGGGCTTGTTCTTCAGTTTATTGTTGAGGAATGTCGGCATTCTCCTCTACTTGATTAGCCGTAAAATGCTCAGAACGTGCTCCATCAACTGGATTATTGACATTACTCACCGGTATTCCTTTAGATTGCCTAATTCTCACCATTTCTCCAAATCTTACCACGCGTGTCCCACCGGGTATGCCAATTTGTTTCTCCGTAATTTAATCTGTAAGGAAACAATCACCGAAAATGGATTTTCGACTTTTAATTGAAGGACGGGTTCTGTGGTGATTTGACGGGAAATATCCAAGCGATCATAAAAATCAATGTGGAATTGTACAAACCTAAACCAAACCAGAGTTTGACTCGACAGAAAAGTTTAGGAAGTACTATCGAAACAAACTTTGATGCAATTTGACTTTAAAACAAAGCTTGAAAGAGCGGCAGTACTATGCCGGGATTTGACTCGACGACGAAGCACCAAGGATGAAGATTCATATGAGAGGACGACTCGGCGACGTGAATCTGAGAATTAGAATTACTCCTAAAGAATTAAAACATCTAAATTGTAGGAAAATAATGGCCTCGGCCAAATGTAAAGGTACGAGTGCAGGAAATGTAAAGATAAAAGAAAGATAAACTGATAAAAAAACGTGAGTTCTATTGTTGATTTTTTTTGGGGGGCGCCCTTTACAATATACAAACTTGAGATATTTATAATCTCGTACGAGTGTTTACAACTTTTAAATTTTAAATAAAAAGTAACTTCCTAACGGTGGTTATTATCTTCCTATTTTCTAGGCACTCTCCACGTTCAAATAACCACCCTTATCCATAAGCAATTTTGTTATTAACACCTAACTATCGGTAAGTTGCTGATGCCAATCCTTTGCTCACCCACTATCGGTAAGTTGCAAACTATCAGTAAGTTACCGATGCCAAATAGAGTGTAACACAAGATTTTCTGACAAGGAATACCTTTTACCGAAACTTCGTTTTTCGGTTTTTATTAAGATAGGTTCTGTGGCTTGACTTCTAGGAGAGTTGTGGCGAAAAATAGAGTGTAACACAAGATTATATGGAATGGATATAAATCAAATGGATTGAAAATGAATCTGGGATTAACAAAGTTCTAAGTTACGTTACAATACTCCTACGAAAGCTGTAAAGGACTTGAAAGTTGACTAAAACTATATGAAGCTGTAAATACAGGAAGTAAAGGTGCATAGGAAACTAAGGTGCATATAAGCTAGAGTGTTTTTTGCATTGTTGTTGGTCCTTTCTTCCTCCTTTCTTCTGAGTATTTGTGTCTCTTCTCATTCTGTAACTACTTGTCGATTACTTCTATGTTTTTAAACTTTGAACTTTGGTGCTTCCAATAACTGTCTTTCGCCAAAACTTGATCTTAACCACTGGAATGATTTCAAATCTAGACAAGTAACTCCCCACAATATGCTCGTGCTTACTATTCCCGCTTTTTGCTCATAACTTCCTGCTATCGTGACTTATGTGGTTGGGCTGTGATTCATCTTTACTGATTTTCTATAATGTCGGTATATTTTCGAAGTGTAAAATTCCTGAATTTCGGGAAAAAGTCAACATTCTGAGGCACTAATATTCCAACGTCCCGAACTATGATTTTTCATGTTTCGGTAAATATACCGATACTCATCAATTATCGAATTCGGGATATGATGCCATTCAAGTTTGCTTCTCAATATGTTTCTGAATTTTATCCAAACATATTTGAGAAGATGGCTGATTTCCATTATACAACAGATTCAACATTAAAGCCGACTCAGCGTCTATGCCAATTCTCATTTTGGTGTCAACAGATGCACCATTTTAAAAGGATTAAAAGGACTTTTAATTCTTTTAGATGTCAGAAAAAGGGTACTTACGTTTTACTCCTATTGTCGCTTCGTCACCTCGCTTCGTGCGCTTTGCCTTTTCATCTTCGAAACACTTCTTCTAAAAATTGTTCCTTTTTTCGTTCTTCTGCATTCTCAACTTCTCGACTCTCTGCAACTTTTCGATCCTCTGCACTCTCTCTCAATATTCGTTTGAACCTAATGGCTTCCAAAGCTTCCAAGGATCAAACTTTTTCCTTTTCTGCATCAGACGCCCTTGATCGGTACCATTTATTCAGAGATTCCGAGGATTTCAATGAAGAATTTCATCTGTTCTCTGTGGAGAACGACTTCGAAGATTCTTACATTCTTGGCCCAGCAATTCATAATCATTTTTATGTTCTAAATGCTTGTCAAGCCACTTCGCATGTCACCAATTTGAGGTACTTCCAGTCCACGAATCATCTATCTTGGCGTATCAGTGGCATTCTCGTCCCCCTTGCCTTAGGGCTTTTACTAACTTTGAGCCTGATTTCTACCAATGGTATCTTCAACTCCTTCCTTATAAGGGTCCTCTTTGGGATATCCTTTTGATTCATAATGCTCTGCGTCTTAACTACTTCGATTACCATTTAAATCACGAACTGATTAGCGCATTATCATGTTTTTGGTCAACTTCCACCAACTGCTTCTTTTTCCCTTTCTCTCCTATGTCGGTAACTTTGCTTGATGTATGTTGCCCTATCGGGCTCTTTCCTTTAGGTACAGACCCATCTACCCTATCTCTAGATTCTCGCTCAATGCTTGGTAAATTGTTTGATTCTGAAATAGCCTATAGGGCATTCATTAAGAAATACTTCAAGAAGGACAGTATAGTTACCGACAAGAAGCACACTGCTTTTCTTTTGTACTAGCTCTGTAAATTCCTTTTCTGCCACCCCATAGTTAGGATCTCAAATGATTTTGTTGCTGTTGTCTCCACTTTAGCTTCAGGGACCTCACTTGCTCTAGGTAAAATAATGTTAACCTTGCTATATCGGGGTTTAACCCATGCTTCCTCCTTTATTGCTTCAGAAGAAGTTAAGTGAAGTTTTTGGTGGTCCTCTTTAGCTTCTTCAAGCATGGGTAGCTTTCTATTTCCCTGCTTGGTTTTCCAAGAATCAACTTCTCCAACCCCTTTCGGTTTCCATTCCTGGCCAACCAGTCTGTCAGGCCCTGAGTAGGAAATTGATCCTTGTTTCTGAAGAACCATCTTCTTATCTTCGGTATTTTATTTCTCAAATCTATTCTGTTGAAGAGAACCCATATTCCTTCTCTCCTTTCTTTGTTCCCCAATTCAAGTCCTACCTTCCTGCTTTCCAGAAAAATAGAAGTGACTTCTGGCAAACTATTCTGACTTTTGTTGATCTCCCTGTAAGATTTTCAACAAAAGGCAAATTTGTCTCTGGTTTTGAAATTTACTCTCCCCAATACTGTGCAAGACAACTTGGACTGATTCAAAGGTTTTTGTTCCAGCCCTTTATACTTTCTCCTTTGCTTCTTTTGATAAAATATCCTGCAAGCTGAAAGATAATCAACCTTTTATTGAACTGACTACACTGGTATGGGGTATTCATCGATTGTCTCGTGTTGTCGAATTTACTGGATACGCCGATCGTTCTTCAACTGATTTTGACCTCTGGTGGGATGGTTATCAAAAGACTGTGTTTTCAGATCCTCTAGATTAGATTCTTGTGAAGATAAGGGATGTTATTCCTCTTACAGTGTCAAAAGCAATTGAAGCTGCAAGTGTGCTTTCAACTAAACCAACAGAGTCTTCTAAAGATAACTTGATTATGCCTTTCTACATTCATATATTTTGTTTGATACTCAACCTTCAATCTAACTTTTTATTCTTGTAGTGAGCAAGAAAAGGAAAGCTTCATACTCATCTGCTCCAAAGAAAGTACAAGCAAAACGTAGTGTTAGGAGAGTGATTATTCGATCCTCAGTGTCTTCCCCAGAAAGTTCTCCGGCAGTGAATCAATCTCCAGAGCTCACTCTTCGAGCTATGATAAAGCCACGCACTCCGAAAGGTAACTCTCAATCTTTACTTTTGGAAGCTACTAATATATATATTAGCACTAACTTGTTTATCTTCTGATCAATCTAAGAACTCTTAAGACCTATCAATCCAGTGTTGCTTCTCCTGTTTCTCTTCCTAGAAAAGCTCCTGCCACATTAGCTTTCAATCCTTTACCATTGGTTCTCGCTCTTTTGACAGATGTTAATGCTGAGTTTGTCCAAGAACAACCTTCTATTCTAGATCCTAAAGAGAGTATACCACCGAAGGATACTTCTGTCAATGTTGTGGGACCTGAAAAAGATCTTCCTCTAGCTCTCATTGGTAAATGTTATTACCTTTTGTCTGACTCAAAATTTTTATGCTGTCGTCTAATATACATAGGCCAATATTTGCAGTTACTGATGAGCCCGCTTCTGTGCCTCAAGAGACTCCAATTTCCAAAGGAGCATCAAGTGTGCCATTACTACCTGCTACTTATGCAATTACTGTTTTGCCTCCCTCCACATCTCGTGCTGTACCCGTCTATCTGCCGAGATAGAAATTTTTTCTCAGGCTGAACAGGCGAAAATGGAGAGGATATTAGCAGGTACTCATCCTAGCTCTTCCATAGCTCCCAATTCTTCAGAGTCCCCAACTTAATCAATGTCTGCTGAAATTTTCAAAGAAGTAGCCAAAGCTAAATGGGAACAGCTCCTTAACTTATTAGAACCTGGCTATGGGAAATTGATCAATGACTATGATAAGGAGCGTCAGGCAAGGATTCTCTTCCAAGAAGTATGTTCTGGTAATCCATCCTTTGTATTATCTGAGTCTTTCCATGATAAGATTGATCTCTTCGTTGTTGGCTTCGTGGATGCTGTGAACACAATAAGAGTCATCCTTGATCAACTCCCATGCCTTCTCTTTGGGGAAAACCGAGGACTAGCAATCCAAGATGAGTTAGCCCGTAAGCGTGAAGATACTCGTCTTTTCTACAACAATTTTAAAGTTGAAGAAAGCAAACTTTAACGCTTGGAAGCCAGGAAAGAAGAGCTTGAGGCAGAGTTGAGGATGGTGATTGCCCAATTAGAAGAACAGAAGCTCACAATTTTCAACCTTTTGTTCTACACTCAGGCGCAAGATGAAGCAGTGTCAGGAGTTCAAGAAAGAATTTGATGCTTCTATTGGAATGGTCAAAGTCCATGAAAAGAAGAGATCAGAAATTATGGATGAAAACCATAAGCTTGAAACTAAACTGAGAGATTTTGTAATTGAGGCCAAAGCTCTATTGGCCAAATGGAAATACATTGAAAGACCCACTTGCTGGATTTTGGTCTCTTTTACATTCACTTAATATCCCGACGATGCAAATTTCCAACGCTGTGCTTTGTCCAAATCAATAATTCAACCCTCTTAACCAAAGGTTAAACCCAATCTCCATTTGGCTCCTTCGACATTTAAACCAACCCAAAGAAAATTGTTCCATTGCAACTTTCATAATTTAAAGGTCGAATAATAACCTTCCTTTTCACTTATCCTCTCTGAAATTACTGACTACCAACTTGATAACTATTTGTCCATACACATAAATCACGTTTTGCCTCTATCTCAGTTCCCCAAAAACAAACTCCGATGCATTACTACCCATGATCTGCACCATATCCTTTACCTTTATAACTGCCCAAGCTTATCAAATCTTTCCTGGGAACTTAGAGTCCCGTTCATGATGTCTTCACATGGTTCTTCATCTCAATTGCTTCTTTGGTCTCGATCACAAAGATGTCGCATTTCCCATGAAGGTAAATATTTCATTGAACATTACCAGATTTGGGCTTTGACAATTATTTAACATGGACAACTTGTTTATTCCACTGTCTTTAGGTGATCGATCCTTATGGAGATGACTGCACGAATTGCTGTCCTAAGGACATCATGCTTTATTATTGACTCACAAGCATAAGGTAGAAGTTACCGATTTGACAAACTTCTTCAGATCCAAAGTGTTTCTGTCTACGGATTCTACCTTCTTGGATCTGGTTTGGGAACTATGCTCTTTATTCCCTGCTAGCTTTGACGAGTTCGAATATAATGTAAGGGAAATTTGGAATTTGGAGCCTATTATTATGGAAGCTGACGTTCTTCAATTTCAAATTGAGGAAGAGTCTTCCCGATTACGAAACTCCAAAGAGAAATATGCTCAAGCTTAGGACTCATGTACTCAAGCTAAAGATGACGCTGAGATGACACATCAACTTCTCAATTTCCTTTCCAATCATCATCGTGTGGAGCGGAGGATACTCAGAAATTAAATTTCCCATGTTAAGTCTATGGTTGAAGTTTCTTCAAACAAGTACAGGCAATTGCTTCAAGAGGCTTGGGAGAGGTTTGAAATTGTCCACTTTCATTCTTGTCACCTGGAATATCTCGAGGGACAACAATCTAAACTCCATTAAGATCTTGCCTTGCATTCTAATTATATAGCACAAAACCTCAAACTTATTAATGACTTGCAGACCTTTGTCACCAAGATTAGAATGTACTTTCATTTCGAATAAATAGACTAGTTTCATTGTGTTTCCCAAACTGATGGATGATGTTTCTTTAAGAATTTTCCATTTATAGAACGTGATAGTTTTTTTCCATTGACATCCATCAATCTGTATGCATTCCTACTAAGCACTTCGGTAATTAAATATAGACCTTTCCAATTTGATGACCATTTACCGAATTCTCTGTTTTGGAGATTAAATGACAAAATTGCTTTCCACACTAAATCCCCCTATAATAAACTGTTTGACTTTAACCTTTTTATTAAAAGCTCTGGCTACTCTTCTCTTTTGTGGAATCAACCGATCCAAAGAAGTCGCACGAACTTCATCTAGCTCATCCAAATTTATGTGCATCCAATCTCTATAATCTTCAAGCAACATTTCACTCTGCAATTGGACTCTTAAAGATTGTACTGTTATCTCCATCGGTAAAACCGCTTCTGGTCCATATTTAAGTATATAAGGGCTGGCACCTATACTTGATCTTCATGATGTTCGATATGCCCACAAAACTATCAACAGTAAGCATCCCATTCTCTTGGATTTTCTTCTAGATGTTTCTTGATCAGTCCAATAACCACCTTATTAGTAGCTTCCGCTTGTACATTCGCCTGGGGATAATATGATGTGGAATAGACCATTCTGATTCCTCTTGATCGTGCATATTCTATTACTTTACTTCCAGTAAATACCATTCCTTGATCCGCAGTAATAGACTCAGGCAAGCTAAACCGATGAATTATGTTTTCTTCAACAAACTTGATCACAGTCTTTTGTGTAATACTCTTATATGGAATGGCTTCCACCCATTTTGTAAAGTAATTCATAGCCAATAAAATGTAATTGTGCTTATGAGAAGAAGGTGGATAGATCTTACTTATTATGCCTTTTGCCCATCCTTTAAAAGGCCATAGCTTTATGATAGAATGGAGCTCCATAGCGGTACATGCTGCAACGGTCCATGTTTTTTACACGAAAGACATGCCTTGGCATATTTGATACAATCCTGCATCATTACTAGCCAAAAATATCTATACCTTTTTAAGAGCCATCTCATCTTGATTCCTGCTTGATGGACTCCACATATACCTTCATGTGCTTCTTCCATAACCAATTTCACATTATTCTCATCAAGACAGCATAAAAGCAATTCATATGAGGATTTTCGGTATAATTCTTCTCTTAATATAACATATTTCTGGACTTGCCTCATCAGCTTTCGATCTCTTGAATCTGGATTCTTCAAATATTCGATGATGGTTTGTTTACAATCTTCTTCTTGAACTACCTTGCTAACTGCTATCGGTATCTTTCTTTGTTCAATAGAAGGTACCGACAGCGTTACAGTAGTTGTGATGTCTACCAATTCTTTTGATATTCGGTACCTAGAAGCTACTTGAGCCAACTCGTTAGCCTCGAAATTTGTGTATCTTTTCACATGGATTATGTTGTACTCTCTGAATTGCTCTAATTGCTTCTTGGCCAGATAGTAATAACCAATCAAATTTTCATTCGAGCATTGATATTCTCCCTTTTACTGTTTCACCACTAATTGTGAATCACCAAATACTTTGATAAACTGTACTTTTAGCTCAATCAATATTCCCAAGTCGATAATTAGTGCTTCATATTCAGCCTGACTATTTGAACATTCAAAATCTAACTTACAAACGCACCTTGTAAATTCTCCAACGGGAAAGATTATTATCAATCCAGCTCCAACCATACTCTTAGTATGCGATCCATCAAAATACATAGTCCATGATAGCACTTGATTGAGGCTTTGCTCATTTTCTTCCATTTGTAAACATGGGTATTCGGTAAGAAAATCAACAATGGCTTGGCCTTTTACTGCTTTGATCGGCACATATATCAAATCAAACTTAGACAGGATAAATGCTCATTTGGCTCTACGCCCTTTTATAACAGATCGGGATAACATATAGTTTATTATATCAGTCTTACTGATCACATGCACTGTAGTTGGCAACAAATAATATCTTAACTTCATATATCCAAAGTATAAAGATAGACATAATTTTTCAATTACGATATATTTTTTTTCAACATCAGTTAATACCCTACTCAAATAATATACCGCTTGTTCTTTTCCATTCTTATTCTCTTGTGCCAACATACTCCCGATGGTTATATCGGTTTTCGATAAGTACAATTTAATGGTTTGCCTGCTTTCGACGGCATTAATACAAGAGCATTCACTAGGTAGTAGAGATGGCCATGGGCCGGTTTTGGCCCGGAACCGGACCGAAATCGGCCCGGTCAAACCTGGGCCCGGCCCGTTGACCGGGCCCGCGGTTCGAAACTGGAACCAGCCCATGCCCTACGGGCCCGGTTCTGGTTCCCGAAATTTTGGAACCGTCCCGAAACCGCCCATTCCGGGCCCGGTTCCACCCCAAGAAAAAAGAAGCTGCAGCCTTCAGCTGTGCAGCAGACCAGTGAGGGCTCGACCTCGCCGGCAACTGGCGAGGCCAGCCTCGCCCGACGCCGGCGAGGTCGAGCCCTTGCCTGATCTGGCAAGGGCGGCCTCGCCCAGCCCAGGCGAGGGCAGCCTCGCCTGACGCCGGCGGCCGGCCACCTCTGGACCTCTGGTCCTCTGCAAACAGCCGTTGCCCAACGGGAAAATTAAAAAAAAAAAATATTGCCCCCGCAGCGGGCTTGCGGCCCGTTGCCAAACGGGCAAAATTGGAACTTTTGCCCCCAACGGGCAAAAAACAAAAGATAACCGTTGCAAAATTGCAACGGTTATCTTCTCTTTTTTTTAATTCTAAATTTTCTTCTTAATTTTTTCTTATTAAATCTCTCAAATTCTCTCAATACTCACACAATTCTCTCAAATTCTCTTCTCTCAAGTCTCAAATTTTCTCAATACTTGAATTCTCTCCAATTGCCAATTCTCTTAAATTCTCTCAATTTTCTCAATCAACGCAATTCTTTCTTAATTCTCCCAATTAATCAGCTCAATTCTCTCAATCCACTTGAAAAATGGCAAGTGAAAGTCGAGTGCCAACTGGCAAAAGTAAGAATATCACGACGGAATCCCATCATTCTTTTGATCCTCGTGAATATGTAGATTTTCAAGATGACGAAATCAACATTTTTCCTGATATGGAGCGCGTCCCGACTCAAGAAAGTTTTCATCCTCCTGGCGAAATATCTACAACAAAGGAAGCGGAACAAGAATTTACATCTGACATTTGGAATCACTTCACGAAAATGAAAAGATTTGATATTGGTGAAAAAAAGTATGATATAATTTGTAAATATTGTGAGAAAATATATAAATATACAGGTGTACAAGGATATGAAATATTTAAACGACATCTTAGGAGCAAACATCCAATCGAAACGGGAATCGATATCGGGCAACAACAAATTTCCGGGTACATCAATCCTAACACTTCCCCTTTATTTCGTTTTAATGACAAAACTTATAAGGAAGAATTAAGCAAATTTATTTCCGTTGAGCATTTAGTATTTAATTTTGGAGAAAGATTTGGTTTTAATGAATTTGTACAAAAAGCATGTGCTCCACAAGCAAAACGTGTTCCTAGAAATTCAATTAAACGAGTAATTAAAGATCTTTACAAAAAAGGAAAAAAAGAGTTACAAAACTTTTTTATGCAATTTAATGGATGCATGCATATAGGTAGTGATATTTGAAGTGATCCTTGGCAAAATCATTCTTACATGGGCATAACATGTCATTGGATAGATGACGAGTGGAGTATTCAAAAAAGAGTTATTGCATTTAGAGTTTTCAATGATAATCATACAGCAAATAATATTTATAAAATAATTAGGTAAATTTTAGAAGAATATTATTTGCTTAACAAAAGTTTTTCAATTGGTTTTGATAATGCTGCAGCAAATACCGCTTCAATAGCTGATTTAGAAAATATTTGTAAACCCGCTTTTGGCGGAAAATTTTTTCACGTTAGATGTGCTTGTCATGTTTTAAATTTATGTATACAAGATGGTTTAAAAACTCTCGATATTTTTCTTCAACCAATAAAAACGGCGATTCAATTTTTATGAAAACATCCCCAAAAAATGAAAGAATAGGGTAGATTTTGTAGAAAAAATGGCAAAAAGCCAAAAATATTTCCAAGAGATGTTCCAACTCGTTGAAATTCTACTTTCCACTTGCTTACTGAATCTTTAGCATATAAAGATTTATTATGTGCATTCATTTCTAATAATATACCTCAGATTAATTTATACCCACAAGAGTGGGATATTTGCCAAAAAATTTTAGATGTTTTAAAGGTTTTTAATGATGCAACTTATACTTTGGTTGGTGTTTATTATCATACTACACATTTATTTTTAGTAGAGTATACTAATATTGTCGGAATTTTTGATGAATGTGAAAATGATGTTGAATTACAACGTATTATACTTGCAATGAAAATGAAGTGGCTACATTATTACAGGAAAATTCCCATTATTTATTTAGTTACTTGTGTTTTTTATCCGCGTTGCAAATTGGATGGTTTAAATGAGTTTTTGCGTGTGTATTATTAATGTTTACATTGTGATGAGATAAATGTTACAACCATAGTACGTAATGTTAAAAACGTAGTAATAGAATTATATAATTAATTTTATACTAAATATAATTTAGGTGATATTGGATCTTCTCAATCTATGGAGATACAAAATGACAGTATAGGTAAAATTAGTAGAGGGTACCAACTTTTATTACATAGACAAAAAAACAAAAGGGAGTAATAGGAAATATTTCTGAAGTAGAGATTTATCTAACCGTTTCATTTGAGTTTACTGAATCCAAATGTGGTACAGATTTTTTAATTTTGGATTGGTGGAAGAGCCACGCAAGCCAATACCCAATCTTTTTTCTTATTACAAAACAGATTTTTTCAATCCCTTGTTCCACAGTTACGGTCGAACAAGCATTTAGTGCCGGAGGTAATATTTTGGATGAACATCGTTTAAGATTAGATCTAGAATCAGTGGAGATTCAAGCTTGTGTTGCTGATTGGACGAAGGCTCAATACCGGCAACAAGAGATAGATCGGAATAATAAATCTGAATTCTTTAACGACGGCGATACTATCGCTACCGGTACTGGAACGGGTAGTGACGATTGAGGGTAAAAGAACTATTGGAGTTGGCAAATATTTCGGGAATCCTTGTTTCTCATATCGGGTACACCCACATGAGTTTAGGAAAACCCAAGTATAATCCGACGACATGTGATCTCTAGTACCCTGCGCACGGAATGTTTAGGTTTTGGGATTATTTTAGGGCAAATATATTATGCTCCTTTTTTTTTATAGATCGTTATAACGAATTGTAATGTGCTTAATGATAATTTATCAAGTTTAAGCCATGTCTTGTCTTTTTGTCCCCAAATTTAATTACAATTTACATTTTAATTACAATTTATATTGAATAATGTTTCGTCATCGGAACAATAATTTTTTTATTTTTTTATTTTCTTTTCTGTATTTCCTTTTCTATTTTTTTTCTTTTTCTTTTTCTTTTTTTTTCTTGTCTTCCTCCGCCGACCTCAGGCGAGGCCGCCCTCGCCTGGATCTGGCGAGGGCCAGCCTCGCCGGCGTCGGGCGGCCTCGCCTGAGCCCGGCGGAGGAAGAACGAGAACCGAAGAAAAGAAAAAAAAGAAAGAAAAGGAAAAATAAAAAAAGAAAATTATATTCCGGTTCTGAACCGGAACCGGACAGTTCCGGTTCATTCTTGGCCACGAACCGGAACCGCCGGTTCCAAACCGTGGCCATCTCTACTAGGTAGGCTTTGATCAAATCAAACGCCTTTTATTATTTCTCTCCCCATATAAATTCATCCTCATTTTTAAGACGCATAAGCTGTGTCATCCGTTCCATTTTATTAGATAAATTGACAATGAATCTTCTAAGAAAATTCATTTTCTCAATTATCATATGCAATTATTTATTTGACGTAGGATGAGAAAGCTCCATGATAGCCCTTGCTTTGTTCTTATCAATTTCAATTCCTCTCTAATTGATTGAAAATCCCAAGAAATTTTCTGCTCGCACTCCAAAGGCGCACTTGGTTGGATTCATCTTCAATTTATACTTCCTCATCCTAATAAATGCCCGCTCGAAATAATTTAGATGATCTTCTTGGGCTAATTTCATCACTACGTCATCAATATATATTTCTAAGAATTTACCAATCATATCATAAAAAATAAAATTCATTACCTGTTGATATGTGGCTCCTGCATTCTTCAATCCAAAAGGCATGACTAGCCACTGAAAAGTCCCGATCACACCAGGACATCTAAATGCTGCCTTCGGAACGTCTTTCTTAGCAATAAAAATCTAGTTATAACCCGAATGGCTATCCATCAAGGATAACATCTCATTTCCCGACACTGAGTCTACTAACATATCTATCGTGGGCATTTGATATTCATCCTTTGGAGTGACATTATTTAGATCCCGAAAATCAATACAAACTCTCAGCTTTCTATTATTCTTTTTCACAGGGACAATATTTGAAAGCCACTTTATGTACCTGGCTATTTCAATAAATTTTGCCTTGAGTAGCCTTTCTATCTCCTTTTTGACTTTATCAACTACATCATGAGCAAATCTTCTTACTAACTACTTATGCAAATGAAATCCTCTATTTATTAGAAGGCGATGTTCTACAATATCTCTTGACAAGCCAAGCATTTCATGATAGTCCCATGCAAAGTAATCTTTGTACCCTTTGATCAAGTTAACTAACTTGTCTTTCATGCCCTCTTGTAAAAACGTACTTACATACACTGAGAGGAAACAACCAGGCTCTCCTATATCAACCTCTTATAATGGATCTTGAGCCTCCATCGTTCTGTCTTCTTTGACTAACAACTCTTCCCATTCATCTATACAATCTGAGACTTCAACATTTTGCTTTGCCATTTCCACCAAATGTGTGAAGTACCTTTCACAAACTTCTTGTAATACAAACTCGTTTTCTACAAAGAATGTGTAATTCTTCTAATGCCAAACTTGACTTGGGGATCCATTCAGATTTCATATCCTCGAAGTGGCAATAAGCAAGGGACTGTGGATTTGTCTTTGGTAATTCAACAACATAACCCTCATGTGAACAATCCCAATGTTCTTGACAAATGTCAGTCCATCCGATTAAAGCATATCCCGCATCTGCCTCAACATATTCCACTTTCTCGCCATTCCAAAATGTCAATATTTGATGCAAAGTTGAAGGTACACATTGATTAGAGTGTATCCAATCTCTTCCAAGCAACAGATTATATGAACCATCATATTCTATTACAAAGAAAGTTGTTTTAGACAACTTGGACCCTATAATTAAATCAAGCACTATTGCCCCCATTGACTTCGGTAACTTCCCTAAGAAAATCAGATAACTGAACATTGGATGGGATAATGTCATTGTCATCTTTCCCTAATTTCTTGAAGTATTTGTAACATATGAGGTTCAAAGTAGCTCCAGTATCTACAAAGATTTTACCGATAGACCTACCATTGACCCTGCCTGAAACAATCAAGGACCTTAAATGTTTTACTTTTTCATAAGGTACCTTTTCAAACTTGATGGCTTCTTTGTCGGAGAACTAAAATTCTGCCATGGCTGTCTCCTTTTCTTAAATGTGTTCGATGTCTTCTTTCACTATCAAATTCGTTCCATATTTTGCTAAAAGTTTAGCGTGGACCATATTTATCCGTATTAGAGAACCATATTTCTTCGATATCTTGGAATAGCCAGTTCGGTAACTTCTGCCATCTTCTTGTGACAATTTAGGATCCAAGTCCTTTTGTTCCACCTTTCTTTATTGTTTTGGGTTGAGAGCTACGGTGATCTGCCCACAATTAATTGTTTGTGGAACCTGAGCAACTCCCTTCTCTCTTTTCATTTAGATATGAGAGCTACTTCCCGAATCACCTGGTTCTAGTTTAATTTGATTTTTTTCATCGGGATTTCTTTTCCAAACCCAATTATCTTTCCTACCGACAGATGTGAAAGGTAAATTTTGCCTTGCTATACCTTTAGCTCGGCCACTCTCAAAATTCCTTTATCTATTTCTCATTCATTGGAAATGTCTCTTGATGGTTCTATAAGATGCTTGTTCCGGCGATTTAATTATTGACCATTTTTCTTCGGAAGGGTCATATGATACCTTAACTATTTTTCTTCTATGGATTTCCTGAGACATTAATGGTGGTGGATCATCAAACTCATGTCCCTAGCCAAAGAGTTTTCGGTAGCTACAATCTCAAAATTTACCTATGGTCTGCTTATCCTGTGGACAAATGATCCCAATCTATATCTCCCTCTCGTTCCCCTCATGTATTGGAACCTAGGAAACTCTCAATCTTGTCGAGCCAGCTCCTGGTGACAACGAGTGCAAAGTTGTTTATTGTTATCATCTATTGTCTCTCGTATATTAACCATGTTGATCATGTTCGAGAAAGGGTCTGTGTCTACTTCCATTAAGGCCTTGCCTTTGTCTTCGGCAAATTTAATCTTGTATTGGCGAATTGCCTCTTGGATAGTCTTTCTAAACACAATGCAATTTACCGTATCATGAGCTGTAGAGTGATGCCATTTGCAATATCTCTTATCTGTTATTTCCTCCTTTGACGATATTACTTTTCCTTCATATAATTTGATCATTCCATCTTTCAACAGCAGGTCAAATTTTTCATCTAACTTGTAAATATCAAAGGAGTAGTTATTTGTCTCCTTAGCCTTGAACTTAGATACATCTCTCACCCTGGCCGGTTTAAGTGCTGGGCACACATATGGTTTTTCAAGTACCATAATTGCTACGAGTATCTCATTCTCCTTTTCGGCTATACCACCATGTTTTGTACTTTCAGCAAATGCAACTGCCTGCCGATTGTCCTTATTCAACTTCTTATCTTTCTCCTTCAACAAGTATTCATATTTGAAAATCCGAGTATTTAACTGAAAGAGATCGTCAAAGGCTTGTCCTTCAAATCTTTCCTTAAGGTTAAACCTCAAGCCATTAAAGCCAAATCTGTAAACTCCTTCTCAATGAGTGATGTTAAACATCGATTTTTGGATTTCTTGAAATGGGCAATAAACTGATCTACCGTCTTAGTATTATATTGATACATCCTGGCCAAATCGGCTATCGTTACCTTTGGTACCGTTCGGTAAAATTGACAATGAAATTGCCTTTCCGTCTCGGCCCATGTTTGAATAAAATTCGCAGGCAAATTTGTATACCAAGTAAACGCTGTTCTTGACAGGGACAATGGGAACAATCTTAATCTTAAATACTCATTAGTTCCAGCTTCTCCACATTGTGCTAGAAATCGACCCACATGTTCCACAGTTTACAGATCTTCCTCTTTTGTAAATATAGCAAAGTCTGGCATCTTGAAACCCCTTGGATATGGTCTATTATCAACCCAGTCAGGATGTGGCTTTCTATATACTGGTCTTAGCAATCCTCTCTCTGCTCCTAATTGTTGCATTACCAATTCTGTGACTCTATATGGGTTCCATGGTCTTAAATTTTGCTGGCCTAACCAAGGATCTTGACCCCTAGGATTGAGCTGTTAAGGTCGATTCACCCCTTGTTGCTCCATGTTGAAATTAACGGGTAGTGGTGGCCTATAAAGAGGATTTTCTACCACATGAGGATACGGTTGAGGCGTTGGTGATCTGATATGGTCAACGTTAGGCATATTTACTGGTGGAGGTACATTCAGCGTTGGTGGTGCATTTGTGATCGTGGGATTAACCAAATTAACATCATTTGGGACATTTTGAGGGAAATTATAAGTACTCACACCATTCGTAAGGTTTGTAGGGGTAGGATTTTTTAGCCTTGATATAATTCTAATAGGAAGTTGAGAATTTGATCCCCCATTACCATTATATCCAACATAAGAAGGTCTCGATGTTGGTGGAAACGATGTTGCTCCAAAAGGATTTGCATAAAAGAGTGGAACTTGAGAAGATGAACTAGGACATGATATTACTTCATTTATAGCATTGATCACCATGAGTTTTATCACATCTGTCACATGTCGCACTATATAATTGCAAAGCTCATTCTGCTATTTCTCAAATATCCTTTTCATCGTGGCTACCAAGGTATTATCCGGTGCCAACGCGCAGGCTTGTTCTTCAGTTAATTGTTGAGGAATGTCGGCATTCTCCTCTACTTGATTAGCCGCAGAATGCTCAGAACGTGCTCCATCAACTAGATTGTTGATGTTACTCACCAGTATTCTTTTAGATTGCCTAGTTCTCACCATTTCTCCAAATCTTACCACGTTTGTCCCACCGAGCATGCCAATTTGTTTCTCCGTAATTTAATCTGTAAGGAAACAATCACCGTAAATGGATCTTCGACTTTTAATTGAAGGACAGGTTCTGTGGTGATTTGACGAGAAATATCCAAGCGATCATAAAAATCAATGTGGAATTGTACAAACCTAAGCCAAACCGGAGTTTGACTCAACGGAAAAGTTTAAGAAGTACTATCGAAACAAACTTCGACAGAATTTGACTCAAGGACAAAGCTTGAAAGAGCGGCGATACTATGCCGAGATTTGACTCGACGACGAAGCACCAAGGATGAAGATTCATATCGGAGGACAACTTAGCAACGTGAATCTGAGAATTAGAACTGCTCCTAAAGAATTAAAACTTGTAAATTGCAGGAAAATAATGGCCTTGGCCAAATGTAAAGGTACGAGTGCAGGAAATATAAAGATAAAAGAAAGATAAACTGATAAAGAACGTGAGTTCTGTTGTTGATTTTTTTTTTGGGCGCCCTTTACAATATACAAACTTGGGATATTTATAATCTCGTACAAGCGTTTACAATTTTTAAATTTTAAATAAAAAGTAACTTCCTAACGGTAGTTATTATTTTCCTATTTTCTAGGCACTCTCCACGTTCAAATAACCACCATTATCCACAAGCAGTTTTGTTATTGGCACCTAACTATCAATAAGTTGCTGATGCCAATCCTCTGCTCACCCACTATCGGTAAGTTGTGAACTATTAGTAAGTTACCGATGCCAAAGCTCCGATGCCTATTTCCATGATTTTTTTCACTTTTTGGTGTAAACAATACCTAATGATTTTCTTGCCACATCGCGCACTAATCATAGGGATATAATCCAAATTTGCTCTAAATTGAATGCTATGAGGATAAGGATGCTGGAACATGGAAACGAATCAACCAAAAAAATGCAATTTCAAATTCCGAAAGAGAAACAAATCCAATTGCCTTCCCAAAACGGCCGCCACATGATGCCTTAGAAATCTTTGCTTCTGCGTTTTGATTCTTTTGGAGCGCCTTATAAACCAAGCGAGACGGAACCAAATTAACTCGAGACAGACCATAACAGACATGGCAACGGCAGTGACGGAGGTGACGACGACCACTTTGTCCCTCATCCTTTTCCTTTCCCTCTTATCGGCATCGATTATCTCCGAAACTGAAGCGCAGGCCGAGCCCGTTGTTCATGTGATGAGCGAATTACCGGGCAACACGGACGCAGTGCACATCCATTGCAACTCGAAGTACTCAGTTGTGATCGATCAGGCGTTGAGCACGGGCTAGAACTGTAGCTGGACCGCTAAGGAGAAGACGCAGCTGCGCGGCCATGTGGACGAGGAAGATCGGGTCGTGGTCTGCCTTCGAGCCCAGCCGAGACATGGGCCACGGTCAGGTGCTTTGGTTGGTGAAAGAGGATAGCTTCTACCTTAGCTGGGATGGCAGTGGCTAGGTCAAGAAGGCCATTTGGGATACGGAGTGAAGTGAACTTTTGAGGATGCCTTTTTTTGGGGCTTTATATAGTTGTATAATTTAATTTCTCATGGAAAATGAATCGAATAATGTTATTTTTAGGGTTAATACTAATATCACGAAAAATCTCAAACTGGTACTCCTGTGATAATTTTATCCTTAACTAATGTTTTGACCACAAAAAACTCCAAATTAATACACCTATGACAAATTTAACCCGAATTATTTTTTTGACCACCAAAAATCCCACACTAGTATATTTGTAATAATTTTACCTCGAACAAATTTTTTCACCACTAAAAACCCAAAACTAGTACAACTGTAATAATTTTACTCCGAACTAATTATTTTACTACAAAAAATCTCGAATTGGTATACCTGTGAGAAATTTACCTCAACTATTTTTGTTACCACTAAAAACCTCACACTGGTACATTTGCGACAATTTTATCCCAAACTAATTTTTTGACTACTAAAAACTCAAAACCGGTACATCTATGACAATTTTACCCCAAACTAATTTTTTGATCATTTAAAAATCAAAAATGGTACATTTGTAACAAATTTATCCTCCGTTAGTATCCGTTAAATTAGATTAATATTACGAAAAATCATAAATTGATAAACTTATGACAAACGGAGGGTTAAAACCCTAAACTGGTACATCTGTCAACTACCACATGTCATCAAATTTAGCAATTTGACAGTAAAATTTAATAGAAACTAACAGAGGGTAAATTTGTCGAAGGTGTACCAGTTTGAGGTTTTTGTGATCAAAAAATTAATTCCGGGTAAAATTATTACATGTGTACTAGTGTGGGGTTTTTTGTGGTCAAAAAAATAATTTAGAGTAAAATTGTCACGGCTATACCAGTTTGGGGTTTTTTGTGGTAAAAAAAAAGTTCGGGATAAAATTATCGCAGATATATCAGTTTAGGGTTTTTCATGGTATTAACCCTATCTTACGATGAACTTTTGAAATCATTTTTAGTGCGAAATAACTTAAAATGAATTTCTTAGTGCAAAATAACCAAAGATGGTAAACTAAATGATGAGACAATTTTAAAATGATTATTTAAATTGGCCAAATTTAGAGTAATATAACTGTTTGTCTTGTTTTTCACGAGTCACAATAACCAAAGACGTTCACGGAATTTATGGAACTAGACAGTACCCCGTGCATGCATTACGGACGTAAATGAAGTCCAATGGCATTGTTGTTATAAAAAAATCGAATCATCTATCTAAACAATACCAAATCCTTCTAATGTCTTTTGCATTTTATTTTGATCAAAAGAAAGTGTTCATTTGGCAACCGGACATTGCTACTTGTGATCTTTTTTCATCTTGATAATATTGATGTACCGAATTAGTAATAAAATGATTAATGTCATGAAAAACCTCAAATCGGTACATCTGTGATAAATTTACCATCCGGTAGTTTCCGTTAAGTTGTATTAATACCACAAAAAATCACAAACTAATATACATGTGACAAACTAAGGGTAAACTTCAAACTAGTACACCTGTCAATTGACACATATCATCCAATTTAGCAATTTAACAGTAAAATTTAACAAAAACTAACGAAGGGTAATTTTATCACAAATGTACTAGTCTAGGGTATTTAGTGGTCAAAGAATTAGTTTGGGGTAAATTTATTACCGGTTTACTGATTTGGTATTTTTGTGGTAGTAACCCAAAATAAAACTATCTTCCCATTTATGAAAAGCAATTTATAAAAAAAAAAGTCCTCTTTCATTGTTTAAGCTGCGTCCATGAAACTCTTCATGTAGATAATGCTAAAGTGCAAAATAACTTATGGCCAATCATATTATTGCATTGCATCTAAATCATACAGAGCTCAATTATAAACGTTGATAGAGTAATACACTAGCATAAAATACACTCTCTATGATCACAAAAATCTATTGCACAGTTCATGATGAAATATCGAAAGTGTTTGTATTTAGATAAGGTGAAGTCAAAATATCATAAGATGGGTATAACGTGACTTTCTAACTTTACAAAAAGTGAAAAGAGTCATTTGCACATTAAAAAAGAGAGAGATGTAGTTCTAATCGAAGTTAAAGTTCTTATGTGGAGGGCTTCCCATTACATGAATCATCTTTTATACCTTATTCATTAGTTTGCCTTTATTATTTGGCGAGAAGATCACCACAGGGATATAAATGATGGGTAGAGGCTGACTTATTTCTTTTCTTTTTACTTTGGATGTTTCTATAGTATTGGGATTTTATTAGGGATAATGACACAAATAGTCTCTGAACTTTGGCCCAATGTGCAATTTGATCCCTGAACTTTTAATTTGCTCAATATAGTTCATAAACTCTAGCCTAATGTTCAATGTGATCAAAGAACTTTTAATTTATTCAATGTGATCCCTCAACTTTTAATAGATATTCAATTTAGTCCCTGAACTTGAATTAATAAAATGACTATATTGAACATTTTCATATGGTTCAAGGATTAAATTAAACATCTACCAAAAGTCCAAGGATCACATTGAACAAATTAAAAGTTTAGAGACTACATTGAATATTATGCTAAAGTTCAGGGACTAAATTGAATAAATTAAAAGTTTTGGGACCAAATTACACATTGGGCTAAAATTCATGGACTGTTTGTATCATTTTCCCATTTTATTACTATTAGACATGAACGTGTACTTTATCATGTAATCCATTTGTGTTTTAACTTGAACGTTTAATGCGTTAATAACTAGAGCTGCGCCATCGAAAGAAATGTCAGGATGGTATAGGGTATCTTGGAATCTATGAAACCGATAGTTCTAGGTTTTATGTTCCAAGAGCCCGTAGGAAAGGTTTCTTGTTTCAAAATTTCAAAACCCGTACCTATAAAGAGGTCCCAGAATAAGGTAAATACACTACTTACCCCGGAGCCCGCGCACCTCTGCGCAAGCGGATTTATTGGCGTCCACCGTCCGAGTATCAACACGCTCGACGACTTGACACGCACAAATCCCGACATATAAATATATAGGCAATGCTAGGTGCGTCGAGACTCATTACCAAAAGATAAGGCCAATTTGGTTAGTATTGCCACATCGCTCACTAAGGATAAGGATGGGTGAACCTGGAAACAAATCAACCAAATAATGCAACATCAAAGTCCAGAGAAACAAACGCTTTGGTCACCCCAAAATCGCGGCGACATGATGCCTTAGAACTTCACTTTCGCGTTTTAACTCTTTCCAGAAGATCTTATAAACCAGAGAGACTGGACCAAGTTAACTCGAGACGGACCACAACAAACATGGCGACGGGGACGACCACTTTGTCCCTTATCCTCTTCCTTTCCCTCTTGTCGGCACCGATCATCGCCAAGACTAAAGCACAGGCCGAGCCCGTTGTTCATGTGACGAGCGAATTACCCAGCAACACGGACGCGGTGCACATCCATTGCAACTCGGAGGACTCGGTCGTGATCAATTAGGCGTTGAGCGCGGGCCAAGACTGCAGCTGGACCGCCGAGGAGAAGACGCTGTATAGCTGCTTGGCTGCGTGGACGGGGAAGATCGGGTTGTGGCCCGCCTTCGAGCCCAGCCGGGACGCGGGCCACAATAAGGCGCTTTGGTTGGTGAAAGAGGATGGCTTCTACCTTAGCTGGGATGGTAGTGGCTGGGTCAAGAAGGCGATTTGGAATACGGAGTGAAGTGAACTTTTGAAGGTGCCCTTTTTTGGGCTTTATACAGTCGAATAATCTAATTTCTCATGGAAAAGGAACCGAATAATGTTATCTTTTTACTATGAACTTTCGAAATCATTTTCAATGTCTATTTTTTTCTAGACCTACTTAGAAGGCCTCCGTTAATTTATCATCGATATACCATCAAATTACCGATATAACATGTTGTACCATCAAATTACCGATATAACATGTTGTACGACTTTTGAAATTTTTCGAAATTTTATTTAGAACTTTGTGATTTTTTATTTTGTTTTACTTTTCTTTTCTTTGCTAGGGGTGGCCACGACCCTCGCTTGTGGCCGATGAGAGTTGCATCTGCGTGAGGCTAGCGAGAGCCGTGACTCCTCGCCCAAATCCAGGTGAGGGCCATGATGGCCTCGGGTCACGGTCCCTTTGACCACTAAAACGGTTCAGGCAATGGCGTAAAATCTAAAAATAACAAATATTTAAATTATTAATTTTTCGTAAAAAAAAAAACAATTATGGCATTTCTTAGCAAACAATCTCGCCTCGGGTTAGCCGACCCGACCCGGATGGGTGACCCGTTCGGGTCCAACCCGCGCGAAGGTGCTTCCCCAATGGCGGGAAAATGAAATATCTCAGAACTGAAATTGAGAGAGAGAGAGAGAGAGGTAGAGAGAGAGAATGGAGGGAGGGAGCTCGAGAGCGGAGCTGCTGTGCGCCGTCGAAGCCATCAGATCCTCCGACGTAAGCTCTCCGCGTCCCGAACTCCGTTCTTCGATCTCGTCCGATTGCTGTCTCGTTCGGTTTCGATGATGATCCGGCGAGTTCGAAGGTCTCGCGCGCCTTGTCGTGTCACGCGCGAGCACGCCAGGGTTTACGATCGAGCGGTTTCAGTTCGGGAGCGGTTTCGAACACCGCTTCGATCGATCCGGAAGTTGTCCTTCATTAGCGATTCTCCCGAATTGTTGCCGGGGAACTGGAGGGAGAAATGGAATGCTTGAGCTTGATGAATCCCTTGGGGAGAGCTGCATAGGCTTTTGTTTTTGGTAGCGATTGGAAAACTCTTTTCTCGTGTGTGATTTTGTTTTTTGCCGATGCATTCGCGGGTCGTCGAGGCTCGGGTTCAGCTTATTTCTGGGCTCGGTGAACTGGAACTGCGCGAGAGATCTGACATAGCTTTCGCTGTCGAAAGCCTAGTTGTATCCTCTTGAACCAAGTGTGTTTTTCTTTTTCTTTCACTTTTCTTTTCTTTTCGGTCGTTTTGCTTAATGATGTTGAGAGAATTAAGTGGATTTGGATTCGAATGCAATATGAAGTAGCGGCTGTAATATCGAATCCTTCATTGTCTGTATTTAAAATTATCCGCGCATCGCTGTTTGTCTTTTTATTCGAGTGAGTTGATTGGTTGCAAGTTCCCGATGAATGGGTGTAGTGCTGTTCTTGAATTTTGCAAATTATGGGAGTCTGATATGATGTGTTGTTTTGCACATTTTGGATGAGTGTCTCGGGGATGAATATGAGATCCAGAGGAGCTTCCTCTCTGAATGCTGTTCCTCTGTGTCGACAAATCAAGTGTATTCTTCTAGTAAAATTTTAGTTTGGTATAAATAGCATGCTCCGCCTTTGTTCATTGCATTTTCCTGCTGCTTCATTGACTTCTGCTCTAGTTTTAATGAATGCTCAAGTAAAGCTTCCGGGTTGATCGGAGAAGTATGTGCACAATGGATTTTTGACATTTCTTTGTTAATTGCTCTAGCTGCGGCTCTCAAAATGGTCCTTCATAATTTTGACATTCCTTTGTTTGGGAGAGAAGGGAGGGAGAGAAAATGAGAGGTGGGTGTGGCAAATTTCGGAAAATTTAAATATTTTTTGAGGAGAGATTGGATGGAAAATGTGACTTTTCCTCACCACCCCATATTTTCCTCTCCATCTTCCAAACAAAATCTTAAAGAATTTGCAGATGAATATTTTAACATTTATTTGGTCCTAATACGCGTGCTATTCTGAAGGACTAGTCAGTCTTTCAGTGCATCTGACTAATTCCTTTATACTTTCTTAATGCCTTTTTTGTCTTCTTTAACTTGAGAAATGCTTCGAACATGGAAGGACTGAAGGACTAAAGCAAGTGCAAGCTGTTTTTTCTCTAATCATTATGACTAATTTGATCCACTGGAATTCTTTAAGAAAACAGATGGGAATATTTTCATGCTTGTCTTTGCGAAATCATGATTTTTACCTTGACAACAATCTGGACATTTTGGGAGGACTACACTTGTTTGGATGTTACCCAGTGCATACTACACAAAGCAATCGTACAGGTCGCTACAAAGTTCCTCAAGCCTACTTTATGTGGTGGCCTGACACCATTCCTTACTCTTGGGGCCCAGGTAGCTTTGTTTTCTTATGATGCTCCTAATACCAACTCCCACCTGGGAATGAAGAATGCCTTTCGTGCTGTTGCAAGTTAGCATGGTGTGAGTGAATGCACACGAGCAAACACTTCTTCGAAATTTTGTATGGTGAGTGGTGTTGTTAATTTCATGACAGGCAAGCATTTGGTGTAAAAAGCATCTACAGATGACGATTATGTCAATGGAGGAGTCACAGGAAGAAGAACATTGCAAGATGTTCTATGGGGTAACTTATCTCTTGTTGCTACTTGATTCTCTTTAGTATCTTCCTTACCAAAAATGCAATACTGCTAGGCGTAGAAGAGAGCTTTCTCTATTTTTGGGGGGTGAGGAGTGGGAAGTTTTTGGGGATGGGTGATGGGGAGGGCTGGAGTTGGGGAATTGCAAGCAGAGAGGGGTAAGTGGAAATCGCGGCTGGCTCCTGTCTCGCCATTGCACTTAATTGTTTGGGACTGTGTTGGGAGCTTAGACAAAGTACAAGATGAAGCCAAAAGTTAGACTGAATTTATTTTGACTAGACTATCTTACTTCAGTTCCAATCTATCTTAAACTTATAGTAGGAAATCCCAGCTTGAGTACACTGTGAATGGCTCTGGCAACTGAAACCCGTGCACGGAGGAAGAAAGGAAAATATTCTGCATTAATAATTCTCTGATTATGTAAAGGACCTTAAATTAAATTGGGGAAAAATATGTATCATCTATTACTGTCGGATGCTATCATGTATCTTCTTCTTCTGGCCAAATGCTTTTCTTTATCTTTGACATTCTGAAACTCTCTAGTGCAGCTGCTTCTGGATGTACTTACTTTCTGCAGTGCAAGCTTTACTGCTTTGGTGCAGTATCCTTCGCTAACGGACAATACACTAATGAACGTTTTGGAGAGTTCATTATTGGAACAACTGAATTTAACAAAAGATTCATTGTTGGGGACTGAGGTACTTATTTACGGCATTAAGTATTGCCTTCCAATCATCTTTCATAGTTTATTTCTACTCTTAATTCAACAACTGTAGATTAGTTACTTCCGGGGCTCATTTCCATAATCTCGGATAGGTTAAACTTTGAAAACATGGAATTCTTCTCTTTATTCTTTTCCTATGGAACAGGGGAAGCATATGCCTTTATTTTGCCATTTTTGATAAAAATAATTAAGTTCATGTTTGATGCAGAGAATCCAATCCGTTAGCTCAGAAATAGTGAAGGTTGCACATACAGTCATCAATTCGGTTGTAAAATTATGCGAAGATTATTGCCAATCTGGGAACCATTTGCGAGAAAGATCTGAGAAAGACCCGAGCACCATGGATACAGAAGGGGCTGGTGACATAAATTATGTTGCTAACATGGCAAAACATACAGTAGAAAAACTGTGTGAATTGGGAACTATTGCAGCTAGTGGTGGTGGAACTCTGGTCAGCATTCTGAATGTCACTTGGAAAGGTGTTGTCACACTTCTTCAGATAGGAAAAGCAGCACTAGAAGTCAATTTTAACGTAGCAGATATTATTTTGACTCTTATTTCACTAGCCAATGAATCTCTGAGATGTGCAGCTGGGAATTGGTCTTTGCTGAAGGAATCTATTTCTCAAGCAGGAGCTAGACGATCATTTGTTCCTGTAAAGTTTTACCTTGTTAATGCTGTGAAAATAGCCTCCCTGTATCCATGTCAATCATATGGTGTTCACAGGCAGTTAACACACTGTGCCCTGATGATTGCAAATATGAAAATTCAAATGTGCCATCAGGAGCACCTAAAAATTGCTAGTGAGGTATTGTCCGGACTTTTGGATCAAACATCCATGAATTTATTCAACTCCTTGCTGAATTCTGATGAAGTGAACCAGGAGATGAAGTTTGAAATTCTGGATTGTTTGTTCAGCGACGAGACCTATATCGATGAGAACTCAAATGCTGTTAATTGCACTAAGGCAGTGGATAAAATCTTCTCAGCGAACTCCAAGGTTATGTTTGGGACAAGACTACCTTCGCTTGGCCGGATTCTGTTACTTGCTTGTCTCTTGAGGTCTTCTCGCGATATTGAAGGAGATGTACGACTGGGGATAACCAGAAAGCTTGGATGGCTTTTCAACATACTTGTCCATGAAGAAGTATATCCTTCCATCCTCTCAATGTGGATACCCCAACTATATGGTACTAAGAAGACCCCGGAGTTGGTATGGGAGACTGTGTTTGCTTCTCTTATACATTCCCTCAAATCTTTCATGATTGTGGCCTACTCTAGTACGGCATGGGGAGAAGCAGAGGCCTTCTTGCTTGACAACTTCTTCCATCCTCACTTTCTTTGTTGGGAGATTATAATTGAGCTGTGGTGCTTTATGATGCGCTATGCTGAAACCGATGTGGTAAATGATGTTATTGATAAATTCTGCTCGTGTCTCAAATCTGTGGCTTCTGTCGAAGCTGTTTTTGTTGACGATTCTTCCCTGAGAAAAGTGGCCAGATCAATAAATGTGCTGGTTTCTTGTGGTACAACATCAGTGGCAGACAGGGTTTATAACTTTGTTACTAGTGGTGGTGTATCTCTGTCTTCATCAGTCATGAATGTAGCCTTGCTTGCGGAAGGTCTTTGGCTAAATTTGCTTTCAGACAACTTGAGAGGTATCGCTAAACAAAGGATAATCAGTGATTATGATGAATTCATTGGAGGTTTTAGCGGCTTGCTCCTCAGCGCTTGCCCTTCTAGGCTGCTGGGGCCTCCACTCTGTGTCGTGTGCTTCTTTGCCATCTCTGTAAGTCCCCATGCATTTTGGAAGAGAAGTTCCGATCAGAAATAAAATAGGCATTAATTATATTGCCAATGTTTACTGAATAATAACTATAATAATAGGAAACTTTCTTATTGTTCGAAGCAGTTTGCAATAAATAATTGTAGCACAAAACTGTCGCATCCATTACATGCATTTGCAATTTTTTTTGGTTCCACGACTATTCACGGGTCTCTTCCCATAAAGGCCCATATGCCATTATTGCTTGGCCCATTTAACTCCTTCAATCACAAGGTTTCGCAGAGGAGCTATTATCCCCGAGCTATCTAAACCCAATGCGGCATCGGGAGTTTTTTGTTAGCCAGGACTTCTTCTTATGGCTAGATCTAATCCCCCGGTTCCAGCAGACAGGAAAAAGAATTTCACGCCCTTCCTTGCCTGACCCTGAGATGTGGATCATCCAAGGGCAAGGAATGGATAATGAAATGAATGAGACTCATTCGTAGGAACAAAGAGAAGCAGATCTGTTCTGTATCCATTAAGTACCCATATGCAATGGGGGTTGATCCTTTTCTATCAGATAGGAAGGGCTGTTTCACAAAATCATTCTTCAATTCCTGACAAATCTGTTTGTCTATTTTCCTTTGCTGGGTGCAATGATAAATATTTACTTAGTATTACTTTATTTACTTTTTTGTTCAATAGAAGATTCTTTTCTGTTCATTTCATGAGGTTTTTCCCTTTTACAGCGAAACACAAATTTTGTCAATTTGTTTCCAGCACTGCATGATCGCTGAACTCTAACAACACCTTTTGACCTAGAGAATTCAGGTTAAGTAGCAATTGTTATTTTCATTGAAATCTGAATCAACTTTTTACATTCTCTAGCCAGGTTGCCGAATCAGACGTTGACGAGAAGACAGTAAAGTTCCTAGCTGATATTCTGCAGAGCTGCACCCGTTCTCCAGAGAATGTGGCAAGTGACATTTGCCGTAAGCTTTTGGGTCAAACACTGGCTGTAGTTTCTAACATGGCACATCTATATGCATGTAATGGCATGGACAAAGTCATCATGAAGCTGCAAAACCTGTTTATCACAAGGCCATTGGCAGCTGATGCCAAGCTGTACCGGTGCAAAGTTGATTTGGCTCTTTTCATGGCAGGACTTGGTCATATAGAAATAGAAGAAAGAGATGAATGTCCAAAGAGCACTGCTATCTGGGAGCTATATCATATGTTACTAAGAGAACAGCACTGGGCTCTCACACATTTGGCAACTAAAGCATTTGGACATTTTGCTGCAAGAACCTCCTGCAATCAGCTTTGGAGATTTGTGCCACAAAATGCTGCTCTATCATATGATTTATTGCAAGGTAATGAGGCAAATGAGGAAAGATTTATGTATATGAATTCAAGAAATTTCTCAAGAAAGAAGTTGCCCTTCTTAAAACTTTTCCCTGCACTGAGCAGCTTCGGATGCTGAGAAAAGAGGCTTTGATCCTTAAGGTCACGACTCAAAAGAGTCAAAATATTGACGTGGAAGCTATTAGGCATGAAAGAGCAGAATTGATTTGTGAAAATAGATCCAACAAGAAGAGGAAGGTTCCTGACGAGATCAGCAAGGGTGTTGAATTGCTGCAGAGTGGTTTGAAGGCCATTTCTGATGGTCTTTCCTTGTGGGAGAAGGCTGAGGCTTGCCCCTCAGAACTTCATGATAAGTTTTTAGTTAATTTTTCTTGCCTCGAGGATATGATTACTCACTTAGCTGGCCTTGCTCGTATTGATTAATGTTGTGGATTAATACTGACTAACACAAGGTCTCGTTCTCCTTCGCTGTTTACATAGAAAGATCATACTCGTATAACTCAGCGTTAGACCAGTTCAGTGCTCTGTTCAGTAACGAAATTGACTACTCAATTGCTCACTTTGGAAAAAAAGAAACCAATGTTTCGAAGAGACATGCTGGGACGGGGCAGTAATATTTCTGGTCCATGTTCCGCAAATTTCACTTAGGTACATCGTTTTAATTTGATTTGGCTGGGAGTGTGCCAATCATGGAGATGTTTTTTTGAGTGACTTTCTACAGTTGGCATCTTGTGGGTACAATGGCACAAGATTCTCTCCTGTCTATCAGCATGTGTGATCCTGTGTTGGAGTCTTGGAGACAGAAGAAGAGAAGTCATCCACTCCATCAGGAAACCAGAAGGCATTTCCTGGTAAGTATATTTACTGGGATTATATGAGGCATTGCTTGTAGCATTGTATATGTCGTGTGAAATTTTTACAGTGAGTGGCGTTTCATGGTAGGTCTACTCTACTATTGTGGCTTGTTCTGGTGTGCCCCTTAACTTGTGGTGGGGTGCCCTTTACTTTGTCCGTGTATCACCTTTTATAGACAGACTACATATTAGTAGCTCTTCCTTTTGTTTACATTGAGAAAACTGTAGAAGCACAATTCAAATTTCGAAGCTAAAATCAAATTTAAAATGCTAATGTCTTTAATGGCTGAGTATGTAAAGTAAAACTCCGTCAAATCTCCTTTTATTTAACCATCAAACTATATTGAATGGAACATAGGATAGTCAGTCTTCGAAGTTTGAAGTTGAGCACCTTGAGCCCCAACTCTTTAGCTCATTATCCTTACCAAAAAAAAAAAAACTCTTTAGCTCATTAGTATCTTTTCTAAATTCTTGAGCTTGATTTCAATCAAATTATTGTCTTGCCTGTCATACCCGACGTCCTTCATAGGGGATGTAAGGTACTTGAAGATTAACATCTTCGTCAATGACGATTAACATCTTCGTCAATGACGTGTGAGAATTCACTAATCAATGTCTTAAACCCATTTGGTTCCTGCGTATTCTCATAAATGTTCTACTTAATTTACATCGAGAATGAAAATGGCTTTGCAAATATGTTTGACAACAAATAGTTTCCAAGTGAAATCACGGGAAAATGTCTCCAAAAATGATTTAAAATTGAGCAAATCTTATTTGTATTTCAGTGCTTCATTTCAAACGAGAACATGAACAGGTTAAATATCAAAAGAATAGTCTCTATTTTAACTTGATGTCGATAGAAGCATATCTTCACAACTTCTCGTTCCTGAAAAATTTTCATGAACAGTTTTAAACATGTTTTGACGGAAATGCGAAATGAAAACAATAAAGTGTTAGTGGAAACGAGTGAAAACCAAAACAGCTTTCTGAAACCGGACTCAGATGTTCTTCTTGATGTCAAATTTTTCAAACTCTATTTGCTTAGCATATGTGAAACGTGGAGAAGAAGAACACATGAAACACAAGACACTGTTGATGGTAGGGCTGTTTCACTCAAATCAAGACTCATGGTTTATTCCATGGTTCATCGTATGGACACAAAATTGATGGTTGTGTGATTATCATGTTTAATTGTTAAGTACTGTTTAGCAAGTGGTAGTTTTAAGCAAAAAAATTTCGGATCCTGTGAAACAGCACACAAAATCCAATTCCTCATTTTATCCTGATCCATGTCAAGTTACCACAATAGAAATAGATAGTAGCCACCTGAGTTCTGATTTTGATGTTAGTCATCTGACTTATTTTCTTAAATGTGTACATCTCACTAAACAAGTTTGATTTTATAAGATCTGGTAATGAAGCATAGAAAACCCTTAGGAGTGAAACAATGTTGCGAATGTTAAGAGCATTCAGCATTTTATACGTATGACCAAATATCTTTATGTTTGTCATCATGTACTGCACTTGAACCAAATTTGACTTAAATCGAGCTCAAGGATAAAAGAAATGAACTTGAGAAACTTTGATATCGAGTTCAAAAAATTTTACTGTATTCTCTTGGTATCATGTTTTGAATTGTGTTCTACTGATTTGTTGTCATTGATAAATGAGATGCACTCTACTCTGTTATTTACTTTGTATGTCGAATATGTCAGTAGTTATTAGGTATATAAAAATTTTCTTGTTCACATGGATTTTTTATTAAAAAAAGCACGGTAACCCAAAATTTATGGACTCACAGTCCATTCTGGGTTGAAAAGAGACAAGGTGGTTTCGAGTTCAAAATGTGAGAAACTGGTATCCACAAGGAGATACCCAACCCATCCTATGCCATGCAAACTCCTTATCCATGTTAGTTTTATAAATTTATCAAAATGAGAACCTGACTTTCTAGGTCTAGCATTTAATTTATTTTAGGAAACTACATGCAAGGTTGTAACAATTAATTCAAGCTAAAAATTACAACTTTCACAAAAGGCGAGGGCAAGAAAGAAGTACATGTAAGGTGCCAAATAGCCTCATTAACTGAGATGCCTTTGGTGTTCATGCTATTACCAACTCAGATTCTTAAAAAGCCCACTGACTTGCCAATGCTGTTGAAGAACTCTCTCTTTTGCAAGACACACATTAGGTGAAGATTCTGCCTCACATCCATACACAGTTAGATCCTTCAGGGAATTCAAATCCTCTATTCCATGAATGCTGTGAATCTTCTCACATTTGGATACATTCAAAACTTTCAGCTTCTTCAAGTTTGATAGGTTTGGCAATCTTTGCAAGGAAATGCAATGTTGAATCCACAACTCTTCCAAGCATTCTAATTCTTCCAGACCTTGAATCTCAAACATGTTTGTGCAATGAAGTAGCCTCAACTCCCTCAATTTCAGCAAGTTTGACAGATCAGGCATTCTCTGGAGGAACTCACAGGTCGAAACCTTCAGTGTGGATATATTTTGCAATTGTTCGAGCCCATCGAGATTTTCTATTTTGCACCTTTGTATATCCAAATGTTTGAGTGATACTAGGCCCCGAAGTCCTTCAATCTCAGTCACCTGTGTCTCGGCAAGACCAAATATTAACAAGTTTTCCAAATTTGAAACTCTCAGTAATGCTTTTATCGAAACACAATTTCGGATGGATAACTCCGTCAAACTAGTGGGAAGCATTGGCAGGGATTTGAGGTTTACACAGGACAGGAGCTCGAGTTTCTTGAGACCTGAAAGTGAGCCCAAGGATGGAGGCAGAGAGACGATATTTGAAAGGGACAATTTTAAGTGCTCCAATTTGGATAAGTTCCCAATCCAACTGGGGCCGGGAGTTTGTAGGTGAGATGGGTCTCTAGAGGAACTCAAATCCAAGTCCAAGTCTCTTAAGTTGATGAGGTTCGAGAGATCAGGAATAGTGCTTGTTGATCGTGATTCGATTTGTAGACTAGTTAGGCTTGCTGGAAGTTTTGGTATTCTCATTATGGCAGTTCTTGATAATCTCAAGATTCTCAAAGAGGGAAGGCACACAAAATTACTAGGAATTTCCTCTAAGCTCTCACTCTTTAAGGCATGTAGTTCCTCGAGTTTCTTTGCCATTCCTATAGCATCAGGTAACTTTCTTATGCAACTTCCATCAATTCTCAGCACTTTCAAATTCTGCAGATTACCTATTGAATCAGGTAATTCAGTAATTCCTGTGCTTGATAAATCCAGGTCAACCAGCGATTGCAAATACCCCACTGATTCTGGTAGTCTCTCCACCCACTCTAGTTGGTTTGAAGACAAATCTTCGTGCTCCGCTTCCACTCCTGTCAAATCTCTAGACTGAGTCATTCCTGTGCCTGCAGTAAACTTTCACAGGTTAATATATGCCTAGTAAACAATCAGAACATGTTTATCTTAATCCCGTAGCTGTTTTTCTTCATCATATAAAACTCTAAAAGTTGTGTTTCATTCTAATACGTACTTGGGTATGTGGAATTAGTTGACAGTTGACAGAGAGCCCACTTTGATGTGTACTCTCTCGGGTTGATCTTGTGATGCATTTGTGAGACCGTTGACACTCTTGAATTCCAATGGGTAGCTTTTAAAGTATCTAGCTTCTCCGTACTTTGTGACATAGGATCATCTTTCTGAGAAGGTACATTCCTGATGAACTCTTCAAGATCCTCCTGGAAACTTAGGTTATGCCAGGAGTTGTGTTTCAAACAATAACATCCATGGATATTCAAATGAGTGAGGCACTTCAAGTGAATAATTGATGGATCAATATGAAACAAACGCAAACACCCCTGGAGAATCAATCTTTGCAGGCTTACATAAGCTGATAAGTCTGGAGTTTTGGTCAACTTGTTGCAGTGGGAAAGATTCAGAACTTTAAGTTTCTTAGCCATCTGGATAGAAATTTTATTAAAATGGATGAAGGAAGAGAGATGCAGAAACATAACAAAAATATTCTACTCCTGAACTTAAGTTACCTCAATCTGCTTCCAGCCTTTCCATTTGTGTGTTATTTTGCTCCAGGACAGGTCAAGAACCACTAGATTTGTAGGATGAAAATTAGTAGCTAGAAATTCTGGTGGACAATTTTTCCAAGAAAGCCATCTTAGATTTGAAAATTGATGCTCAAAGTCTCCAACAAAGTTTGCGCTATGCATTTGGAGGAATCTTAGATGTGAGAGGCTTGAAAATTCTTCACAAGTAAAGTTCTGGTTCTTTAAGGCAGTATCAGAACCGTGAGTATAATAGTTCAAAACAAGTGCTTCAACAGCTTCTGTTCCCTGTGAACATGGAGCATGTCTCGTGATCAAAAGAAATTAAGGCTAAGGAAGGATTACAAGTAGCTTTTTCAGCAATCAGAATTGGTGATGAAGTCAAAATTTTACCTTCTTACTTTTCAGCACATCTAGTGCTTCCTTGTCAATCCACAACCTACTACGCCTTCCAGGATCTTTGCGATTCTCACGGCGAACAATCTCCCTACCAAGGTCTCTAAGTTGATCGTGCATGGATAGCTCATCATTGTCTCCCATTTTAACTAAAGACATTAGGAGAAGGACTTCTATACCATACTCTGGATAAAATTTACAGTCATTCCACATATAAAAAGCATTTACTCTGTTCCTTTTGTTAAAGAAACATGCAATATCGAGAAATATTTGTTTTTGTTCATCATCCAATGCTTCATAACTTATCATCAGTTTCTTCTCAACTTCCTTATGTGGGACATCTTTCAACCTTTCCAAAGTACCTTCCCATACTGCCTTGCTTTTGCCACACAAGAAGGAACCTATGACCTCAATTGCCAAGGGAAGCCCTCCAGTGGTGAGGGCTACCTCTTTTGACAGAGTCATGTAGTCTTCTGGAGGAGAGGTTGTTCTGAAGGCGTGTCTACTGAATAGTTGCAGGGCTTGTGTGCGGTTTAATTCGGCGACTTCATAAATCCAGTCACCTTCGTAGTGATCTGGAACTTCAGGGTTACCTTCCTTTCTAGTGCTAAAGATGCTTCTGTCTCTCGTCGTAACTAGAATCCTACTTCCCGAACCAAACCAATCATGGTTTCCTACTAGGGCCTTGAGTTGATCCCTGTGGTCAACATCGTCGAGAAGAATGAGAACTCTCTTATTCTGAAACCTTTCTCTGATCATGTTGATCCCCTCATCAACGTTAAGAGGTCCTATGAATTTATAACCGAGGATGTCCACTGTTAGTTGTTTCTGTAAAGTTGGAAGACCATGGGCTTTCGTTGTTTCTCGGACATCAGCGATGAAACTGCAACTTTCGAAATGAGAAGAAAGGCGGTTGTAGACAACCTTGGCTAGAGTCGTCTTGCCGATCCCTCCCATTCCGCATATTCCAACCATGCGTACACCCTCTGAACCAACCTCTAGCAACCTCATTACTTGTTCAACAGGATCATCAATTCCCACTATATGGTCACTCACATTTAGATAATTGATCTTCAATTCAATCAAAACCTTCTGAACAATTGACTTAATGAGTTCTCCATGTCTGCAACAAACATGAAATTTGTAACAGAAGGATAAGTAAGAAAGGGAGATTATCTATTCAGTTACTGAAACACATGAAGTACATGAGTTCCATCATTTGTCCCTGTAATTTTGCTCGAACATGCTGTGTTTAGTTGTGTCAAAGTACGGCCCCGAACTACTCTTACCAGATCTTGATATAAATCCATGCCTCTGTATGATTTCTTGTTACGATGGTGGATAAAATTACAGTTGCAAGAGGCTACTAACTATGGGGTTTAGTCGTTAAAAATGCTGTAATCGACAGCTTTGATTTAACATTGGCTAAAGGTATGGCTGAATTTTCAGAATCATCAGTTGTATAATGCAGTGACACAAAATTATAAAAACTAGCTGGCCTGTCAATAAGAAAAATGCTAAACAAGTGTCGATAAGGAATTACCCTCTAGATTTTACTTCCCATGCTTTCAATTTAGATACTTCCATAAGAGCCTCCCCCCATTCCAGGACTGTTCTAGAGCTATGCTTTTTCTCGTGTTGGCGGAGAGCTCTCTTGTATGTACTAGTCTTGAGCTTAACATCGGAGGGTTCCACGTCGTAGAAGATGGGAAATATCTGTCGCTGAGGTAACGATCTCTTGCTTTTCACCATCTGTGCAAGCTCGCGCAGGCACCACTCGCTATTAGCATAGTTCTTGGACAAAACGGGTATGTAGATCCTCGAGTTCTGGATCACTTGATGAAGCTCATCACCAATGTGTTTTCCGACTCTGAGCTCTTCCGCATCTCTGAAGGTGCGAATCCCGGAATGAACCAGGTCCTGGTAGAGGCAATCGGTGAAGCTATTGCGAGTATCGGGTCCTCTAAAACTCAAGAACACCTCGTAATCGATCCCTTGCCTCGGTGCAGCCGGTGGTGAGTCTCTCGTAGCAGCGCGCGACTCATCCAGATCCTGCTCTGCGCTTGTTTTCTTCCTCTTGAACAACACGCCCCACAGAAAAGCAAATGCTAGGGCTGTGACTGTGACTGCTGCAAGAACGACGAAATGCGCCGGATCATTTGATTTCTTACCTACATGCTCTTCCATTATTGCGCTTCTGCTGCGTCGGATCTTCCGAAGAAGCACTAACAGGAGAAAATTTACCAATGTGATTGCTTTGCAGGCGAAGAGGAGGAAACCAGATGAAACCGAAACGTCGTTGCAGAACATGGCAAACGATATATGAGATGTCCACAAGTTTGGCTTGGTCATCGCTTGACTCTTTCATGAAGTCAATGTTCAATATCTACAACAGGCTGTGTGACGTGTGGACAGCCTTTATGTGCTTAGCAAGTACTCAATAATTTCTAATCTCACGACGGACCAACGGATTAGTCGGGTACTTTTTGAGATTCTGACGTCCAACTTTCTCGGGTACTCAAAACACCCATACTTTTTGTGCTCAGTAAATATTCAATACTTACTATCACCACATAAACTGCATACTCAAATCCTAATTGACGCCCGAAATTGCTTTGACCTTGTTTTGCTCAGGTCATTAGACTTCTCATTCGTGCACATGCACCCTGCCTCAGGTAACAGCAGATGCAAATGCAATCGTGCCGGAGAGTATATTTGATGTGACGTAAGCATCTAAGCATTCCGTTCTTATGGATGTATTTGGACTAGTCTCGAAACGAAATTGAGTCTCTTGCGTGTAACGAAATGATCAAATCCGACTGTGCTTATTACTATGTTACGACTAGTTTTGTTCGTCACACCGATCATGAAATCTAAGCATCTAATCATTCCGTTCTTATAGATGTACTTGGACCACTCTTGAAACAAAATTGAGTCCTTGCGCATAACGAAATGATCAAATCCGATCATGTTTATTACTATGTCACGATTAGTTCCATTTGTCACACCAGTCGTGAAATCGGAGTCACCACGTTACTCGATCTTGAACGAGCTATGCATCTTGACCTGGCCCAACCCTGCATCGACATCAACTGGTATATGCCTATGCAAACGAGGTACCATACGGAGGTATCTCACGTGCACCAGAAGAAAGGTCAAATGTCTTGCAAGTAAAAAACAAAACAGGGGTCGAAAATTTCGTCCTTTGTTTTTTGACATGCGAAGGGACAAAGGGTGACGTCCATTTGGGAATCTTTGGTAGGACAAGCACTTCAATCCGAGTTTCGCAAAGCTTCTAGCAAGTCTTGGTCTTTTGTTTTCAGGACGATTGAATCTTTCAACATCTTATCGTGAACGGGCATACATGGTATGGTGTTTCCACTTTTTTTAATTGGAGTCTTCGCATATGGTCTTCTGTTTTTAGTAGGTTAGAAATCTCGTACTAGAACTTGTCTTTCCGTATAAAGAATTTTGTTTCATCCACTGTCGGCGTTTACATAATTACCAACCAAGTATCATTTGAATCACCTGTATTCATCTTATGATGCGTTAACCCTAATGGTGCACAAGCACAGCTATCGCGGTCTTGTCTTCCTACCAATAGGCTTACTATTTCTAGGCCTTAATCTTGACATTATGCATGTAATACCATCCTGAACTAGCCAAAGCTAACTTAGGTCTTGAGGGAATTTTGCTGGGATAATTACCAAAAAAGACTTTAAACCTATTGTACAAATATAAATTCAGTATTAAACCTTTCAATTTGGTTAATTTAGTCATAAACATTTTAATAATTTGCCGATGTAGTCATTCTGGTCAATTTTGATCAACAAACACCAATGTGGATGTCCACCATTCTAAGTGGTATGATCAACGCTGACATAAATAATTTTTTGCATTTATTTTTACTCTTTTTGAATTTTTTATAATTTTTTTGAATCTATTTTTTTTCTTTTACTTTTCTTTTTTCCTTCTTCCTTCGCCGGTTGCCATGCCGGTAACTAGCCACAGGCTAGTTTGGGCGAGGGCCCCTGTGCCCTCGCCGATCACTAGCAAGGGCGTCGGGCCCTTGCCCAGATCCAGGCGAGGGCTGAAACCCTTGTCGATTGGCCGGCGAGGGAGCGGCGGCCCTCACCTAGATCTGGGTGAGGCCGTTGGCCCTCGCCTGTGGCCAATGACGGCACGGCGACCCTCACCCAAATCCAAGCGAGGGTCGCCGGGCCTCGCCTGTGGCCGGTGATGGTCGATCGGCAACCAATTGGTTTTGGGAAAAGGAAAAAAAAAGATAAAAAAGATATTTTTTTTTTAAATCTGAAAAAGTTATTAAAACATTATAAAATTTATCCACGTCAGCGCCTACGGTCTTACGTGGCACCGCCAACATTCACGTTAGTGATTTCCGACCTAAATTAGTCGGATAGACTGAATTTGTATTAATGTAAAAAAGGTTTAGAACTAAATTGGTCTAATTGAAATGTTTAAGACTTAATTGATACTAATACGACAAGTTCAAGACTTTTTTGGTACTTTTCCTCCTTTTAATGGAATGACATAAATAGAGATCTAGCATTCATGATCACTACATAAAACACAATCCCCGAGTGACAACTCTATTAATTGCAGTGTAAAACCTTGGTCTCATATCTTCTCCATCACCAGCAAGGTGGGGAAAAAAGAATGAGGAAGAGAATGAGAACACCTAAGACAAATCTTCTCCTACTACTGGCACTGACCCTTTTCAAGATTCAAGTGGCGACCGCCTTCCATGTCTATGTCATAAACAACTTGGGAGATGACACAAATCTGACCACGCATTGCCGATCGACAGAGACTGATTTGGGCACTCGGGTCTTGGAATTCGGAGCGGCTTTCGATTGGGAATTCGAGATCACGATCGGGCATGTGGCCGAGTACTGGTGCGACATGAGCTGGGCCAGCTCCCATGGAGACTTTCAGGTGTTCTACGAGCCAAGGGACGCTTTAAGGTGCGGCAACCAGAAGTGCTATTGGCGCATCGACAGGGACGGATTGTATCTCTACATCGAAAGCGATGATGATTATGAGTTGCAATTTCGCTGGCCTTAGTTGGATATGCTGAGTTACCAACTCAACATGAATAAAGGGAAGTGATACTTTTTTGGTCCAGTTGTTCTGCTTTTGACGGAAAGACACTGTTTTTCATTCCTCTTTTGCTATTGATCAATTATTGTTGTGCTAGATTGCACCACCGGGTAAGGATAAGATTGATTCCCCTTTTGATGTTAAAAAGCACAAGATCAAAAGAAGAGAAGATAGACTTCCGATTCTTGAAGGAGTAAGATGAAATAGATGAGTCTGTTTGTTTGAAGGAAACTTGTTTTCTGTCTTTTCCATATTTGGGTGACAAAAAGCTAATCAGTTTATGAAAAATATTTTCCAGAAAGTTTAAATTTGGGAAAAATTTCTTCCCTTCTAGCTAAAATTGGCTGAATATTATTAAAAAGTATTCACGTTAATGCCAACCATACCACGTAAGTAGTAAGCGATTTCGAGGTAAAATTAATTGGATGGACTTAATTAATAAAACGTGAACATTAGCAACTCTTTTATGAAGTTACTATTTTTTTATTTGTCTTGATTAGCAACCTTTTAAATTTGCTAATTCTTTTCTTAAGCCCAACATGAAAAAGCGGTTATGTATTTTTTTAAAGGAAAACAAAGTACATCGAAAGACGAGACAAAGAAAACCAAAAAAGAAGGAAATCCTTGAACACCTAGTCAACCAGCCGAAATAGTTTACCAGCATTCATACGTTAGACTTGGCAAAGAAAATCAATCAACCCGCGTATCACGGTTATGACCAAGTAAAAGCGATGTAATCGATTCCTAATTGCACCAACCCTTTTTTTTTTTTTTGATAAAGATAAGAATCTAATTGCACCAACCGTTGCCTTTTCTTTTCTTGAAAAAAAGTACCATTTCAATCCAACACCAAGTTGAAGACGCTGAACCTAGATGCACATCACCAAAAAGCAAAATCGCAACCACAGATGAAAATCTCGGCGTATGTTTATCACTGATGATGCGGTGTGATTCGATGATCGGTTACCAATCCTTTCTCTTGGATGCAGTCACAAATCTGTTATTGAAGGACGAGCATGTAATTATCTTTGCCAACTATACTCTGATGATATGTTTGAATTTTTAATTTATGATTTATTTTGAAGCTACGTGGGTTTGCTTTGTTATTATGACTTTTGAGATTTTCTATCTTACGAATGAAAATTTGTTTTGATCAAAAAGAAAATCCAACACCAAAGTTATATCGACCGACACAAAGCAAACAATTTATACACATGCTATCACGATTTATTACCATGCTTGCCACAATCTATAGGAAAATACCTCAAAAAAAAATTTATGAAAAAGGGCTAAAGCCGTATACAATTTTTTTTTTAAATGCCTTGGAGTATTGAACCAATCATCCATCAACCAATATAATATGCGAAAAAAAATAGTTTAGTGGTTATGTCCCCCACTGAACACGCAGTTATCCACCAGTTTCGGACCTATACGAAACGTGCTCCTACAGTCGCCTCAATTTTCGGTACCATGTTCTTGCTTTCTTTTCGCGTATATAAACCGAATCGATCGAAACCCAAGCAAAAACCAACGATGACTTCTCTTCGCAATGCTCTCCCCTTAGTACTGGTAACAAGGAAGAGCGCAAGCGCGAGGAAACTTTCAGGAAACGTCGAAGATGCGACGGTCGACGAGCCAGTTGTTAGTGTGGTGAGCGCGCTGCTGAACGGCACGCGAGCCATGCAGATCCGTTGCAAGCCCGAGGGCTCGGCCGCAGTGATCGACCAGGTGCTGAGCGCAGGGCAGGGATGTAGTTGGACGGCCAGGGAGAAGGCGCTATACCGGTGCGAGGCAGTGTGGACGAGGATGTTCGCGGTGTGGCACGTATTCCAGCCCCGCCGCGACGCAGGGCGCGGCCGGGTGGTTTGGCTGGTCAGGGAGGAAGGGTTCTTCCTGGGGGTGAATGGGACCGGTTGGGTCAAGAAGGCCGTGTGGGAATATGTGTGAAGGAATTTTGAGTGAGTTGTAGTGCTTCTCTATTGATGTCAACCGGCCCCATATGATAGTTATCGCCACTAAATCACTCAAGGAAATCCACTCTTGAGAAGTTCTCAAGAGTATAGCGTTTTATCCTCCATTAGTTTGAAATCCTCTAGTTTTGGACTATGGGATTTGCCGAAAATCAATATGAAAATTGAATTTTTCATTTTAGGGAAAGGCTTATTGTGGTTTTCGAGGGCGCGCCAGACCCAGGTTGCACGCAACTCGAGTGGCCCGAGCAATGCCGGAAGGCCCGTTTCACTCGAGATATTTATCAAACACTTGGACCCAGCCCACTAGGCCTAATTTCACTTGTCACAAAGCTTGCCTCCAAAATGCCCTCATTTCCACCCTTAATCACAAATAAATTGCTGTAGTCCACAACTTTACAAGTACTACAACTGCCCTAGCCTGAAGATTTCATTTGTGGACTCGAATTGGGGTTTAGAGATGTCGCCAGTTTCAGGAGCCCAAGTCTGCAATTCACAAAGAAAAGAAGAGAAGGCCCAATAGATTAGGCCACATCAGGTCCAGCCTATTACTCAATCGTTGCGCTTGTGCTGTAGTTATCAACCGGTGCGCTTGCATCGAGCATAAACAATCATATGCATTAATGCGGGATTAGTTTGATGTTCCTTCTGTTTTCGTCCAATGGCAAAGTCTGACGTTCGAAGCGTTCTGGAGGATCTATGATTAAGCACCATTATCGACCTCATAGCCCGGATCAAGTCGGCCAAGCCCGAAAGACATTGCTTTCGATCTGGTAACGAACCTAGACAACCCGGTCAAGCCCGACCCGAGGAACCAGCCTCGCCTGGCCACGCCTACGACGACCTCTCTAGTGCCAAGTGGTGGAGGCTTGCCTTTTCAATGTACTCAAGTGTATTTGCAAATCCGCAAAAAAGGAGTGGGCAAGTGGAGGCACGGCAACATCATGAAGCCACTTGTTACTAGTCACTACTGACATTACGTATGTCCTTCCCCTAAACTTTGCTTTGGCATCATCGTTCCCGGATCAAGAAGAACCGCACATTTATTATAAAATAAGTGTTAAAACAGGAACCGCCAAAACCAAGGCTTTTTACCAAAACCATTTCAGCGCAGACAACAACTTTATATCATCGCTCCCTCTTTTTGCAATGATTTGGTGTTCGAACGCCATGGATTTCTTTGTTTTATCTATGATGCCAGAGAACGGACATGGAGACCTGGTTTTTTTTTTTTTTGGGTCGAATACATGGAGACCTGGTTGAGCCCATGAAATATCCTATAAATCTCGTGAACCGGTTAAGTTTATATTTTTTACCAGTGAAATTGAACATGACCCAGAACAATTTACAAACCGTTAATGATATCTTGACGGATAATTTTTATTTTCTAAAGTGAAAAATCTCTCAACATTTCAACCAACTATTACCATCCGATCCTAAGGAATAAAGCCCATAGATTTCGATGTTGCTTTTGGCGGTCGAAGGGAGTTCCGGGTTTACTATTTATTTAGCTGTCTTTGTTTGTCCTGATAAAGACAATTGACAGGTCATGTAGTGGCCGGCCTTGATCTTCCCTAGTACCCAAGTTGAGATTATTGTAATGATCTCCCTAGTTTATAAGAGGTCCTAAACATTACAGCACGCCGCAAAAGATAAGCTATTCTAGTGTTCTTTTGATCTATTCTAGTGGATTCTCCTGTGAAGTGGATTTGGAGGCTAGCCTTTGCGTGCTAAAAAGCAAATTAAGTGCAATCGATGTAGGACATAAGATAACGGCGCCCACATTCCTTTCCACGACGAATTGGGATTTGGTGAAACACGAGGTTATTTCGGCTTCAAAACATATTCGCCGGCACAATTATATTCGATGAATGACCTGAGAGAAAATTTAAAACATAAATCGCACCAAGGTTCCGGGTTCCGTTCTTTACAGGAAAAAAGAAATAATCATGCACTCGACTCTAACGTCGCAACAGGACTAGACGTGCCTCGCCCACAGACCCTAATGCTTTTGGTGGAATGATCTGGAGACAATCTTTCTAGAAACAGAAATTGAAAGGGGAAAAGAACCTGAAGAGATAGAGATTTATCAAAAGACATTCTCTATGGTAAATAATAAAAGAGGGAACATGCATGTCCCACCAACCGGCCCCATCTCACTTGCCAGTATCAAAGCACCTAAGAAAGCGCTGATTAAAATAGATATATCATGCGAAATATATCAATGAATACCAAAAGTTGAAGTTATGTATTGGCATGCATAAAAAAGGAAGTTGTTTTTTATTTCTGTTCGAAGATAAAGAGGAACTCGAGCGACTGAGATAGTGGGCATTATTGCCCATTGGAAAGTGCTTTTCAATTAAGAGCTTGACCTAGACAAGATTGAAGGACTGGGACTTGGATTGGCATGTTTGGGAAGGCTAGCTATGTGCCAGCAAATGCCATATTTGTATTTTTAGACACATTAATTAATAAATGAATAGGGTTAATACTACAAAAAAAATCCAAACTATTACACTCGTGACAAATTTATCCTTAACTAATTTTTTGACTACCAAATGCCATAAACTGATACATTTGTGACAATTTTACTCTTTGTTAGTTTCTGTTAAATTTCACCGTCAAATTTTTTAGCAAGATAACACGTGACAATTAACGGGTGTATCAGTTTGGGATTTTACCCTCCATTTGTTACAAGTGTACCATTTTTTGATTTTTCGTGATATTATTCAATTTAACAAAGGATAAATTTGTCACAAATGTACCAGTTTTGGATTTTTTGTAATTAAAAATTAGTTTAGAGCAAATCTATCACGGGTATACCGGTTTGAGGTTTTTTATAATAAAAAAATTTGTTTGGGATACATTTATTGTAGGTATATCAGTTTTAGATTTTTCATGGTATTAACCCAAATAAATAATAAGAATAGAGCAAGATAAAGTGATTGCCTTATAAAATGCCCAAAGGGATCTTCAGATATCGCTTACCAATTTGTTTGTGCTTCCTAAAAGTCATAAAGTAACTTCTTTTTTCTAACTTTTCTGTTAAAGTTCAAAATATTATCTAAAATTTAAAAGAACCCATGAAAAAATTATATGCGGATTTACATGTCCATACACGACTCTTATTTTGGAGGTTTCGAGGACTTTGTGTTAAAAGTAAGTCAAATTCCGTACCCTAAAGATTTAAAAAGAGAAAAATCAAATGTAAAAGTGACTCCAAACAAAGGATCCGTTCGTTTGACAAAAAATATTCTCCCAAAAAATATTTTAAGGATTTTCCAGTGTTCGAGGGGTGGAAAACGTTTTCCGTGGGAAATTATTTTCCTTCTCCCCTCACAAAATAGCCTAAGTCTATGGAAAATGACTTCCGCTTCTTCAAAAGCGGAAATCATTTTTCGGAGCTTCTTCTTCTTCTTCACTAAAGTTGTCGGCCGCCGCTGGTCACTAGTAGCCGCCACCGGTCGTTGATCGCCACCGGTCACCCGCCGCCGCCGGTGGCTCGCCGCCGCCGGTGGCTCGCCGCCGTCGCCGGACGCCAACCGCCCGCCGCCGTCGCCGGACGCCGACCGCCTGCCGCCGCCGAACACCAGCCACCACCAGTTGCCTCCGCCGGTCGCCGCCATTGGCGAAAAATATTTTTCGAAACTTTTTCATATTAGTCACCGAACATCGAAAAATTATATTCCGGGAAAATATTTTTCAAAAAAATGACTTCCGGAAAAATATTTTCCAAAATAAGAATATTTTCTGCCAAACGAATGGAGTCAAAGAAAAAAATTCAGTCACATTAGCCTTTGTCTTCTTTCTGGCTTTTAGTTGTCCACCACAATTAACACAATTTTGGCGTGCTATCGTGGCATGACACCAATGCAAGGCATGCATTCATGCCCATGTGGTATTACCAAGCTAATCAAGCCATTTCACTTTACTTCTTACATTACAATTTTTTTTTGTCTCATTGATCTTTTCTATATGCATGTGTGTACAATCGAACCCTAAATTTGGTACTCTCCAGTTCAATCCCCTCAATTTTTTTACCAACAGAACCGCATACTTATTGGCCTTACTTCACAATTGACCGAGAAATATTTGAAGCTCAAGATGCATATGAGCCAATTTCTCTCTTGGTATCACGAGGCCAATTTCGGTGCATCGAGTGCATATGAGCCACGTGCATTTGAATCCTTAGATCGTGTTAGTGTGCGTCCCACTAATATCGTGGACCGATACACATGGAGCTCGTACCCGGATCAACTTTTCCAAGAATTTTTCCAAGTGTCACAAGTGCAGATCATCCCATGGCTCAACTTTGAAACGTACTTCCGAGAACAGAAACTGAGATAGAGATTTGCTCATTTTTACTGAAGCTCTTACAAGCCACACACCAACCCCCACCACCCCCACCACCTTCTCAGAATATAATTCCTCTCACTCTCTCTCTCTCTCTCTCTCTCTCTCTCTCTTTCTCTCTCTCTCTCATATCTCATCATCCACTGCTTGCCTTCTTCATCGTCTTCTTCTTCATCTTCTTCATCGACCATAGAATGAAACTCCTCGCAGGCTTCCTCCTCATATCCTCCTTCTCCCTCTGCTGCTTACTCCTGTCCAAGTTCCTCGAGCCCGAGTACTTCTACGGCGCCGAGTTCGACGTCCGAATCATCAATGGCTTCCGCACCAACTCCTCGCTCCCCCTCGTGATCTGGTGCTCCTCCGACTGCCATGGTGACATCGGCGGGCGGGCACTCCAGGAGGGCGACGACTTCAGCTGGGTCGTCCGCGCCAACTTTTGGGGCGGGGCTGCGCGCTTCGACTGCACCATCAAGTGGGACGGCACAAGGAGGCGATTCGACGCATTCGAGGCCGAGCGAGACGGCCGCCGGTGCGGCCCTCTCAGGAAGTGCTCTTGGCTCGTGAGGGAAGACGGGTTTTACTTTAGCAGCGACGAGGTCAACTGGAAGAAGGACTTCTCATGGTTTTAGGAGAACAAGAAACAGTTTTGGCGGGTTATTTAGTGGTTCCTTCATTTAAGAATAACAAGTAGGTACGCGGACACCGGTACATTAAAATGAGTATGCTAAATGATGCGATAGATCGTAAGCGAATGTTTACAAATCCGTCTGCATTGTTACGTGTATTTATTTTATGAGTCGGGTTCGAGTATGCGTGGTAATTTTCTCTTATCCTAGAAAGGATGTATCGTTGCTTATACCATATGAGCATGGACGATATTATTAGTGTTTTTTAAAGCGTTTAATTAGGTTAATGACTTTGGTTTATGGGGGGTGATGGTTACGTCTATCAATTTCATGTGATCCTGTTTATGGTAAGAGATAAGTTGGAATAGGACTAGGCATGCTAAGTGTTGGGGTGGTCCGACAGGTTGATGCAGGGTGGGACTCCTGTGTGAGTAGGTCCACTGATGGGAAATTGAACTAGGATTGAAATGGATAATGATACATGATTATTTGTCGTTCGATCGCGACACACACACACATAAAAGATATTATAAGACGATATTTCCTAATTGACAAAAGAAATGTTCCTGGTGGTGTTCTTCGATGGTGCTAGTGTCCCCATATCAATCTCATAACACCCAACCACTGTTGATCATCGACTCCTCTTGTTAGAATATCCGGCCTAAAAATTTAACCTTATATGTGAAGAGATATGTCCCGTAGACAAGCGATATGGGTTGCTTTAATACCCTTCCTACGTGTAAATCGAATTAGAAACGACACGTGAAATTTGATAGATAAGGAGAATCACAAGAAATAAATTGAGGTAAAACCTTAATTTGATACCATACTAGAATGGTCAATTTAAAAACTTAAGCTCATCGTTGAAGTACACTGTGAGTTGTATTAAAATATAGCGTGTCGGAGAATTGGTGTTTGAAGTAGTTAATATTATCCTAATTGGCTAATAACTCATTGATTTAAACTTTTGAGTTAATGTGTGTTTAATTGAATATGTTGACGGATTCGGATTTGAGCTCCCTCTTGACGATCTCCCTTGGTAAAGGTATTAGAACACTAATTATAGAGAGATATAAATAGCACATAAACTTCATAAACAAGCGATATAAAATGCTTTAACATCCCTTACCCATCTCGTACGGCTCACTTCCAAACATTTCGTTATAAGTTGAACGGATGGGATCCTTTGTTTAATGGTTATAACCATTAATCAAGATGGATATAATTGTCCAGAAATGTATGATTGAATACATCAATAGTTGACAGATTTGAACTCAGTTTCATCCTCTAATTTTTCTGTCCGCATATCCCTCGACTATTACATGAATATGGATTACCTCTTTTTTCTTGAACAAGTTAGCCTCTGCTAAATTTTCTCAACTTCATTAATCACACCACAGTCTTTGTTTTCTAATCGTCATTTACAATATGGTAAAGGTTATATTAATAATGGAAAATGAGTTTCATTTTGCTGTAACACCTAACAGTTATGCAGATGGGAAAACTAAGGGTATTAACAAAAATAATAATTCAAAAGGGATATCTGTCATTTCGAAAAGTACAAAAGCTATAGCGCATGATGCCAAAGATCAAACGGGTATTATACAACTTTTCAGAGTACTGGAACTATTGGGAAATAATGCCAAAGTTGAGTGGGGGCACTAGTTTTAATCCAAAGCAGTTAAAAATATTTGACAATATGTTGAAACCTTTCATTTGCTGGAAATCCCCCTAAAGATTTTACTTATCGTGACTAATTACGATTTTTACTAATGTCACCAATCGTTCGGATTTTTACCTGTGTCTTATCAAGTCCATGAGATTGGTCGGATTTTCACTTGTATCTTATCCCCGTATTTCTCTCAGTATAAAATTGGTCCATGTGTCTTTTAAAAAGATCAATCTTCGTCCTTGAAGATTTTAACGACAAATTTTGCTAATTTGGACTTAACGACTTTAAATGCCACTAATGTGGACTCTCTCGCACGGATCTACAAACAAGATTTGCAACGATCTTGCCTTAGGCTAAACCCTCAAAAAGAGTACTCAAATAACTACATAAGGTGATAACCATTTGGATGTAAATATTGGCTTATGAATATCTCAGCAAGGCTTCTCCCATCCAATATAGGATTTGGGATGTCATAAGACCGCCACCGCCACGCGGTTGTTGTAGCCGCAAGCCTCAAAGTTAGCAAGCGGCCACGTGGCAATGGTCATCATCTCGTGAGCCGTAGGTGACTCGGGCCTTAGTGTGAGAGCACAAAGGTAAGGCCATCACAAAGAGGCGATCGTGCTTCCATTCTACAAGCCTCGAGTGGCAGCAACCATCGTGTGGTGGTTGCTTTCGCCACGGCAGTCACCCCCCCACCCCATCCTCTCTTGTGAAAACGGACCACCGCCGCAAGTGGCTGCTAAACTCAGGTGACGCCCCACTTGGTGTCGTTTTCGCCATCGCCCGCCCCCCTCTACATTTTCATTATTATTATTATTATTATTTTGGTTTGTATGTTGGTTTGCGTCTCGTACTTTGCATCACATAAGAATTTGAGTGAATTCACATGGGACGAAGATAATAAGATGTCAAAAGGCAACATGGACACATATCGCAACCGGTTGCTCCATTCTTGACGAAAGGAAGGAAAGAAAACGGAGAAAGGAAAGGATACATAACGAAAGAATGGAGCAACTGGCTACGAAGATAACTCAATCAAAAGGCAACATTGACACATGTCACGTGAACTATCTAAGCCGTACAGATTCACGAGACTGATTACAGTGCTCATCAATCCATACCTTTTACATTGGAATTTATTTCATGAGTAGGAAAAAAAATGACACATAAAAAACTTAAAATAACAGAACATACAGCCAGAACAACAAGAAAATACAAAAGAAAAAACTCTGTACATGTAAATCATAAATTATGCGGGTGTGATGTATGGTGCAGTTTTATCGTGAATGTTGAGATCAATTGGTTTTATTCAGTCTTAAAAATTAAAATTGCAATAAACACGTCAACATTTCCGATTAATTTATACGATCACTAAGTATGCATGTTTAATTTATAATCACGCTGCTCTTTTCTAAAAACTAATAAAAGGTCCGATGAAAACTAATGTTAAATTAAAACTGAGAATTAAGAAAATAAAGTGTGGATTTTGAGGAATCCTTTACCTAATTATGAAATTCTCGAGCACCGACGCCGTCCCTTTGTCTTTTAATTATTCTTTTTTTTGTTGGTTTCTGTTGATTTGAAATTTTAAATTCAAATGCGAACTTGGAAGAGAATTGAAAATCATGAAAAGTCATCAAGTGAACATCATTTGGGAGAAATATAAAAATCATTAAAAGTCCTGAAAAGGAAAGATTATCTTGTATGGGAAAATTTACGGTTTGTTTTTACAAGACAGGTCCTGTGGTCAATTGGATCGTTGGATAAAGGGCAAAAAAAAAAAAAATGGGATTCATCGATTAGCTGTGCATAACCAATTTCCTTCGGAAAGTTACGGACGCAATGGTGATCAACCTTTACATTTGATTAGGATTAGCTAGGATGAGTTAGGAAAATCGGTATTGATTACTTTTTTGTGAGAAATGGATGAACTGCAAGACTCGGAAAACTTATTATTACCATCCAAAATTGAATTACGCCCTCTGAAGAAAAGGATATTTTATGGGTAGATTATTACGATCCATTAGGTAATTACTAACACTAGGAAATGAAGTTTACCAAGAGAAATTACGTCCTGCGAAGAAAAAACACCAATTGATATACAATAGATAAATTACTATTACGAGGAAAATTACGAATATCAAAAGAAAGTCTCGATTAATTGAGCAAACGACAATATTAGTTATTTCAATAGTACTCTAAAGCAATTAATAATTTGGGCTAAGAGAAAGCAATTAAGGGTATATTCGTTTCACGGAAAATGAGTGATCTAGAAAATATTTTTCGAAAAATGATTGCTTCTATTGTTTAGAAAAATTAGTTAAAGGAAAATATTTTTATCATCGATAACAATCTATGTCTAACTATTTTCGTGGGCAATGAAAAACTTTTCCATTCATTTATTTTTGTAAGTGATACGAGCAATTATATTTTTGAAAATATTTTTCAAATCGCTCATTTTCTGTAAAACGGAGGCACCTTAAAAGTGGATTGCTCAGGTCACCTGAACAAATCTAGCTTACTTATACGATTTCACATTTGAAAGAATTAGATATACTTAATCGATTGAATTTTCTTTTCAAAATCCAGTATTTTTGCTCCTCAGTGCTTAAGGATCCAATAGTGAAATACTCACAACATATTATGCATATATGTAAGTCAAATTATCAAAAGATAATCCCTAAAGATCTCATTAGATAAGACCGAAAAATCTAAAAAAAGGTTGGCATAGTAGATATTATCACTAATTATAGGCGTCATTAAGGGCATTGCATTCTAAAATAATGAAGACAAAGTACAGTAGTTTGTCCCTAGCTAGATTGACCACTATACTATTACAAGAGAGTGAGTTCGTTTTTTATTAAGCGAGTAAGCGATTTATCAAACACTTTTTATTTCAAACTCTCTAGTGGAAAATTCAATTTTTCAATTCGAACGACAGGGTTTATATTAACATATAATTAGATGTACCATATATATTTTTTGTATTTAGTGAAGTTAAAATCCATCATAAGATGCTTCACATACTTATTTCGTAATACTCCGGAGTCGATAGTGCCAAATAATAGTCATTGTCAAGTTAACTTGAAAAAGCAAATTGTCACTTCCAACTCTTGGAAATTGGGGTGAGGCTGTAGCTTTGAAATTGACGGAAAAAAAAACCAATAGTATGATTTTATTTTCTGAGAATCATCGAGGATATTTGAAAATAAAAATAGTCGAAAGAATTAATCACCTATCAACTCTTATACCAAAAGAAAAACAAATTATTAAACTTATAAGAAGAAGGGCAAAAGCCACCAAATACCATAAACTATGCGCATTATGACACATTTGCCTTAAATTCTTTTTGCGACACAAAAATTTCCAAACTTGTATTTGTGTAATATATTTACCCTCTGTCAAGATTCCATCAATGAGCACCGTTAAAAATTTGGATGCCAGAAAGTAAACAATGTTAACATGACATGCATGTAACTTAAGTAAAATAAAAATGACGTTATTTTAACTGAAAAATCATTTGACGGAACCTTAACGAAGGGTTAATGTATCACATTGATAAAAGTCTAGGGGTTTTTTATATCATTAGAAAAAATTTAAGGTAAACGTATAACAGTGGACATAATTTAGGATTTTTGATATTACAGAAAATGTTCATGATAAATATGTCCCAGTAAATATAGTTTGAAATTTTTTGTGTCTATTTTCCCTTAAGAAGAATTCCACCTGCCAACTCTCCACCAAAATGAAAACACAACATCAAACTCGAAAACCCGTGGACCCCACTCACCATTCTACTATTCCTACCCCATCCATTTCCATTTTATATGCAGAATTGGGAATCTTGTCACAGAGAAAATGACACGTGGAGGAACAAGGATCAAATGGTCTTTGCCTCGTCTCTATCTAGTGACATTTCATACGGTCATGAATCATGAATAAACCCTAGTGTGTGTTCCTGCAGATTGTTTTCCGCAGGAGAAAATGCCAACGATGGCCTCATTTGAATAAGCGATTGGATGACGATGATGATGTTAGGAGATACCAATGAAATGATACCGAGGAATGAACCCCCAAACGTGACAGGTCCAGTTATGTTTTTCCCCGATTTTTGTTTTCCACGAGAGCACGAGTTGACTGCCTAGAATGATCGGAATAAGTAGGTTTTGTCTATCCCCGTACGGAGAGAACACGTTCTGCTAGCACATGGTTGCATCACATCGAATGGAAAGGAAATCCTTGCCTATTCCAAGCGAGTAGCATTTGCTTACCTACCTGCGGGGGTGGGCAAGATGATCCTTTCTTTTCCTTCTTCGCTCTTTTTTTTAACGACTCAAGGGTATGATCGTAATTAGCGGATTACTTACAGGAGAACTAGCACAACAACTAGTTACCATAGCCCCCACTTAAATCTGAGTTCTCATGGTGGGAATTAATCTCACAACAACCGAATCCTGGACCAACGCATGGGAAAGTTCTTGCCAAGCAATAAGGCTAGCTTTTCCATCATTGTGAGGCAAATATTGCTCCCTTTTCGCTGCTTTAAGTGGCAAGACAAAGCACGTTATGGCATGGCAGGGCAAACAGTGGTAGTCATCGGTCCATCGAGCAAAATAGTTGATTCGATGGAAAATCTACATCTAAATTTGAAATGAACGGTGACCATTAAATTTTTTTAAAAAGAAAAGAAGAAGAAGTAGAAGAAGAAGAAGAAGAAGAAGAAGAAGAAGAAGAAGAAGAAGAAGAAAGCATCCAACATAGGAAAATAAAGGGGTGCGTCTCCACAAATTGCAGGGAAGCAAGCTAGAGATAAGGGAGACCCAAATCTCAAAAGAGATCACATGGAGATGGAGACAAGTCACCACACCCACAATAGAGACAGAAGTCTCTTTCGTTTTGCCATGATTCAAAAGATGATGTTGAGATATGTACGAGACCGAAAGGAAAGGGAAGACGAGGGAATTAGATTTGGATTCCTTTTAATATATAGAGCCCGTAAAGCAAGTTTAGTTCTCACATTCTCCTTCATTGATCCACTGTGCTTCTTTTTAATGTACTGATGAAGTAATAAACAACTACGAATCATGCCTTCAGAATGTCCTTTTTCTTTCTTTCTTTTTCTTTTTCTTTCTTCCTTCTTCCTCCAATAATCGCCATGCCTAAGTGGCGACCGGCGACCAGCCATAGACATAAGATGGCAAGGTCGGCCTCGGGCAAGGCTCGACCTTGCCAAATCCTGGTGAGCTCTAGCCTCGCCAGCCTTCGCCAAGGTCGAGCCTCCAGAGGCTAGCGAGGTGTAACCTCGCCATATCCCAACAAGCTTGAGCCTCCCTCAAGGTTGGCCCTTGCCTGTGGCTTATCGCTGGCCCTCACCAAGGCTCGACAACGGGCGAAGGAAGAAGGACGACCGACATCCACGTCAGCAATTTCCGATCAAAATTACTTGGGATGACCAAATTGCTTAGTTGTCAAAAGGTTTAGGACTCAATTGACACAATCAAAAGGTTTAAAACTCAATTAACACAATTAAAAGGCTTATAACTAAATTGACACAAGTTCAGTAAGTTTAAAACTTTTTAATAATTTTCCCAATGTTATGCAACTGTTGCCTCGTTCGGATATGTTTGAAGAATGATACCATGCATTATTCTCACGAGGTTCCACTAATATAGGTATGGCGCATCATATATGTATTGACTGGATTCTATTTTCTTTCAAAGCATGCAAAATTACAAAGAAATCACAAGGACGACCAACTTAAAGATTAGATCAGTATGAATCAAGTCTGAGGGATTGTGAATGCTTGAAACATGCAATTCTCGAGATTATTAAAGATAAAGTCGACGAGTATTGTTCACATGAGCACGTACAATATGCAAGCGCAAGGGAGAATTCTGCATTGGCCGCTATGGCTTCAAAAGTTTACTGCTTCGCTAACAGCAACAAGCTCGACATCATCAATGAGAGAGTACACTGTGGTGGCACGAGTGGAGGTCGGAGCTGTGATGGTGCTCGGTGGGCTACTAAGAACTAAGAGACAGATGAGAGAGAGACGACGGATCATAAGATTTACTTCTCGCTCAAGATAGGGACTTGTGTCATTAGCTGGTGAATGCGAAAGGTGACAATTTGAAATGCTATAGTTTGAAAATATATATCACCAGACATACAAGTTGCAACACTTAAAAAGTTTCCGATGAAGCTATTCAAAGGAGGACTTGCGTGCCACCACTACCTAAGGGTGTTACCTCAAAGGCTTGGATGAGAGCCGTCCTATAATTCACGGTTCTGTGAACTATTTTGGAGACAACAAAAAGTAGCAAAGGATGAAAGCAACAAAAAGGAATTGCCGCTTGAGAAGGGAAAGTAGAGAGGACTTTACTTTCAGGACCATTTGCCAGCCAAATTAAACAGATGATGACCATGCACATAAACATTAAACACTAATATCTCGACCAAACATTAAGTGTTTGGTTTGGTTGAGGCAGATCTTATGTGCAAATCACCGAAGGCTCCAGTTCAATGCAATCTTTGGGGGTCGCAGCCACCACCCTTCGAATGAAGGGTCACATGTATGCACATGGACCGCGTTTTGTGTACATTCATGGGATTAGTCAAGCCAAAAGATTGGAACACTGAATGTCAAATGAAAAATTTAAAGAAGCAAAGAAAAAAGAAAAGACTATACAAGTGCATGTTTACACATACAAGTAGCAGAAAGGTCGAATCTTTACGTGGAGCAAATCAGTGCAATGAAAAGCTATATACAAGCGTGGGAAAACCTGAGGCTGCACATTTCTAGAACGTACATGAGATGGGATGCAAAACGTGGCCCATAAATCATCATTCAAGCCAGAGATTTTTTCTTTTCACAGCAACATTAGTCACCTAAGCCGGTAATCTATCAGTTCAAGTATAAACGTTTCGCCAAATAGAAAAGAACAAGCATAAATGCAGGAGATAATCCACAGAATGCATATAATGGAATGCAATTGCCATAACCATATACACCCAAAGGAATTGGAAATTGCATCTTGCTCGTATGCATAAAGTTATACTCAAGAGTATAAACTTGCCAAGCGTCGCACAAAAATGATGCCAGAAGACATAGATTGAATCCCAATTTTAGCAGTTGTACTTTGTTCAGGCAGATGTTCTGAGATGGAAGCTTTGCAAACAAAATCCTCAACCTTTAAAATCACTTTTCTTCATTGAGAAGCATGAGCATCCATAAACAAAATATATCTCCAAAATTTATGCACATCAATGAACAAAGCAATTCAAAAGGGACGATAAGTCGACAGCGCTTTATATTGCCAGGGAGATCTCAACAATGTGAAATCAGAAGCTAACTGTACACTGATGTTACATTATGGGAGAGCAAATGCAGAGCAGAAATTAAGATATCACTGGGACTCCCGTATTATGTGATGTGAACATTGAATGATTTCACTAATGCTATTTGCTCAGTAAAATTTACATGGTATTCTCATTTAGCTATTCATGTAGAAAAACGAAGAATAAGCACCGAGAAAAGAATCATTCCATCTAATACCCATGGCGGAGAATCAGACACCTTCACGAAGGATTGTCCTTTGCACAAGAATCATAAGTCGGAGACAAAATAAGGTTCCCTTCCCGCTCATTTGACTCTATAAGCATTGAGACAACTTCCCGCATTGATGGCCGCTCAAGAGGAGACAAATTCGTGCACCATAAAGCGATTTTAAGGACGGTAATCATGTGGCCGACGGTGACTTTGTCCTCCAGATCTAACCGAGCATCAAGCATGCCAGAGGAAAATGAGTTATTCCGAATGTACTGTCTTACCCAGGTGACGAGATCGCCTCCTTGATCCAGCGGCTGAACTGGAGTCCTTCCGGTGACCAACTCAAGTAGAACAACTCCATAGCTGTATATGTCACATTTCTCCGTGACCTTCATGGTATACGCATACTCTGCATTAAGGACAATTCCAAATAATTAGAAAGGAAAAACGAATCATTTCAACCTTCTTCAAAGAAAAGGGGAAGGAGAGGTCTATTTAGTATTGAACTAAGGTTCAAACTGGATTTTCGTGAGAGAATGTTTACCAGGTGCAATGTATCCATAAGATCCTGCAACAGCTGACATTGATTTTGACTGAGGCATGTCAATGACTTTCGCCAAACCAAAATCACCAACATGGGCTTCGAAATTTTCATCAAGAAGAATGTTATTAGACTTTATATCGCGATGGATTATCCGAGGTTTGCAGTCGTGATGTAAGTAGGCAAGGCCTTCAGCAGAGCCAAGAGCGATGCAGAACCGAGTTGGCCAGTCCAAGCGACATGTTGGACCATGAAGCAATTCGCCCAAGCTACCCTTCGCCATGTACTCATACAGAAGCAGATTCGAGCCCTGGTGATAGCAAAAACCAAACAGCTTCACAATATTTCGATGCCGGATCTTTCCAAGAGTTGAAATCTCTGCACGAAAGCTGTTCTCAATGTTGTTACTCTCCCTATCTGAGGCTAACCTTTTCACGGCCATTGTTAGTCCCGAATTCATGACTGCCTTATAAACTGTTCCACAAGCGCCTCTTCCAACAACATAGCTGTCATGGAAACTATTCGTAGCCTCGACCAGATCTTGGAATGTAAATACCTCCTTTGAAGGAAAATATATATCATTCTCCGGAGAAGGCGACTCCTTGTCCTCCATGGAAGCAACCGTCTCAGATGGCCGTCTCATGAAATAAATTATAACAGCTATTAACAAAAGAGATACGCCACCTACAACGGCCGCAACAATAGTGATAATTTTACCCTTTGGAACATCCACACTTGTCAAAGGTGGGATGGATTGAGAAGATGGGTTCTCATTGCAATTGCCAAGTGGCTCGCCACAGAGTGCTTTGTTCCCTATAAAGCTACTGATGGGCATGTGCTGAAAAAGTACCGCGGACGGTAGGGGCCCAGAGAGATCATTGTATGAAAAATTGCACACCAGTAGGCTAGACAAGTACTCAAATGAGCTAGGTATTTCACCAGTCAAATTGTTGTTATTGAGCAGGAGGTACATGAGTAGATTAAGATTTCCAAGCTGTCGCGGTATTTTCCCAGTTAGTGAATTGTAACTGACATTCAATGCAATCTGTAAGCTTGAGATGGAACCTAACTCCGAAGGGATTTCACCAGAAAACATGTTGCCCCCCATTTGCAACTCAGTCAAATGGGAGAGACTCCCTAAGGTCGAAGGTATATTTCCAGAGAACTTATTATCTGACAACCTGAGAAGCTCCAAGTGTGAGAAAGTTCCAATCTCTGCTGGTAAATCACCCACAAAGCTGTTCTGGCTGAGATCAAGACGCTGAAGCAGGTTGCAGTTGACAATTTCACGGGGTATTTGTCCAGAGAGAGAATTGGATGAGATATTAAAGAACACTAACTCAGATAAATTTCCTATCTCTCCTGGCAAGCTAGTCGCGAAGAAATTTCCCGAAAGGTCCAACCTCTGCAACCTCCGACAAGACCCAATCTCTAGAGGAATAGGACCGCTGAATTTGTTTTGGCCAAGCTCGATGGAAGACAGATTTTCCAGTTTACACATCACTGAAGGAAAGCTGCCCGTGAGCATGTTACTACCCAGACGAAGCTGAACCAGCGAGTTACAATTCAGGATTCCAGCAGGAATGTTCCGGTCAAGCATATTCGTCTCGAGATTCAACAAAATGAGGTTGGAGTGTTGACAAAGATGAGGAGGAATCCTTCCAGAAAGGCGGTTATTGGAAAAATCAACCACCCAAAGTGGACTGTAAATCCCCAGCCCCTGAGGAATAGCACCAGTCAAGGAATTATCAAAGAGCTGCAACTGAATCATCCGAGATAAATACTGAAATCCGGATGGAATTGGACCAGTTAAATTGTTAATGGACAGGTCGAGCTTGGTCAAGTTCCTCAAGCCACTTAACTCATTTGGTATCACACCCGTCAACTGATTCTGGAAAAGAAACAACAAGGTCAGGTTGTTAATTTTGCTGAATTCAGATGGGATCTCACCAGACAAAGAATTCTCGGAAAAATCGATTTCTGTTGCCAATGACAAATTCCCGATTTCCCTCGGGATGGTTCCATTCAACTGATTCCTGTACAGGTACAACCTCTTCAGAGACTTGAGGTCCCCAATCTCGGAAGGGATCTGACCCTCAAGGCTGTTCTCATAAAGGGCAACCGTCTCAAGGTTGGTACAGTTTCCAATTTCTTTAGGAATATATCCTGAGAGCTGGTTATCCCAAAGAATCAAGTCAGACAAGCTTCCAAGCATCCCAAGTTCCTTTGGCAATTCCCCTCCAATCTCATTTTGGGCAACACCAAGATACCGCAAGTTTGTGCATCCACCAATTTCTGGCGGTAAGATACCAGAAATTGCATTTTGACCAGCTCGGAATGTCCTCAGGTTCTTGAGGTTTCCTATCGAATTAGGCAAAGAACCAGTGATATTATTAGTATATGCCACAAATTCAAATAGTGAAGATAAGCTCCCAAATTCCTCTGGCAGTGGGCCCGATATTTTATTGTTGCATATATTCAAGATTGTCAGGGAAGACAGCCGGACGAGTTCAGCGGGAATCTCCCCATCAAACTGGTTGTTGTTCAAGTAAAGACCCGCCAAGCTCGAACAATTGCCAATCTCCTTGGGAATGTTCCCGCTAATCGAATTATAAGAAATATCAAGATAAGTCAATTGACTCAAACCACCAATACTGGGGCTCAAAGTGCCAGAGAGATTCATCGAGTTCAAATTGAGGGACCAAACGACAGGACTGCTATCTGAAGTGCAATTCACACCTATCCATTTGCACGGCGTTTCATCTGAGGGATTCCAATTTCCCAGAAAATTAAATTCATCATGAAGTATACTCTTCATGTCAAGAAGATACTGCCCCTCAGAATTCAGTCCAGCTGTAATGCACACCATTAGAGAGGCAACGAGTAGAACAATCCTGAACTCTGGTCCAGAAAGGCCACATGATTTTAAAAATCTAGACATGCTTAACACCTGGACTGGAATAATGTCAAGGGTTTATATCACCGAGACGATTCCTCCTGCAGAATCGACTCAGAAGGAGATTTCATAAAACTGTATCCCAAGCTGGAGCATTTAACCAATGTAGCATTCAGACACCGGGACTGAAATTGACATCAACACAAAATATATTAATTAAAGGATCTTTGTCTCGGAGATGTAGACAAAGGAATGCAAACAATAGCATTCTTCCCTTAATTACCTTCTCTATCATACAATGATTTATGGATTTCCATCCATCACTAATAAAATCCAAATTCATTTCCGAACTTACGAAACCCAAAATCAAAAAATACAAACTCATTCAATATTCAAGTACCAAGGCGTATCTCATCACTTTGAGATTTGAAGCATCTCAAACAACCAACAGTATCAGGTATTCAAATTCAAGGAAAAAGTTGAAGAGAAGTTATGAGCATATTGTCTGGGTTTGAAAATAAAACTTCAGAAAATCAACTGAAATATCACAGTTTCTCACGCACCGTACGAACTCAAAACAAGGGTTCTTTCCAGAATTTGCGAAGAACCAGATAATAAAGTGTGCGAAATAAACATTTTTTTTTTGAGAAAGTAATACCGCATATCAAGCATGCTAATGCGAGATTACAACAAAAGCTAAAAACTTTCTAAAAAAAAGTGCCTGCAAGAGATTAAATTACTGACCTTGAAGCTCCTAATCACTCATCAAAGAAGGGACGGGCAAAGCAGCAAACCAGCAAGTCCTCGGGAGCGCTCTGAGACGCCGTGAAGCAACAAGCATTGAATTCACTCGACACAGGGAGAAGACCAGACACAAACCAGACCAGACCCAGCTCTCCTTTTGCCAAGATCTTACTGCCTCCAAAATCTCCCCACAGAAACAAAGCAAAACAAGAGAACTCAAATTGCTATGCAGGCCAGGAAAGAAAAAAACAAACAGCTTTCTCTGCTGGTAATGTATGGGGGGGGGTGTAAAGGGGAATGATGGTTGTGGAGGAGGGATCTCTAGGCAAACCGGAGAAGCTCTAATGGCCGACCAGGCATGCCTTTCATCTCATACTCTCTCTCTCTCTCTCTCTCTCTCTCTCTCTCTCTCCTCTCTTTGTGATGCGTGTGTTCGTGTCTACTTGAGGGGCTCTCGCTCTTTCTTCTCTCTCTCTCTTTAGAAAGAGTTGCAGCAGTCGGTCTTGGCTTGCTGGTTCATCCTCCCTCTCCCCCCCGCCTTATTAGTGCTCTCCAAAAAGGCAAATGATAAAAACTGTGAACTTTTTCTTGGGGCATGGGTGCGTGAGAAATTTTCTCCTTCTTTCCTTCCTTTTAAAAAATTTTCCCTAGATAACTTGATTGTGACGGGTAGGTCGGTGGAGAGAAAAGAGCCATCGCATCGTTTATTACTTAAATTAACATCACGGAAAATTTTAAATTAATACATATATAATAAATTTATCCTAAAATAATTTTTCAATTATAAAAAACATCATACATGACAAATTTATCTCAAATTAATATTTTAACGATCAAGACCCTAAACTGGCATACTTATAACAAATTTATTTTTCATTAAATTAAATTAATAAAAAAAAACATTAATTGGTAAACCTGTGAATATGGAGGAGTAAAACCAAAAACTGATATACTTATCAATTGTCGCGTATCATCTAATTCAAAAGTTTGATGGTAAAATTTAACAGAAACTAACGAAGAGTAAATTTGTCACGGGTGTACCAGTTTAGAGTTTTTTATGGTCAAAAAATTAGTTTTGGGTAAATTTATCATAGATATACTACTTTGGAGTTTTTCATTGTATGAACCCTCATTATTTCTTTATTTTCTTACCCTTTTTTGTTGTTGTCGAACAAAAAAAATGAGTTAATACCACGAAAATCCCAACTAGTACATCTATAATAAATTTGCCGAAACTAATTTTGTTATCACAAAAAACCCCAAATCGTTATACTTATGATAAATTTACCCTTCATTAGATTGGAATAATGCCATGAAAAATCATAAACCGGTACACCTATGATAAACGAACGGATAGAACCCCAAACTAGTACATCTATCAATTACCACGTGTCATCCAACTCAATAATTTGATAATAAAATTTAACAAAAGCTAATAAATGGTAAATTTATCACGGATGTACCGGTTTGGGGTGTTTTGGATAAATTTATTATAGATGTATCAGTTTAAAATTTTTCGTTGTATTATTCCAAAAAGAATTGCTTGCATGAAAGTTTCGAAGTTTTATATCCCGATTTTTCCCTTTCTAGATTCGTCCTCTTGATTTATTTTTCCCCCTATACTCGCTCTTCTTTTCTAAAATGTAATCAAAATGCTATAAAAACATTATTATGTGAAATATACTCGAGTTCACACAAATTAGATTTATGATATGAGTAATTTTCGAAATCAAATATACGTATTTTAAATCTGACGTCAATACTCGAAGTGAGTTATCCTTATTAGTAACTAGTTGGAGCTTATCTTATCTCATAAAAGTCGAAGATTATAAGCATGACTTAGAGCCAATAGTTTTTAATGTGTGGAATTTGATTTTTACTGGCTTGCAATGCACATTTGACTAATATAAAGTAACAAAGAAAAACATTCATGATTAGAACGTTTATATGAAATAGAATGGTGTCATATCGGTATAAGCTATACTCAAATTATGTCACACTCGTTGTCCAACCTAAGAAATAAGCATCCCTATCTTTTTACTATAGACCATATGTAATTCTTAACTTCTAGAAAGTTATGTAGGAGCCAAGGCCTTCATAATTTCAATATTAGTTTAACTTCACACGATTAAAACACAAAGCTTGATTTAATTAGTTAATTAAACTTTTCTACAATAACACATGATATAGGGTGTGGGCCCCTTCCTTTGAGCCTACCATTGTAAAAGATAGATTTTGCGTCTTTGGTTTCCTTTTTTTCTCCTTTTTTCTTTCTTTTTTTTTTTGGATGGTGAAGGTAGGGTGGGGTTGAGACTTGAGAGAGTTGCTCAAGCTTTCCAACCATGTCCAAATCAAAAAGGTCCATCCATGTTTGTGGATTTTACCGGTCCAACGCCCAATCATGAAATCTGGAAAGGTTATTTTGGGTGGGGACCTTCAAGAGATATTGATGGGAAAAGAAAATTTGAAAGAAATTGATTGTATAATGGGGAAAAGTGGAAGTGATGGAGAACATGTCATGCCACAAGTGGGTTTGTCATTTCCTGATGGGGAGGACAAATGGAGATTTGGCATACAACCATCAATTTCATGGGGCTCCCCCTTTATCATGATTTTCTGGTTTGGTTCAAATCCACTTGAGACTCGAGAAATGTGTGTAGGTCACAAGAGAATTTTATGGCCTATTTAGGCTTTTAGCTTTAGGGGAAAGATGAGATGAATGGGAGTGTTGGGGTTAGTATCCCTATCCTAGCCTAGGATTTTTCAACTTTCACATGCTCTTAACTTTCATCGGATTGTTTTGTAAAAGAGAGACTCCCAGCCTAATGTCAACTGTGAAGATCTTGTTGTCTTTGGATGGCATAGGATTGGATCAAATCTTGCGAGGCATGTCAAATTTCACCAATCTGTTTCTATTATCCCCGTTTTCCATGGCCTTAGAATAAAAAATGGTGAACATGAGGTTGTGAATGCATAGAGCATTGTCGATCATCATCCATTGAGATGCTTTACACATTTGGAGAGTAGTATTTTCGATGAATCTAGGATCAATTTTTGGATCAGGATGCACGGTGCTCCTTGCAAGTTGTGATGGAGGGCACCTCAACTATTGCTGCCATTGTAGCGTCCCCAAGCATGGGCTTCCCAAAGCGGGGAGATGACTGCCAAGACCACCATATCCTAGTCGATGGTGGCTACCACAACCACTGCCTCTCGCTCTTTTAGCAAAGAATTAACTTTTAAATAATCCAGATAGATTTTGATTTGGTACTACAAAAAAGCCATGGCAGCAGCTTTGTCTTTGCAATTAAGTAAATTAATTACTATCATAGCTTGACTATGCAAATCCTACAAGTTAAAAAGACTTGATTACGAAAATTGAAAATTTAAGAGCTCATGATGTCCTAAGTTGGAGAAGAACCAATTGAAATGCTTACTCGGTATGAATGTGAACTTAATCTTGATGTGACAATTCACATTAAACTTTTTATCTAGATATCAATCAAAAGGACCGACGTAAATGCAAAATAAGAATCATACCTTAAGGTCCTAACTAGATAAAAAAAAATTCATAAATGACATTGAACAATCGGAGAAAGTTCTAAGTAGAAATCAATAATCTTAAAGGAAGCTTAAGCAGTCTAAAACTAGATTTTTTAGCTCACATTCTCACTAATCATTGATCAAAGGATTTATCCGAGGAGTCAAGAATTCTTCTAGTAACACTCAAACTGTAGTTCCCAACAGATTTTCTCATTTCGCCATTGCCAGAGAATGACTATTTATGGCTTAATCATTTCTTTCTTCAGGGGTCCATAATTGCGCCAATAGTAGTAATTATGCAAGGGGCCAAGACTAGTCAAATCATGATTCCAGAAGGAAAATTTTGTCAGAATTCACCAGAATAAACTGGATTCCTTCCTAGAATCACCCAGTTGATATGGTTATCAGGGAATTAACATCATGAGAATCATGTTAAATGCAAGGAAAAATTTGCACTTATCAGTGCTGTGCTCTTCTGCTGCCATGTGTGGCCAGCACTTTGTAGATCAAAACATTCATTACCAAGCATGTTTAGCAAGTACTCGGGAAGTAGACATTCACCAAGACTCATATATAACAAAGCATAACATAAAGGATTCTATTAACAAGTGCCTCAAAACTGTTTAATAAATCACATTAACGAGTAATTAATGTTCACGCTTCCAGGGTGCAATTAACAACCCTGACAAGTGCCTTAGGGGTGCTCACCTACACGTGTCCATCTATGCTTATTCCATGCATTTCCCCTTATAAAAAAAATCGCCAAACTTGCGTTCCAACGCAGCCTAAAATCTTGCTCTTTCCCTCCAGCATTCGGTCTCACTAGGTTAGACAAAACCCAAACCCAACTTTTTCTTGATTTCAGTGCCGGAGATAATGATAAAGCAAGAAAAAGAAAAGTACAGAAGGGGAGGAGGTTGCGTTGTATCCTGTGCATGCGCTATTTAATACTTGCGGGATTGACCCAGCACTTGGTAAGGAGCTGGGAGTTAGATCCGCCCAAATAGGGTTGACTCCACCGTCAACATCCCTCCATTTTTCAAATCTCTCTCTCTCTCTCTCTCGTCCTTTGCTTTGCCCATCAGATTCGGGTTGGAAGCGCGTAATGTGGATTCCTGGCGTACTTGGTCAACCCACGATGCGTGCGTGAGAGGGACAGAGAGATTTGGAGACGAGGGAGGGCGAGTTTTATACGGGAAGAGCCGAGAGAAATAGAATAGAAATGGTTTCACTTAAATTAAGGGTTTGGTTGGAAAGATCATAAAGATTGGATAGAAAAAGGAAGAGGGTTGTTCATGTGACTGAATATTGTCTTTTTCATAGGAGACCCGAGATCCTAACCTTGTCTTCGTCTTCTTTTTCTTCTCCTTAATCCCTTATCTAATCTCGCTATTTCTTTTTCTTGTAACACCATACATAATGTAATGAGCTAACTGTATTAATTGTCTTGATAGATGGTGATTGGTGGGTGCCAAGCTAAGTACCGAGCACTCGGGGCATACTCGTTTTCATCTCTATCGTCTTTCTTCGTTTAAATTATTATATTCGGATACAATGGATTTGAACTCTTGGAGAAAGGTCTCTTCCTAAGTTGATTAATGTAGTCTAAGGTAGGTACAGTAGAGGAGAATCCCTTTCTTTCACCCTGGCATTCTACTTTGTTGGTGTCCTTGGACATGATGGATTATCAGCATCTCATTGCAAGTACTTCCTGTAATTCTTTCATTCATTTCTACTTCCCTCCAGAAGAATATGTGACCAGTAAACACTGGTTAGTAAGTCTGTAGATGCTTTGTTGGCCTAGATTAGCAGTTAAAAAATCAATAAGGCTAATTTGGTGTCTGTCTTATTGATATTTATGTTGGAAATTTGGGACAAATTGATGGGTGAATGAATGAAAAATCGATGCTCAAAGAACACTCTTGAGTTGGAAGTGAGAAGTGAAAAGCACTAGTCCCACATGGAAAAGGAAGAAGGCTATGGAGTGGTTTATATACAGTTACACTTATTTGAAGTGGTAACTATTGTAGCACAAACTCTCTGCCTCGCGCGCAGGCGCAGGGGGTGCAAATCCGACGCCCAACAAGCTGAAACTTGGGCGCGAGCACACATCCTGCGTACACGATTGCAGGACCGAAAAGTGGGCCTCGCGACGAGCCCAATTTTGCTATCCTTCTGATTTAATTTTTTCCGACTCAAACTGTTACGGATTTGTAACGTATGATTAATGGTCCGTTAAATTGTAACGGCAAGCTATTACGAAGTTGATTTTGTAACGACAGAATTAATCGGCCATTATTCCATACGGAATTGATTTTGTAACGGCGGATTCAATTGGCCGTTATTCTTGATGCGTATTGATTTTGTAACGGCTAATTTAATCGCCCGTTATTAGTCCCGAACAGCTCTCCCCTCAGTTCTATTTTATCGAAATCATTCTTTCAGTTCTTAGCTCTGCAACTTCTGAAAAACGGTTGGTTTTCCTTCTGAAAAACGTTCTCTGCATTTGCATTGTTTTCGATAGTGTTCATTTCCGAGTTTGTTCAAGTTCGCCGGAAGCTTGGAAGTGCCGCGATCTCTTCTTCGCTGTCAGCCGTTGTATCCTGGGAGACAGACGTTCGCAAAACCTCAATCGCATGCGGGAGGGAACGAATCTGTTTTAAGGAAACTGTGTCGAACACAGGCCTCGGTATTCGATTGTATCGATTCCAATTTTGTTATTGCAATTTCATTTCTTTGTAATTCCATATTGTTGTAATATTTAAGCTAATGCCATTTGAATTTTCTTCAACAATTTACCCATCTTTGAGACAGTCTAAAATCGAATAGGAGGATCCTAAAGGTGACATGCACATCTATATTTTAATAAAAAAAGAGGATTAGAGTTTCCTTTATGGTGAATAAGCTCAGTCCCAGCTAGCATAAAATTCAAACAATTTAAGGGTCTTCCTTTTTCATATCTATAGCTGCTTAGTGAAACATCTAATCTTAGACTTTAGCGAGAAATAAAATTGGGATTCCATGAAATGAATGCAGATGGATTAAATTTCATAGGCTATGGAAGAACGGTATGAATGTGAAACCAAATAGTTCAAAATGAGGGGATATAACATGTATGATTGATTTATCCTAATGAGGTATCGCCGGAATGTTTGGTTTGTTACTCTTTTCATAAGGTGTGAGCACAATGCAGCTCAAATCGAAGTTAGATTTTTCCATGATTCGTTTCACATGTGCGGCCTCCCGTTCGTCAAATTTCACGTGCTATTCCTAACTTTACTTGGTCGTGAAAGAGGATGTTAGGGTTTATATGCTCTTTACATAATACGGTCTCTCTTTGCTTTTAAATTGAACTTTCTAACAAAATTCAAACGGCGCAGATTGTTAAAAAACCATTAGATGATAATGGAACGGTTTCCAGTCAAACCCTTCGATCCAATTTCCGAGCCCTTTATTTGAAAAATGTCATCCAGAACCTAAACAAATCGTTTCTTTGTGACCGGTTTAGTTAGGCTCGGATCAATTGATTGAACCCTTGTTTTCTTCCTCGCCCTACCTTCCACTCCCAAACAAAAGTGTCACGTCGCTTCCTGAAGTTGCCCATCAAAGAAAGAAAAAGAATGTTGTTGCTTCATCGAGTGCTTTTGAGTGCCGGCCAACCGACGGTGGGCCCACTATCATTCTTGTCCCGGTCCATGTAACCCCGCAGGCCAATTTCTGACCCGAGCCCAGATTTCAAACCTTTGTCCCCAATTCGTCAAAATCGATCTGCCGTAGTATGTACAGAATCCTATAGTCAGGTGTTGAACATTTAATCGTGTATGTATCATGTGACGCAGCACAAGTATTGTTTGACCATGCCATTGTTTCTGGGATGCTGTAATTGAAGTTGAACTTATAGACACTAGGGGCGTGCAAAAGGGAACCGCCCGGACAGGGAACCGCCTAGACCGGACCAAACAGACCGATTATGGGCAGTTCCCGAGAGCACCAGTCCAGTTCCCGGTTTCAAAAAATTAGAACTGGTGATTTTCGGTCCGATTGGAACTGCCCACTCGAACCGAACTAGATTTTTTTAAAAAAAATTCTTTCAAATTTGTAAAAAGCCCTAAGCATACACGATTCTTACCCTCCACTCGTCTCCTATCGTGTCACTTTCCTCATTGTGAAACATCGAGATCAATTTTGCATGGAACAGGGTCGTTTTGATAACCCTTGTAACTGGCTCGTATGCATTTTTTGTTAATCCATACGAATTCCCATGATATGTTTAACATCCTTCTCAATGATCCTAAATTGGATTATGGACTACATGCTTAAAGAAACAGAACATGTCACTGGTTCCATTAGCCCACTTGGGAACTAGACAACATTGGTAATCCCCTTCCAAGACCAAGTGGTCCGGTTCCCGGATGGGAACCGGACCGCCCAAGAACCGATCACCACTAGTAAACACTATCACCGCGAATTTGTTGTTCTCCTTGGGGACATCAAGGACATCTTTGCGACCAATCAATCGAATATCTGATATCTCTTTAAAGCTGACGAGAACACTTTCCTGTGCAGGTCGAACACTAGGAATGAGTATGGTCAAAGCGAGTGGTTCCCAACATGAAATTGGGAATCACCCACTAAAGATCGGTTCTAAAAAATTAGAATCGGGAACTGCCCTTGGTTCTGTGGATCCACCTAGAAACCGAATCGCTGGTCCGGTCCAATTCCCGGATGGGTCCATGGAACCGGTCCCATCAAGTTTCACGTAAATGAAGGTGATCGAGAGTGAGAAAAGGAGACAATAAATGGCTAGAGGCGCAGCCGTGAATTGATAAGAGTATAGAGTCGAGCTTCAAATGAGGGATTTTATGGTTTTCATTATTCTATAAATGTTTTATTGTTTGTTTTTGGTTGAAATTTTTCTTAAAAATTATATATATATATGTGTGTGTATATATATATTACCGATCCAGTCCAAATCGTCGGGTGGACGATTTCAAGCCTAGAACCGAAAACCGAACCATACTCATCAATTCTAGTAAATTAGAACCGGGAACCGGACCAATCCCTATGAGAACCGCCGGTTCTAGGCCAGTCCAATTTGGTTCCGAGCGGTCTAGGCGATTCTCGATTCCTTTACACACCCCTATCGAACACCACCACCTTTGGAGTGGAATGAAGAGGATGCTGAAATGGGATCGCAACACAAGATAGTTTATTCGTTGTCGTTGTGTGAAAGTGGAATTAGGCCCCGTATTTATCGGTGGGGATAATGACATATAAGGCCCCTGAACTTTGACACAATGTGCAACGTAGTTCCCGAACTTTTAATTTGTCAAATGTAGTCCTTGAAATTTTGGTATATGTTCAACTTACTCCTTAAACTATATGAAAATATTTAATGTTGTTGTTCAATTAATTTAAAGTTCAAGGACAATATTACACATTTTGATATAGTTTAAAGACCATATTAAACAAATTAAAAGTTCAAGGATTATATCGTACATTGAACCAAAATTCATAAACGGTTTGTGTTATTTTCTCTTATCAAGGCGAACATGCTTCTACTTTTGGCTTTCAGCAATATATCGATTTGAGGTAGATATAAAGGTCATTGAGCAGCTACCCATGACTGAACTTACTTTTGGTTCAAGTTAACTTTTCCTCTAATTTGATTCTTCGACACCATCCAATCTTGATTGCTATCATAAATCAACCCTGAAAGCAACAAAGATTAACTCAATTTGAATCTTAATAAATAAAAGCGAAATGAAGAGTTTTGCAATTTGTGCTAAAACCAGTGCACAAAATTTGGTAAATGTAGTGACCAATAGACTACTTACGGGCAATAAATATAATTTACTTACTTAAATACTTATCGTCTGTCATATCATTTTGAATACCAAACTCTCATGCCCGTCTTAACCGGGAATTCAAGCGTCAAACATTAAGCCGAACGTAGCCCTCATTAGTGGACCAGAACAACACCTAAATTCTACAAGTTCCTAACCAAGAATTCATTATCGCAGCACATGGAAACACGATCTCGCGTGTGCCCTTCTCTGTCTAGTTTATCGAAAATCCGATGATCTGCCTAACCTTTGAATTCCAGTTCTGCGGCAAGCCCAGTTGACAATTCCAGCCGTACTTTCAGTCAAAAACCCTAATTTCTCTGCTCTTTCATTGGACGAAAACTGTGTTCCACAGACAAAAAGATGTCAAATCACAAGGAAAAAAGTGCAGAGAGAATCTTCTGACAGAGTTTGGACCGTTTCTGGGATGCTGCGTCACCTTGAAGAAACTTCTGAAGCTGCTCAGTTTTGACTCTTGAAAACTGAGGTTCTGAAGCGATAGTGACAACCGTTGGCTTTGACTCGGTCGTGGAGTTCCAAAGGGAAGCTACTTCGACGCCTTTGTTCCTACCTCGCAATCTTCTTCATGTCATCTTTTTTGCCATGAACACGAAGCCCACGTCACCGTCGCCGAAGTTTCTGTTACTTCTTCACTTCGATAATATGATATAAGCAGCTGTGATTCAACCTAATAGCGAAAGATTTTCCTTCGTCAAAACATATGTGGAAGATCGTTCGACTTTTAACAGAAAAATCCTATCAAAATGGTCACTAACTCCATTGTCCAAGTTAAGATAATTGCACCAAAATTTTTAAAACTTTATCACTAAAATACAATTGAATTATAAAATTTTCAAAAAGAGCAATTAAGTTCTAAAACTTATTATAAAAATGCAATCGAGTCATAAAACTTTTGAAAAGTGCAATTAAGCCTTAAAACTTATCAAAATTATTCAATCAAATCTTAAAACTTGTTAGCATTTTTCGTCTGTCAAGTTAGACAGAGTTAATAAAGGACTTATTTACACAAATTTGACAAGTTTTATGACTTGATTGCATTTTTTAAAAGTTTTATGATTCAATTACACTTTCGTTATAAATTTTAGGACTTTTAGTATACTTATCCCGTCCAAGTATTATGAACTTGTAGTCTTGCATTGAAATAAGTATAATAGCTTAAGGAAAATAATTAGGTGTGCATGCCTAGAGTTCAATGACAATTAAGCTTGATAGAATGAACTGAGTTTGAATATGTTCGGGTCGGGCCTATGCAAGTAGGCCTGGTTTCAACCCAAGTCCATCATTTTAAGTTTTACTAGTATTATCGATTCACGTGCTATGTTTGCGAGAAAAAGAAGGGTACCACGACTAAAAAGTGAAATAGTTGATACATTCAATAGTAAAACGATGTGAGATAATACTTTAACACGATCAAACAAAAATTACGAACATTCCGGGGTTGTTTCTTATTACTACAAGAACTTAATGACTTCTGGGAAGGGTGTTAGATGAGCTAGATATGTAGTTCTTCTTCATAGCCGAAAATAATGTTTAGCCAAACCATGTTTGAAATGTACCTAATTTAAACGTCAAAGTTAGGTTTGCCCCAACCAGATCATGGCAGCTTCTGCGTAGGTTTGTACCTTCAATGAAATATCAAAGTAGTATGCTTGAAGGTGACCAAATTTGCATTGAAAAATCGAGTTTATCCCCCCTAAAAGGGCATTGAAGAAGCTTCTAAAGCAGGTAAATGAAATTGGTCGCCCCGTCAAGGAAATGTTGAAAACGACCCAAACCGAAAAAACAAGAGCAAAACTTGCAAACTCAAAGTGTTGCTTATTCAATCGCTTGCCTGAAACTAAAAAGGTCTCGATTGCCATTGCCACTTGCATATCTTTGGTATAGATCTATCGAATGACTGAGATTTGTTCCCCTCCTAACTCTATTGTGTTTGATGATACTTTACCGATGATATCAGATATATGTCAACTGATACTGTTGGGAAAATATTTAACGATCGACTTGGAAATAAGATGGAATCAGATTTTGAGGCGTAATACACTCTCTTCAAGCAATAATTTCCTACAACGTTGCTAATGGTTACCAACAAAAATGCTTCAAGATACAACAAAATTTCAACGAGAATACGAGATAGCAATTCTGATGTTTCTGCAAGAACTCTCGAAAGGAAACAACTTAGAAACGATTATTGCAGTTTTTTTTAGAAAGAAAAATCAACAAGAGTATATTTATGAGACGGAAAACCGATGAACTTATATTAGTCTTTATAACATAAGCATTCTTTTGGGAAAGGTTGCAAAGTGGACAGACACATTGAAAATTCAAATAAATAAATAATATTTTTTTAAATCTGAATTTTATAAACGCCTATCAACCATTAGCAAAATAAACGCCCGTATATATAATAAATAATAAACAAGGATTCAGGCGCCAAAGTCGCGTAATTATTTTTGCACCCTCATGCGAGTATTGTAGGTTCAAGCCCACTTAATCCATTGTCTTAGATTGTAATCTTAGAATAATTCCACACTTATATATTGGCCCATACAATCCCAACTTTCCTACACGGGACAAGGCACTTTCTGTTTATTTTACAAATGAACTCCCAACATAAACATGCTCTCAAGCCATAAGCCCATACCAACAAAATAGATGTTACTTTTGGCTCAATTTTAATCCAGTCCAAGTACAAAACAACCAAAGGGAGTTTTGAGATGGGGCGTGCAACATTGGATTAGGTATATAGCCCAGAGAAATTCTCTTAAATCAACATTTGGGTGTCGACCCCTAGAGTTATGGTCCGACCATAACCAAAAGAGGGCGATGAAGTTGATGACTACAACGAGCATCTCAAAGATCTTAGTTCTAAGTGACAAATCGACGGTGAACGATTGATTAGGTTCCACTAAACTATGGATTAAACGGCTAAAACGAAAGCAATGGTAGAGTGTTTTGATAGGTGTATATTAGATGGAAAGAAAATGGAACAAGAATAGAGCATGATGTAGACTGAGGCTGACTGCACTTACTAGAGCTAACGGCATTTTTAGGTGCTGCCTTTCGTGGAAAATGTTTGAATTGGAGAGAAGGGAGAAGTGAGTTGACACAAGGGAAGGTATCTTGAAGGCAAATTCCAGGTATGTTAACAATAATTGGATCTCATGTTTACGGAAAATGGGATTGGAAGTTTAAGACACCTATAATATGTAGAGTTCCTCAAGTGCTAAAAATGCAGCGGAATTTATAAACCGAAACCCTAGACAGAATCCATGTGTATATTGAAATCTAAACAAAAGTTCGTCACGTACATTTTTGCAGATCGAAGGTAAATTGACAATCGATTGTGTCTGGATTAGCGCCCCAAGTGTTGTGCCTCTACCAATATTTACACACACGAACGGAAGTCTTCAACGATCCAAGTGCTAGCTAAAGATCTTGAAATTCTTTTCCTAATCGCCTTTGATCTTCAAGACTCTCTCAAAGATCTCTGAACAGAAACGATTCTTTTCGTATTCTCTTAGAGGCGTTTTTCTCTTAGCGTTTTTCGTCACCCACATATATATATATATATATATATATATATAGCATCATTGTCTACGCGAATTAAAAGAAATGGGACCACGCGATTTGGGCCCGCCAAACTGTCCACCTTCAGTCGTACGTTTAATCGTTATCTCATAACGTGCACGACCGTATAAATAAATTGAATAGGAAAATAAATTAAAATCTACTTCTTATTCTAAGTAGATCCCGGCGCACAGAAAATATTAATTCAGCACAGAAAATATTAATTCAATTCGCTATTGTGTGCGACCTTGTAAGTTCACCAAACATTAATAGTGTCCTTAAAACCTTTTTTGGCCTGTAAGTCATAAGCAATCTCTAGCAATACATTATAACTACCTAAGTATAGTGAAGGTCAGTTTTTCGACACAACCTAATCCACAACTAATATTAGAGTATCAACTTTGATTGATTCCTAGGGCAGATCACTGACATAATAGGTGTCGGAGGATCGATTCTCGCACGCATGTAATCACGCATGGAAGCAGACCGACCTTTGCCACAAGCACATGGGGTCAAGTCGCATACAGCCCGGCGTGACACCATGCTCACACGGTCCTTGCTTGCCCACTGATCACGTTCGCAGCCGCTTGCACATCACTCATGCCCGCATAGCACCATTGACCGTTGCTCGCAATGTCAGCGCACCCAGTCGATCACGCGCGCAACAGGTTTAGCAGGGATACTCAGGTCAAGGCACGACACTTCCTGTTCGCTTTCTGATGGGCGAGCTTGATCAGAAACAGTTCGTGAATATTAGCAGAACCAGTCTGAATTCTTTCACGTGCGGTGATATTGAACAAACTTCTCAGAAGTCTGGACACAGCCAGACCTAAACAAAGGAGGGCAGTGCAATTTCAGGGGTCAAGCTCATTGCAGAAAGCCATCAGAATTCTGAAGCAATAAAAAGAGCTTCATGTTAAGAAAACCTAACAATGCTGCAAGGTAAACAATAGTGTCAAACAAAACAAGACAGCCGGGAAAATCAGCTGCAATCTCCAATTCAATCAGACTAAATTTATGTTACAAATCATTCATTCATCGACATCAACCCCCCTCCAACCACCCTTCCACCACCCTTCCACGCCACAAGTCAAACTTCAAAGGTCATCACACACCACGAGAATCAGTTTCCCTCAACCAAACAAGCATCACCAAAACCCTCAATTCTTGCAAGCAATACTCTCCCAAAACTTCCTCATCTGCAATTCAAGCACTTGCCAAAAAGAATTTGAAATGAGCAACATCGAAAATGAGCGCTAACTGCTTCCTCCCCCTTTTTTTTCTCCTTTCTTGTTCCAAAGCATGACAAACCAACATTGCCAATGTCAAAATTCCCCAAATGGGATTTCTTCTTCTAGCATGATAAAGAACTTTGAAATCTCCATTGAATTTAAACCAAACCCCTTACTCCTAAACACTAAGACTATGCCTATAAAAGGGAAAAAGAGACCTAAATGATTAATTATATAAAAGAAGACTAGGCTACTAATACTAATCTCCACTACTTTACTCTTATATCCACACCTTTCAGCCCCCCACCCATTTTCTTCATCTTCCTCATCTCTACTATCTTCCGGTGCGAGTTCGAGTGCAGCTCGCTTGAGAAAGTCGGGCTACTCGCCGGCCTATACTCAGGCACGAGCCGGCCTGACTTGAACCTCACCCCGCAAGCATTACATAGAGTCTTGGGTCCCCCTGGCCCTGCACGCCATTGCGGTGTCTTCTCCGACCCACAATGCAAGCACTTCCTCCCGATCTTGGCGCCGCCTTGACCCAACTTCGCCTTCTTATTCGCCTTCTCTTGGTCCCGCCATAACCTTGTGGCGGCGAAAACACCGAAGCCCCCACGCCGGCGCTCCCGGGCCCGCTTGCTTCGGGCACGGACTGGCACATGGGGGCCGCCGCAACAACTCACAATGGCCGTGGCGCCGCCCCTGTTGCCGGTGCTGTTTGTGCTAGTCGTCGTACTGCTGCTGCTACTATTTTCGAGCATGGGAATGAAGCTGTCGTCCTTAAAGATGTTCCCTGGTTGGTCGGGGATAATGTCGTCGAATGATTCCAAATAAGGGAATGCGTCCTTGTTCGATATCCATTCCAAATCTTCCTCCCCATTTTCCTGCCACGCACAAAGATCATGAACATAATTCAATTAAGACAATTGATGGTAACTATGAGATTCCCAAGTCATATCCTGTCCACTGTTTCAAACAAATAAAACTCAATTTCACAAAGATGATGTGACAATGACTCAGTAACAATCCAAGCACACGAACATTTGATGATAATGTCGTATGAACAAGCCCAATAATTTCAGCAACAAAGCCGCCTCGTTCCTTCAAGCGAGTGACAATCGGAGTTTGTTGCGCATCTATAGACCCGTGCACGGTACCTACTTCCGACACACCACATCATCCCCATAACTAACCCGTCCACCTAACCGGGCTCTACATCCCGGTCACCAAATGCAGGCCCAAGGAATTGCTAGGTGCTTATTGACGAGGCGGTCATGACGTATCGCGGTTGTCACCAGAGCAAGATTTCTCGATACCCCCACGAACTGCTACAACCATCAATTGTGCAAAAGAAGGCATCCATATCCAAACACAATCTGGCTGCACTCATAAGTCAACAAAGTGGGGCTGAATGGGGTACTAAACTTTCGTGAAGGAGCACCCGCTAATGATTCACATTGGTTTCTTTTTCGCTGGCGACAAGCAAGGTGGTGTGTACACAATGGACACGTGAACAGGGAATCCGTGTAAAAGATTGGAATATATAACATCTGTCACCATGAGCGGCTCCAATTTGTCAAAGATTAAAATGACCACCCAGCTCAATTTCATGGCACTTGCACATATGATTATTTTTTTCCCATATTCTTCAATAAAAAATTTACGACTTTCGAGCGTTTGGAACGGAAAGTAGAGCTCGGCTCGGGGTCCATTTATTAGGTGCGACCCTAAAATCATGACCAACAGCTCAGCATAAGAATACGAAAAAAGGGCCGAGGCCCATCATGGTCAACATCAGCGAAATCCCGAAACTGCCCCCCGCGGAAAAGTCGACGGCCGCAGGCCACGTGGGCCCCCGGGCGGGGGCGAAACCCGTCATTTCGCGGGCGCTGATGCACGGATCGTCTCTCCCCTCTCCCCTTATTCTAAAAATATCGCACGCCAATCAATCGCCGCCCCGGCCGGACTCGGCCGAGTCAACATCTTGCTGAGTCAGAGCCCCACCCGGCCGAGCCGACCGAGTCGGGGGGAGGGGGACCCGCCGGAAGCCCCGCCGGAGCCGCCCGGGCCGGCCGGCGTTAAAAAAACGGAACTTCAAGGGCGCGAGCCGGCCCGGGGGAAAGGGGGGTGGGGGGGGGGGACTTACAGGGGGAGAAGGGGTGGCCGAGTCGTCGAAGCTCGCGGAGTCGGCGACGGCCTTGGAGCTGCCCTTGCCGAGGTCGTCTTCCTCGTTGACGACCTCGCTCAAGCCGGAGAAGTCAAAAAGGTCCTCCACGAAACCCATGGACTCCATAACGCTCCACGTCGAAACGGGGTCGCTCTGTAGAGAGAGAGAGAGAGAGTCCCTTTGCGCAGTAGAGAGAGAAACGGCGAAGAGAGGAGGGAGGCGGCTGCTGCTCGCTATCTCTCTCTCTTCGGGAGGGGGGAGGGTGGGTATTATTATCGGAAGAAGATGGTCTCCGCGAAAAGCTCCGGTTTTTTTTCTTTTCCTTTTTTCGCCCCCTACTCCTTTTTTATTTTATTTTTTTGGGGGGGTTTGTCCTTTTTATAACGTAAACCCGGGGGAGAGGGGGAGGGCAATTATAGTATGCGACGGCGGACCGTTTCATCTCCCGTGCGCCCGGATCACCGCGATATCCCACGCCCCCTTCTTCCCCCGCGGATTAGCAAAATAAGAAAGAAATCGCGGGGCCCTTTCCACGAGGATTGTCTTTGATTTGGTGACCCGAAAATGGCCAATTCCTGATCCCGGGTAAGCGCCCCGTGATAGAGAGAGGCAAGAATCCGAGTCCCGATCCGATACGATCGGCAGCGATCGACTGTAAACCTACCATGCCGGGGACCGACACGGGCTGCGCGTCGCGGTAACAATCGATCCGCACCACCGCCCGCTATTTACTTGTGACATATTTACTTGTGACATCTAAAATCCCAAACTTATATTCATGTAAACCCCAATCCGAGTCCCAAACTTAGGGTTTAGAATTCGAGTCCCAATCCGATGCAATAGGGAGCGATTGCAAACCTACCACGCTACAGATCGACACGAACCACGCATTACAATAACGACCGATCAACACCGCCCGCTTTGCGTACACAGCATACCAGAAGGAAGAGCACTGGTCCGAATAGAGAGAACGGTTTAAATTAGGACCAAACATCCTTTTGGCAAATTCGGAGCTAATTCTCGATTTTTTTTTATTTATCTAACCGGTGAGAATGATAGTGAGGTTGGAGTATGCGCGTGTGGTGGTGGGAAAATTGGAAAAAGAGAGAGAACAACTATGATGGTCGGGTCCCCACGAGGAGGTAAATCGTGCGATGATTCATCGTGGGGGTCGGGGAGGGAGGGCCGGGGCGGGAACGGACAAGTTTTTACTGTGGACACGATTCCCACGTTCGGATTTACCTCGGACTCGGACCGGCGAATCGGGCGTGGGTGGATTTTTTTTTTTTTTTTTTTTTTTTTACCGCGCATCGACGGGTGGCACGATCGTAATTAAACGGAGAACGCGAGGGCAGGGGCGGGAGAGCGGGCGGGGTTTGAGGCGGGCCGATCACGGAAACGTCCGAACGACCCGAGGACGGAGCGCGCTGAGGCGGCGATCTCAACGATGCTCGTTCGGGGAAGCGCAAGGAGGACACGTGGTGGAGCGAATGAGGTTCCGCCACGTGGACGGGGGGTCGCTGAAACTTCTTTGTTCTTGTCTTTTTTGGGGGGGGGGGGGACGGGTCGAGCTTTGACCCCACGCTCGGAACTCCACACGTGGCGCCGATGACGCGTGCTTTTATTGGGAGGCCTCCAAAGTTGAATCACTCCTAAATTCCTACTTCTAATTAGAAAAAAACCCCTATGACCAAAAAAAAAAAAGAAAGATGTTATTTAACCTACCAAAAACCCTAAACTCGTACATCTGTAACAAATTTACCATTCGTCAGTTTCCGTTAAATTTTACCGTCAAATTATTGAATTGGATGACACATGACAGTTAACGAGCGTTCCAGTCTAGGTTTTACCCCTCCGTTTATCACAGATTTATCAATTTGTGTTTTTTCAGGTTATTAATATAATTTAACAAAGGGTAAATTTGTCACAAATGTACTATTTTCATATTTTTTGTGATTAAAAAATTAGTTCGGAGTAAACTTATCACAGGTATACAAATTCGGAATTTTTTGTGATATTAACCCTTTCATTTACCATCCAAGGATAATGACACAATGATCCTCGAACTTTGGTCTAATTTGTAACGAGAACAAATTCGGGGTTTTTACCAATGTCGTCCACGTTTTATGTTGGGTGAGGTCTATTGTGTCGGTCGTATCAGAAAATATGAGGCATTGTAACTTCTAAGACTTGAAATCCAGTAGGTTTTGACAAAAAAAAACAAAGGGTTAATACTACGAAAAACCTGAAATTAGTACACATACGATAATTTTACTTCGAATTAACTTTTTGACCACCCAACGCTCTAAACTAGTACATCCGCAATAAATTTATCCTTTATTAATTATCGTTAAATTTTAATGTTAAAGTATTGGGTTGGATGATGCATGGCAATTGATAGGTGTATTTATTTGAGCTTTTACAAGTACACTAGTTTGTGATTTTTTTTAATATTGATATAATTTAATGAAAATTAATAAAGAATAAATTTGTCACAGATATATTAATTTTAGGATAAATTTATCGTATATGTAATAGGGTGGGTTTTCTGCGATAACAGCCCAAAAGCAAATCCAGTAAATTTTCGGGCTTCGTAATCACAAATGACGCGTGGCTTTTTGTCCTTTCAGTAGGAAGTAAAGGCAATAAAAAAAGAAGAAAGTGAAAAATATTTGAGGGGGATTGATAAAATATATATATATAATTAATTGATCGATTAGATATGGTGGGGCCCACCGGTGGCAGTTGGGTTGGGGGAGAGTTGCATGTGGGGAGGTTCCCACTCGCACGTTACGCGCATGTGGTCGGGGATGCCCATGTCTGTCCGGCCGGCCTGCCCGGGGTCGAATCCCATTCCCCCTTCCCCACTTTGACCGACTCTCAACTGAGGGCGTGCGTGTCACGTGCCGTCCATCGAGTGGGACCCACCCCTTCCTTCTTCTTCTTCTTTTTTTTAAATTTTTTTAAATTTTTCTTATTTTCAATTCCTCGAACCTACGTCATTCACGAGACTCGTTGGTCATTTCAATTTCCTATGCGATCTGGTAGTTAGGTGCAATCGGAAGTTCTTGAACCCCGTCTGTATCACGAAAAATAGATAATTTGTAAGATATTTTTCTTAAAAATTATTGATCGTATCTTTTACAAAAATAAATGAACATAAAAGCTCCGTTTGTTTTCCAAAAAGCTCAACATTTGAAATATATTTCCTGAGAAATTATACCCCGTTGCTTATAATATAAAAATGAATTAACGAGAAATATGTTTATCACCTGTGAAAATAAACGAGGCATAAATTATTGTGGATAATGAAAGCATTTTCCGTACGTTAATTTTTTTAAGCAATATAACTGATCATCTTTTCTAAAAATGTTTTCCAAATTTTTAGCCTTCCACGAAACAAACGCACCTAAATTGTTGTCGATGATGAAAATATTTTCCGTTGACTAATTATTTTAAGCGATACGAGCAATCATTTTTAAGAAAATATTTTTCAAACGATTCATTTTTCGCGAAACAAATGTAGCATTAATGCGCCCATCTCAGGAGTGATTTTTAGTAAATTAAACAAGACCAAAGAATTTAATCTATGATTGGAAAAGAAAAGAGAAGTAAAAGAGAATGAGAACCAAACCGGGGGAAGAGAGATGGGGGCGAAGGGGGTTGATGGGGCGAGTGCGGTTGATGGTGATAGCTGCGACGATCAGGGACTCCAATGCCCTCAATTGATTTGATTGCGATTTTCAAAAGGTTTAGGATTTAATTGCACTTTCATGATAAATTATAAGATCCCCGAAGCACTTACCCCATTTTCAAACTAAAACTACTCAATCAACGATAACAAAAAGAGAACTGCGTAATTTTTTCTTTTATTTCTTTCTATACTTCAACGATTAATTTTGGTTTTCTATTTTATTAATAAAACGTTGTCATGTTTAAGGAGCATGAAGGTCTTTGTAGACATGGACCTGCTTTTTTTTTTTTTCGGTCGAAGGACCAGCTTTAGTTGAGTGGCTATGTTAGCTTTTATCTAAAGTCGTAGATATCTTTAAAGAGGGTGACCGTGCCAGTCATGGTTGAGTAAGACTCGGATTTCTAAGTCCTTTGAAATGGAGTGGGTTAGGCATCTCTAATCCTAAACTTCTTAGATGTTGGAATAGTCCCTCAAAACTCGTGTTCATAAAAATATTAATAAAAAAATTAAAATTAAAATATTATTAAAAATTGTTAACGTTAACGCTAGCTGTACCACGTTTGATGAAAGGGAGAGGTCCATATTAACGATTTCCGGCCAAAATTGATTAAATAAACTTAATTGGCAAAATGTGAATTGTTTAAAATTTAATTGCCACGATTGAAAAGTATAGGATTAAATTGACAAAAGTAAAATAGATTTAAGGCTTTTTTTGGTAATTTTCCCTTTGTATCAATGTACTACTATTTTTTTTGTACATTATTGCCTATGTCCTCGACCCATCAAATGGGTGGACCGGATCAGGTTTGAGTTGATGAAAAATGCTCCAATCCAAATTAACCAATTTAACCTGTAGTTACCATTTGTTTTAATGAATTACATTGTTAGCAACGGATTTCGACCTGACCTGGACTCAACACATATCCGACCCGACCCAAGCTCCAGTTCTTAGTAACTTTTCTCCCCAAATTGTTGCCTCTGAAGAATGGGCGATTTTATTTGTACTGGCTCACAAAGTCGGTGAGGGAGCTCGGGTCAGGTCGTGGGCTAAGACTTCCCATGGCACATGAGAAATGTGAAAACATGGATTGGGTTCGGGGGTCGGATTATGGAGGGGATTGGGTTCATGTTACAAATCTTCATATTAATTCTCCTGGTGCTAGAAATTTGATCTAATTTAGCAAAAAAGACCATGCCTAGAAAGTTATATATCACATAAATTTTTACTTTCCTAAGTACTGAAAGATATGAAAATACTCAGATCCATCAAGAAACGTAACATTAAGAAAGAAAATAAGGAAATGTACCAAATACCAACAAAAAAATTGATCGTAAAACAATAACAAAGGAAAATCTTAAAATCGGCAAATCAAAACAAAACAAAATAATTGGAGAAGGGCAAGAAATTTCATCGGTATAGATGCTCTTGACAAATGTAGGCAGCTCTCGAAATGACTTACCAGCCGTCGCCATTGCTGCATTGTCGCTGTCAAACCACAAGAGAGCCCGATGCTCAAGCCCTAGCACGAAGTTGATGTGAGTTCTAATAAATTCCCGGCATTAAAAAGACCTTTTTTTTAATCTCATCATTCGCTTAAGGGGCTATTTGGTAACCTGCAAAACAGTACCCGATTTTATTATTTTGTTTCCCGGAACAAAAACAAACAGAAATCCATTTGCTAAATTTTTTATTTCCAGACATAAATTTGTTCCCGGAATCAGTTTTGGAATATAATTAAGAATAAAAAAATTTTGATTCTTGATTTTGAGAACAAAAAATAAAAAATTGAATTTTTTTTCTTCTTCTTCTTAGTTTGTCTTCTTTATTTTTATTGACCTATGGCCAGTTGCTAGCCACTGGCTAGGGCGGGCGAGGGCGAGGGCGAGGGCGAGGGCGAGGGCGAGGGCAAGGTCAACCCTTGCCGACCCTCCCCAAGCCGTGAGCCGCCCTCGCCGGCCCTGGCCTGTGGTCTGTTGCCAACGTTGGCAACCTAGCCATGGGCCAAGGAAGGGAAAGAAGAAAAAAATAAAAGAAAACAAGGGAAAAAAGATAAAGAAATATTTAAACTTTCAAAATATTATTAATAAAAATAAATTTTGGGCAGTTACCAAACGCTTTCAAATGCTTATAGATTATTTCTGGGAATAGAATAAAAAAATCATTTCTGAATATAAATTATTTTCAGGAACAGAATGATTACCAAACGCACCCTAAATGGCAAAAAGGAATTTCCAAAGATCAATATAAAAAACATAAAAGTCAAAAAGCTAATTTCCTAAAAAAATGAAAAAGAAGAGAAGAAATTTTTAAAACACAAGAAGACAATATTTCTGCTTGGCTGCAAGTCTAGCCAACAGCAATCTTGTTGTGAGATTGCAGAGTATAGTCTTCTTCCCCATTCAGCATTGGTACGCCAACTTCTCTGTCATGCATAGTGTTACTCTGTCACGTCAAAGACTACCCTCGCCGTCCTGCCACCCTTGATAGGCTGTGTTGCCTTTTTTCACTGGAGTTCAAGGACATCCAGAAAAAACCGATATCAATGCCGTCGCCAAAGTAGGCGGGAGGTCCTCAACCTCACATTCGAAGCCGGTGGAGGTCCTCGCCAAAGTAGGTCAAGGACCTCCAAGTTGATGGCGACGGTACAATAATGAAGGGGGGGAGGGGGACAACGGCGGTCCTCGAGGGGCGAGCAAGGGGGGGCGTGTTGCGTCCCTTGACCGAAGCTTCGCAGGCCGTGTTAGAGTTAGATTGCACATAAACGTAGTTTGGGCTTGAGCTAATAATCTAAATGGAACGAATATGAGTCGGGTACAAACTCGCACAGACTCCCATGGAGTTGGGCTCTGATGTTTTAAACTCATCTTGACCCATTCTTATAATTTAAAGTGACCAATATTCAACCCGACTCACTAAAACCAAGTTGGAAATTGGGTTTCCGACCCATATTGCCACCTCTACTTTATCCCTACAAAGATTTCCAATAATAAAGGAGAAGATTTTAGGATTGCCATCACAATCTGCAGAATATAAAGTTAGATAAAACAGTGGCATGTAGATCTTTTCTTCCTTCTTAAAGCATTTAAAAGCAAAGTCCTAAAAGAAAAACAGAGATTTACAGATCTACAGGCCAGTTGATTTACATCCAAAGATTATACTCCATGGTTATCGTGTCATTCCGAATCTATCCCACAGGTTTCATGAACGTAATTTCTCCTTCCAAAAGATTGCATTAGAATTTCTTCCAGGATTTAGAGTAAGATCTGATTCCATATGCACTTAACCCAATAACTACGACATCCTCAGAGCAAGTCCTACAATTCAAGGGTCTATCCGCTACAGCTAGAACCATTGGGTGATACAATTCATGCACTCGAAATTGTCAATATATGACAACAATGTCATTGACATCTGATCAGATAGAAAAATCCTATCTTTCTAAATCCAGCAAATGAAAGACCAGTGATAAGCCTCAAGAGAAACTCACTGCACAACAAGTGGAAAAGAGAGCCCATTCTTGCAAGCAACCAATCTTCATCCAAATGCTTCGTGTTAACTTTACAAGGATGTTCCAAATTTAAATCTCTCATAGCAAAGCACCCAAGTATGAAAATGGCAAACTGTAGCTCACCATCTTCCTCATTCCTTGGATCAGAACATCTGCACAGCAATCCACCTCCAACAGGCTGAACTGGTCAGCACTGGCAGCGGAACAAGTGGAATTTCACATCACAAGAATAAAAACCAATCTTTTTCCCACTAAATGAGGTTGGCCACAACCAGCCTTTCATGTAGTAATGCCTTGTTAATTGATGTCACCAATCTTGGCCAAACCCTGATGGCCATGACTGCTAGCTAAAAAGAATCAGCAGATTGAGGAATCTCGGTCACAAAAATTTGGCCCCCAAGCTTCTTCCAACAACTTCTACAAGTGGGACTGTGTCAATCGAGCACCACACACTGCTGAGACAGAACAGTACCGTTGGACAAGAAGTTGACTAAGAACTTCTCCAGTCTTCTTGCTCCGGGTCCGGGCCTCAATACATCAGCATCTCCCCAAATTGAGCAGGTGTTGTTTCTAGATTCACCCAAGCACCACCCGCCAGGCGCCACTTTGTCAGGATAGCGCCCCAAAATCTCTCGGTCAATCCGGTCAAGAACCGATTCATCCGTTGGGAATGAGGAGGCAAAGGCCGCTCCACTCTTTATCATATTGTCAAAGTCATTCGAATCTAGTTCAGGATATTCCCCCTTCATGGATTTGTTAAAAGTGTATTGTAAGTTAGTATTTACAACGGTACGATTGAATTGATGAGAATTGCATAGTATGGTGGGGAAGTAGTTTGAAAGGGACGAAGGCGTGTTTGACAAATACATGAGGAGAGTCCTGGGAAGGTTATCAGTTCCTAGGATGCAGTGCTCGATGAAGTTACGGCTTAAAATTCCAAAGGTTGAACCTGTGAAAGAAAAAAATACACTGTCAGTTTAATTACGCAGTAATAGTTGCAAAAGTACCAAAAAATTTCGACAATTTTAACCACTTAGCAGCCCAAAACAAAAGAGCAGCAAGATGATGACAGAACTCATAAACTACTTTAACTGAAGAAGAAGCCGATTTTAACGCACCAATAAATAAACAAATAGAGACAACTTAATATAAAGCAAATGAAGCTTTGAAATTTCACTGGTGTACTGTAAATAGTTGTTATGTGCTATATGGGCATTCATATTTTTTGTCCAGGTAAAATGAGGAAGTATTCAGTCTCATCGACTGTAATTATCCGTTTTATGCACAAGAGCTGAATTTGCTAGTGAACAGCAGAAATGGTACCCAGTATAAATAAGACGACAGGCACAAATTTAAGTTCATGCAAATGTGAATTTAAAAAAACAAATTAAGTAGGGGAGAGAGATAACTTATTATTAGTCTTACTTGGAACTGAAGTTCCAAAATGCATACATTGAAAGGAGATAGTTGCCAGGAACACAAAGAAGATAATTTTACAGTAAGTGGCGAGATGCATAAACATTCAATTAGGCAATTTGATTACATGAGACTGCTAGACCATGAATTTGCTGCAACTGAATCAGTTGATAACAGGCAACTTCATGGTCTGTAACAAGTAACACAAACAAAAAAGTACAACAGCTATAGAGTATGGACAACAAATGTAAGTCGGGCAAATTACTCCTATTGGTCCCCATACTTCAGTAGTTTCATGTAAGTAGTCACTATAGTTTTAATTTGTTCAGTCAAGTCGCCAAACTTTCAGTTCACTTTATGAGTTCACCCAATGTTAGTCCAACTTTCTTCAGAGGTCATTTGACTTTAGATCACATGATCAATCTCATCATTTATCCGGTGGTTCATTGACAGGAATGTCAACTATTTAATAGCTAAACTGAAATTATTAGAAGTGTAGTGCCCTATGTGAATGAAATAGCAAAGTTGGACGACTATGACTGAAAGTGCAAATTGGAGATGGTTATCCAGTTTACGATTTGTCTATTCTTATAACTTTTGGCATACAAGATGCCGATGTGACCATATTTTTGAAGCCTGAGTAGAGGAAAATCAAGGTCAGTTCCTTTGGTGGGTGAACTTGTAGAATCCGCCAGTCCACAGGTTGATGACGCCATTGTATATTGTTTAGAATATATATTAGTGACATAACTTATCCCAGCCAAAATGGTGGAGATGCGCAAAACTATGAGGGAGGAGCTCACTCCCTAGGGCTCGATGCAACAAACATTTAGTTACAAACAATTTAACAAAATGGCTAGTTGGACTTACAATAATGCGGGGTGGGACCCACCCTGAGATTGACTTGGTGATAAGGGCATTCCCATGCTTTTAACTAAGAAACCGATGGTCATGGGTTCGCTACCTATTCTGGGGAACTCAAATTCAAGTGAATGGCTATGGCGATGGATTCTTAATAGCCGGCTAATAACGGTCACGCCCTTGAATTATAAAAAAAAGGGAAGGTGTGGGTTCAAAGCCAAGCCTCCACAAGCCACTCAGACTTCTTAAAAAACCAAGACGCATCCAAGCAGATTGGATGACCGGTTTACCTGTTTAACCACAACCGAACCCTCATTCATTCCAAGTTTTGACCACGATGGGCCAATAAACAAGCTCGTTCCTGGTTCAACAGGTTGAACTGGCTGTTTTAATCTAGTTTTAAGAAGACTAATGTGACATCGCCACATAATTATGGTCGGACTGGCAAGGCTAAGCATAATCTCATCAGATGATGTACGCAGAAAGATAAAAGTTGAATGGGTTCTAAAGCACATACTCCAAAAGGAGCTTAAGTGAAAGATAAAAGCTATTCACTCTATTGGACATCTTAGTAACATACAGTTAACACACATTAAGGACAACAAACCATGAAGTGGCAAGGTTATTTCATTAAGGTACAATATGTATGTACTAATGTATCAGCTTCCCTATTGTCTCTCTTGAATAATGTGCTACCTCATGGTGGATGATATACCTATTCTATGCTGAATTCAAAAGAAAAATTGCCATGCAAAAGAAAATAAGATTTTATGTTTAGTGAAAAACAAAATTGTTGAGAACAAATTAGGATGCTTCATGTTAGCAACTGATAATCAAAGCAGGTAGTTTTCTAGTTGTCAAAAGGGAACTTCATAATCAGATGTGCAATTTAGATGAGTCTGATGCAAACTAATTCTAATGATTGATATGCTGGCGGTGTCACCGCTAAACTCTCAAGGTTTAAAGAAAGAGGAATGTTTGAGAAGGGTCAAAAAGCATAGGAAATCACTCATGCTATGAAATGCTGTGCAACTTCTGTTTCTCTTTTCTTTGATTCAGACTAAGACTATTATTACTTGTTCTGAATCCCACCTCTCATTGAGAAGAACATCATTTGCCATCTGTAGTAAAGACAATGTCGAACCACATGAAACTCTCGACAAAACTCCAACCTAGCCACAGAAGCATGCAGAATGAAAAGGGCACAAACAATAGCACAGCTATCCGGTCGGATTCTTTGAATTTCATACTAGAAAAAAAGACATAGCAACATAACAAAGAGGCATAGAAAACAAATAGCTCTGTCTACCCAGTTAATGTCTGAATGCTGCAACAAACGGATAAAGCATTTCATAAAACAAATCACTGAACAAATGGCTAACTCCCTGCATTCATTTAAAGAATTTTTATTCTACAAAAGCTAACATCTTTCTATTTATTCAAATTAAGCGAACAATAACTTCATGAGTAAGTCCATTAAGTAAGCATCCTTACAACAGAATAAAAGCCAAGTGAGTTTGACACCAAGCGTTATCCTGACAGTCAAAGGTTTGAAAGGACTCGTCAAACATGCTGCATAACTCTCTCAAACTTAGCTGAAGGGACGCCTAAACCTAGCTTCTCATTTAAGGAGCTCCAATTCCTTTGAATGAAATATAAGCCATCCCACTCCATGGAAGCCATGACTTCCTATTCCACTATACATGCACTCAATTGCACATATCAACACTTTCAAAGTAGAAAAACCAATCCCGGTAGTTAAAGGAACCACCTTGAGTGATATCTTCCTTCTAAAACGTTTTGTCATTTTGAACAACGGTCCAATTGATATGTCCCAATTCTATGATGAAGATAGCTATTGACACCAGCAATAGGAGGGCAAGCAATCAATCACTCACTATACTACCAAGACGGTCCCATAATTTGAAAATGGGTAAGCATCATCAGAACTTGGATTTCTGGAATAATCTCCAAGAATTTATGCAAAAAAGAGTCATTTCCACAAGTCTGAAGTCGATCCAGGTTTTCACAACAAAAAAGAATATTCCTACTCGACGGACTATGGCGTGCTTTTTATGTGCAATGGAAGTATGTACCTGAGAAGAGCTGGTATGCATTAGGTAAACCACGCTTCTGACTGGCATAGAACATTTCAGTCTTCTCCAAGAGATAAAGACCCGGATCGACAATGATCGGTCTCAACTTCCTAGACCTGCAAACAAAAAATCAGAAAACTTCTAATCACTGGCGAGCTCGAAAGGCTACACATTTTCACCCAAAAGACAGAAATTCAAGCAATAACCAATGGAAGAAAGAGTCCAGAGAGTGAGCTATATCATACTCTCTCCATCCAATGTAACTGGTGTGGTTCACAAAATTCAGATCCTTGGGTAAGTAGGACAGTATGTGAAGCAGATCTGCAACTCCAACAGCAAATGTTCAATACCCAATCAAAAAGTACTAAAATTCAAAACCCAACAAAATCAAAACCCGGCTGACAATTGTACCATCTTGAGTAACGAGCGGGTAATCAAGAGCGTTGAGATTGACGAACCAATCCCAGCGCGGGGCGAGCCGGAGCAGTATCGAGGCCCCGTGGAGCGTGGCGGAGATCGGGGACGACCCCTTCGGGTAGACGAAGTCGGCCCGGCCGAGGACGTCCACGTTCTGGGCGGCGCGGAAGATGGGGCTGGACTGGACGGCGAGGGCGAGGGCGTCGCGGTCGGCCTGGGGCGCGAACCGGTCGAGGTGGAGGAGGTAGTGGTTCCTGGGGTGGTAGACGGCGCGGAGCAGGCGGAGGATCCGGCCCGAGTGGCCTGCGGATCCGGAGACGAAGTAGGCGACGGAGGGCGGCGGGGGGGCGTCGTCGTCGGCGTCGTCGTCGGAGGAGGGGTCGGTGGGGAAGACGGTGCGGTGGGACTGGGCGTTGGGGAAGAGGAACGGGTCGGGCCGGGGAGGGCGGGAGGAAGGCTGGGAGGGCTCGGAGGAGGAGGAGGAGGAGGAGGAGAGGGAGAGGATGAAGAGGAGAGAGAAGAAGGAGGCGGCGAGGATGATGAAGAGGGGGGTCCGGGTATGGTGGTCTTTGGCGGCGGCGGCGGCGGCAGTTGCGGCGGCGGCGGCGGTTGCGGTGGGCGACGGCGGCGGCGGGGGGTTTTGCATGGTTGGAAAAAAGGATTCGATCTATCCGTTGGGCCTGACAATGGGTTCCCGTCCTTACAGTAGGAGAAGAAATCTTCTTACAAGAACGGAGCTTTGTGTCACTCTTGTCTCAACACAGAGGAAGAGAGAGAGAGAGAGCGAGACTTGTCTGTACAGTTTGACAATGGCGGATCAAGAACTGGTCGGGCGTTCTTGTTTCGATGATCTGGATGAGCATTTTTATTTTTATTTGCTTTCTTTTATTTGGGATACCATATACTTGTTAGGTAGCTTAATACTAAAAAAAGATAGCTGCTTTTCAACACATTGGTTCACCAAGAACTAAAAGAACTAAAAGATAATGTTTTTCCATAAATAAGCCCAACAAGTGTTCCAAAAAAAAAATGAATGATTCTAAGTTTATTAAATTAATGTATAGATTTGGCGCTATTGTTTGTTTTTCTTTTTTTTTTTCGCGTTCGCCAAATTAATTATTCTAAGTTGATGCGAAATGGGCTAAGACAATTTCAAGTGGGTATTGAGTGAACGCAGTAATCTGGATACCTATTTGCAAAAGTGTCTTGCTTTTGCTAATGAGTGTGCAGACCTAATATGGGATATTTCGACATCCGAAGTGTAGATGAAATGTAGTGCAATGTTTGTAAGTCAGTGCATTTGACAAATTGCAAACTTTCTTTTTTTTTAATTGCTTGATCAGTGGCCACGAGATCGTCGCGTATCATGTCAATGTTAAAAAATTAGGAGTGAAAAAATAAATAAAAAAGCGAGAAGCGAGAAATGTGGAATGGGTTTATCAGATTATATGAAGTTAAACTTGTGATTTGATTTCGAAAAAGAAAACAACAGTCGAGTAGAGAGGAAAGAAGATATCATTTCAATAGGGTTGGTGCAGATGAAGTTGGTCCATTTTAGTCAAATTTGCAAAAAAAATTTGGAATAATAACACGAATGATCCCTAAATTTCGGTATAATGTGCAACGTGATCATAAATTTTTAATTTATTCAATACGGTCCTGAATTCTAGCCCAATATATAATATGATTCTGAAACTTTTAATTTGTTTAATATAGTTTCTAAATTTTTTGCGTAGATTTTACTTAATTCCTAAATCATGCCAAAACCAACGGCTAATTTTCATTATTTTTTGATGCATAGAACTTGAAATGATGCAGCACGAGTTCCGGAGTTTGACATGATTTAGAGTCGACAGTGGGTGCCTAAAACGATGAACTGTGAGCAGAATTCAATGGTTTAGCTGAAGACCAATCAATCAAACCAGGATTTTACACTTCTGGGATTAATGGGGGAAAGAAAATACCGAAGCAAACAATTTCAATCACCGCTCCACATTGCCAGATAAAGAAATTTCAAATCAAGCTGTTCGTCCAAACAAATCCAGGACAGTCCACTTTGATACCATGTTTCAGTACCTCAAGTAGACAGTGATCCTCAACAGCATCTCCGCGCCGTCGATAACGATTTGGCCCGACGGGAAGAGCGACCTCACTTCCGCGTACCCACACGCGTTCTCGAACTTCCCGGTCCCCCCCGTGACAGATAGTTTCGAGAGGGCGGCCCCAATCCTATACACTCCGTAAAAGTTAAGGCTGTCCCCGTACTCCCCGCCCTCGATCACGGCCGTGAAGGCCATCATCTGCGCGGTCCCGTCAGCTGAGCTAGCGACGTACACACCCTGGGCCTTGCCAATGAACTGCGACCCCAGTTCGGGGCTCAAGGTCAGGATGTCGTCGATGACGGTGATCGTGCCGAACCCGAGGCCCAGCCCGTCGGGCCCCAACTGGGTCTGGACGCCATTTGGGTTCGGGCCATTGACGGGCGTCCCGGCAAACTGGGTCCCTGCGAGGCCTGTCCCTAGGGGGATTCCATTGAGCCCATTGACCGTAGGGATCGCACCATTTGCATTGGGAACGGCCACACCCCCTTGCGGAGGAAGAAAGCCCACTGGCTTTGCAAAGGGCACTTGGCCACTGTAAATGCTGCCCAACAGGCCAGTTACGGGCCTAGCTGTGGGGCTGCTACCCCCAAGAATGTCGTGCATGTACAATTCGAGGGCCGGCTCGGTCCTGCCCTGGTCTGCCGAAGCCGCGATCGCCGACGAGCACGTAACTCCGATCAGCATCATCGCCAAGAGAATCGAGGGTACCGATGAGTTGTGGATCATCTTGTATATGATCAAAGTGCTCTGAGCTGTGGTTGTTTGTGTGCTTAATGATGATTCTCTGACTGAAGGTAGATGAGAACAGTAGAGACTCTTGGTCTTTATAAAGGGTTGCCCTTAGAAATTGGAGTTGTTTTAGCGGCCAAGAAGTGAAGTGGTTGGGTCCAATGTTAGCTATAGTGTGGCAGATACTATTTGCAGTATTGCTTTGCTTTCACTTCAATGCATAATGCTGAGTTGACCAGGTGGGTGGTTTCCAAAACGGGTCATATTTGATCAGTGTATGACCATCTACCTTTGATTTTGACTTCACAAAAACCATCTAATCCTCAACATTATATACTGAATTTTCCATATCAAATGCTGACAGATCTTCCATGGGAGGCAGGTACAGCTAATCCTGGTTATCATATACATCTTTTGAATGGGCAGGCAACATGTCCTAGTAATAGAAAGCTTTTGCTATGCAGTTTTTAGTCCTCACATTTACTTTAATCAGCAAAAACCTGTTGCCAAGGCTGGATAGAACGACCCCTTTTCGAGCTTTAGTCACAGCAATGATAATTCTTTTGCTGTTTCTTCTTTACTCATTGCTGTCTTCTACAGAAAAATAATCACAAAGTAATTCCAGATCTCATCTTTTAATTAGATTGATTCTTAACTCGTCAAACTAGCATTGTGACTCGGACGATGCTGCGCTATTGGTTTTGCAAAACAGAAGTGTTTCGGAACTGTCGACTCTTTAAGTTCAGAATGAAGAAAATAGCTCGGTCGTTTAACAAATCCATGGTTCACTGGCTTTTAATTCCTAATTTTACCTAGCGAAACTCTCCATTTCTTATTTGTCTGTTCTTTAGTACAATTAATGCTCATACAGCATACAGAGAAAGAATAATGCAGCTACAACATCAATCTGCATCTCATCTCTATGAGGTTGTTTCACGATGTGGCCAAGTTCTGTGTGTGTTCTCGTGGTTCCTCAAGGTCCATCACTTTGGCTTGCCTTACAATCGGCGAGATCAGTATCCACACTGCGTAGGCAATGTCAAAAACTTTCAGAAGTGGAAATAAAGACCTATAGCAAACTTGCAGCTTTTTTTGTTCAAAAGAAGTTCCTTAAGCTATATCTTACTTTGACATTGATTCATTTCAACTGATAGATACCAGTGTTTGCGTGAGTCAGAATCGGTTTGAGCTTATGCAGTGTGAATTAATGGAAAGTGACTGGATTGTTTATGGCTTATGATGTGATCAAATGACCTGAAGTAAATAGAGATAGCTAAGCAAAACATGTGTCTACTACTCACAGTAGATCGTGGCTGCGAGCCATTCATTGACGATTTTCACCCACGTGCTTGCCCAACCCACATCGATGATCCACCTAATTTAGTTCATAGAGTCAACTTCATGAATTGTTTGCGCGAATTCAAGAAATTTACAAGGCAAGTGATTAAGCAAGGCTTTCATACTTCCTGGTGGTATTTTCAAGGTTCCAACAGATGAACAACATCGCGAAGTACATTGCTCCGAGAGAGAACACCAGGTGGAAAAACCCATAGTTGTATGGCACGTCATCCTCCAATTGAACTTCATCCTTTCGAAACTGGAAAAAAGAAGATGAATTGAGCATTTCTTGTAAGACAAAGGAAAGATGAATCTGAAAAGTGGAGGGACTTCTCCTTTTTTCCCTGGAGTTGCTTTTTCCCTTTGCAAATTTTATGTAATCTAACAATAGAGTTGACTTTAGAACATGAATAACAGTTTCATCTGATCCGGCATTCCCAGATTAAAGTTATCAAAGAAACAACCACTTCCGAAGTGTAAAAAAATCAAGGAAAAGCAATGACGGTTATGCATGATTGGTTGCAATGACCCCTCGAAGGATAATAAAAATGGCGATTCGGTGAAGACATGAGAAAGCTCAACAAGTGTTGAGACAGAAAGAGAACAGAAATTCTACCTGAAAGGATTCTGAATCAATGCCAGTAGAAAAAGTTGCCATGACAATCGCACATATTGCAATGAGGAAGCTCTGAAGCAAGATAATGACAAATCATGAAACAAAGGAAGCACCGATGAGAAGATTATCAAGAGAACAAATGCAGCATTTTGCCTTCTCTTAGTATGAGAAGCAGATAAAAATTGAGTTCATTTTTCTTTTCACAGCATATAATTAAAGTTTACATCAGTCTGGATGAAAACCTCAATCATTAGAAACGTCATGAAAAGTGGTATACCAAATTAGCCCTTTCAGAAATTGTTCATGGCGATTATTTCTCGCTTCTAACAGAATAAGGTAACCAAGAGAAAATCGAGAGAATTCATGTTATTCAAAACTGACCAGTATAGTGAACCAATCATGATGAGTCCCTTGCTTCTGCATATTGCTGTTCTGTATGGCAGGCTCACTAAACATGAAATCAGTTATATTCTTACAGGAGGAAATATTAACTGTTCGTGCATTCAAGAAACAACTGAAAAATCGTAAGACAGTGCTGATTTGCGACTGCAGGAAAACATTTATGAGCAAGTGCTATGCAATAGAATATGGTATTTGTGTAAATTCAATTAAGCAAATAAAAACCGAAACAACTGTTAAATGATGCTGGTTCTTTCCAAGATAAAATACAGTCATTGGAAACTAGATAAAAGAGAAAAATAATATGTACTTGCAGTGTAAAATCCGCAAACTTGGGCAAGATTTTCTCACCTTCTAATGGCAGACCAACAGAGGAACACAATGTACGATCCCATTATTCCTGAAGATAAAAGGCCTCTGTTGACCTGCACCAGCCATACATGCATTAGCATCTTAGGAACAAGACATGATGTCTTATTCTGGTAATCTTCCAATAACACAAATTTAATTGTTCCGCTAATTGCTAGCAAGTAGAAAGTCAAAGACTGGGCAATAAATTAACAGAGGAATGTTTTACAGTGTGAGTCTCTGCATAATTAGTTTATTCGACATAATTCACTTGTGAAGATTATAGATGCATCAGTTACAGAACAAAAAGTATCATCAAGTGTTCTAGCCAGTAAATTTGAAGCCTTACTAAAAATCAAAAATGATCTTGCAATAATTAATAGATTGCTTCTGAACATGTGTTAGACATCCAAGCAGCAATTGGGCATTTATATATGTAAATATACCGTGTATTACTTCAATTGATTTTGTGTAACATGCCTTGGAGTGCAAGGATATGACCAACATCACTACAAGCAATATGCTGGTCCAAGTGATGAAGAATATGTTGAGGGACTGTCCTGAAGCATAGAATTTGCAAACCATGATAATCCCTCCTACCGACGCGACATAAAAGATTGTGGACATCACCAATCCAATAGAGCAGCTGCAGGATCCAAGCACTCATTATAATGGAATTAAAGTAAACGCAAAAGCCCCGGTACTCAAGCCTAATAAATATAAAAGGACTATCTGCCGAAATTGTAGAACAATGGAGGAAAGCAACGCTCTGATGTAGGCTTGATTAGTCATAAGGCAAATGTTTCTTCTTTTATGGCTATCGTTCACATGAATGCTGTTAAAACTTGGGATAAGTAGTATGTATGTCTTTTCCGGTAGTAATGTGCTTCTACAAGCAGCCAGTGCATGACTTGATCAAGTGAATACCTTCGCTTACTTTCTCTGTCGGGCATCCAGTGATTATTCCACCAAGCAATGAACTGGATCACGCTAATGAGCTGAAGCACAAGAAAGATTCTACATTTTAAAGGAAGATGTCATGAGTGGTACTTCAAAATATTTTGAGAATCGACTAAGAGAAAACAGAAAAGCAGAGAGATTTCTAGCCATAATGCCCCATGAAATGTGTAGTTACTTTATTTGATGTTCAGAATCAGAACCCAACTTACATAGAACTCAAAATATAAACTTTTTCTCGCTCCATGTATTGGTTTTCAGTTTCTGTTGCTTTTTAATTTTGCAAATTTTTTTACATGAATTTATCAATGCATCGAAGGAGATGAGAATTACCCTGCACCTACTCGAGCAAATTCACCTGCAAAAGCATTATAGAAGGTTGTTATTCTGACAGATTAGTAGCTAGTTTCTTTAGATGATAAGTATATATTTCAGTAATAAAATTGGATTGCTCTTTGTCTAATACAATTGCTACATTTCAGTAAAGGAGCTGAACATATGAAAGTATAATCTTAATAAGGAAAGAGTTTATAGGGAAGAATAACGAACATGTGTATGAGCATGGCAAGACAAGAGGAACGCTATGTGCATGAATTCAAGCATAAATTTCACCAAGTCTTAGTTATGCTCGAACTAACTTACCGTACAAGTGAATCAGATTTGAAGGGAACAACATGGGAGCTGTCATTGACCCCATCAAAATGATGAACTTCACAACCCACCATCCCGAATGCCAGATGTTGCAGACATCATGGAGCTTTCTCGTACTGAGTGTAGTGAGAAACATCAAAAAGAAAAACATCTGGAGCATATTATGTCAAGGTGTACATGATGTTAGGTGAAGTTCATCGACCATTTCCCTACACCGCATGCGAGGTGATGAACTTTGGCAATGTCTATTGGGAAGTTTAGTCTTCTAACAAACGAATTAGAAAGGTAAAGCAAGAGATACAACTGTCCTCAATGGCAGAGCTCGCCTGCAAAAAGTATGTTGAGGATACGAAGCATCCTAGACTCACGCGGAGAACTCCCATTGTCTGAAAGCAGGCAATTCCCCCACTTCCACAAGATTTTAAATCTGCAAAAACAAATATATAAGCTTGGAAATTATGGAAGATGTCATGTGGAACAAAGAGGGTACAAATTTTCCACAAAGATATTACTGAACACCGACAAGTCGAGGATGAAAGAGCATTGACTCACAGTGAAGCTCAGGAAGAACCTTCTGACCATAGTCACGAACGAACCAGGCGACAAGATTCGTTAACAGAAAGATAATGCCATAGTAATACCGTGCTCCTAAGGACTTTTTTCTTTCATCAGAGAACGCCGTGCTTTTGGGTTCCGACAATCTCGGAGGTTCCTTCCTTCGATGATCGATCTCTAAATCAATGGCTCCAACATCTACTATTGCTGCTTGAGCCGCTCCCACGGGCTCACTCATTCTGTAAACTAAGTAAGAAGATGATATGAGTGAAAAGCTACATGAGGACGTAAACAAAAAAACCAGAAAGAGCTAAAAAATCTTTAAAGAAGAATAGATAAATACACTACAGAACAACAATGTGATGCTTTATGATGTTTGCTCAGAATGTTTACTGGGTTAGGGTTTTTCTCCCCCCACTGATAAAGTAGAAGACTAGGAGTATCTTCTAGAGATCAAATTTGAAGACCCAAAAGCTCAGTTCATAGGAAGACTGTGAAATCTTCTCCAGAGAAAATGTATCCAGTTGAACATTGAAATCTCCTTCGTCTACCAATGCGGAGATAATGTGAACTCACAGGGGAAAAGGAAACGACATGAACATAATTTTGCAGAAACTTTGATTTCTTGAGTAGAGAGAAATACAATTTAACACTTAAGTGCAGAACAGAACAAAGAGCTGCAAGTGCATGTAAATGCAACATTCCATCCACTTCTCTCAAGTAAATCTACAAAGGGCACACCCAGAAAAAAGGCATAATAAATGAGTGACTGAACCTAACCTTGTACTCCTTAGCAAAGCAGTCAGGGAAGCTCAAGCGCTCAAGCTCAGTAGCTCATTATATAATACAACAAAAAGCAAGAAACACTACCACCAGCTCTGATGGACAGCAGGTTCGCATTGCAATAGATATTATCATTTAACTTTCTGTTCTGGTGCATAACTTTAACATGATACCCAGCAAAAAAAAATTAACTCAGGCACAAAATACAGAGCAAAAGAATTCGGTATATGATAGTCATGCTGCTTTTAAGGGGGTCATAGCCGTTGGACCTACAATCCAAACTGCTAGCTTCCACGGCCAGCTTTTGTAATCTTCTCCTGTCACGTTACTTGTCCTCACTACTGACAACATTCACTTGGGCAAATGTTTTCTTATCATTTTTCTTCCCTTCTCTTGTGATCTTTGTTTGACTTTCGGACTGAGCAGCTTGGTTGTAGGTTGACCTGTGCGGTTGTCCATTCCCCCACAGCATAAACAGCTCAGCATTCTACTTTTCTTATCCTTTTTTGCCTTATTTCTTTTTTTATGAACTGGGTGTGCGTGTGACCAATCAAATGGTGATTTCTTGCAGCTTCCGGGAGAACAGGGGATACAGGCAAAAGGACAGTGGCGATTTGTCAAAGGTTTTGCTTGAAGTTTGCAAAATGAAAACATTAAGATAAGGAAAGATAGCTGTAATCTTGACAATTTTTTTTGATAATCACGATTTGTCTCTCCTTAATGGAATTCAATATCCCATTGATATGGGATCTCTGGAGACATCATTACAATTGCAAAGTCAAATTTTTGTAGATATATGTAGATTTTGGGAGTTTATATCATATGGTATCTGTATGTAAACAGTTCATTGAGACACCCCCCACATGAAATAGGTCAAATTAAGTCGGTCATTAGGTAGCAGATGACCTCTTCTTGCAACCAAATCAAACACTTTGGGTGCAAGTTTCTTCAAATGATGGAACTAGAAATGAGTTGTATGTTTCTTTTCTACTTTGGTAACTTGCTAGGATCAATACTGATTTCAAATTCAAAGGAAAGGGGAATGCATTCACATGTACCTTTCATATCGAGCCTTTTGTGTTCTTCAAGCTTCTCATTTCTTCTTTGTGGACCTTGCTTGTAAGTCATCATTAACTTCTCCTTTCCTCTCTTGAAAGTATTGAGGAGAAGCTAGTGTTGGGTGTTGAGATTGAAATTGACAGGAAGCTCGTAACGAATCAGCTAGAAGCAACCATCATCGATGATCGATGGAAGAAGCGGGGGTGTTGCAAATGAGCGGCTGAGGAGGCATTAAACATATATATGATGAGAAATATTTCCATTCCCAAATCATTGACTATGCATAAGACGAGAAAAGCTTCTTTTGTCGAAAGTTGCAAACTTTCCTAATCTGATTTTGCCTAGCACTCAAGGTGGTCATTCCTCTCCATTTAAGTCTCGTTCACGAGGACACGGATTTGTAGAGCCACCAATGCGACAAGTACAAACCCTTCTTTTGTTAGCTGAAAGCATCGGTCGAAAGTGGGGCAATTTCGTGATTTCTGTCGTGAATTTTTTAATAACGAGGAATCAACCTAACAGTAAGCTCACGGACTACTTCAATATTCTAAGGATTTTGCCAACAAGTGTTTCAGGGATACTAAACTAAGCAAGCACTAAAAAAAATTGCGAATTTTAATACGCGGGCTATTTTCGTACTCCATAAAATCAATGCTTCGAAAATTACATCAATTTTTAATTAAGTATGCTTAGAGCTTAACAAGTGTCGGATCAATTGTTGAGTATGCTGATTATTACGCTTTTGTCTTAACGAAGGAAAAAAGGGACGCAAAGGCAGGCACGAGCGGAGTGGGTCCCACCGCGTTTCTAGAGCGTGTGGGACCCATTTGCTCCGCGCCAAGTTACCGTTGGCTGGAATGCAGCAGCGCTTCCTTCGCTTTGTTAAGAATTTAGTCTAAATAAAAAAAATATATTTTTTATTTCTATTTAAAAATTTAAACTATTGTTATTTTTTTTTTGGTCGGTTAAATTTTTTTTTTACTATTGTTCAACTTGAAGAAAATATGTGTAAATCTAGGTATTGACATTTATATCGTGAAAATTTTGAGTGCTTAAGATTAAATGAAACCAAAGTGCAATCGTTATAATTTTTAGATTAAACTAAAGCATAAAATAATAAAATAAAAGTATATCTAGATACTCCAATAGGACTCATTTTTCGCCTGTTAAGGAAAACAACCACTAAAAAGACATTTGATGGCAAGTAAAGACAATTTTTCCAAATGGACCGAGAAATTAGGTTCGATTGACCTGGACCGCTGCGAGCTCGTTTGAGATTTTGGTCTCTCGATCCTTCTTGAATACTCCTAGCTAAAACTATACCGGACAAACGGTTCAGGTATCCCAAAGATCGTTTCACGTTTTGTGAGCTTTGATGATTTTAGTGTTTTCATTATGTTTGATTGTTGTTGGTGAGTGTTGACATGGGGGTTTGGCAAGTATAATCGATACTTTTTGAGCACTTGACTAATTTATCTTTTAAAAAAAATTGTATGTGAATTAGGAGTAAAATGATCATTTCCATGGCATCAATAAGTTTTTAAACATTTACTATGGTTTTCCAATGTCACAACCACTTAAAAGAAATCAAACAAAAGTACGCTAACTTAAAGGAGGGCCTAATTCCCTAAAAAATTTCAAACTTTTTTTTTATCTCAGAAAAAACCCAAAACTTTAAGTTTAGTCTCAAATCTGTCTCAAATTTTGCTTTGTGTAAAAAAATCACCAAAATTCAATTTATTTTAAATAATATACCCTTGTGATTCAGTTCCAACTTGACGTGACACTTTCATATCGATAATAAATCCACATCTTTTTAGACAAAGAAAAGTTTGTGACAAATTTGGACTGAACCTAAAAATTGGGTTTTTTTTAAAATTAAAAAAAGATTTTTTGGGTGGATTTGTTATCGTCTCTAACTTTTATATCCTAGAACAGTTTTATTTTGGAGAATTTCAACAATTTTTATTGGGTTGGATTTATTATCGAAGTGGAAATGCGATGTTGGTATGTACCTATTACCTTATTACTTTGCTGACGTGGATTTTTTATCGACGTGGAAATGTCACGTTAAGTTGGGACTAGATCACGGGATATATTTTTGAAAATAAATTGAAATTTGCTGATTTTTTTATACAAAACAAAATTTGAGGTAGATTTGGGACTAAACTTAAAGTTTTGGGTTTTTTCTAAGATAAAAAATAGTTCAGAGCAAATTTGAAATTAGACCTAAAGTTTGGATTTTTTTTCGAGACAAAAAAAAGTTTGAGGCAAATTTGGGACTTAACCTAAAGTCTGTGATTATTTAGGGAATTCACTCCTTAAAAGAGTGAACAAAATAAAACTTTAAGAACTAAATTAAACATTGGGGAGAGTTTTAAAAATTATCGATGAAGTTGTCCCCCGTTCTTTTCCAAATGAATTCGGTAAAGTTCGACCAATAAACATTATCGTAATACTACATTCACGATCCGAATTTGAAATGCTATGATTATTTTTCACTTTTACTTAAATAATACGACAAGTTTAAAGCTCTAAAAACTCGGAAGAAGTATGTTCGTTAGGTAAAATATGATTGGGTTTAGGTTTGTCCTTGTCATTGTAAAGCGGGTTAAGTAAACCTGCTGTTGGGTTCTGTCGAAAACAAAGAGAGGATTAGGTTGGGCGGAGGTAGGAAGGAAAAATCATGAAGTCACTAATTCAAGTCAAGTAAATAAAACAAAAATGAATAAATTAATAACATTTTCATCGTTTTGCGAAAATATTTGTATATAAATTATTATCGATAACAAAAATATTTTTTATTGACTAATTATTTCAAGCGATCAATTTTAGGAAAATATTTTCAAAATCATTCATTTTTGGAAAAAAAAAACCACCAAAAATCCCAAACTATGTCACCCGTGACACATTTACTCTGAACTTTTTTTGTAATACCAAAAACCCCAAACTATGCTATTTATAACACATTTACCCCAATGTATTTTAGTACATAGGCATTTTCATCTTTTTTTCTTTTTTTTTCCTTTCCGGCGAGGGCCACCCTCGCCGAATTTGGCCAAGACGGCCCTTGTCGGAGTTGGGCGAGCATTGCCCTCGCTGGCATTGGGCGAGCGTCGCCTCGCCTGGGCAAGTGAGGGCAGCCCTTGCCCAACTTAGGCGAGTGTGACCCTCGCCAGGTCGGGTGAGGGCGGCCCTCGTTCGCCCAAGCGAGGCAACCCTCACCCAACGTCAGTGAGAGTTGCCCTCGCCAGATCCGGCGAGGGCAACCCTCGCTCAACTTCGGTGAGGGCCGCCCTCGCCTACTCAGGCGAGGCAACCCCTCACCCAACTTAGGTGAGGGCGGCCCTCGCCGGATCTGGCGGGGGCGACGCTTGCTCGACGCTGGCGGGGGCGACGTTTGCCCGATGCCGGCGAGGGTCGCCCTGGCCAGATCAGGCGAGGGCCACCTTCGTCGGAAAGGAAAAAAAAAAGAAAAAAAAGACAAAAATGCCCATAGACTAAAGTACATTGGGATAAATATGTCACAAATAGCATAGTTTGAGGTTTTTGGCGTTATAAAAAAAAGTTCATAGTAAATGTGTCACATGTGGTATAATTTGAGGTTTTTGGTGATTTTTTTCCTTCATTTTTTGCGAAATAAACCGAGAACAACTCTGCCGCTCCCATGTCAACATTTCACCGGAAAAAGTACGTCGAATACCAATCAAAATGCGTCGATTCCATAATAATGAATGTTCACCGCATTTGATGAGTTCAATGATGTTATCGCAAGCGCGCGTAAGTGCAGTGACTATAAATGGTATTCCGAACAAATACGTAGATTATCATTTTAAACAAATAATGTTACGAACTTGTTTTTCAATATCTCACATATTTAAAAGTTTTCGTTCAAAATATTAAAGAAAAAAATATAGATATACATTCAATATATATCCACTTATCTTGCTAATAGAGAGAAGGGGTGCGTAAATTCTAAACATGATCTGTTGCAAAATACCAAATATATACGCGCGGAAATTATAAAAAATGTTGAATTCTTTCCAAATCTATGAATTTCTCCATCTTAGATATATATATATTAAAAAATTATTCAGGATAAAATCCTTGATCCAAAAAAAAATTTGACTAAACTAATTTCATGCAATTGCTATTAATCAATTAATCACCATGTCGGTTCATCATGATAGAATCCGTACACAACCCGGTTCATCCCCCCGCATCGTCCCCCACCGAAAACGACCAGAAACCCGGTTCACTTCCGCCCCCATAACCATTTCTATTTTCCACCATCCCTGCCCCCCCGCTCCAACACCGCCTCGCCCTCCTCCGCCGCCGCCGCCGCCGCCTCCAGCCGCCGCCTCGTCCTCCTCCGCCGCCGCTGGACCTCTGCGTCGACCTGCGCCACCGCCGTCGCCACCGCCTCCGCCTCCGCGTCCTTCATGTCCTTCCTCGATGAATTCCAAGCAGGTGAGCGCCCAAATCCCCGAATTCGCCCCTTCCGTTCGCTTCTTTCTCATCGCTCCCGGCGAAACCCCAGTTTTGTTTTGTTCCCGGCGCCGGCGATTCGCGAGCCGTGAAATGGGTTTTGCTTTCATTTCTTTTCGTTTGGGCGAGAATTGAAGCGCGGCGCTGCTGACTAAACGGAACGGACCCACTTTTTCTTGTGCAGCAGACCTCGAGGCGCTGCCTAACATACTGCAGAAGAAGTACGCGCTGTTGCGTGATCTCGATAAGAGTTTAGAGGGTACGGTCAATCATCATTTGCTCGGTCACATTCTTTTTTGATTGTTGTGGCAGGTGGGATTGTTGGGTTTCTTGTGGAGGTCTTCTGAAGTGAGAACCTTCGAACTTAAGGCTTAAAAATGATTGCTTATGTTGCTTGGGATGATTAGTGAATTGAAAATGTTTTCATTGTTGACAACAATTTTATGTCTAAACATTTCCCTGTTCATTCATTTTTATGAGCGATACGAGCGATCGTTTTTAGGAAAATGTTTTATGGATGGTTCATTTTCTGCGAAGCAAAGGGAGCCTAAGCGGCCGTTGTGGTTGTCGGGGTCAAAGCTTAAATTTTGAATTATCGGAAAGACCATTGGGAAAATGCAATGGAGTTGTTAGTGTCATTAGCTGTCGGTGGCAGCTGAGATAAGTGGAAATGAGAAACTTCAAATGAGGCATCGAAGGGCTTTCTTTATCCTTATGTCTCTGATGTTATTTTGTTGGCGAATTATAGAGTGTCATTTTTATTTGGAATACACTTGACACATCCATTTTCGTTGCACACAATCTTTAGGACTAGGGGCTTATGTCATCGCACGAAAGAGATAGTTTAATTGTCAACTTTTATGATTTTGTGAGGTATTATGTGACCTTCTCCTTTTCTTTTCTGAATATGATCAGACCTCAAAAGACAGAATGAGCAACGTTGTGAGCAAGAAATTGAGGAAATTAAGCAGGGACGTAAGTCAGGTAACACGTTCTCAGATGAAGCGCTAGATGAGCAAAAACATAGCATAAGGATTGCCGATGAGAAGGTTGCTTTGGCTGTCCATGCGTATGATTTGGTATATAACAGTTTTAGCCTTTGTTTGTTCAAATGATGCTGCTCGTTTTGCTTTTGATTTGGCGCAATGACTATTTTTGAATAACTTTTGGTGTTCATGCTTCCAGTAGGTTTCTTAGTTATTAATTTTAGGTTTTTTTTTTCCAGAGATACAAGTTATTCATTTCATTTTTACCTACTTCCTTCGTTATGCGTACTTTTGTTGCATAGCAGTAATATTTGCATTTTTCTGGACATAAACACCTCGCGATCTGAGAGTATCAAAGCTGATTAGGTAACAGGACAAAGCACACGCACCGATGATTCGGATATTAGTATCTTGATAGGATGGCAAACATTAAGGCTGCATTTTCTCTCATGCCGGAACGAATATGCTAATATTTGCATGGTTGGGAGAGGGAATTCATTCATGAGTCATCTCTTCACATGCCAATGAAGAGACAATCAAGCATTAGCCATGCGATTGGGGGAAGAAAAGAAGAAGCATAAGCCATGAGCAGAAATTTAGTCAAATGTTACATTGTGCTCTGGAGAGCTCATGGCTAAGGGTTGCTGCCTTCATTGCATATATACTTATCCAAATCAAGAATTATACTTATCCAAATCAAGAATTCAACTCGTCTGCATGGCAATGAAGAGAGTGCAGCAAGCTTGAACTATGAGTGGAAAAATGTTGATAATATCCACATTATGCTTTGGAGAGGTCCATATTCACATAAAGTTTCATGGCTAAGGATTGCTGTCTTCATGGCATACCTATTGCTTGTAATAGTTTGTTTTCAAGTTTATGGTGTCGTGTTGGATTTGATTTTTGTGATGTCTTTTAAAAAAATTGGAGACTAATTGTGATTTGTCTAACTTTTATCAAAATTGAACATCTTTAATTGGCTAAACAGTCATCATATCTAGTCATTTTATTATTGCCCTTTGTCTGGCTTTGAAGTTGTCTGACTTTTAAGTTTTTGTTCCTTGAAATCTTGCTAACCATGTATATGCTCAACCCAAATCAGGTAGATACACACATACAACAGTTGGATCAATATCTGAAAAAGTTTAATGAGGAGCTCCGACGTGGTACTTTAATTTGCTCTTGCTCCTGTTTTATCCTTTTCTATTAATACATTTTCCAAGGTTTTTACCTGAAAGCTTCTACTTTTTCAACTATATGCTTGTTGCTTTTGTCTTGAACTGAATATCTTTTTAATGCACCTACTGATGGCTGCAGATAAAGAGAGTGTTCCTCCGGAGGGGATATCTAGTTCCAGTGTTGATGCTCCTGCAAAGTCTGGCAGGGGCAGCGAATCCGGTAGAGGAGGACGCAAGAAGTATCATTCTTTACTATATATATATTTTTTGTTGACTCTGGAAGTTGTGGGGTATATGCTCTGTCATTTTCTGTCTCATGACTGCTATTAAGCTCCTCGCTCCCCTGCAACGCATGCACAGTAACAAGCACATGCGCACTCGCAACCACAAGAGGTTACCCTGGAGGGCAGGGGGATGAGAGAGAGAGAGAGAGAGAGAGAGAGAGCGAGAGAGAGAAGAGAGAGAATTGAATTTATCAGCTGGAATAGTTATGGTGCTGGGAATGCAGCATTGGAGGACCCCTCATATGAAAAGGGAATGCCTTATGCATGAAGAGGACTAAGTAGTAATGTGAAAAGCACAGATTTGATGGAAAATACCTAGTTAGGATCTGTATCTCCCATATTGATTTGCATTGGTGTTGGTGGATGCACAAAGAACTAATCATTATTGGTAGTTCGCTTGAACCCTATGAAGTCAGAACATAATTTGCATAAATTGAAGCTAAAATTTTAGGCTTTACCATGGACTTTGGTGTCTGTCTCACCCAATACAGCCATACTGACACTATTTGTACATTATGCCTCATCCTTGTAAAGCGGCCTAAGCACTTGAATGAGTTGAAATGGAACTTTGTTTCTGTATGTCGTCTCCCATGCTAGTCTTTGAGGGTGAGCTAAGTGCAATGGTAAGGTATCCACTTGTGACCAGGAGGTCACGGATTCGAGGTGTGAGACAGCCTGTTGCCAAAAAGCAACACAAAGGCTACGTACCTTTGCTGAACCTCACATATGCGGAGCCTTTTGCGGGAGGATGCCCTTTATGTCTCCTATGCTTGTTGAATGAGAAAATTGGCTGGGAGTTTTAGGCCATCATAATCCTGATATTGTATTCATCTGATGGAACTGCTAATGAAGGTTGAGATTGGAACGAGATGGAAATACACTGTTCTGAGCATCATGAAGATCAATCTTTTTTTTTTATCAGATGAATCTGTTGTACTAATTGCAGTGTTTTAATAGCTTTCATGATAGTTCTTTATGAGAAAATTGTTTGTGGTAAATCTTCATCTGCACATGTCTGAGCTAGGTAGGCATGGTCAGCAATGAGAAGTGACCTTGTTTATGATGGCCATTTACTTGCACAGGACTCGCCTTGCTACTCAAGCAGCAACAGAAGCCACTAATGCAGCTTCCACAAATCCTCCCGGTATGGAGTTGGATATACCCATAGACCCTAATGAGCCCACGTACTGTTTTTGCAACCAAGTTAGCTTTGGGGAAATGGTTGCGTGCGACAATCCCGACGTATGGCATCGAGCTTCTTATTATGTTTCAGTTTTGCTTCCTCCTGCTAGTTATATCCACCATCTAGTACCTGGAAGACTTGTGGTCTTCGGAATATCTTATGTGCTTTCTTCTTCTTTCATAGTGCAAGATAGAGTGGTTCCATTATGGCTGCGTCGGACTGAAAGATGTGCCGAAAGGAAAATGGTATTGTTCGGACTGCGCAGGTATGAAGAGCCGCAGGAAAGGACGGCGATGATGACAATGATGAAGAGCTTCTATCCAATGTAATTTAGGATTTGTACATTCTGTACTAAAATCTTTAGCTGTTGCCTGTAGCTGTGGCTTTAGTTGGATGAAAATGAATCCTAACCTTGTTCTCACATTTAAAAATGCTTGTCTGAGCAATACTAGCAGACCTCGTTGTACCTTTTACCAGTGCAAAAACCAAATTTTTAACAGAAAAACCGGCTACCTTTCTCGGGTCATTCGAAGACTTTGTTCGTAAGCAACAAGAGGTACAAGAGTCCATACAATCTTATATATGAAAAACGAAAATGAGAAAGAAAATGCTATGATCTTTGTTAGTGCTTTTCAGCTAAATTTGATGAACATCTCTCTTTTTGCCCTGAAGTAGTCCAAGGTTCTCTCATATTCTGGAAGGCTTGACTTGATCACTGAAACTTGCTTAAAGTTCTCCATCCAATCATGCAAAAGAGGGAATGTTTCGGCCTTCACAAACTTCACTCCTAATATGTCTTCCATGACCGGCAAGGTGTGGGTGATCCATCCCAAGGTGACGTCCGCGAGCGACACCTCCTCGCCTCCGAAGAACTTTTTGTTTCCCCCGAGGCCGTACTCTTCTATTGTTTTGAAGGTGTCCAAGGTGAAGTTCATAGCTTTTTCTTGGTTTTCTCCGACGTTGCGAAAGAAATCCATCATGGGTATAGACTGCAACAAGTGAATAGCGCGGATTTTGTCAAAGAAAGCGCAAAAATTGAAGATTTGATTCTTATGGAAAGTCTAAGTTCATAGCATCGATCATATCTATCTTTACCTTCTCATCAATGAACTTAGCCCAGAATCGGACCACGGCCCTCTCGTGAGCATCTCGCGGAAGAAGCGGATTCTGCGCCCATCTCTCGTCGATGTACTCGACGATCACCATGGACTCTGCGACCGCTTTTCCGTTATGAACGAGCACGGGGAGCTTCTGGTGAACCGGATTGTATTGCACCAGCGACTCGCTCTTGCAGACGATATCTTCGGCCACGTACCCGTAGCTCAGACCCTTCAATTGGAGAGCCCAGATGACTCTCTGGGTGAAGGGACTCGACCATAGTCCATGTAGCGTCAGATCAGCCGCCATCGATGATGAGGAAGAGCTCCAAATTCACAGGCTATGTTGTGTTTGGCTTAACGCATGAAATTGACCTTAAATACAGGAACAACTTGCTCGCTTTTCAGAGTTCATGTACGTGGGAATCTTGAAAGGTATGAGAAGAAAGGTCAAATTTTTGCAATTGCCGATCAAGAAAAGTCCATGTGATGTCTCACGTGGTCAAAAATGGGTGGTTAAAGCTGGTCTCTTTCAGTTAATTTGGTCATTGTATATTCGGCCCGAATTCAACCCGATGAAAATAATTTTGACTGGCTCTTCTTTAACGGTAGGAATATGCATTAAAATTGTGTTTGTGATGCACTTTGTCGCGATTTGTCTTATCAAATTACATGTCTTGTCGTCAAATCACTTTATATATCTACAAGTTCAGAATGATTTTAGCATACACTGGGCAAGTTTTTCCGCGAGATAATTACCTAATCAATCCCAAAGTTATTATACAGATATCAATTCAATCGCAAAATTTTCAAATTTCGCCAATGTAATTCTAAACCTCTACATGAAATTTCAATGTACGTCTTCATGCCAATTTGTGGATTGCCACGTCGGTAACTTCTGGCGGCAATTGGCCGGGAGGATTAAATCAGAATTTCGCGCCGGCGTTTAAGATTACATTGATAAAATTGGAAAGTTTAGTAGTACCGGATTGAAATTTTTTTTTCTATTAACAGCCCTTTCTTATTTGTAAAAGGCAAAATTTTCGCTCTATGGTGGTAGTCACCCAACTATTTACCTTACTTCTTATTTCTTTTGTTCGAGTAAGTCACTATTGTTGTATTTTTTTCCAAACCTTTGACTGCCTCCGCACCCCCGCCTCTTCTATCACCGAATAGTCGTTTAGGAACCCTAGCCGGTAATCCGGGCCGTCTCTCTCTCTCTCTCTCGATGAAGCTCATCCCCCATCGTCTCACTTCGGAGGTCATATGTAGTATTCGGAGTTTCGTCTTCCATCGCTTGAATTGCCTTACTCCGCCATGAAAACTTAACGAAGTTGTCCTATAGCACTCGGATGATCATTTCTAAGTTATAGGCCGCAATATTTTTAGCAAAAAAAAAAAGAAAAAAAAAACCGCAACACAATACGCGTTCCCGCCATTTTTTTTTGCGCAAAGCATTCATCGTTTCGCCCTTCGATTGGCTCGAGAAAATCGATCTCGCCTTTCCAATTTTGACTTTTGGTGACATCCTCGCGAAAAGATTAAAGCAAATCATTGAAATGAAAACTGCATATATCCATTGTAGGAATTCACAGCATGTTATATGAGAATTGCCATACATATGGTGTGGGGGGCGGATTTCGCCAGTTTCGGCATAGGCCATAAAGATTTAGGGTGAGTTGTAATGTTTATGTAAGAATTTAGTTCTAATCCATAAATTCAAGAAAAACATATAAAAATAGGGATAAATAGAAGGGATAATTACACAAAATATCCCCCAAACTTTCGGTCAATATGCAATGTGATCCCCGCACTTTCGATTTATTCAATGTGGTTTCTGAATTTCAACCTAAATATGCAATGTGCGGTCTATGAACTTTTAATTCGCTCAATATAATCTTTAAACCTTTAGTAAATATTCAATCCGCTCATTGAATTACGATAATCTCGTCATCGGATTATCTAATCCTTGAAAAATTAAAAGTTCAGGGTCACATTGCACATCGAGAAAAAGTTTGAAAAAGTTTGGCAATCATTTGCGCCATTTTTTTCCTGAATAAAAAAAAGCGACAGATTGTTCAATTCCACACCCGGAAAAGGCAGATTTCAAACGGCCGGTACAGTTACCAAACTTAACCACCGGTTGATGTCGTCGCGTGGTATACCGTACCGTATACTCATCGTATTATTACAATCAATGCCCCCCCAAAAAAAGGAAAAAAAAATCGAAAAGAAAGCGAAAAAAAAAACTCGAAAAAAAAGAGGAAGAAGAAAGGAAGAACAAGAAGAGGGAGATCTGCAATTGCAACTCTCAGAACTTCGCAATTCCTCCCTCCGACGACGACGGCGGCGGCGGCGGCGGCGATTCTCTTCCCCACCAGATCGGAAACCATTTCTTCCCCCGAATTCTAGGGCTTCTCCTTGTCCTTCGTAGTCTTCTTCTTCTCGTTCGATCCGATTTCGAATTGTTCATCGTCTTCCGGTAATCTCAGAGATCCCGCCGTTTCTGGTGAATGCACCGTTCTGGTCCCGTCGGTCTCGGTTTCATTGCGATTGGCTGGCGGGGCGCGGTTGCCGGAGCCGCCGAGGAGCGGTTTTTGCGGAGCTTTCGGTTCGGTGGTGCTGCGGCGGCGGGGGGGCGGTCTGAGGGGGGAATCGGGATTGGGGGGTTGGTTGTTTTGAATGTGCCTCGTTAGGGTTCACGGATTCGTCGGTTTCGGATGGCCTCTGCCCAGGTGCTGCCGAGCTCGCGGAAGCAGGAGCATCTGGAAGCTGGCAAGCGCCGGGTAAATTTTTGGGGACGCGGATTTCTTCGAGGATTTCCGATCTTTTTGTTCGGTTTTTGGATTTCTGTGCCTTTCTTGAACGTTTGCATCTCCGTGATCGCGCGAGGATGCGGTGATTTTTCGATCTTGTTTTGCAAAGTGTGGCTGTTTTAATCATATTGATCCGTGCCTTGTCGATTTAGCTGATTAGACTTTAGAGTGAGAGTGTTGTTCCTGCTGAATTCTTTGACCTGAAGGATTTTTTGAAGTCATTCTGCTGCAAACAGGGAAAAAAAATGGTTTCTTCATGCATCCCTTTTGCCTTCTTCCTTCATATGTTTTGCTGGGCAACTTAATGTTAGCTGATTTTGCAGCCTTGTGTGTTTATAGTAAGCGCTTTCACTTGTTTGACTTGACTGGAATTTATGTATTCCCCCACAAGAGGCATTTTTGGATGTTCTGACTTTTTAGCAACTTAGGGTTGGAAAAAGAGGTTTCATAAGGGTGCTCTTACCAAGAGAATTCTTTTTTTTTTCCGAGATGATAAACAAGATCCCGGAAAGAAGTTTCTCTCTCTGAGGTTTTTTGTAAACGTCACGGACTTTCTGGAACATCTATCTGTACTAAATGACATGTTTTGAACTTATTGCACTTACTGTGTTTTAATTTCAAGCATGAATGTCTTTTAATGTGAACTTAACTTTCTCAGCTAGAAGAATTCCGCAAGAAAAAGGCTGCAGATCGAGCGAAAAAGGCCGCTAGTAACCAAATTAATGCTTCTGATGGTGGCCCTAATGAGAAAAAATCACTAGATGCTGAAGTTGTGCGACTTGCAGATTCTGACGCTGTCAGATCGTCTAATATACCTGGTGGAGTCGATAATCAACCTTTTGCTGCAGAGAATAACGATGATGCAAAACCATTTCAGTTTTCCCAGAGAAGCAGGGAAAGTTCTGTCAGCGACGTTCATTCCTTACCGGAGTTTTCAGTGGGTGTAAATGATGCATTCTCTAACTATCCAGCACAAACAATGGGAGAATACCAAGAACGTGAGGGCTATGGAGGCTTGGCGTCTAATGGACCGATTGGCTATAACTATGGCCAAGAGAATAATCACATGAAAAGTGATTATGGAATGTATGCTGCAACTTCTGGGTTTACATCTGACCAGTCTGATGCTTTATTCACACAAGCCAGTCAGGAGATTGGTCGCAGTTCTGGCCGCTCTAGTTTCCATGGGAAGGAAGAATCCCTGATGAAAGAAAATAGTGGGAGCTCAAATGACTTTTTATTTGCAAATCCTGGTTCTTCTGTTGTAGCAAATAGCTCTCCCCAGAATTCAGGCAGCTTTGTTTCACCAAATAATCCCAGTAATGCCAACATATTGCCTGCTGCATATACAAATTCAATATACAATGAAGGTATTCTCTTTCTGTTGTTTTATATTTGAATGTTACTGGTAGGCACTTTGAACTGTCATGCATACATCACGAGAAAAAAATCCGACACTGTTTTGTACTTTCGTCTCACAGACTCTGTGCAACCAGCTACCGACACGAAATGGTCTCCTGCTGGGAGTGGGTTGAGAGTGTTTGATACGGCACGCTTCACTGGTTCTAAGGCATCTGATTTTCAAGAAAGGAAACTTGGTAGCATCTTCAACGAGTTGCCTAGTACACAAAGTGCAACTTCTCAGATATCTGGCCATTCTTCATCTGATTTCAATTCAGATTTAAATAGTTCCTCAAACAATATTTCTCTATATTCGACAGTTAGTGAATCACATCCACAAAGATCGCGCCCGTCCTTTCTTGATTCTCTTAATGTAAATAGATCTTCACCATCACTTCCTTTCAAAAGCGTTGAACCAGAGGAGCCTGTCATGAGAAATAGCTTAAATTTTGGCAGCATTGATGCTGGAAATTCAAACCCTTTCCGTCATACAAATGATGGGAATGTAGGGCCTTTCTCCAAACCGAGAACATCGCCTGGACCTGATGTACCCATGCATTCCATTAGTTCTTCACCTTTTGCATTTAATTTAGAAAGCCGTACTAGTGAGCAAAGCATCGAGAGCAAGCCCGAGTTTTATACCTCTAAACAGAATGAAGATTTTGCTGCATTGGAACAGGTAATGTTTTAGATTGCTCAAATTTGTTGGATTCCATGGTTCAGTTCCCATCTGAGGTGCGGAAATGTGAACAACAAAACTGATTGTAGCTAAGTTTCGATCACTTGTTTGACAACATTTTGGCGATCAGGCATCCAAATTGATATGAATCAATGTCTAACCTCTCGTGGTCTTTAGGTTTAATGTACTCTAATGGTTTTTGTTTGGTTTTCTCTTTTTTGTTACAAAAAGCAAGTTTTCTTGTGTTATGTTGTCAATTCTAGAAAAAAAGGCATTTAGCAGTTGTTTCAAAGAAGATGATGACTTGTCCTTGTCCCAATAACTAGTAGATGTTTACAAAGCATGTTTTGGTTTCCCATTTCTTGTCCATTTTTAATATTTTATGTGCCACGAATTAAGAAAATTGTTTGATAGATAAATCCTCTCCAAGGCGTGTCAGTATCTGAAGAAGTACAATTCACCTCTATTATTTGTCCTATTCGGTTTCACTATTTGCTTGTTGCTGACCATATGTTGAATGTAATTCGTATTGCGGTGTGTCTTTTTCGGCAGACTATCTGTGAATTTTTCATACCAGTGCTAGTTTACTGTTAAAATTATACCTATGCGTCTCTAGTTAGGAATAATGAGAATCTATTGCTGGAAGTGTGACATGTATGTGTATAGATGATGTAGAACTTCAAATGTTAAAACCATAGAACATAGTTTTAACTGAACTCCCTTGATCATCAGCCATTTGATCGTCCAATATCATTCCCCATCTTATTATGCTGTGTGTTTGCTTTTTCACATGGGTTTGTGTCACCCGGAAATGATTATCAAAACACTTACCAAATACTTAAATTCAATCTAATTTAAGTTATGATCACTTCTTTGTAGGATTATAATTCACAAGTCTAAATAAATTTAAGGGTAGGAGTTTAATGCGATGAAACATGGTAAACCCCCTCCCCTCTATTTTATCTATTATCCTGGGGAGAGAGAAGGGGCGGGGGGCGGGGGGTTGGATGGAGAAACTACTAGGATGCTACTAGAGAGAGGGTGAAAAGGGATAAAAGGTCATTAAAATATCGGTCCAGCTCTAGCATAAGGTAGATACTTGTGTCAAGACTAAATCATTGCATTGGCATATTATGTCCTATAAGAGCCGTGAGTTTTAAACTGAACTTAGTCTTAAATTGAACTCCCTTGATCATCTGGCATATGCACACCTTATAATCTGGTGTTTTGTATTTGTTCTGTAAGAGAGATCTGGGGAATTACTTCACAGTGTTGCCACACTTCTTTTGTATGTACTTTTGTCTTACATCTTTGTAAGGTTTTACTGATATGAATCATCTCGAGCCTTGGACTAGTTGCAATTTTTGCAAGATGATGGATGGTTTTAGGTTGTGAAGATAGTATGAATCCGGTGATGTAGTGACTGCTGCTTTGGGTTGCTTGACTTTGTGTCAGGTGGCTTGTTGCTTGTTTTATTTATTATCTAACTTTCTGGTACTTTGTTGTTTATCAATGTTTATTTATCTTCCTGTACCTTAGTCTTCCTATTTACTCACATAATTCAGAACAGTTGTCAATATCATTTTTCTTTCTGCATTTTTTAATGTGTTTTTGGTATCACATGCTGGGTCACTTCATGTCGACAAACTTCAGCAAAAAACAAAAAATGACATGAACCTGGACTAAGATATTGCTTGTGAGAACTTGACAATATGTTAACAGTTAACCTGTCAAGTTGCATGCCTAGACTTTTTAAGGTGGCATTTCTCTTGACTAGGTTATGTTTCCATTATTTCTGCCTATAAAAAATTTAGAAAGAAGAATTGAAAGAATGTGTCAAAATTTCTTAATTTATATAGTTGAGGATATCTGCTTTTGAATAGAGTGAAGGAAGGAGAGAGTTTTTAGACGTCAGGCTTTTGCATGAACACGCAAAACCATGAAATGTAACAAGTGATTGGAAAAGTTCATTTTTTCTTTTGTTAGGATAAATACTTATTTGAATTTAATTAATGTGATACCTTTTACCTATTCAATGCAGCATATTGAAGATTTGACGCAAGAAAAATTTTCCTTGCAACGAGCTCTCGAGGCTTCAAGGGCTTTGGCAGAGTCCTTAGCAGCCGACAATTCTTCTTTGACAGACAGTTACAACCAACAGGTTCTCTTAAATAGCAGTGATAAATATATCAATTCTTACCACTTTGATGCTTATGTGTCTTCTTGTTTGGTTATTTCTTGGTAGTTTATTATTTTCTGCAATATTTATTTTTTTCTAATGTTGATAGTTGGCCTATGGCATGTTAGGATTTTATTGCAACGGGAAGAGACAGGTGTTAAAGATGTATTAAGTAATCTCATTTTATTTTCCTTTGGTCTCTTTAAGTGCGAAAGGAAGAGAAAAAAGGAAAGCGAGGGGGGGGGGGTGATAGAATTAGTTACGACTTAAAGATCTATATCTTGGATTTGCTAAAGTTTAGGATCCCGACGATGCTCTTTGCTTACACCATGCCAAATAGGTGTAGGATAAAATAATGAAGATACATTTTTACATTCATGGACATCTTGGTATGCTATGCGAATAATGTATATGTGAAACAATCAACTGATATGAAAATGAAGATTAGCTTGGTGACAAAGGCACTTGGCCTTTCTGGCGAATGGAAAATAACAAATTTAAATCGCAAGCCCTTTGCTTTTTTATAGTTGCTTAGTACATTTCCTAATTTGTGTGGGAAAGTGGAGTTATACATGTACTGATTTGTTGGGATATTAAGCTAAGAGTTCTTATTAAATGCTTGGTTGTATAATTGTGATGACTGCTTAATTGAGTGCTAATTGTCTGGTGCTCTACTAGCTAATCTACAAGGTGTCACATTCGAGGAACTGTTTCATTCTTCTCCTTCTTAAAACATGATGCTTGATGTTTTAAATTATGGTGAGTTTGATTTATTTGTTATTTTGTGTTCTTTCTTGTATGCCAGAGAAGTGTTGTCAACCAACTAAAAGCTGATATGGAACAGTTACAGGAGGAGATTAATGCACGACTGGTAGGGACCCGTATTTTTGTCCTTTGTTTGCTGTTACAAAAAATCTGTCATTAGTATTTCTTTTGCGTAATTTAAGTTTCTGTAAAGTTATGTACTTATACACTTACACAATGCCATGATTCAAAAGTTTACTGGTTGTTGACTTTTATCATGCATTAATTGCATGTACACGTGATGCCTGATGTTGATTTGATTTCAGCCATAACGTAGATCGGAATGCTGTTGAAGGTGATTTGGTTTGATGTGTTATCTTAATAGGAGATGATGAATCTCATTGATTCAGTATAGGCCCGCAGTGAGCTAATAGAAAAACTGAGAAGAGCATAAAAGAAATGGATATCAGCGTTGTTTCTAATCCATGACACAGTTTGTAAGGATTCACATGAACAGCACTTCTCTGTAACTTAATCATGCAAAGGAGGCTATCTCTCTATCTCAATACATCAACTCCTGTTGCATAACTTGTCAGACATGTATAATTTATGTTTCTAAAAAATTCTTGTGGATGTGCATATGCATGCGATTTAAAATGCCAGCGATCTTGCAAGTCAACCTTAAAAACATGCACTTGCGAGTGTTGCTGACATCCTGCAGTTTTTTTTGGTGGAGGTATCCTGAGCCAGAGTGAGCTATAACTGGACTTTTGATAACTTGTTGGGTCGAATATGGACTTTAGGAAGAGATGCATGCCTCCGACAGGATTTTCTTTGACTGTAGGGTTTGTCAATGGTAATCAAGAGGGGTGACAAAAACCTATGTGTTGCAGATATGTTGCAACATGCAATTATGTATATACCCGACTTACATTTCACTTTAGAAATGGTTCAGCTAATGACCTGTTATTTCACTGAGGAAGTCCTCAGTGAAGTAACTATTTATGGTTGTCCTCAGTTACATTTCTGAATGGTTTACTGATGATAGTCATATCAAGTGAACATTGTGGTTTTGACTGTTATATTGTTTGAGATAAGTATTTTTACATTGGCGAGGGAAAGTTCACTGTAGAGCACCAAAGGGGTGATACTCATATAATTAAAAAAGGAGCTCCAAGAAGAGCTCGTTTACCAAAGAAAGCATTTGCAACTCTTCCACTAACCAAAAGTGTTAGATTTTGAACTAGTCAAAATAAATAACAATAAATTTAAAACTCCTTTTCCCTGAATGCATATATTCTCATCTCAGCACGTTGGATTACTTTTTGAAGGACCGGCAAAGAGTACTATTACTGGCATATAACTCGTCAACTCTTAGAAATTCCATGACTCTGGACTCAATTAATTTTTTTCTTGCTGTGTTTATTTACTCACTTACTGTTTTTATATGGTTGCCCAACTATACGTAGACCAGGCAGTTTCGTTGCATAATTCTCTGCTAATATTTCCAATGTTATGGCTGATTCACGAGCAACTTCTCTTCATGCATTTGCTAGGTGGAGCTTGAGGCTATCAAACATGAATATAACAATGCACAATTAGAATGTAATGCAGCTGATGAACGGGCCAAACTATTGGCTTCCGAAGTTATTGGCTTAGAAGAGAAGGTAAGATGCTTGCAGTGGAAGCAAATTTCCTCCCAATCGTTATTTGGTGTCAGAAGTGTCTAGTATGAGCTTAATTATTTTTTTACCTTCGATAAGATAAGCCACGAGACATTTGGAGGATTTATATTTTACTTAAAGCATGTATCCAAAAAGAAGTGTAAAATGTAGCAGTTGAGAAGAGTGGTTTTCTTTTCACTAGTAGACCTATTTTTTTTCTCTGAATCTTTTATGATATATCTTCGTCATTGTTTGGGGTTTGCAAAGTTGCCTTCATTTTTTTGGGCCCATTTTGTCTGGTGATTTGGGTGTACTTGCTGTCAGGACCTTATAGTGATTTTGCTTGCTACATTAATATTTCAGGTAATTCGTGCGTACTTAGCAAATTTTGATCTAAGTGGGCCATCTTTTTTCCCCCCTCTGAATTGATGAAAATTTTAATGTGTTGTGACAGTGTCTGTGCTAATGATATGATACATAGTCGATAATTAGATTGAATTGCAGTTTCTTACCATGTGAATGGCAGTTTCTTGTTGAATGTACATGCCTTTCCGTGTGTTTGGTTACCCCTCAATGAATATATTTCTTAACTGATTGTAGGCTCTCAGGTTGAGGTCCAGTGAGTTAAAGCTGGAAAGGCAATTGGAAAATTTACAAGCAGAAATTTCTACCTACAAGTATGCATCACTTTCATGCACACAACAGCAATTTTTTTTATTACATCTGCATACTTGAATTGCTGATTTGTCCTGCGAGAACTTTTTTTTTAGCTTTTCCTTATTCTAAGAAGTGTACTTTAAGGATGTCTGCAATTGTTGCTGGACGAGGTGAACATTTGTCTATCAAGTCTTATGCGCGTAACTCTGGCTATCATTTAAAATGTTTATGAGCTATCGAATTGACATTTCTAGTGCATGTTCTGAGAGAGGGAGGGAGGGAGAGCAGGAGAGAGAGATAATTTGAAGCTATTCATGGGGTTAGCTAACTGCCAGCTTCTTTTTAAGTCAACCATGGGGATGTCTTGCAAAGGATGGTGGTCCATAAGCTGATTAGTGAATACTTTATGATTGCATTTTCATTGATGGTGGAGTTCTCTCTAATTCCGTAATATAGTTCTCTCTGTTGGCTGCAATTCCATCGTTTGAGTCACTCAAAAATAACCTGATGATTTAATTGATGACCGCAGTGTTGTACTGTTTTGCTAATTTCTGATCTTTGGGTTATAGTGTATGGTTTAAAAATAACACTGAAAAACTGACTTATCACGAGATGTTTAGGATATATTTCATTTGAAGAAAGCTTAGTTATGCTAGAGGGGTCACGGTGTTGAGATATTCTTGTAGGAGTTGTCAAGTTGTCAAGGCAGAAGGGGTTTTGTAAAATTTCCTGAGAGGTCACGGTTAAATTTTTATTAAAGTTTAAGCTAATATATGAAGGCGTATTAAATATTTAAATGTTGCAACTCTCCCCTTCAGGGATAGGTTTGGACTGAGATTGAAGTGCGTGAAATAACTATAGAGAGGAAAATAAGTGGCTTCAAAAGTTGTGAATGCATGACCTCTTGCTTTGTGCTATTTTAAATTTTGCGGGGCTTCCAACTGTTCTGAAAGCTTAAATTGTTATATGAAGACATTTAAAATTTAAATGTTGCAGTGTGCGTCTTTCTGAAAGAATGCCAATTCTAATGGTCATAATTGCTGATTATGCAATCAAATATCAGCAAGAAGACTCGTGGTTGGACCAACTTGATGAGAGCTCTGTGCATAGCAATTATTAGTTCTCCTGTGAGAAACAGGAGATGCTCGAAAATGTTTTATCTCTTTCTTGGGTTGATTTGAGGGAAGATATATGCTATTTATTGGAGTTGATGTCTGCATGCATTATCTTGATAATGATTGATTATTTTGACTGTAGCTGTTATTAATGCGATGCAGAAAGAAAGTATCTAGCCTAGAAAAAGATCGTCAGGACCTCCAGTCCACCGTTAGTGCTCTTCAAGAAGGTATGTGTTGACTACGTGTCAATCTATTTGATATGTTTATGTAATAATATTAGTTTTTTATTTATATTAGCATGCTAACATCCTCTATCAAGAAGGCAATTGATGAAAAAAAAATAAAATCTGGGGATCCAAGATGGATATACTCCCTTTGGTCAAGTCAACCTCATCAACAACAATTTACAGCTTCAAATAAGAAAACATATTATTTTCAGTTAGAATAATTACTATGCCTAGACTTCCTTTAGAACCTAAATGGAAATATATCTTTTCTTCCAATATATATTTTTTGAATACGATTTTGCTTTCATGCTGGATTTTGTTGTTCTTATTCCTGATGGTATATGAAAGATGAATCTTCCACTTACTTGGGAAAGCGATTTAGTGGTACATGACGAAATTTTGGAACTCACGCTGGACCGTAATAGTGGCCCACTTATAAGTAAACCAGAAGCTTAGTGTAATGAGTAAAAACGCATTAAAAGGAAGACTAATCAATGTCGGTACTTATAGGAGTAAGAACTTTTATTGTGGCATAGGGGTGATGTGGGTACATTTCTAAATTTTTAGTTGTTAAAAGGTACCCTAAAGGATAAGCCAATAAGTTCAGTGAGGCTACATGAGTATAACACGCATTGAAATCTCATAGACAAACGGTATGCACACGTCTTCTCACGTCTAAACCAGAATAAGAACAACACATGGAAGAGGCCAAGGGGATCCTCGAACGTGAAATAAATCTAGAGCAAAAAGGCTGAAGCTCAGTGTGCTTGATTTATAGGTGGTGGTTTTTTCTCAAAGTAGTTCCTAATTTCCTGCGTTTATTATAATGTAGGCAACATAAAAGAGTTCTAATGGATCTAACAGTTGTACCTGATCTGCCTGTTAATTGTGCATTCGTCATCTTTCTACTAATATCCATTATGTTTGGTACAGAAAAGAAGCTTTTGCAGTCAAAGTTACGGAAAGCTTCAGCTGGTAGGGTTTCTGGTGATTTAAGCAAGAGCGTTGCCAGTAGTAGAAAAGACATATCCACCTCAACTGATGACCTTGGTAAGGGTGGTCCTCTGATTTTCTTATGCTACTATTAAATGTCCACATATAACTATTTCTTTCCGGGGGAGGAGAGACAACTGATTTTCTACGTGTGGTACACTTGCGAGCGAGAGAGTTGAGTTGTCCACTTTGACTTTTCATTCTGGCCTCTCTCCCACGTTGGTTTCATCATGAAAAGGTTGTTGATGTACATGGAATCAAATAATTTCGAATTGCTCTATGTAGAGTTTAGCCTTAAATTTTACTGAATTCGTCCACATTCTATTGAATTTGTTGTAAATGCAGATGTTATCTCAGAAAGTCGCATCCAGCATACAGAACATGACAGGTCTCTCTCTGGCTTTGATACATCTAGTCCCCTGTTGTCTGAAGATGTTCAGTTAAATATCGAAGCTTCGTCTGTATATATACCTGCTGATCAGATGAGAATGATCGTAAACATCAATACAGTAATATCAGAGGTATAAACTTCTCTAGTCCTTATCGTCAACTTCCAGGTTTCTTGCCCTTGACTTAGTCTTTTGTTTAAGATTTTCACTTACACCTCTTGGCTCTCGTGAGTTGTTGGTATCTGTTAACTGTGGGTTATTAATGTGATATTGCTCTTTGCAGTTAGCATTAGAGAAAGAAGAGTTACTGAAGGCGTTGGCGTCTGAAACATCTGAAAATACCAAACTTAAGGTAGTTTTGTCTGACTTGTATCATCTGTAATCCCACTTCAGTCTGTCTTGATAACAATCTTACTGCAGAGTTTCCAGGTTCTCCTGGGTCAGCAGTCGCTCATTCTCTTCCTCGACTTGGAAGGCTTAGTGCCCATGTGAAGGAATGCACTAGTTCTGTCAATAAGACTTCACTTGTTATTTGATATAGTTTTTAAAAGGTTTGACCTCAAATAGATATCCATTGATGGACCCTGTGTCTTTTGTTTGTTCAACCTAATAATGAAGTTTTGCAACTTCAGAATCTAGTATGTTGAGAATTTAGATGGTGCATGCGTAATAACATGCCCTATTATGCTGCATCTTTCTGTTACAAAGTCATGCTCACAATCATTAGTTTTTTTTTTATGACACGGCATTTCATCTTTTTCAACCAGATGAGTTGAATTTTTTTCCTCATGAAATATGATGTCTCATGTGTCCCCCATATTGAAAATTAAATTCTAATTCTTTGTTTTTTTTATCTTGTGTGACTGAAGGCCTTGAATGAAGAGTTATCTCGCAAACTCGAAATCCAGACTCAGAGATTAGAACTTTTGACTGCTCAGAGCATGGTCCATGACAACCTGCCATCAACCAAGCTACCTGATTTTCACAATATGCAAGAGAATACTGCATATGCAGATGAGGGCGATGAGGTACTCCGTGTGTGTCTGCGCGCATGCGCGCATGCCTGCGTGCGTGCCTGCATGTGTGCATGTGCATGTGCGTGCGTGTGCGTGCGTGCATGTGTGTGAAGCGTGTGCACGTGGGTGTGGGTGCAGGGTTGGTATACCTGTTTTTGTGTGCATTTCTGTGAGCATGTGTGCCCATAATGATATGGACACCTTTGTGTGTCGTCACTTGTAATTAATGGCACTAAAATAAGAGAAATTCCAAATGATATCCTGCCTATTCAAGATAAACATCCCGTTTGCCTATGACGTCCTCATCTAATTTCCTTCTGGTCTTGTCCAGGTTAATAAAAATTGTCACTTTCTAGCAAGTTGGTTTTTAGTCTTCAAAATTTGATTTTTGATGTATTCCTCTTTCGGAGATTTTTATTTAGATTATAATGTTATTCAATTGGTTATACTTAAAAAAAAACAGTTCCTGTTTTGTATAATCTGAACTATAAGTCTTCATTCCTTTTTATGTGTCTTCTAATATTTCCTTCGGTTATAGGACTATTAGGTTCACCGAATATTTCTATGTCTAGCCTCTTCAAATAATTTAATTGAACTTTCCTTGCAAGTTAAGGGTTCTAAACTTTTGACATGAGAAATGGAGTGCTGTGGGAAGTAGGTGGATAGACTTTTTAAAAATAGAGAGAGAGGATAGGTTTTAGTATTTATTCTCAGGATTTAGAACGATTGCGAGATATCTGCTGAGCTAACCTCTATTTTGCTTTCTAGGTGGTCGAGAGGGTGTTGGGATGGATAATGAAGCTTTTCCCTGGGGGCCCTTCAAGAAGAAGAACCAGCAAGCTCCTTTGATACCTGGATGCGAGGATCCCTTTGATGACGAAACTGTAGGAACCCAAGCAGCGTCTCTCTTTTGGCGATTCATCGCAGGCCGTTTTCTGTATATCCGAGTCGTTAATACAATCCATTCTTTATGGTGAGCAAAAGGCCTTCCAAATAGCTAGGCCAATTTGGTTTTCATTTAATTTGTTTTTTCTTTTGGGCATAAGTCAAGAGAGAAATTCTTTCTTTGTGCTCTGTTGGGATATCAAAATTTTGGTGGGAGAAAGCATTCGGCATGGAAACATTGAATGGGGATATAGAGTCAAAACTGGGAATAATGTATCAATTCTGTTGTCTTATAATGGTCTGCAGCCCATTTTTGCGACATGTGGGTTGTATAACTTTGGGGTCAAAATTTCAGGAAATGAGATATGAAGTTTGCCGGAGATCTGCAGATTTCTCTCTTTTATTGTACTTTTCTTGTTATGTCTTGCAAGAGCAATCGCCGGTGCATGATCGATCCTTTACCGTTTTATCAACTTAGTTAAAGAGAAACCTGCATAGTTTCCAGGTTTTTCCACGAGGTAACTTGACACGTCATCCTGCAAAAATCATTATGCTCGCTGCATTTGGTCTGACATATGATAAAATAGGATAAGAAATATGCGTGGATTTTTTGTATCATATATCTTGTTTGGCAGGTGATTTAGACACGACCAATATTAGGGTTGAATGAACAGTGTAATGTTTGGAACGAAAGGGAGAAAAACCTTTTGTTTACGGTGGACCCAAATAACCGACTGCCTGTGCGGGTTGCATTTCCGACGGCAACCTCTATGCTTGGCGACCACCGCGACGGGAGTTGACCTAACCATGGTGGCCATTGCTGGGTCGGTGCCGGAGCACAATGATGATGGTCTGATGTTGAGAGAGGGAAACTCTGAGGCGAGAACCGTCTCATGGTCGCCTGAAAAATGTGATCATTGAGTAGTGCTCGATAGCACGTGGTCGGACATGCTAAGATCTACCCGATAATTGCGTGCAATTGAGAGAGGGAACTCTTTAAGCAACCACCACACCAGGGTCGCCTGAGGTTGGCGTCCAGGGCGAAGGAGGTCGACGGTAGTGCCAGGGCGAAGGAGGTCGACGGCAGTGCCATGGCGACGTAGTTGAGTAGGGGAGTAGAAACGAATGACCTGTATATTGCGTCCTCTTATATGGAAAATCAAAATCTAGTACATAAGATACATAAAGTATCAATGTTACTAACAGCATAAGTCACTCTGGCTTTGGATAATTTATTATAATTTGGTTTTGAAGTAGACGAGAGATCTATGTTTTATTTATTTCGCAGAAAATAAATGATATAGAAATATTTACTAAAAATAATTAATTATATCATTTATGATTAAATGAAGAATAATTTTACCGTTTGCAAAAATATTTAGACAAAAATTATTATCAATAATTTTAAAAAATATTTATTAAATCATTTTTAAAAAAATAAATGGACCCTTAACATAGAATTGTGTCAATTGCATTGACACTAGAAAATCACCCCATTTATTTTATTTTGGGAAAATGACACAAATGATTATTGAATTTTGGTCAAATATGCAATGTGATCTATAAATTTTAAATTTTTTCAATGTGGTCGTTGAACTTCAGTCCAATGTGCAATGTAGCCCTTGAACTTTCAATTTATTCGATGTGATCATTGAAATTTTGATGCATGTTCAATATAGTCTTAAACTATATAACATGAACTTGAATCAATAAAAAGATAACATTGAGCATTTTCAAATAGTCCAGAAATTAAATTGAATATATACCAAAATTTTATAGATCGTATTAAACAAATTAAAAGTTCAATGACGACATTACACGTTATATCAAAATTCATAAACTATTTGTTAGGGATGATCGGTTTCCGATCCAGTCCGATTCCCGAGCGGTCCAGTGAAATCGGTCCAGAAAGATCAAGCTCTGACAACCAGGATCAAGGGAAATACGGTGATGGGTTTTACCTCATATAATGACGAGAGCACATGAACTTTGGATCCACCTGCATTTCCATTCTCCGAAGCATCTGCACCCAAAAAGAAAAAGAGAATAAAAAGGTCAAAACTTTACCGATAACAAGCACCAAAAAAGTTAAAAAAAAGAAAAAAAAAAGGAAGGCAAAGACCATAGGATATGTCACCTAATTTCTCGTCAGTAGAAGAGCCGCGGCAAGAATTTATGGGCGCCAATGGGACCGAGGGGCCAAGAGCATTTGCCGTGCATTTTATAAATAAAAAAAAATTGAAAATTTAGATTATTAGGTTTATATCTAAAAATGTAAAAAAAATAAAAATACAAATCAATCCGGTTTTCCTTGAAATCGGAAACCGGACCGACACCCAAGACCGGATCGGTCCGATTCCATCGGTCCGTCTTGTCATACGCGTCATTATCCGCTTTGCTCTTACCCGCTGAAAAAGCTAACCGTGCCGTCATGCAGAGGAAAACATCTTATGCTTGTGGCTCTCGCGCGCGCGCTCTCTCTCTCTCTCTCTCTCTCGTCGAGCTTCTCCGGAGCGACCGCTTGCTCGAGCGACGGCAACGGCGACGGCGACGGCGACGGCGATGTCGATATCTCCTGCGATCACCGCTCTCTCCCGGCTCTCCCCTTCTCTCTCCGTTCGCTCCTCCTCCTCCTCCTCCTCCTCCAAAGGTACTTTTTTACTTCCCCTTTCCAAGCTTTCCCAGACTTTCTCTTCTCCCCGAGCTGTGCGCGGGGGAGACGTCGGTCATTCTCAGTTTCCTCTTCCAGAGGCGAGGTCCGGCTCGGCGCCGGTGAAGCTGAGATCCGACTGGCGGGAGCGGTCCAGGCCCATCCCTCCGGGAGGCACTTATCCCGCCAAAGACCATTGCAGGTGAACCCGAGCTCGATGCGCGCTTTTCTTTGCCTCGGTTTCGAACGCGAGGAACGATTTCGATGAGCTCGCGTTTTTCGGGCTTTGATTTTTTGTTTTGTTTTTTTTATGGTTTCGACCAGCCGGTGCGGGTTGTGCGACACGTACTACATAGCGCACGTGAAGAGCGCCTGCGCCTTCCTCGGAGATGGCATGTCTAAGATCGAGGTAAGTCGTTTTTGGTTGTTTGGATTTTGTCCGAATAGAGAAATGGTGCTGCGCTTTTCAGAATTGTTGGGTCGAGATTAGTGGGCGCTTAATATGCTGTGAAATTTTGATTGATGAGGTTCTTATCCGTTAGGTAGATGGATCCCATCTCCTTTTGTATCTCCTAAAGTGCGGAGCTTGATTATTTTGTGTATCGAATGTAGGAACTCGAGCCTCGTGTCCACGGTAGGGGGAGGAAAACAGATTCCTTGGACGAGACATATCTAGGGGTCTACGATGATCTGCTGTATGCTCGAAAAACTCAGCCTGTGGAAGGTAAATCTTTGTGAATTTTATAACTGATGTCTGTGGTTTTTAGTTCCATATGGCATTTTTGGGTCAAGAAGTGGCTAGGCACACTATTGATTCCAAAAGGACACTGGATTTGCTGCTGTCTATTTAGCATACTTATTTGTGTCAATGGCAACGGTAGAGGTTTAGGCTAATTAGGAATGCTGAAAAAGTTGACGAGAGATTGGTTGTCCAAGTCGAATATCTCGCTTACTGTTATAATCCTTGCAACTTGATGATGGGTCTGTCATTGCTTCCCATTTTTTGGTTTTTGTCTGATAGGCAATTGTCGTGTATCTGAAGATTTTGTCATTAATTTTTGCTTCTGCCGTATTCTTTTGTCACTAACAGTGTATGAGATGGAGGAATTCAAAGAAGAGGAGGGTTGAATATGGAAGTGAAGCAGATGGTTTTTCCTTGCTTATTTAAGCAAGTGAAAGTGGAGTAGACAATTAGGAGGGAGAATAAATCCTTCGGGCCGGTTACTTTATTCTCTCCATAAGTAGAGAAAGTTTAAGCAACTTGACAAATTTTTGACAAATTTTTTCCCATGATGATCTTTGAATTGCCCCTCTTAATTTTTTTGGCATTTGAACAGCAAGGGTTTGTTTAGGAGATCCTTTGAAAAGCACTTCTTTACTTTCTCTCCAAGTTTTACTTTCCTACCAAAATGAAAAGAAGAACCAAAAAGAAAATGAAAATTTTTTAATGACTCTGAAGGTCAATTTTAACATGTTTGCAAAGTTCTAGGGGTTGAAGCACAATTTTGAATGCTAGAGGAAACAGCGAAAGCCTCTGGTTGACTGCTTTTGTTGCTTCAGCTAAATGATATCATGGTAATGCCTCGATTAAACGCCCTGAGATTCAGTTTCACCCTCTTGAGTTTGGGTAATAATAGAATTATTTGTACGAAAAATAAGTTATGGTACTTTATGTCTCGTAGCAACTTCTATTTATTTTCATTCCACCATTAGCAACTTCCATGCCAGCGAAATATCATTTTTTGTCTTTTCTCGGTTTTAGTCACTCCTTTCATGTAATGGTTTGTGTTTGGAGCTAGGACTTAAGCTGAGACATAGTCTCCAAGAAACCTAGTCCTGGTTGCCATGACATTTTGTAAACCATATATTGTGATACTTCTTGCCTTGTAAATCTAAATGCCTTATCAGCAATGCAAAACATGGCTGAGTTGGGCATTCTTGCAATCTTTTTGACAAGGGTTATTTTGGATAACAAATGCATCAGCCATTACAGAATATTAAAAAGCTAATCTTTCTGTATATATTTTGCTGGGCGGTAGGAGCGCAGTGGACTGGGGTTGTGACGACAATAGCCATGGAAATGCTTAAATCAGGCAGGGTGGAGGCTGTCATTTGTGTGCAGAGGTAACATTTTGTTCCAATCATTGATGGCTATCTATCTGCTTGTTGACCTTCTAAAGCCCATTTTTAACGTGTTTAACACGATTTTTATGTAATATCAGTGATCCAGATGACAGGCTTTCTCCAAGGCCTATTTTGGCAAGGTCTGTTTGTAGACTGTTTTTCTGATTCATAATTTATTAGTTGGATTTCCCCTTTCATGTGTTTCTAGATGTCATATTTGCCTTTTCTTTCTGTCATTACTTTCTTTGTACAGGACACCTGAAGAAGTTCTAGCTGCCAAAGGTGTTAAGCCAACATTGTCTCCTAATCTGAATACTCTTGCTCTTGTCGAGGTTAGTATTTTTGCCTTTTAGTGCAAAATAGTTACCGACCATGCACATGCTTTCTGTTTTCCCCCTTTCAATTAACATAGCTGCTGTTCTCAGAGAAGCACATCCTCCTCCTTTCGTTCTGTCCATAATGTCAAGCTTAAAGATAAAAGATGCTAATGATGCGCCTCAATGTATTAGACCTGGAGCTTGGTTGTTAAAAATAAGAGTCAGTGGAAATTTTGATGTTGATCGTGCTTTTTGGAAACACTGGCCGGAAGTGAAATTTAGTTATTGGTCAATACGGTGGTTGCAAAGTTAAAATACATTTACCAAGTCCTCCTTAGGATGGTTAGGTTTTCAGTAATATCGTGGGAAGTGCCTGCATTAAGGTTTTAGAGATCGGTACATATAGGCTGTTATGCAATGGAACTGTCAGAGGCCAATATCTCAATGGCAATGAAATTTAAAGTGCCCACAAGGCCCATAACAGCTTTCATTAATGTGGCACTGACACTGTAAGGGGTCATTTCTGAATGGACAGAGCCCTCTACTTGTATCTAACATTATGATTTTTCCAATTTCCTAATTTTTAAGATCAAGCTGACATTGTTCATCTTTCTTTTTTCATTTGCAAGAGTCAAGAGATAGCTGAACATTTTAAAACTAAAACTCCAGTAGCAGCCAGCAACCTGCCATTCTGGATCTTCAGTGGTTGAGAATTTCAGCTGAATGTAATGAGATAGTCTCTGCCATGGAATTAAGTCATGATTCCACGTGAACGAGACTGAAATAATTTGACATGCCAGCTTTTGATTATGTTCTGAGGAAATACTGTTATAGTCCATGCAAGCAAAAATTAAAGGAAGAGTCTCTTATTGAAGAGCTAATCTTCATTCCTAAATCCTAACATGATACTTTCAGTGATGCTGTGACATTATTTCTTTGTGCTGCCGTGAAAGGAAGATTAGAATCTAATCAGTTAGAGATAACTATATGGCAATTTGCTGGCTGGTGTATAGGCACTGGTTATCCTTATTCACATATTACATCTGATTTGTTGACTGCTCTGTCTATGAGATTTACATTCCGTTACTGAATGATTCAGTAGATTATCTGAAACATTTTCATTCTATAATAGTTTTAACTGACAGAATCATAATTTTATCCATTAAACAGGCCGCTGGTGTGAAGCGTCTCCTTTTTTGTGGTGTGGGTTGTCAAGTGCAAGGTTTGATTTGTATTATTGCTTGATAGTTGCTAGATTCTGTCTTTATTACATTGTAACTGGTATTATTGTAATGCAGATTGATTTCTTAAACTGCAGCCTTAAGATCTGTGGAGCACCACCTAAACTTGGACAAACTGTATGTACTGGGCACAAATTGTGGTAAGCAGTGAAAGCTCTCTTTGTTCTATGCTTCTGTCAAGGTTCTACTTTGAAGTTCATTAAAAACTGAAATGCTTTGTCAAATTCTTTGTGACATCTCACTATCTTGCAGTGTATGCTACTAATTTGGGTGAAGTAGCCCATTCATTTAAAAAAAAGGGATAAGTGCACTACAAGTCCTAAAACTTGTCACAAAAGTGCATTTGGGTCCTAAAACTTGCAAAAAGTTCATTTGAGTCCTAAAACTTGTCAAAATGGTTCATTTGAGTTCTAAAGTTAACACCGTTAGATTTACTAACGGAAAACGCTGACGTGTCATTTTTTTATTATTTTTCTTGAGACACGTGGCGCCACGTCAGCAAAAATAAAAATAAAAATAGAAAAAGCTGTAAAAAAACAAAAAAAAACCAAAAAAAGAAAAACAGAACTGGCGGTGGCCAAGCCTGGCGGCCACCGCCGGTGGCTGTCACCACAGCCACCAGGAAGGACCGGCGGAGGTCGCCTGGGCCTTCCCGAAGCCCGGCAACCCTCGCCGGCCCCGGGTGAGTCCCCGGCGACTCACCCAGGGCCGGCGGAGGTCTCTGGGCTTCCAACCCTCGCTAGGGACTCGCCCGGGACCGGTGGAGGTCGCCTGGGCCTTCCCGAAGCTTGATGACCTCCGCCTGCCCCGGGCGAGTTCCCGGCGAGGGCCGGTGACCCTCAATCTGGGGGAGGGTGCGACCCTTGCCCCAGATCTGAGCGAGGGTCGCCGGGCTTTGGGAAGGCCCAGGCGACATCCGCTGGTCCTTCCCGGTGGCTGTGGCGGTGGCCGCCGGGCTTGGCCACTACCAGTTCTGTTTTTTTTTTTCCTGTTTTTTGTTTTTTTACAGCTTTTTCTATTTTTATTTTTATTTTTGCTGACGTGGCGCCACGTGTCTCAAGAAAAATAATAAAAAATGACACGTCAGTGTTTTCCGTTAGTAAATCTAACGGTGTTAACTTTAGGACTCAAATGAACCATTTTGACAAGTTTTAGGACTCAAATGAACTTTTTGCAAGTTTTAGGACTCAAATGTACTTTTGTGACAAGTTTTAGGACTTGTGGTGCACTTGTCCCTAAAAAAAAATTTATTACTTCTTGTACCTGGTCTCCTGTGATGCCGTATTTTAAGAGGCTTGCACATATATAAAGTTGTCGTGTTTTATCTCTACGTGTCATCAAAATATGTCGGAATTTTTCTACACAATTTGTGGACATATCAATTCTGTTAGCACTGACAGATCTGAATGACAGTGGATAATGGAACTCGAGAAGGTCTAGATAAGTTTTTGAAGGCTGCAAGCAGTGAACCCGAAACAGTGCTTCATTACGAGTTTATGCAAGATTACAAGGTTTGCATGGAACTGTTCCACCTCTTCTAATGCCTTTCCTGTTTGTTTCTGAATGAATTCAACAATCAATTAGTAGCATTGAGGATTTATTTAGGTCTTATCCTCATCAGATGTACCGTGATAGACATAATCTTGAGATTTCTTGGCTTTATCCGTACTTAGCTGCAGGTGTGGGCCTAATGAACTACTCATAGCTTAATGTCCACGACAGCCGCTTGCATGCTCTTTTCTTGGTTCCGTTCCTTTAATTGTGTCATTCAATGGAACGACAGATTGTATAGCTTGAATACTTGCCTTAAAACAGTTAGTTAAATTATCAGTTTTTGAAAAAGAACTCAAAGTAGTGAGAAAAATTGGCAAGGGTTGCTTTTAGATCTCAAGCCTGGCGCTAACAACCACATGACATTACTTTGGTTCATAGTTTGTTTATCGCAAATACATGGAATCTCTGTGGCACTGATAGAAAATGCATTTTTCTGAATAAAATGTTTCCTAAAAGCCTGTGGCATACTCTGTGTGAGTGTGATCGATGCAGATGCACTACCAGTTCCACTTCTTGTAAAGCATCTAGGTATCTGATGATCGGTTATTTTCTGGTAGGTCCATTTGAAGCATCTGGATGGTCATATTGAAGAGGTAGTGTGGTCTGTATGCTTCCAGCTTATCCTGGCTTTTATGAATCAAGCTGCTTCATCCTCTCATCAGTGTTTAATGAACAGGTCCCTTATTTTTGCCTACCAGCAAACGACTTGGTTGATGTTATTGCTCCTTCTTGCTATAGGTAATGATTCTGGTGCTTTATTTTCTCATACTGCACCTTCAAGTGTATTCTAGTCAAACTGTGACATGCCACTAAAATTGCTATCCTGTCTGAACTGGGCCAAGTGGCCCTTCGAGAGCAGGACTGCATTCTTTTTGATTTGCTTACAGTTTCTCTATCAATTATTTTTCGGTTGCATGATCGTTTAAATGTGTTGAATGTTGCGATTACTTATGCTCTTACAATGTGATTTGTGTTCTAACTTTAGATGTTTCTCATGTCTTACAGCTGCTTTGACTATACAAATGCTTTAGCGGTGAGTTTTCCTCCGCCTGCTCTTATGCAAGTTTGTTTAGTAGATGCTAATTTTGACTGCTTACAGTATCATCTGCATTTTCTTTTTGGTGATTTGGATATTCCTTTATGCCTAGTCAAACAACCATTGGGCATGAAGTTCTATCAACATCTCTAAACGGGACCTGTAGTTTCTATCTCATGGAGTCTAGTAGCTGGTAACTTAATACGGTCAAACAAACGATGGCTAACGGTTGTTGTTTAATGAATAGTGGTACGGTGAGGCTTTTTGGTTATACTTCATGGAAGCCCCTTTGTGCTAGCGATATGGTGTTTCGTGTAATGCATTCTGACTCTTCTTTCTAACTTCCAGGACCTTGTGGTTGGTTACATGGGTGTGCCCAAATACTCTGGAATCAGCATGACACAGCATCCGCAGTATATCACAGTGAGGTAACTGTAGTTACCTTGGATCATGATCATTCTACAGTGATGTTTTCTCGATGTCTGGCTGACACATGCAGCACGAAAAACATTGCTAAAGAATTGTTATTTGTTATGCTCCCTGGAAAAATTGCAGAAATGAACGTGGAAGGGAAATGCTCGGATTGGTAGAAGATCTTTTAGAGATTACACCTACAACTAGCAGTGTACGCTCTCTGCTCTGTATTTTTTGGGTTTTTCACAAATAGAATAGCAATTTGACTCCAGTAGATACTACTTTAGGGAGTTCGACAGCCATTTGTCATGGAGACTGTCAAGGCAGATGACCAAGCAAAGCTGGGTATGTATGCCTCTCTCTCTCTCTCTCTCTCTCTCTCTCTCTCTCTAAAGGAGGATGAGATTTCAATAAAATGAACCAGATATTTCCTTTTCTTTTGGGCACTTTTTAATTTTTTTATGGCAATGTGTGTCAAGTGTCCTTAGTTATTTTTTTGCTGAATACTTTCACTGGCTCGATCAGCAGCTGCACATTAAGTTCTATGGAATGTCCAAATCTTTTTGTTTTTTTTTCTCTGTCAAGGGATCTCTCTGTATCTTCTGGATTTTCAGTCTTAGACAACTAAGTTATATTTTACCTTTCTCAGGGAAAGGGCCTGCTCAACCTGCCCCAAAGTTTGTTGGGAACTTGCTAGCATTCATTCTAAATTTGGTATAGAGAACTCTTCTATTCTTCACTACATGAATAATTAAGCTGAATCTAAGTATGAATCTTATATTTCACTGTGTTGATCCAGATTGGCCCGAAAGGTTTAGAATTCGCTCGATATTCACTTGATTACCATACAATTCGCAACTACTTACATGTGAATCGCGCCTGGGGAAAGCAAAGGTATGCTTTTTACGTTCGCAGCTAACCTCACCTGATTATAGTTTACCTCGTTTTCTGATTCAGTGGCTTTATGAATGTAGAGCGAGTGCACATATGCCCTCCTATGCAAAAAAGATTGTGGACATGTACAACCGGAAAGGGGAAATCGATGAGATGCTTAGTCAGAAGTAATCCTCATGAGTAACAGTTATGGAGGCAAATTTGCAATTCATGGCCGTCAAATTTTCTGCATCACATACATTCTACATTTCAGATCAAGTCTATTAATGGCGGCGGTTCGGGAGAAAGTACATGTCCTGCGCTTTCAAGGAGAGGGTTCACTAGGTTCATGTTATCTAAGTACAGAAGGCTTGAGCATTGAAAACCAAGGTGGTTTAATTTATGAGAAAATGAAAAGCTCTCTCCAATTTACCATTGCATTAATTGTGCTTGCGCTACCGTGCATTGAATAAGCCGCTCTCTAGGTAACAAGGTCTCTGTGCTCGTGTCTCCGAGTTATCAAAAAGGAAACAATTTATTTTACCATTGCGGTTCCTAGATGTAGTGGGCGAATTGCGGGATTGCAATTGAGATCCGATATGATAAGTGGAGATCGGATAAGGGAAATGGCCGAGTAAAGAACGTATCGAGTTCGAGTATGAGTTTTTGTTGCAAATTAGGGTTATGATCGTGCATGAAGCAGAGAGATGAGAGGGTGAGCAACCAACTTTTACAATTTATGGGGAGAAGGTTGCGGCATTTGATGATTCTCATGCAGCGATTTTGGGTGTCGTTAAATCACGGGAAAATTTCAATTTCTTCCTCAACTTTTGCGCAAACAAATCAATTTGCATCGTCGCTTTGGAGAGTCAACATTTCGCGTCTCGAGCTTTGTTATTGGATTTTAACTTGCTCCTCCCACTCCTGATCCTTTGCGATTATCTATAAAATTCGCTATTATCTTTCTCAAATTTCCGTCATCACCTTCTTCTTCCCACTCGCTTAAGAAAACACTAAAACTCCAAACTCCAAAATGCGATATATTACCAAACATTTATTTGTTTCAAACTTTTATCTTGTATTCATTTTATTTGAAATTATGTTAGAAAGAGAAGGATTTTCTTTTTGGTTCACTATCCATGTAAAAAATAGTTTACTCACTATATTGGACATACCGAGATATTCATGTACAAAATTAACTCCAAACATACATGTAGCTCATCAATGGTTTGTGTGAGTACATTTTTATACTGACAATGGATCAAATAGTAATTTTAAAGGAAAATAAATTTTATCAAAGTAATACATCGATACTTTGAAGGGTTGCTTATTTCATTTCGTGAATAAGTACATAACTAATTTTTTTTTTCTAAGACTCCAAAAAAGGAAACAACCGTTGGGATCAAGTTTCCTATTATTCTCCAACGCCAAGTTCACATTCCGAAACAGCCAAATTCATATTAGGAAATAAGAATCCAAGATAACAGATATTATCTAATATCCAAAAAATCAGATTAAGAAAAAAAAATTACCCCGTCCATGAAAAACGAGAGATATCACTCCTTTTTATTTGAACTCTAAGAAGGAACCACCGCTTCAATAGCGTCTCTTAAATCGTTGTTCTCTCTCTCCCTGTCTGTGTCTGATCATCGTTCGTTGTATTCCAACCAGAATGGGTCTGGCTTGGACCCCTCCTCCTTCTCAATCTCCATTGTTGATGCTTCCTCTCGACAAGGATGACCATGGTCATGGCGGTCGTTTCTTCAGTATCAAGGACAAGACCGCCCTTGCCCTCTGCGGCTTTCCGGAGACCTTCTCAGACAGCCTCTGCGTCGGATCTTCACACGGCTGGCTCATCCTCTTGGACAAGGAGTCGGAGCCTTATCTCCTCGACCCACTTCTGGGCTGCAGGGTCCTCCGCCTCCCTCCCATTGAGACTTTCCCCTGCGTGCTCCAAGTGTTTCGGAGCGACGACGATGATGGCGGCAGCTGCGGTTTGGCCGCCTTTTACGAGACGATCCATCTGGGGTGTTGGCGGAGCACCACCCTACTTCCTCTCCTAACGCTGCGTGACTATATCATCTCGAAAGCAGTGTTATCAGCAAACCCTAATGATGATGACAAGGGCAAGAGTTGCTGGGTCGTCGTGATCTTTGGTAGTGAGTCGAAGCTTGCATTTTGCGGCTGCAAAGACTTCGGCGGAGGTGGCGCATGGACCGAGCTAACTGGTAATCGTGCTCCTTATAGCGATGTCATATTCTACGATGGCACGCTCCTTGCCCTTAGCAACGACGGATTCGTCGAAGCATGGGACTTTAAGAGGGATTGCCCCATGAAAATCATGGAGATTAAGTCGTCCTTCCCGCGGAAATCGGCCGAGGCAGCACGTGCTCTCAGGAAAGTTTGTTTCACGAGCTCATATTTAGTCGAGGCGGCAGGTGAGATTTTGCTTCTGGTGAGATTCACGGGGTATTTCGTGAATAGACACGGTGTCCCGGTCGAAGAAGATTACCTGCTGACAGACGAGGACACACACCCCCTGGTTTGTCCCTATAGAACCTTGTATTTCCATGTTTACTTGCTGGACAGGAACATCGAGGAGTGGGTGGGGTTGGACTCGATTGGCGACTGGGCTGTGTTTGTGGGCAGGAACCACTCGAGATCGGTGTCGGTCCGGGACTCCCCAGAGTTCGAGGCAAACTCAGTGTTCTTCACGGACGATAACTGGGATCCAGTGGAGCACGACGTCTTGTACGGCGGGCACGACATGGGGGTGTATAGCTTACAAAGCGGGAAAGTGAAGGAGATTTGCGAACTGGATTCGGACAAGATCGAGCCTCCTCCGTTTTGGGTTTTTCCGTCTGATTATAGTTCCAAGCGAGGGTGATGGAAACGTCGTTCATACGTCTCAAGCTTTTGACTAGGGTTTGCCAATGAGAATTTCTCTGTTTGTGCGAGTGTATGGTGCTTTGGGAATGATGATTTTGTCGCCTACTATTTTGACAGTGAAGGAGTTGCAAATATTGAGTCTCGGTACCGTTTCAATGCTTGCGTTAGATTTTTTTTTTTTGACTTTTTCGAATTCTATGATTGCTGAATGTAATCTTACAAAGAATAAATTTAAGAAAATCCATGACTTGGGCAGCTTTAATTTTTCCATCTGTACTCCTTAATACATCAAAAAGTGTCTTAATGGAGAATCTTGGGAGATGTGGTGTATACGCTGTACTAATTCACTAATCGATTTTAAGTGTCACAATAGATACAATGTAATCTATCTAAATATGATGTGAATTCCATTTACTTTATTGATAAATTGAAAATACCAAACATTTGTGTGGCATTATTCAACACGTGGGCTTATCTTAATATTATGAACTTTAAAAATGGAATATAAATATATATTTATCTATATATAATTTTGACCGAGGTAATGTACTCCACAAACGGACTAGAATCCCCAATAGCATCTCTTTTATTAGATTTACGAGTAAATTAACTCGTTTTAATGCATCTGTATGATTCGCTTAGATTGAGATACATGAAATAAACATGTATATTTTAGTTTTAACTTTATAAAGGCTCCAAGCATGTACTTTCCGTGTGAGATTAACAGATTTAAAGGACCAACGTGAGTTTATAAGTTTATACATTGTTTATGACGCCGTCGTCATGATTTATCTAAATTTGCAGAGGATCATGAACTGTATATATAAAGGTCAAAAGATCTACTATACTTGCACTTTACATTCAAAGGGATATTTTGGTTATGTTAGACTCGTCATGAGTAGTCATGTTGTATTAAGTTTTTTTTTTCATTACATGTACATAATTTTTTAAATGTTCTCTAAATAATGGGTATGCAATCAATAATTTAATCTAACTTTTTTCATAGGTGAAATTGAGCGATCTATATCTATATCATTAAATTGATGAGTCGATCTAATATTCATGCGGCTTTAACATAATCCATCTACATTTTCAAGTTTACATAGAGTCGCCCCTGTATACATTCGAAATCAATGCATCCTTGAATTCTTAGACAGTTTAAGTTTCATAATAGGTCCAATTATAGCCGGGCCGAGATCTCACGCACATAATTTTGGATTTCGTCACCTCGCTTTACCTAATGTAGCCCTCTTCTTGGATACGAATCTTCATTTTTTTTTTCAATTTCATAATGTTAAAGATCAACCTGACATTACCCAACTTTAATTTGGTGGTTGGCATGATGATATTGTGGACTACTATTTTGACAGTGAAGGAGTTGCAGACATTAAGTCCTAGTCTCTTTACACTGTTAGCATTATATATATATTTTACTTTTCCGAAAACTATGATATGCTCAATGTAATCTTACAAAAAATAAATTTAAGAAAATGCATGAATTGGGCAGCTTTATTTTCCAATTCATACAACTTAATACATCAAACAGTGTCTTAATGGAGAATCTTGGGAGCCGTGGTGAATACGCTCTACTAATTGAGTAATCGATTTTAAGTGTCACGGTTGTCATTTGTTAAGTACGTAATTATGATTTGATTTATTATTATTATTATTTTAATCAAATGATATTTTTCTTAAAACTTTGCCGGCAAATTTTCATTGAGCAAAGTGAACACTTACCTCTTCGTGGAATTAACACGTGGCAATTTATAAATGAAAAGCACAAAAAACTTGCACTTCACTATAGTTAGAACTAAAACGATATCCGCGGTTATTGTCGTAGTTTAACACAGATGCGCATCAATCAATGTCTTGTATCATAATTTACAATTAAAGAGAAGTACATAATTGAAGTCGATGTATTTGAATTTAACCCATGGAATTGCTTAGTGATTCAAGGAGAAACTTAATTGTGGTTTAAAGCACGACACGTGTTGGATATCGCATACCATCAAGTATAAAATATAAAACATTTAGGTCACCAACATAAACAAATTTATATTTGGCGCCTCACTAATTTCTTTGTAGTTGTGGTGAAAAATTTTGTCTTAGAATGTCTTACAAGGTAGCGTTGCAATCCCCAGATTTTATCTCTTTTGACTAAAATTTGCAAAGATAGATGAAGAAAAAATGTCTTGAATTATTTTAGTTATGATTCTCAAACATTAATATCTATCGATTTATGTTTGATTGATTTTAATTATGAAAAAAATGGTAAAAATAAATAAATATTGGAATGCATAATCTATCCATCTAATTTGGAGTTAATTTTCAAAAAAAAGGTGTCCTAGTACATGAATAATGCTCGTACTGCAAATTATAGCTTATTTTCATACTTGCAGAGATGAATAAATATCCACCGACATCTTTTTTCCTGCTTGTTTCCTATTTATGTTAATGGGGTCCTTTTCTTTTTCCTAAGACTCCAAAATAGGGAACAACTCTTAACGATCATGTTTCTTATTAATCTCCAACGCCAATGTTTCACGATCTGAAACAGTCAATTTCATATTAGGAAATAAAAATCCAAGTTAACAAATATTATATGTATCATCTAATATTCAAAAATCAGATTAAGGAAAAAAGACAAATCAACCAGTTTAATTTACGTGCACTCTTCATGCAACACTTTAATCGTCATAGTAACTCTACATAAGAACTTAGTGCTTCAAAAAATCTCTCTTTTGTCTATATACGCGTTGTTTGGTTTTTGGGCGTTCTAGTTGAGTGGAGCTATATTTTCTTTACTTTTGTAAAACCCATGACTTGAAGTAGTAGTGATTCTAATGGTGCTATCGTTTAATTATTAATTATGATATATATATATATATATATATATATATTGAAATTACTATAACATTTTTGTTGCATAAAATGGGATTGAGTATTTCCTTACCTTTTGGCTATTTGAGAATGATTTGAGAAATGTATAGTGATTTATGAAATGATTTATATCTATATAGTATTGTGGATTATTTGAGAATAATTATTTGATGCTTAATATGGCTATGAACCCAAGTAGGAGTTTTGGGGTATGCATACAGGTTTTATGATATCCTTTTGGGCCAAGCCATTGGTTTTGTAGGTGGAGACTTTGCTAAGGGAGATTCTTGCTCAACTTGTTACAATGGGTTAAATTGTGACCATAATTTGATATTGAGCAAAAAATCGGTCAATGGATAGACCATCGACATTTATATGTGAATTGTTGAGATTGATCAATGGACTGGACTATTGAAGTTTATTATGATATTATTGATTTAACGAATGTTTTCACACACACACACGGTTATGTTAAAGTGATATAACTCATTTTTATCTTCTATGTGTATTACATACTGAAATTGAGATAAGTGAGTTTTGATATTGTGTTGTAAAGTGCGTAATGAATGCTCGATTTGCTTAAAAGAGATATGCACTATTCATGGAGCCGTAGTCGCTCACCTCTCTCCTTCCCAGTCTTTTCAACTTCCTCGATTAGTGGCCATAGAGCAAGAGCGATTTTGACGGGTTGGGAGTTGATTCTCCGAGTTGTTTGAGGTTGCATCCTTCAAGTGGAAAACAGCCGTATCATACCCTTATCCCTGTAGGTTTCGGGGTGTGGCACACACCCTTTGGTCCGTCTCTACATAACCCTGTATTTCCATATTTACGTGCTAGACATAAATAGCGAGGAGTGGGTAGGGTTGGACTCGATCGGCAACCAGGCTGTGTTTGTGGGCAGAGCCACTCAAAGCCGATGTCGGCTTGGGTCTTTCCAAAGCTCAAGGCAAACTCAGTGTAATTTACGGACGATAATTGGGACCTAGCGGAGCAAGACGATTTGTACGGTGGGCACGACATGGAGTGTGTATAGATTACAGAGCGGGAAGGTGAGGGAGATTTGCGAATTGGTTTCGAACAAGATCGAGCCTCGTCCGTTTTGGGTTTTCTCATTTGATTGTCGTCCCAAGTGAGGATGATGCAAAAACACATTGTTCATGTGTCACATGCATCTGTCTACGGTTTGTCAGTGAGAATTTCTCTGTTGATGCGAGAGTTTGGTGCTTGGATGATGATATTGTCTACCATTACATGTCCCATTGGTATTTGACAGTGAAAATGTTGCACATATTAAGTCATGTTCTCTTTCCAATATTAGCATTAGATTTTTTTTTTTGAACTTTTTCTGAATTCCATGATATGCCCAATGCAATCTCACAAAAAGATAAACTTACAAAAAATGCGCGAGTTGGGCAGCTTCAATTGTACCAATTCATACAAGTTAATACATCATACAGCGTCTTGATGGAGAATCTTGGGAAACGCAGTGAATATGCTCCACTAATTCACTAATTGATTTTAAGTGTCATAATAGATACAACATTATCTAAATTTAAGAGTTAATATCATGGAAAACTCAAAAGTGGTACACCTGTGATAATTTTACTTTAAATTAATTTTTTAACCATAAAAAATCATAAACTGGTACACTTGTGATAAATTTACTTTTCTTTAAATTGGATTAATACCATGAAAAACTATAAATTGAAAAACATGTGATAAACGATGGGTAAAACTCTTAATTGGTACATCCGTTAACTGTCACATGTTATCCAACTCAAAAATTTGACGGTAAAATTTAACGGAAACTAACGGATGATAAATTTATCACAAGCGCACCAGTTTTGGGTTTTTCATGGTATTAACCCTAAATTTAATGTGGATTTCATTTGCTCTATTGATAAATTGAAAATACCAAACATATATTTGGCATTATTCAATGTGTAAGCTTATTTTAGAATTATGAACTTTGAAAATGGAATCTATCTAAATTTTTTACTAATGTAATGTACTCCATGAATGGACTAGAATTCCCAATTGCATCTCTTTTATTAGATTTATGAGAAGATTCACTGATTTTAATACATCCGTATGATTCGCTTAGATTGGGATACTTAAATTTGGCATGTATAGTTTAGTTAACTTTATAACGTCTCCAAGTTATATTTTCCGTGTGAACTTAACAGATTAAATGGATCAATGTGAGTTTATAAGTTTTATATTTTCTTTATGATGCCTTCATCTTAATTTATCTGAATTTATAGATGGCCATGAACCATATAGATGAGCTCAAAAGATCTACTATATTTGCACCTTACATTCAAAGGGGTAATTTTGTCCATATTAGACTCGACACGAGTAGATTCTGTCGTATTAAGTTTCTTTTTCATTATATTTACATAACTTTTCAAATGCTATCTTAATAATGGATATGCAATCCATAATCAATCGAACCTTTTTCATTGACAAACTCGAGCAGACCTATATCTACATTCTACGCCATTGACTTGATGAGTTTATCTAAAGCTTATGAGGGTCGAATACAACCCATTGACGTTTTCAAGTTCACAATAGACTCGCCACTATATGCCTTCGAAATCAATGCCATCTTCGAATTCTTTGACAGTTGGTATCGATTCAATTCGTGGGTCCCACTTATCGCTTCGTCACGTCAAAAAAAAAAATAAAAACAGACGTTGCTTTCGTTATTCAACCCCATTTATTTCGGAAGATTAAAATCTGCAAATTATATAGCATTATTTTTATTACGTGATACTGAGAATCTTTTATCTTTGGAAGAGAACACGACAAAAACAAAAGCGGCCAAATTCCTGACTTATGGTTTTGCTCGAGGGCGATGGTTCCCTGCGGCCGGCAGTCACATTATACTGCGGCCCATTTGATTTGGTATTTGAAATGAACATTAAGGCTCCGTTCGTTTGGGGAAAAATATTCTCCCGAAAAATATTTTCCGGATTTTCCGGTGTTCGGGGGGAGGAAAATATTTTCCTTCCCCCTTACAAAATAGCCTAAGTTTCTGGAAAATGATTTCCACTTCTTCAAAAGTGGAAATCATTTTCCGGAACTTCTTCTTCTTCTTCTTCACTAAGGTGGCCGCCCACCACCTCCGCCGCCGGTCGCCGGCCGCGGCCGCCGCCGCCGCCGGTCGCCGGCCACGGCCGCCGCCGCCGCCGGTCGCCGGCCGCCGCCGGTCGCCGGCCGCCGCCGGTCGCCGGCCGCCGCCTCCGCCGCCGGTCGCCGGCCGCCGCCTCCGCCGCCGGTCGCCGGCCGCCGCCTCCGCCGCCGGTCGCCGGCCGCCGCCTCCGCCGCCGGTCGCCGGCCGCCGCCGCCGCCGGTCGCCGGCCGCCGCCGGCCGCCGCCGCCCCCGGCCGCCCGCCGCCGGCCGCCGCCGCCGGTCGCCGGCCGCCGCCGGTCGCCCGCCGCCGGTCGCCCGCCGCCGCCGGTCGCCGCCGCCGCCGGTCGCCGCCGCCGCCGCCGGCCGCCCGCCGCCGCCGGCCGCCGGCCGCCGCCGCCGGTCGCCGCCGCCGGCCGCCCGCCGCCGCCGGCCGCCGCCCGCCGCCGCCGACCGCCGCCGGGTCGCCCGCCGCCGCCGGTCGCCCGCCGCTGCCGGTCGCCCGCCGCCGGTCGCCCGCCGCCGGTCGCCCGCCGCCGCCGGTCGCCCGCCGCCGCCGGCCGCCCGCCGCCGGTCGCCCACCGCCGCCGGTCGCCCGCCGCCGGCCGCCGCCGCGGCCGTCGCCGCCGCCGGTTGCCCGCCTCCGCCGCCGCCGACCGCCGCCGGCCTCCACCGCCGGTCGCCGGCCGCCGCCCCCGCCGCCGGCCGCCGTCGCCCCCGCCGCCGGCCGCCGCCGCCGGTCGCCCGCCGCCGCCGCCGCCGGTCGCCCGCCGCCGCCGCCGCCGGTCGCCGGCCGCCGCCGCCGCCGGTCGCCGGTCGGCCGCCCTCCGCCGCCGCCGCCGATCACCGGCGAAATATATTTTCCGAAACTTTTTCATATTGATCGCCGAACACCGGAAAATTATGTTCCGGGAAAACATTTTCCAGGAAAATGACTTCCGGAAAAATATTTTCCAAAAAGAGAATATTTTTCTCCAAACGAACGGAGCCTAAGCTTTAAAATTTCTTGATCAAATGCAAATACGTTTGGTAATTTTTTTGGAGCATTTTAGAGAAATATAATTGCATTTCCAAATGGCTCTAAAGGCCTTTAAACCAAAACAGGTCCGAAGGTACTCTGGTAAGTTGTATTTTGGAAATGCAAATTTACTGTTCATTGCACTATTCACAGTACTGTTCATCATCTTTTCCAAGCAGCAAGTCCGACGGCTGGCGATCGTCGTCTGAGGTAGCGCGACCCCAGGCGGTGGTCACTTGGGTCGCGCGCAAGGCAACCCCGCCTAGGGGTCGCTAGACCTTAGACATCACCTGGGTTGTGCGACACAAGCAACGCTTGAGGTCACGCAACCTCAGGCCGCCTCCCCTAAGGTCACGCCAGGCTGGCCGGCGACTAGATCTGGCCGTCGGCGGTTGGCCGGCGACCAGATCTCGCCGGCAGTGGTGGCTGAGTTCCACCCCAAGCTTTTTTTTTTTTTTTAAATATTAGCACAAGTCTTTTGCAAAATATAGTTTTTACCAAACGGTATTTAGGTTAAAGTTGCTTTCAAACGTGATTTTAAAATATACTAAAAAAATTCTCCCAAAGTTGAACCAAACAGGCCCGTAGTCCGCCCTCTCCGCAGACTGGACGAAGCAGCGGCATTGGTGATTGATGCAGAGTCCAAAGTCCTAATCGCATCCGAAGTCGCAATCGTGGTTGATGTTGCATTCATGGAACTGGTAGCCCACCGAAGACGGTACACCCGCCCACACCAGAATGAGCACCAGAGCCAACTTGGACAATCGTCTCTCCATAATTTGGGATTGGGTTAATACAGCGAAAAAATCTCCACAAAAACTCTAAAACTGGTACATTTATAATAAATTTATCCTCTATTAAATTGGAATAATATTACGAAAAATCAGAAATTGATAAACATGTGGCAAACGGAAAGATAAAACTCCAAACCGGTACACCCATTAACTCAAACTCAGTAATTTAACAGTAAAATTTAATAAAAACTAACATAGAATAAATTTGTTAAAGGTATACCAGTTCCAAGTATTTCGTAATATTAACACTTAAAATTTCTAGTGTTCTCTCCCAAAGGTGTGATCCATCGAGAGCTGGAATGTAGCTTGTGCTAAGGCCAAGTCTCCGACTTGAATTTCGTCACCATGCCTTAGCTCATGTAACGGTCCCCGTCGATTCTTGCTTTAGCTCGTCCCAAATTGTTCATGTGGGCACGGCCCCATTGGATTCCGTCGTACTCGGTCGGCCACCGTTACTTGGTATCGCCCGACAGATACATGCCCGCCATGGCTGACCCTGGCTTGCTTCGAGCGCGGGCGCGCCGCCCCCAAAGTGTCGCCCCAACATCGCAACGGGGAATTCCTCAAATTGTTTAGCATACCGAACACCGGAATAAGCGCTCGGTTTCGGCGCTTCCGTACGTCCCGTCTCGAAATTGGGTGCACTACCAGCGGCTCACATTCGTACCACCACCTGAGCAGTCGTTTTGCTCAGCATCCTCGCACATGGCACCTACCGTCTTGCAGGCATTGTCCTCGAGGATTCCCGTTCGATCGCTCCGTCGGGTCATGCAATCCCTCCAACGATATCGGGTCGCTCCTCCGACTTCATGCGCGATGCCCCCTAAAGCCTATCGAGGCCGTTCACTCTGGACTCCCCAGGTCCTTGATCCGTCCGCGATCTTTGGTCGCTCACGTGTAGACCACGGTCCGCCACCTCTTTACTCGCTCGACCCCGAGCTCGAACGCCGAAGGCCACGGCCCTGATCGGTGGCCTTGGTCCCAAAGCCTGCCGACGTGCAGCATCCTCAACGACCCGAGCAGCACGCCTGTTCATTCGAGGGCGCAGCCCCCGGGGGAAGCCGTGGGCGCATCCACGATTCGGGCGATTACCATCCAAAATCGCTTTGTAGGAGAATCTAGAGGCGAAGCACGCCTAGAAAGATCTACTCATTTCACCAAGCCCAAAAATGCACATCACCAAGTACAAAACTGGACTTTTTTCGCAAAGGGAGCGTTATAGGCAATCACGAGAGGATACGTCGGAGCAGGTACACATTCCATCGTCCCCGCTAAAAAATGAATTCCTGGAATGAGAGAGAAAGGAAACAGCAAACCGGATCTAACCCCGAATATACAACGAGCCGGTTCGCGAGCGAACCGGAAGCGGACGACATGCCCGGTCCGACCGGACATCTGGACTGGAGCACGCCGAGCGCGTGGCACCCAGGCCGAGGTAAGAACTCGTCCTTCTCGGTGGAACCACAGTCGAAGTTTAGGCTCAGGAGCTCCTCCTCCTTCACCTTCTTCACCTTCCTCCATCCTCCTCCATCCTACCCCCGGCAGACCCGCCATTGTTTCCACCTGCAACTCCCATCTTGGGCGGAGGTTTCGAAGAAAACCCAGTTCCAGAATCTGTCCCCAGTTGCCTCTTCATGCCCAGCATTTCTCTCACTCTGTACCCACCTGAAGTTTGATGGACTCCGTCATTCCCTTCCAAGACCTCAACCTCCTCCCCGACCCTCCCACCACCTCCTCCTCCTCCGCCCCCGCCCACCTCGTCACACCCAAAGTCGAGCCCAAGACCGAGCCACTCGACGACCCACCGCCGCCACCCACCCAACAACCTCAACCGCCACCCACACCGCCACCTCAGCAACATCAGCCTCAGCAAGCTCAGCAGCAGCAGCAGCCGCAGCAATTTCCCGAGGAGCCCCCGTCGCCGCCGGGGGAGGACAGCCTCTACACCGAGTTCCACCGCGTGTCCGAGCTCTTCCGCAACGCCTTCGCCAAGGGAGGCCGCAGGTGCGGCGGCGACGTCGACGTGCTCGATCCCGACTCGCGGGCCATCGTGGCCTTCAACCCGCAGGCGAACAATCATCTCTCCGTCGTGGTCAAGCCCAGGATCAGCTACAAGCGCTCGTCGGAGCTCGTCAGGGTGACCGATCTCGGGCTCGAAGACGAGAGGTACTTCCGGGATCTGGTCCGCCGGACCCGCATGACGTTCGACGGGGTGCGCATTCTCTCGATGGCCGGCGAGAGCGGCGGCAAGAGAGTGAGAGGCGACTTGATCGCTGCTTCTCTCATGAGGAATCGCGGGTTGTGGCTAAATCGGGACAAGAGGATTGTTGGGTCAATCCCTGGGATTTGTGTGGGCGACATCTTCTTTTATAGGATGGAGTTGATGGTGCTTGGATTACACGGTCAGACTCAAGCTGGTATCGATTACTTGCCAGCTAGTCAGAGCTCCAATGGTGAGCCCATCGCCACCAGTGTTATTGTGTCGGGTGGGTATGAGGATGATGAGGATAGTGGGGATGTGATTATATACACCGGTCATGGAGGGCAAGATAAGTTCAACAGGCAATGTGTGCACCAGAAGTTGGAAGGCGGAAACCTGGCGCTGGAGAGGAGCATGCGCTATGGGATCGAGTTGAGGGTCATCAGAGGGATTAGATATGAAGGCGGGATGACGAGCAAGGTTTATGTGTATGACGGGTTGTATAGGATTATGGACTGTTGGTTCGATGTGGGTAAGTCCGGTTTCGGCGTTTTCAAGTACAAGCTGGTGAGAATTGAGGGGCAACCAGAAATGGGTAGTGTGATGATGAGGCTTGCTAAGAGTCTTAGGACTAGTCCATTGTCGGTAAGGCCGGCTGGGTACTTGAGTCTTGATATGTCGATGAAGAAGGAGAATGTGCCGGTGCTTCTGTTCAATGATATCGACACCGATAATGAGCCGCTGTATTATGAATACCTAGTCAGGTCTGTGTACCCCCCTTTTGTTCACCACCAGAATGGAAATGGTACTGGGTGTGAATGCATATCCGGTTGCGCAGAAGGTTGCTTTTGTTTTTTGAAGAATGGGGGTGAGTTTCTTTATGATCAAAATGGGCTTCTTTTGAAAGGGAAGCCGATTATTTTCGAGTGTGGAGCCTTCTGCAAGTGCCCTCCGACCTGTCGGAATCGAGCAACACAAAGAGGGTTGAAGCATAGGTTTGAGATATTTAGGTCGAGAGAGACGGGTTGGGGTGTGAGGTCCTTGAATTTGATACAAGCTGGTGCTTTCGTTTGCGAATATGCAGGGGTTGTGCTCACCAGAGACCAGGCCCAAATTTTCGCAATGAACGGTGATACACTGATTTATCCCAGTAGGTTTCCTGAGAAATGGGAAGAATGGGGTGATTTATCGCAGATTTTTCCTGACTATGTACGCTCTCTATACCCCTCAGCTCCTCCTCTGGATTTCGCAATGGATGTGTCCAAAATGAGGAATGTTGCTTGTTACATTAGCCACAGTACGAAGCCCAATGTACTAGTGCAGCGTGTACTATATGATCACAACAATATCTCCTTCCCTCACCTAATGTTGTTCTCGATGGAGAATATTCCTCCTTTGACGGAGCTGAGCCTCGATTATGGGGTGTCTGATGAATGGACGGGAAAGCCTCTGCTGTTGACCGAAGGATCTGGGTGATCTAAGTGGATTTAGGATATTCTAACATGTACATAGGTTTTGGCGGATTTATGCATGTATCAGCACAGCTGCACAGTTCTGAGGCTCTTACACAGTGAGGTAATCTATCTTAAGAGTTACATGTTTATTTATACATGTGAAGCTTGCTCAAAAACCTCATTTTTATTTTACACCTTGGTTAGATTTGTTCTAACACCGGGTCAGGCTCTCGTGTGGGTGTATGTCTTATCTTTTCCTTATTAAAGCACAGCAGTGTTGTCCTGATGCCTAGAATTGAGAATAGAACCTTTATGATACACATTCTGCCATGCCTAAAGTTTGGCTTTACAGTACTCTCCTTAAAACGTCATCTGAGGATCTTGGTGATTTGGTATCTTTAAGTAAGGTTACTATGAACACTGTCTGTCTTCATTAGTGGGAAGAAAGCTGCTTTGTAGTTTCGGTTCAGTGGCATTGAGAATTTCGAGGCTTAGAATCCCGAAGAGGATCCTATTTCTGGACTTGTAATTCATTTTACGAGGAAGCCTAACCCAAAAGCTTGATTTGATAGGTGGAGTGGAAGTACATGAATGCAAGGCCCATTGAAACTTGTAAACATATAATACGGGATACTTTAACTCTCTTGTGAAGCTTAATATACAAATCAGATGGTACTTGTAAATAAAATGAGAGTGCCGAGTCCACTGACCTTGAGATGCATCTCTGTTAGTTGATGATTCCACAAGGCATAGGAGGTCCTAGAAGAAACAGTAAATTTGCTAATTCTTTTAACTCGTGAAAAAAAGGGTGTTCTTCAGAATGTTTTGTCTGCCTTGGGCTTTGAGACTAATGAGTGTTCCTTGAACGGTGTCATTTGGATGTCTTTTCATAGTTCTCCTTTGTGATAAAACGTAACACAGCAATACCTGGGTACTTGCTTTATATCTGAGATGCTTGCCTCTTTATTAGATGATAAACAAACATTCATTTGAGGGTCCATTTGTTGGATGAAGCAAAGGTTAGTAACTAGAAATGGTGAAATCTTTTTTGGCCAGTGCTTCTGCTGTTGCGTTTTTTTTTTTTTTTTGGGATATAGCCCACTTCAATACATGCATCTAGAACAACCTTAGGCCAGGCAACTTAGACTTTGGCACTGCAGGCAAAATTGCACTTTGAACGTGGGTCAAGTTAATATATTGTCAATTGTGATCATTGGTAACGACTATTATGTTGCCGCTCTCTGAACTTGAGTAGTGATTAGCTGAGTGGGAGGAATGCTCAAATCTACATTGGGGAATGAGAGTTCTTACTTGAACGGAGTTTCACTTGGGGAGTAGGAGTTCTTCTATGGGCCAATGGGATTGAAAGTTGTTGGACTACAATAGTATTTCATTTTCTTCTGGCCTGCATCTCGGGTGAACGAACCTAGTTTAGCAGATCAGGGGCATTGTGTACTTCTAAGCATTTTATTGTTTCTCGAATGCTATGCACTGTAGCCTGTACATGCTTTTTACGAGGCTAAGAAGCTTATTGATCACTGTTGTTGCTGTGTTTAGTATGGTTAGCTTCTCATCCTTTTGGCTAAGATCAACTGTTTACTTAAGTTGGCTTTTTGTAGCTTCCATGTAACGTTAGATATGTACTCCATAAATCTCCTCTTTCATCTCATATTTTGATGATGCCCGTGTCACATACTGACATGAATTGTATTGGCTGCGATTCCGTGAGTCTAGACCTGGCTCTCAAGTTTTGCCTCAGACAATACTCGCAGTGGAAACAAAGTTGCGGAAGTCAAAAACTAAAGAAAAACGACTTCCTGCGATATACACATTCTCGGCCTTTTGCTGTCCTTTTTTGTCGCAAGATCGAAGTCAACACTGGATTCACAGAGAAGAGTTTATCTTTGCTGGACTGCGGACCAGGTGCATCAGGCACGTGCCCCCTCTCGGATCAATGTCTGTCTGCATACATCACTTGGTCGGATGGTGATCAGGTACCTGATACACCGCGCTCCAGGTCCACACGAGTTTCAGGTGGCGAGGATGACGATCTTCTCGCGTTGGGACTCAGCTTAGGTGTGCTCATGCTCGAAGGACCTTTTTAACTTTTAATTTGTTGCGTCTGTTGTTATGTTTCTCTCTTTTCTGGTGGACTTTGGGGGGGGGGGGGGGGGATTAATCGCTTGCGCTTCCAATGATACTCGTGTGTATGTATATATCTGAAATATAGTATATGATGTACAGTCCCGATTGCATCTGATACCCGCGACGTATGACGGGAAAGTCTAGTGTTTGATACTTTAGTTAATAGGGCAATGGAAAAACTTAGCTTGCTTTTATCTCAAAGATTGTGACTGTGAAGTGCAGGAGCTTTCTAGGATGGCGAAGCAAACATCGTTGTCGATGGTATGCGATTTTTCGGTTTAGTAAGGGAAGGAAGGATGGTCCATATACGTCAACGTTTGCAGAACCTTGATGCAAATTTTTCGTGTCCTTTGCTTCTCCAAAGGGATTCTTTGGACTTGGTTTTTCCCATTGAAATCCAAATTGGTTTAAAACTATATCCAATCTTTGATGACTACGAAACGATTCATAGGGTGCTACTTTGCTTCTCCTTGTCGCTTCCTTTCCATAGGAAAGGAAGACGAACGTACCGGTCAAGCAACGTGCGATCGCGCAACTTCGAAGCAGCAACATTTTCAAACGTGTTCCTGCGAAATGTGTCCCGGAAGTTGGATTGCGAACCCAGGGTTTGTTTCAAACATTGTTTTTGGAAAAATTGGTTTCCGACTTTGCGGTGTTCGGAAGATGGAAAATTAATTGATGTGAGGAAAATAATTTCTATGGATTAAAAACAAATTTGGATTATGGGAAATTATTTCCCTTTCTAGTAAGGAGGAAATCATTTTTCATAAACTACCAAATAAATGAAAATTGACCATTTTTCTTGAAAATGATTTTCATGAAAAATATATATATTTTTTATCATGAAGGTTTTAGTGAAACAGACGCACCCATTAGCCCTTTCAGATTCCTTTTTCCTCTGTGAAGGCGATGAATGCCTAGAGGCTTTCTAAAACTATTGCACTCCTAGGGAAAATAACCAAAAAAAGAAAAGAAAAGCCCTACATCTATTCTACAAATACCAATTCACTCTTAAATATTTTAATTTGGCAAATTTACTCTTAGATTTTTTAAAAATTTACCAATATAATTTAGCTGGAAATTTGTTTTACTCGACATGATCAGCACTAACTTGGATAATTTTCGTAATTTTTTATTTTTTTTCCATTGTGGTCAGTGACCCTCGTCCAATTCGGCGATGGTGTTGCCGACCTTGCCCACGGCTAGGGTGGGTTGCTAGCTACCCTCCCAACCAAAATGCAAATAAAATAAAATAAAATAAAATAAAAAATTCTCAAATATAAAAAATTGCAAAAATTATTCAAATTAGTGTCAGTCGTACCATATTAGCCATGTCACGTAAGACGGTCAATGTCTACGTTAGCGATTCCCAACCAAAATTGGGTTGAAGGACTGCATCGGCAAACTATCAAAAGGTTTAAAACCGGATTGATCAAATTAAAAATATTTTAACTAATTTGACATCCTTATAATATGTTTATGACTTTTTTGGTAATTTTCCCTACACTCTGAGGATTGGACAAGCTTCTTGAACTGTGAACGTTCACCTGTTCGCTCGGTTGTCCGGGCGGACGGCTTCACAGCCTTCGTGCCGTCTTATGTGCAGATGAGCTTGTTCTCATTGCCCTAACAACTGCACGTTTGACTTTTAGTAAATGGCACCTCTTGCGAGGGAGTCCAATAAGTTTATGATTTTATAGTTTGTTTGACCATTTGCATAATGACTAGGAATTGATAAGTCCGTTGTGTCTCCTTGATAGACGTTGGAGTTGTTCGTTGAAGCATTTGAAGTAGGAATTTACCAAAAGAGCACAAGCATATGAAGATGAAAAGTGGGAATAGGTTCTAAATATGTTAGAGAGGGATAAATTCGCAAGTTTGGTATGTTGGACATATAAAAATAGTTGGGAAATACCTAACTATCTTTAATAACTATTTTTTGTCGATATATAAGAATACCTGATTTATCATTTAATTTAGGAAAAAAACCACCAAAAACCCAAAACTTTACCACATGTGACATATTTACTTTGAACTTTTTTTATGACACCAAAAACCCCAAACCATGTTATTTATGACACATTTACCCTAATGTATTTAGTCCATGAACATTTTCGTCTTTTTTTACTTTTTCTTTTTTTTTTTCCCTTTTTTTCCTTTTCGGCAAGGGCGAGCCTAACACTCACCTGAGTCGGCCAAGGGCAGCCCTCGCTCGCCTAGGCGAGGCGACCCTCGCTCAACGCCGACAGGGCCGCCCTCGCCGGCATCGGGCGAGGGTGGCCCTCGCCCGACTCCAGCGAGGGCGACCCTCGCCCGACGCCGGCGAGGCGACCTTCGCCCGACGCCGGCGAGGCGGCCCTCGCTGGATCCGGCAAGGGCCACCCTCGCCATACGCTGGGGAGGGCCCCTCTTGCCGAAAAGGAAAAAAAGAAAAAAAAAAAGAAAAAGCAAAAAAAGAAAAAAATGCCCGTGGACTAAAGTACATTGGGTTAAACGTGTCATAAATAGCATAGTTTGAAATTTTTGATGTCACAAAAAAAAGTTCAGAATAAATGTATCACAAGTGGTAAAGTTTGGGATTTTTGGTGATTTTTTTCCTTTAATTTAATATCACTCGAGCTAGTGTTTATAGAATTTTTGGGAAAAAGAATTTGAGGTTGAAATCTTCCTTCGAATTTGCCTTAGAAGTCAAGATTTTTCGGCTTGATTTTCCTCGAAGAGATATACCATTTTCAAACCATTGTCCCTACAAAGAAATTAACCACGTCTAACAAAAATGTCTAATCACAATGAGGGATCAGCAATTAAAGTTTGCGGGCGCCTTTCGGCCCCATCAGATTGAGTCTCGTTAAGATTATTTTCGCTTCATGCAATAGAGACATACTGATTTCCTATTCGAGTCCATATTTTATACTAACTCGGTTTAGACGAATGTGTGATTTAATCAATGTAAAAAAGGATAGTGCACCATAAAATAATACAAGAAATAATAAATCATAGGGGTGAAATTATAGGCATAAATATTATTCTTGTTGGAGATGAAAATTTCGTATTTATCATTGATCGCAAAAAGGTGAATAAACAAATTTCGAGCACAATCTATATCGTTAATAAACAAATTCATATGTGTATCATTATGATTTATGACTCCTATAATAGCAAAAACTAAAATGGTGGTTCGACTCATTTAGCAGTAAGTAAATTGCTTTCGCTAAAACCACTTCCTAAAAAGACTCAAAAGTATTATTTAACGTCTTCCTGAAAAGACTAAAAGCTATATTAAAAGGGATATTTAGTTCTCCTTCTCGACATGCGCGTAGTGTGTACGAAATTTGGAGCACAAATTGAAGACAACTGTTCATTTCCGGAGGAGAACTTGCAATAATCCTCAACAAAATTTGTAATGCGTGGATCTTTGAAGGTTGAAAGCACTAAAACCGTCAAAACTATCTTAAATTGATCGATTTCAAAGTAGGTCAATTCCAGTCTGAATCACACCGAGATTGATATGAAAGACCGATAAATTGATCGATTTCAAAGTAGATCAATTTCAGTCTGAATCGCACTAAAATCGATATAAAAGACCGATAAATGAAATCTATAGGATTTTGGATAGTGGCTCAATAAGGCTTATATCGTTAGTAGGTTGAGAGGGCACCTAAGCGGTTCAAGCCTAAGGTAATTGCTTGTCGCTTTTGGTGAGCAAACGCCATGGAGGCAGTAAATTGTCGAATCAAATTCAATACACAAATCAAATTCGATTAAAAATAAAAATAAAAAATAATTTTATTATCCATGAAAATCATTATTGATAATAAAAATATTGTTATCTTTGAAAAATCCATCTAATTGACCTTTTATTTTCTCAGCGCCTTCAAAGTTGGCAATTATATTTCGTTATATAGATTGCATAAAAAATGCGAGAAGTTTATAATTTCTAATGAACAGAATTCTGATAATTTTTTTCCTTAATTTGTGTGAACGTAAATAACACTTAACTCTCCTTGAAAAGGAAAAAGAAAAACCAGGCAGATGCAAATTACCAAAAATAAAATAAGCATAATTAACGAGACAAGAGAACTAAATATACAACAGCTGCAAACCACAGACTAACAAAATGCAAAAACTTCCACCGATTTTTTTTATTTTATAATTTACAAAACCATGAAAGAGGAAAATAAAAGGAAACGAAAACATGAACGTACGTCTCCCACGGCTCTAACCATGGATGATGACATACACGTGCATGTCCGAGATAGAAGAGGAGGGCATTGTCATCGCATTCCTAGACGACCGAACCGGTCGTCGGGCCGCCCTTGTAAGGCTCGCCGCCGCCGCCGGCGGCGCTGCCGTTGCCGTAAGGGGTGTCTCGGTAGCCCGGGCCGAAGCGGCTGTTGAAGAGGCCGGCGTGGAGCAGCAGCACGTACAGGAGCTGAGTGAAGGTCAGTATGATTATGAACGCCTCCAGCACTCTCAGCCTCCACCCTCTGTGCCCTCCCACGTTTATTTCCTTGCATGCCAACCTGAATTTAGCAAAACACAACAATGAACGAGAACACATGAACACGTCGTTAATGGGTGCATCATTCAAGCTTTGACTTTTCTGCGAGTGCTCGGAAGCGGTAGACGATTATATTGCTGTTTACCCGAAGGCGAGGGCGGTGATGGCCCACGCGATAAGCGCGGAGGACGCGGCCGCAGCGAGGCTGTCATTCCTCCAAGCTCTGATGTGGCTCGCGCCGGCGAGCTTCGAGATGATCCCAACGACGCTGGCCAGGAGCGCGAAGATGAGGAAGAACATCGTCGCGCCGTTGCCTCCGAAACCTGAATTAGTCAGGCAATCCCTTTCAGCATATAAACGATTAATAAAGTCGCGCAATGCTAAATTTTACGAAGCTTGACGTGTGTTATATATGATATGGACGCACTGGGGTGACCGGTTTGGCCGTTGATGAGGTGGTTGAGGCACCAACTCGCGAAGCCGACCACGATGAGGTACATGACCAGGTTAAGAAACAGCAATGGCCCTGCCACGTTCCTTCCCCCTGCCGCCATTTTTGCTCCCTCCCTCTCTCTCTCTCTCTCTCTCTCTCTCTCTCTCTCTCTCTCTCTCTCGTTGCAGAAGAAGCTGGTGTTTGTCTGTGTAATATGTGCTGTGGGCTTGGGTGGTCTTCCCGCGCGAAGGGTTTGTCTTTGCTCTTTCACAGGCAGTGAGGGATGAAGATCAGGATAAATACAAAAGCATGGGATGGGATGGGGGGCAACATATAAAGAAGAAGGAGAAGAAGAAGGAGAAGATATGCGTCAAAGGCGGTGCCTTTGTGGAGCTTGCTCGTGCTTACGGTGTGGAGGGCACTTGTCACCTGTCAGCTTCATTCTTGCAGAGTGGTGGTGGCGCATCCGCATCGTGTGCGGAGACGACAATGTCCGAGATGGTCCCAGGTTTGGCCGCTGCTGAAGACAAAAAGTTTCTCTCACATCGGTTGTGCATTTTCTGCTCCTTGACATGATGTGTGAAAATGACAGAAAAGGCATAAATTGCTGTCGCTGATGGTATTTTTCGAGTGTTGGGAGTATGGGACTTTGGCAAAAGATGTCATGCGGTGTTATCCAGCGCATGACATCGTTTTTAACGGTACGATCAATGCCAATATGTAAAACTGCATTTTCATATAAGAAGAATAGTGTTATTACACTGTAGCATAGAAATGGTTCTTTTTTATAATTAAAAAAATGAGACGAGCACTCAAAACTATCGTAAAATTCTCGTCTGCTACGGAATATCCAGATTGAGGCGTAATTACTCCGCACCATCCGTGACTCAAGATCAAAAGTACACAAGCCCGTCCGCTACGGAATATCCAAATTGAGACGTAATTATTTCGCATCATCCGTGACTCAAGATCAAAAGCACACAAGCCCGTGACTGCATCAACTCCACCGGAAGTTGCTTGCGTGAGATATATTGCGATTAGGCAATGCTGACGTGACATTTGGATATACGCTCTACCATTTTGAACAGCCACAATTGGTTTTAGGAAACATAAGGAATTACCCGACAGTTTTGATTCCTCGAGGAGAAATCCATTGCGGTATATATGTCTGGCACTTCAACAAAAGGGAAGACAAGCCAATCTCCTAAATGACGATGTTTGGCTGAAAACTACCGTGTGGCAGCATGTGAACTCATGAATTGACTAGTCATTTGATAACTTATTCATCATAACAAATATTCCATCATGACACACCGTGATCGTCTATGAGATATGTTTCCATAATTTGTTCCCGAGTACCCAAGAGATCTCTAAAGTTTTAAACCAAACCAACTTCATTTTGTAATGTCGATAAGATAACCACATGGTTTCCCGCTTCCACGCTGAACAATCGCCTTCTCGGCATGTTGCTGGTCATGCCGAATTTTGCAACCGTAACATATTTCCACAGATGAATAGGAAATTAACGATCCAGTGTATGATGCAACCTTGTTATGTTGACCTCAATGCAGTTTAATCGCTTTGCTCTTTTCCCCTATGTGAAGCAAACCTGGGCTCTCATGGACTAAGGATCAGTAAGTGAGCCAAGTGAGCACAAATTTCTTTGCCGGTTCAATTGAGCCATGGAAGGCTACAGACAGTGCATATATCCCTGCATCAGCCAAACGTAGCAATTACTAACAAGAGCACCCATCAAACTAACGAGGGAATAAGAATTAGTCGTAATGTTCCGAATTAGGTCAACTGTATAGGCAATAGAAATCCATAGGCAGAGGAGACCAGGCTTCACTGCATTGCCATCAAACACAGCAACAATGCCGCTTAAACAGGTTAGTTGAACTTCTTCACTGAAGAACGGAGAGAATATTTGCTTCTCCCTCTTTTCTTTTTCCTTTTAAAACATTCTTGGCAAAGCACAAGCATAACAAGATGTTCAGCACAAGCACAAGCATAACAGGTGTTGGTTTTGGCTTTGGTTGTACTTGGTGCGTTGAAAAGTAATACATATTCTTACCTTTACCAAAAAAAAAAAACAAGATGTTCAGCTTTGGTTGTGAGAGTACATTAACAAACAAACGATGAACTGAAACAAGATAAGAAAAGAAAAGATGTGACGGAATCGTGCTGCAAAGGACATTCTCATTGTTTCGAGGCTAATATGTTCAACTTAACATAAGAGAACTTATGAAACAAGAACTCTCAAACAATATGAAAAAGTAGCATTAGGAAGTCAGGAGGAGGGAGTCCATGTATATCAGGTCTAGACAAACCCCACGAAAAGCAATAAGTCTTGAAAACCGGAAATAATGCAGATAAGAATTACAAGCGCAATGAAATATCAATTGGAGCATGGAGAATATATTTAGGCAATGATACCACGGTAAAAAATCCAACCCATAAACTATTAGGAGGAGGCGGAGTCCATGTATATCAGGTCTAGACAAACCCCACAAAAAGAGATGATCATTGAAAATGGGAAATAATGCAGATAAGAATTACGAGTGCAATGAAATATCAATTGGAGCATGGAGAATATATTTAGGCAATGATACCAGGGTAAAAAATCCAATCTAAAAACTAAACTAGTAGGTACTATACATAAATAAGGCCTGTTCTGTAAACAAGCAATGTGTGATACTTAGACATGCAACGTAACAACATTTTTCCAATAATCTGTGAAAGTACATAAACATCATTAAAAAGAAAAATTCATACTCTAGCATTTATATTGTGGTTTCCATGGACACATGGTGATCAAAGTCAATAAAATTTTGGAGATGGCACCTATCCTCTGCAAAAAGTACCTTATTTGGGGATTCTATATTCCTGCAGTAATCTTTTTTCCAGCAATCACGATGCGTTGAGCTTCTTTTCAAGCATTTTGGCCAGTCGAAGAGCATCCAAGGCCTCAGCTTGTTTTCCAGCTCGTTTCAAGTTCACAGCTTTCACTTTTTCAGCCTTTATTTGTTCTTCCAGACGAATACTGTCTTGGCCAGAGTTCTCTATGCTTTGAGGATTGTGCTTCACAGGTTCGGGTTTTTTAGGTTCCCGTGATACCATACTAGAATCATCTATTCCAATTGCCTTCAAGGCAGACAAAAGTTCGGGATCAAGAAGATCCTCAATGACCACATCATCCACACCATCTTCAGAAGATTTACCAGAATCATGAGAAGCAGACTCCTCCAGTTGAGCCTCAAGAGTCTTGGCTAAATCAAGCTCAGCTTCAGCATCTGTAATCCGACCCTCTTTTCGCAGCTTCAAGGCCTGTCTTTTATGCCTGAGGGACTCCTGTTGAATTTTGAAGCGCTCACGACTGGATAATGGTTTAGGAGTCACTTTTGATGTATCCTCCTCCTTTAATTCCATGGGAGGAATGGTTGATGAGGATATTGACATACTGGGCTGGGGTTTGTCTTCTTCGAGACTCTTCTCCAGCTGTTTTGCCTGCTTGAGTTCCTCCTTGGCTTCTGCTAATTTCCCTTCTCGTTTCAAGGCAACTGCTTTCTTCTTGTGAATCAAAATCTCTTGTTGAATCGAAACTTGGCCTTTCTGATGAAGTGCGTCACCAACATTTGTTTCATTGACCTGCGATCGCTTGTCTGCACGTGTCTCTTTTCTTTCCATTAAAGCTTCATCTTTGCTCGTCCTGTCTTCATGAGCACTCCTCAGGACACCTGGTTGAATCAAGGGAATATCATGAGATGACTGGGAAACAGAACATGGCCTGTCTTCTAGTTTTTTAGCCAATACTTGCGAGTTTCTCCAATCACTGCCAGTTAGCAAATCCATCATGTCAACAGAATCGACAACTTTAGAAGTGGAAGCAGCTCCTTTAGCTGTCAAATCACCTTGGGCAAAATTTTGGGAGCCAATTAATTCGTCATCACACTCAGATGCTTCAGGTCTCCAAAAATATGACTTTTCAGGGGAAGTATCAGCTCTGTTAGTTTTTGTTCTCTCTAAGTTCATCGGTCCAACATTTAGACTCGCTGCTTCTTGGGTAGACCCCTCACTTACTCTGACCGAATTATCCAGATTTCCATGTTCGTCATGCCCAATTGAAGAACTTGAGCTCTCAGGATTCCACTTTTCAGAGGCACCAAGCTGAGGTCCTTTTGGAAGCTCCAATTCCTCGATTTCCATTTCTAATGCCTTTGCCATCCTTAAAGTTTCCTCAGCCTCTTCCAGTTTTCCTTTACGTCTAAGGTCAAGCGCTCTTCTTTTTAATCCCAATAGCTCCCTCTGGATTTTAGCCTTCGTTCTTGGGGCTGAAGTGGAAACAACGGATGAGGATTCAATCGTAGATTCGGTCACTGATTGAAGTGTACCGTCCGTGATTCGCTTGGAAGCTACTTCTTGCACCTTTGCCGGTTCAGGTGCTTCATCTTTCCAGCCCAAATCCTCCAACATTGATAGAAGTGATGGATCACGTAAATCACTTTCTGTCACATCCTCTTCATGTTCAGCATTGACTGAACCCTCAATAGACGTTTTGACTTTATTATTTTCGAGCTTAGCATGCTCTGTGTTAAATTTGTTCTTCGATGCTTCCATCTCTGAAATCTGAGCCTCTAATGTATTTGCCATTTTCAGCACTTCCTCTGCCTCCTCATGCTTACCTTTACGTCTCAGAGCAAGAGCTTTCCTTTTAACACCCAGGAGCTCCCTCTGAACTTCAGCTTTACTTCTCCGAGGCGCCCCATCAAGTGAACTACGAATGCCGTGTGCGACAAACGATTCGTTGACAAGAGTAGAAGCATTCCAATCTTGTTTGTGACCGAAAGCCTTGATTTTCGAAGGATTCTCAGCAGATAGTGTCCCTCTATTGAAAGGAATTGATTGTGTTGCTAGTTCTGTATCGTAATCTTCAGCCCAGCCTAAGGATTTCAAAGTAGCAGCCATTTCCGGGTCTGCCAAATCCTCGTCTGTGACTTCAAAGTTGCTATCCTCGTCAAGATTGCCAGCAACACCTATAAGGTCATCCAAACGAAAATTGTGTTGTTTCTGCCGAGGAAGATTTTCTTGCTTGTCATCATCCATGCTTCGAACTAAAGCTGACAACTCATCATCAGAATCTTCTGCCTCAGCCAAAAGTTCCTGCTCTTCAACCTGCTTTTCTAATACTTTAGCTTTCTTCAATTCTTCCTTGGCTTCGGCAAGCTTCCCTTCACGCTTCAACATAAGAGCATTTCTCTTGTGAGCAGTTATTTGAGACTTGTCTATGCCTTGCTTAGTCTTGCCATCATTAGGCTTCTGAGGCAATTCTCCAATAAGAGCCGACAGTTCACCCTCCACAGTCATGCTTGTAGGCTTTTTATCTTCATTGTGAAGATCCATCTCAGACCATCCCAATTCTCTGAGCTCAGAAAGAAGGTCATCCCTTCCCTTATCGTTGCCCACTTGGGGCTTCTTTTCTCGGCCAGGTTCTGCAGAGATCCTTTTCTCAGCAGGCAAAACCTTTCTACGGCTTTTCCTTAATGCAATCTCTAAAGCATCAGCCTGCCTCTCCAGTTCCTTCCCCCTCTTAAAGGCCTTCAAGGCCTCCTCAGGTTTGCCTTCTCCCTTCAGAATTTTGTACATCTTTTTCTCATCGACAGCTTGCTGACGCAATTCCTCAGGGGTAGCAGATCCTGTCTCTCTCTGGAAAATTAGAAATAAAGAGGCCCATCAACGACGTGCTTAAGGTGTTAGCAGAAGCGATATAGTTCAATAGCAAGAGATGTGCCAATGTATATTAGTGATCTTCTACCTACCAAGCTATCTATATCAACATATTCTTGACTATCGAAACTCGATGCACCGCTTATTGTCCTTTCACTACCAGAAACAATGTTGGCATCAGAATCTGCTCGTGATGAGGATCCCTTTGCATCACCGGCAAGAAGCTGGGCTAAAACCTCGTCCTCATTCTTTGACGTAACTCTTGAACTTCCTGTGATTTTCAAAAGAACTAACTATCAGAACCTGCATATTGACCACTGGAATCTAGGCTAGTCATCCCAGAGCAAGTCAATTTTCCTGAAATAATCTGTTTTCAGCTTCATCTTCATAGCACCTATCAAAGATTTGAGGTCTCTATCTATTTTGTAGCAATAGCAGATTAGCAGTAGTTTTATCGGCAAAGGTAGTAATGCAGCAACTGTACAAGTGAATCGCACAACCACAACTATTGGCATAGCCACCGGTGGCTACAAGAAAGCTGATTGGTTGTTACCACCGTTACTCAATGTATGGTGCATGCTCACATATATTACTTATATTATATATTGTGCGTGTGCATGTTTTGGTTGCACCGTTGCATATAAGACTGTGAGGACAATGGTTGCCCGGGCATTCAGGAATCCTTATAAGGCTTAAAGGTCTCAGGCTTGAGTGTCACGGTCGTAATCCCTCTATTCAGCTATGGTGAGAAACAGGTCTAGCTTCCTCAAATAGTCAACTATGCAGTCCGGCAATAATCAGAACACTGTATTTCTATGAGTACTATGTTCTAAGTTAGCTTGTGCCTGACAGACCCTTTTCGTGTTTTGTTCTATTTAGTGGGACAAAATACACCTGCATAATAAAAAATAAAAGAACACAGGAGACTGAACTTAACGGGAAAGGAAGGAGGCAAACTGGAGCAGACATGCAACATTTCATTCTGTTATGTCGCAATAGCTTTAGCAAGGAGACTTCAGCCATGACCAGTAGATAACAGGAAGCAGTAACAAATTAAAGAGCAAAATCAGAAGGCAATTAATGAAATAGCAGACCAAACAGGTTAAACAGGCATTGTGCGACCAGACTTCACTCTGCGTCCCGAAACAGTACAAGTGTCAAAGCTAGTTGCTGACCCCTAAACCATCAGACGCTTGAGGGCATTGAAAGCAGCCAAAGCCCAGTATGTCACTCAGAACCATGGCATACACACTTGTTAAAGGCGGATCGAGAGCGAGTTCGAAAAGCCAATACCGCACGAAACGAGACTCGGCCAACAGTACCTTTCCCGGCTTTGCTCCTGTGGCCGTGCCGCAGCTCGAACCTCGCGGCCTCCTCCAGCTTCTTACACGGGTCGCAAATTCGAACGGGCGAGTCACCTTGCCCCCTCAGGACCATCCTCTGCAGCGTGCAGCCGTTGCAGAACAAGCCCCCGCATCGACGGCAATGATGCTGCGATACCCCGAAACACACAAACGTCACCCCATCATCCGAAACCGCAAAAAGGACCAGAATTCACACGCACGCAAGCTCGACGAAACGCCAGACACTCGGCCAGATCAAACACGACCCACGATCAAAAATCAAGAAACGACCGTCGGAGGCCAGAGGAGGGGGAGAGAGAGAGAGAGACGACGCGACCTTGCGATTGATGAAGGTGAATTGGAAGGAACAACCCTGGCAATGCGAAGCGTCGACCACCCAGTTGCTCCCCCGCAGCGACGGCCTCGCCGGCAACCCGATCTTCTCCAACATCCTCTTCCCCCCCTCCCTTCCTTTCTTGTTTCCCCGGGAAAGAAAATCAGGGTCGCGATCAAGAATCGGACGAAGATCGCTCCATGGCAGGAGGAAGATCAAGAAAGTTTCCAAGATCGGATCGTCCGGAGAGTCAATGGAGAGGGAAGGTGAAAGTGTGGAAATTGCTAAGAAGTCGATTTCGTCTGCACTGCGATTTCTGCAACGTCGTACTTGCCTCCGACCTTCGAGTTCGGACTACATTTGTTGATCGGTGCGGCAGGAGTTGGGCGGGCTTGGGCTGCAAATTTGAGGTCCGGGGAGATGTCGGGCCGGGCTCGTACGACGGCGCAACTTGTCCTAAGTCCGGCCAGGCCCGGATGTCCTAAACTCGTAAGATAAAGATACCATAAATGGCATAAATTTCGTGGAGTGCTAATTTAAATCTCATTATTTTCAATTCGATTACTTAAGTGTCATAGTCCTGAAAACGTTCGCTTGACTCAAGTGGATGCGGTATATAATGACATTTAAGTGATCGATTAAATAGTTATGACATTTAAGTAAATATCGCGTAAAAGTTACGAGATTAACATCAAATTGAATGGAAAATTTTGCCATTCCATATTGTCAGACAAATCAACCACCAATGTGTCCAACAAACTCAACCATATCACTAATTTATCACTACTTTGCTAATGTACTCCTAGGTCGCGTTTGGATGTCCAGAAAATGATAGAATAAGATAAAAAGTGAGGAGATTTATCAAATCCTTTGCCCTTTTTTAAACAATGACGGCAAATAATCTAGAATTACATTTAATAAATAATAAGAATTAAATAAATAACTTTGAAAAAGAGAAAACCCTTAGCTATTTGTTTTTTATGGTGCAAATAACCTAGCTTTTTATCGGTTACACAAGACAACCACCGCCTGTGGTGGTCGTCACTTCTAACAACAGCCTCCACGGTGGGGGTGGCTTGACCGCAGTGACTACCTCGATCGAGAACAAGTCCGGCTTGTGAGTCCACGAGGGATGGACCCAAAAGTGACAGAACATGGGGTGGTCGTCGTTACCGCCGGCACCGGGTGCGACGACTACTTTGGGGTTGCCGAAGCAAGGAGACCACCGCTGGTTGGTCGCCTTGCGGTACTCCGCCGCGGCCATATCTGTCCACAGCTGACCACCGCACACACGCAATGGAGAGCGAAACTCTCAGGCAACCACTCGTCTAGTGGTCACCAAAGAGTAGCGACCACGGGCGGTGTTGACAGTGGCGCCAACCGAGGCGTGTTGCCAAATACGCCGCCCTACAAATCCCCACCGCCCTCGTCAAAGCCCCCACCATCTCTCCCCAAGAAAAGAGAGAGCAATGGCGGCAGAACCGAGAGCAAAAGGGTCTATTGTCGATGAAGGGGTGGTGGTAGCAATACTTGCCTTGCCCTATTTTAGAAGTAGGGGTGGTCGGTTCTCAATTCAATGTGATCCCATTCAGGAATCAAGAACCAGACCACTTGGTTTGGGACCAGGCTGACCGGTCCGATTTGAAGGCGTTCCAACGGAATCGGTGGACCACGAAGAACTTAGAAATGAGGGATAGAGTCATAATTGTACATGTTCCTCTGTCCACGATTTAGAGGATATCAATGCTAAAATTTTAATTTAAGAGAAAGAGTTCTCTAATTTATGTAAGGTGCAATTAATAATAAAGAACCAAAAGATGATGGAACTACTTAATTGTCTGAGATTTACCTTGAAGCCCTCCAAAAGCACCTCCAAAAGCACCTTCAATTTCATTCGAGAAAAAAGAAAGAAGAGAAAATATGGGGGGAGGGAAACAAATGACTTTGCATCTCAAAAGGAACTCCATTTAACCCAACAACAAAAACCAGTGACATATCAGCCAGACTCAGATCAACAGAGACTCGCTTCCTTAAGCAGCATCGAGCCTCTCTCTCTCTCACATTATGGTGCAGAATCTGGTGACCAACCGACCGGCGACCTCAATGGCAGCCAAGCGAAAGCCCTGGACAAACACAAAAGCACACGCAAAGCAGTCATTAGGGACAGCGTCACACACATAGTAAAAACTCCTGGAGCAATAATGGTAAAAGTTTAACAGAGTTTAAGGCAGATGTTCTGTAATTAACTCCGCATTTTCAGGAAGGAAGAGATAAAAAAGAAGAAGAAGAAGAAGAAGAAGAAGAAGAAGAAGAAGAAGAAGAAGAAGAAGAAGAAGAAGAAGAAGAAGAAGCAGAACTTGCCTTGAATATTGCACGGCCGAGATTGGCCGAGACGATCTCGCGGGACGTGCAGTTATAAGCATCGGTTGCCGGTTGCCGAAACTGAAGACAAACAAAACAATGCGTTCCTCAGAAACAACGAATCTGACTATTTTCGGCTATCAACCAACTATTGTTGTAGAAAATTTGACAATTGCAGATGCATCAATTGACTACTTCGTTCGTTACCTTGTTTCTTTCTTCTTTCAGCTCTCCCCTCTTGTCGTGGAGCAACACGAGGTTGTCCAAGAAGTGATCGTGCGAGTGCACGTACTTGCCGCGGGAGAAGCAACTGGTACAGAGATTGAACGTCCCCGATTCGTCGGCATCGTCGAAGCACTTCACGCACGTGAAGAATATCCCCAGCACGAGGCGTTCGCACCTGTTGCACAGGGGCCTGGCGCTCGTGACAATGTAGAAGAACGCGATGGCCTCGTCGAAGCTGAGCTTCCCGGTGCAGCTCGTGTTCAGCTGCCTGAAGAAATGAGGGTTGCTCATCCTCACGTAGCCCTTCACCTTCGCAAAGCAAAGAAACTCCGAGAGGCACACGACACCGTCCCGGTCGTGGTCCATCTCGGCGACGAAGTCCCACGCTATTCACTTCACGTTCTCTGCAGCCGCGTCTAAGTAGGGCTTCGCGGTGTGCTGCAGCTCTTCCATTTTTTCACCTGAACCAAGCACGGTTTCGGTTGACGAAAGAAACACCTGCATGCAAAACTATGCAACAAGTCATGCATAAGCAAGAAGAATACCCAGCACTGAAGAGAGAGAGAGAGAGAGAGAGAGAGAGAGAGAGAGAGAGACTCACCTTGCTTGTGAGAAAGAGAGCAAGTTGTGGTTTATCTCCCAGATGACAGCATAGAATGAGCAAGAGAATGGGTTGAATGGGCTTTTATAAGGAAGGAAATCTACAGTCAGAGAGAGAGAGAGAGAGAGAGAGAGAGAGGAATACAGGAGGTGTGTTGGTGGCTGCTTCGAGTTCTTCAATCTTCGATTTGATTGTCTTGTGTTTCCAACCACTTGACACCAGGAACGAGAAAATATCGGGTGATCCCGGACCGTTAAGTCAGTGTGGTCCCCGACCACTCACGAGGCGTCATATGATCCACGTAGCGCAGGTGGGGCCGACGGGCTAGAACCTGTTTTTTTGAGAAAAATTAAGTTAATTTGCTTTCCCATTAGCCCCGCACCCCTTCTCTGCACGCTAAGGTAGCGAATGATAACCATTCTATTCCGAAATGAGTTCTTGAACCAGAAATAAATTTTTTTATTTCTGGTTATTGAATGAGTTTCTAGGAAAAAAAGCCCGTTTGATAACAACAAAAAATTTCTGTTTCTAGAACAGAAACCCGTTTGATAACAGCACGAAATTTCTATTTCCTGAAACAAAAACCCGTTTGATAAACAACATAAAATTCTATTTCCGAGAACAAAAATCCATTTTTTTAGAAATGGAATAAAAATAATAAAAAAAATATGAAAAATTCATAAAAATCTTTAAACAAATTCAGAAAATACCAAAAATTTGAAAAATTCCAGAAAAAATCACCAAAATGTCGAGAAAATAAAAAAATTCAACTTTCAGGAAAATAGGAAATTTGTTGAAATTTTTCAAAAAAAAATCAAGAAATAAAAAATTTCAAAACTTCACAGAATTGCTTAGAATACTTGTGGCCATCCACTTTTAGTGAAATTTAAATTTTTTTAGGTTTCCAAAAAAAAATCAAAAATTTCAAAACTTCACAGAATAGTTTAGAATACATATGGCCACCCATTTTGAGTGAAATTTAAATTTTGAGGTACCCAATAAAATTAAAAATAAGAAATAAAAAAAATTTCAAAAATTCACAAAATGGCTTAGAATAGCTGTGGCCACCCACTTTTTGAGTAAATTTTAATTTTTTTTAGATGCCCTAAAAAAATTTAAAAAAATTAAAAATTTCAAAATTTCACAGAATAGCTTAGAATACACGTGGCCAACCATTTCAAGAGAAATTTAATTTTTTTGAGATTTCCAAAAAAAATTTAAAATTTTAAAAATTTGAAAACTTCATAGAATGACTTATATAATACCTATAACCACCCACTTTGAGCGAAATTTAAATTTTTTTAGGTGCTGAAAAAAAAATCAAAAAGTAAAAAAATGAAAAATTTCAAAACTTCACAGAATGGCTTAGAATACCTGTAGCCACCCACTTTGAGCGAAATTTAAATTTTTTTAGGTACAAAAAAAATATTAAAAATCAAAAATTTGAAAAATTCACATAATGGCTTAGAATACTTCTAGCCATTCACTTTGAGTAAAATATAAAATTTTTGAGATGCCCAAATGGTATTTTTTTTATTTTTTGCTTTTTTATTTCATCACCTAAAAAAACATTAAATTTCGCTCAAAGTTGGTGGCCATAGGTATTTTGAACTATTCTGAGAAATTTTCAAATTTTTCATTTTTTTTTATTTTTTTCGATAGCTAAAAAATTTAAATTTCCCTCAAAGTAGGCGACTATAGATATTCTAAGCTATTTTATGAAGTTTTGAAATTTCTGATTTTTTAAATTTTTTTGGGGAATCTAAAAAAAACCCATTTCTCTCGAAATAGATGACTACATATATTCTAAGTCATTCTATGAAGTTTTGATGTTTTTAATTTTTTAATTTTTTTCGACACCTAAAAAAAATTAAATTTCGCTCAAAGCGGGTGGCCACAAATTGTGAAGTTTTGAAATTAAATTTTACGTTGGATTTGCAACATTACATACGCCTGCACACAAATTCCAGTCAAATTAATGCAAATGGCCAAGCACTGGAACAGGTCTTCAACATTCAACCACCATCGTTCTCGATATTTGCTCTCAATATTTGTGAGTATGCATCGTTCCGCATAATATCGCAAAAGCTTATGGAGAAAAGTAAACCAAGCACATCACATTACAAGAGCCAATATAGGAAATCCCAAAATGCCACGTCACATTACAAGAGCCAACATAAAAAATCCTCAAATACAAAATAATGGAAATACATTAGAAAAGTTGGAAACACATTTTCATGGAATCTCCGCCATATTATTATCAATTGCCAATTGATTGGCAATTCCTTTCCTAAGCATGTTGATCTCGATATCCTCCTCTGTTGATGTATCGTCTAACCTCATCTTGTGCACTTCCAAATGAGTACTCTGAATCACCATATTTGGAAAAGTTCTTATCCATCTTGTCTTGATCACGGATGTAATTATGAATAGCACAACATTCAATTACAATACATGACTGCTTTTAAATTGAAAATGAAGGCATGTTTTTCAAAATGAGAAAACGATTCTTTAATATCGCAAATGATGTCTCAATAACATTCCTTAGTGAAGAATGCCCATGGTTGAATAATTCTCTTGCTGTTGTTGCCTGCCTCACTCTACCCCTAAAATCATTAATATGATATCGTTCCCCTTTGAAAGGAGTCAAAAATCCCGGAGCTGCAGCATAACCAAAATCTACCACGTAGTATTTGCCTAGCAAAAGGTATTCATATATTGATCATGATTCGCAAATGCAATACAATTATAAAGAAGATTATCCCTTGAAAAACAAGCAAATACCTGGTGGAGGTCGAGGAAATTGTAAGCGATGTGTCTCGAGTTCTGCCAAGAGCACCCGACAATCGTTGGCAGAGACTTCCCAACCAGCATACACAAATGTAAATTTCATATCAAATGAACAAACACACATCACATTCTGAGTGGTAATTCCTTTCCTGCCTCTAAATGGGATCTATTTCGACACTGGTACAGAAGCATGAATGTGAGTGCCATCAATAGCGCCTATACAGCCCTATCATTTCAGCAAAGACTAGCATTATACAAAATTATCAACAAAATGTAACTGACGATGTAAAGGAATGTATGCAAATCCTACCTTGAAGTAAGGATTATATTTAGGATTGATAAGAATTTCTTCTGAGACAACATCAAATGAAGGTGGTACGATAATTTCTCTTGCCAAATTCAAAACTGCTTGCAACACTTCAGCAAAGTACTTGCTGATAGTTTATCCCGAATATTGGAATCTCTCACATAAATCTCTATTCGAGTTCTTGTAACAAATCATAGATAAAAATATCCCAATTTGCTCGTCTACCCTAATATATCGACTATCTGCCAACTAACCCCTTTCCTTCATTAAATCACAAAGGTTGACAAAAACGTACCTCTCTATTCGAAAAGCTTCATATATCCTATCTAAATGTCCATAAAGAATCTCTCTTATCCATTCAGGCCTTGACAATTTACTGTCCCTAATAGGTTCTCTGGTGTGCATAGACATGTTCATCAAAACAGTACGCATCCATGCTTTCAGTATATTAAGATCAAAATCATCGAAGACCTGTTCAATTGGTTCAATTGATGCTACTGGACCATTAATGCTACTACTTTCACCCCCTTTCATATTACTTATGCCCTCGCACGAAGAGCACAAACACAACAAATAAGTCAGGAATCAACAGCAGCCACAACGTCATCATAGTTCCATAATTAACAATAGCCACGTTATCATAGTTGCATAATTAAAAACAAACCAAAGTATCTCAAGGACACAAGTCATTAAGTGAAAATAAAACAAACATGAAAAAGTCATCGTAGTTCTCAACATCTATTCAAAGAGATTCAAGAAGACCGCGTCTCCTTTCAGGTAAAGATAGGACGAAACCCTCTCTCTAGTTGGCACTAAGGCATGCTTGGTTCATAGCTTTGTTGTAAAGATTCTGCTCTAAATCAGGCATGTCATTTAAAATGGCAACCACGGCTCCCATGGAGTAGGGGTTCTCGGGTGGAGGGGCATGTGAGGTGATGGAGTCACTTGTTGATTGACTCGCCTTGGACTTGATCATATCTTGAATGGCTTTGCAGGTGCTAGCAATATCATACGTGCTACTCTTTCTACTTCTCTTGAAATTTGGAGTCCTATTCAACTTATGCTTCTCACGAACTTGCGTGACACTCATGTCGGGTGTGAAGACTCCATCACTAACTTCGTTTAGATCACCTTCCAAAGCACCACCACCATTGTCACCACCACTACCATTGTCTTCCCCCTCCGACACCACCAAGTATTCTGCATTTCCTACTGCGTAATCCCCAGTAGCATATGTATCGCCAAACACAATACACAGATCGGGATATTGAGGAAACCCATCCTTTCGGAATTTAGCCCATTCGATGTTATCCTGCAATTTCAAAAAATAGTGACATACATGAGCGACATCATCGAAACATACATCCACAATTAGAACAAAATGAACTAAGTAAACTGATACCTTGATGTGATCATCCCATACACTTGGATCCTCCATAATAATCGTTTTGTTAACATGATCCCATCCAAATCCAGGTTGTGAAAGAAGCTTTTTATAACTCCTATATTGTCTTCTCAATTTGTTTGTCATGTTCTTCAACTGAACTACAGTAAACCGGAGTGCTGTTTGTTTATTGAACTCGGTAACTATGTTATTCCACCCTACTTTGTTATAGGTAGTAGTGGTGCGATTTCCCTTTTTTACCTCTTCAACCAATAAGCTTACTAGCAAATTGGTTAAAGGCTTGGTCCACTTTGCCACAAATGTCACTTTTTGGGATGCCATTTACCCTTAACTGTTTGAACATCAAATGAAGCACATCATATGGTGTACCAATTCAAATGTGGAAGATTTGATGTAAAGAGCCATATCATCTACAATTTGAACCATTCGATGTACATGTGCTTTAATGTTGAGTGTTTCTAATAGATAATTAGTGCTAACTTTATTGTTTGAGAAATTCAGAAGAACTCAACAAAAGTGCAAATGATGTAGGAGTATACTGATATATTCAGGTAAAATTTCATAAATGGAAAACGAAAAGGAAAGTAAAAAACCAGACTTTATTTGCTAAGAACACCTGAGCAGCTAGAGTGTGGAGAGAAGTCCAGGTGGCCCTCTCGAGTTCTCCTTTACTTGCAGGTGCAACAGCTTGTACCTGAAAAAAATATTTAGTTAAAGTTTCAGACAGGCAACTAATCTCGACGAACTAAAAACTAAAAGTACAAGATCAGAACAAAAGGATAGGAAACCAGAAAACCAAACAGTGACCACTGCCAGTGGTTTTCCACAGGAGCAACATGATTAGCATCATAATGATTGTCAGTAATGCCCATAAGGGGGGAAGAAATAAAAATATTTGCACAAAGAAACCGGATAGTATATGAAAAGGGATAAGTATATAGCTCATTAATAAGAATAATCACTGGAAATTTTCGTATATGATCAAGAAATGAAGTTTGCTTTTTTCCTCTCCCATGTTGTGCTTAATTATAGTATGAAGCTACACTTGCACTATGGCATAAAAGTATAAGAGAGAAAATGGCATAGTACTAGTCATCAATCATATTTCAACATTCTTGAAATTCAATAAGGTTCACATGCCATAAGAACAAAAAGAGCAGTATGCCCATGTTCTGGCTCTGACTAAAGAATGCATAAAATGAACGGTCTGATTCAGAAAATCCAAAACTAAACTCGATAGCAAATATATAGCTTCCTCTTGAATGACAAATCTTGTTGCAGCAAAAATGTACTCCAAAGAAAAAGATGTACCAAAAGCCACATAGCCATTCAATATGAGATAATTCAACTCCTTCACCAATTCACAAAGAGATTAGCTCAAATTACAAACATCCTTCACGGAAAAAGATTTCTGCTTAGCAACAATCAATAAACTTCAGCACTGGCACCGTAAACCGAATTATCCCGGTACTCCCACAAGTCGAAGTCCTTTCAAAGCTCAACTTTCACCAATCGAACTTTTAAAACTCCGAAATAGTTCCTGCACGATGCAAAACCGTTTTCTTTTCCTAGCCAGCCTAATCCTTTTCTCTAGGTGCTCTTCCTAACTCACTACATTTCTCTCGATTCAACATTCTCAATCAGTACAAGCACAACCTCGCATATCAAGAGCGTCCACAGAGCCCCAATTCCAATAGAGCCGAATCGCACGCGGCAACTAGTTCTCGACGTACAATACAAATTTCTAGCAGAGGCTGAGGAAAAGAAGAGAATGGCCAAGGAAAGAATGTTTAAATCAACCACTGCTTGGTCAAATTTGAAGGCTCAATTTTTCTAAAACTTTAAGATTGTAATCAGGCCACGAAGCAATTGTTCACTTTTAAAGCATGATAGTTCAGAGAATTACAAGTAAATAATCGCAATTAGGCCCTATGCGAACGCCCAATAGATCATTTACACTCTCAAATCCCACGACGGCAATTGAATCAACTGACAAAACAGGGGACGCATACAAAGCAATCACGACAGCATCAGCCCCCAAATCAAACATTAAAAACAACCAAATTTTTCCCAAACTGACCAAGGGAAAGCAACGAACGCCAAACTCCTGGGAGGAGGGGTGATCTCGACAACCTTGTAGGGGTGGCGACTATCTCTTTCACGATCTTTCTTCCTACAAGAAATATGAAGGCTCTGCGCACGAGCAAAAACCCACCACGTAAAAAAGTCGGAGACTTTTCGAGACATCAACCTCGTTCGCATGCACCCATTCCGTAAAAATTAAGGAATTCGAAATTCAACAAACAAAAAAAAAGGGAAAAAAACCTCCATGGAAATGGTCAAATGCCAGCGATCGAGGGGGAGGCCAAGTGGCCCCGCCATGGGCGGCGGTCGAGCTCGCGGTCGCCCAGATCTGGGCGACAGCGAGCTCAACCGCCGGCCTTGGGCGAGGCCGCTCGGCCTCTCCTAGAGCTCGCTGTCGCCCAGATCTAGGCGACGGCGAGCTCAACTGCTGCCCACGGCGAGGCCGCTCGGCCTCACCCAAATCTGGGTGACGGCGAGCTTGACCGCCGGCCCTGGGCGAGGCTGCTTGGCCTGGGAGGCCAAGCGGCCTCGCCCAGGGCCGGCGGTCAAGCTCGCCGTCGCCCAAATCTGGGTGACCACGAGCTCGACCGCCGCCCATGGCGAGGCCGAAGCTGACCCCCTCGATCACGGCGATTTCCAAATGAGAGGAGAGAGATGAGAGGAGATTTGCGCACGATCGGAGCTTACGTGGAGCAGGAGCGAGCGGCCTTGGCTTCCTCTTGGTCGAAACGAGCGAATGAGCGGCCTGGCTTCCTCTCGACGGCAACAGAAGAGAGTAGAGAGAGAGACGAGCATAAGAGAGAGCTCGAAGGAGACGAGAGAGAGCTCGCAGAAGAGAGAGCTCGAAGGAGACGAGAGAGATGTGTTGAAGAAAAACAATTTCCTTGGGAATGAGTTCTCACTTTTGGTCCAAAAACGAAAAACCTAATTTTCTCTGATTCTCTTTTCTGGTCCAAAACGAGTTCTGGGACAAAAACTTGTCGCGGAAATAGAAAAATTAAACTGCGTTAACAAACGGATTTCTGGTCCAAAACTGATTCTGGGAGTAAAAAACCAGTTCTGGATAGAACCAGAATGGTTATCATGCGGTACCTAAGAATCTACAACCCCCTTCATCAACAGTCTCTCCTCTCTCTCTCTTCATTAATGTGGGGTCACCTCCTTCTCCCTCCTTCTCTATCTCCTCAACGTTCCCCTCTCTCTTCTCACTCATGAAGCCCCTCATTCTCTATCTATTTTTTAAAAAATCGCTCCCGCCCAAGAGCAAGCCACCCGCTTGCCAGTCCAAACCTCAGCCATCGCCTTCGCCTACCCAAGAGCAACTAGGTCTCGAGTTTTGACCACCATCGCCTCCACCCACCTAAGAGCAGCTGGATCCCGAGCTCTGACCGCCGTCACCTCTGACCTCCACCCGCCCAAGAGCAGCTGAGTCCCGAGCTTTGACCGCTATCGCCTTCGACCTCCGCCGTCGTCTCCCCCCAGCCCAAGAGCAGCTGGGTTCCGAGCTCTGACTGCCATCGCCTCTGCTTGTTCGCCAGTCCCGACCTCCGCCGTCGCCTCTGCCCACGCAAGAGCAGCTAGGTCCCAAGCTCTGACTGTCGTTGCCTCCGACCTCCGCCATCGCCTCTGCCTACTTGCCAAACCAGACCTCCGCCTTCGCTTCTGCCTGCCCAAAAGCAGCTGGGTCCCAAGCTTCAACCTCCGCCGTCGCCTTTGCCTCTACCCGCCGGTCTTGACCTCCACCGTCGCCTCTACCCACCCAAGAGTAGCTGGGTCCCGAGCTCTAACCCCCGTCGCTTCCACTCGTCCAAGAACAGCTAGGTCCCAAACTCTGACCGCTGTCGCCTCTGCCCGACCGCCGATCCCTACCTCCGTTGTTGCCTCCGCCCGTCTAAGAGCAACTAGGTCCTGAGCTCTGACAGCCTTCGCCTCCAACCTCCGCCCAAGAGCAACTGGGTCTCGAGCTCTAATTGCCGTTGCCTCCAACCTCCGCCGTCGCCTCTGCCTGTCCGCCAGTCCTGACCTCTACCCGCTCGCCAGTCCTGACCTTCGCCATCGCCTCCGCCTCCTGCCGCCAGTCCCGACCTCCGTCGTCGCCTCCGCTCGCTCAAGAGTAGCCAGGTCTCAAGCTCTGATTGCCGTCGCCTTCGCCCGCCCAAAAGCAGGTAGGTCTCGAGCTCTGATTGTCGTCACCTATGACGTTTACCGTTGCCTCAGCCCACCAAAGAGCAGTTGGGTCTCGAGCTCTGATCATCGTCGCCTACGACCTCCACCATCACCTTGGCCCGCCCAAAAGCAGTTGGTCCCGAGCTCTATCCTCTGTCGCCTCCGACCTCCGCCGTTGCCTATGCCCGCCCACTGGTCTCGACCTCCGCCGTCGCCTCCGCTTGCCCAAGAGCAACTGGGTCTCGAGCTTTGACCGCCGTCACCTCCGCCCACCCAAGAGCAGCTGGGTCTTGAGCTTTAACCGCCATTTCCTCCGACCTCCGCCGTCACCTCTACTCGCCTGCCAATCCTAACCTTCGTCATTGCCTCTACCCGCCCAAGAGCAGCTAGGTCTTGAGCTCTAACAGCTATCACCTCTGACCTCCGCTATCGCCTCTGCCCGCCCGCCAGTCCCGACCTCCGCCGTTGCCTCTGCTCACCCAAGAGCAGCTGGGTCTCGAGCTCTAATCACAGTTGCCTCCGTCCTCCCAAGAGTAGCTAGGTCTCGAGCTCTGACTGCCGTTGCCTCCGACCTTCGCCATTACCTCTACCCACCCAAGAGCAGCTGGGTCCCGAGCTCTGACCGCCGTCGCCTCTGACCTTTGTGTCGCCTCCACCTCTGCCCATGGATCCTAACTTTCGTCATCGCCTCTGCCCACCTAAAAGCAGCTGGGTCCCAAGCTCTGACTGTCATTGCCTCTGCTTGCCCAAGAGTAGCTTGGTCCTGAGCTCTGATCGCCGTTGCCTTTGCCTACCCAAGAGCAACCCGCCTGCCTGCCGGAACTGACCTCTGCCCAATATTACTAAGGCGTACCAAAGGCATGGTCATATATTCAGTTAATTGATTGTACTGCACAATCGAAGCCTGTTTAACCTTCAGGAAAACAAGTTGGGAAATTTTTAGGAAAAAAATTACATTCTTCTGGTGGCTCTTAAATTCTCCTCTCAGAGCTTCTCTAGAAGATTCTATCAATTATATAACTGAATTCGGGCCAAAAGAACTTATGCAGTGTTGACTTATATGTTAATGTGAAGAGATTAAGTTGTATTTTGCTTTGTTGTCCATGTCAATGGATGCATACCATGCATCAACAAATATGATGAATAAGCTGTGAAATAAGTTGAAAGATAGCTTCTATCTTGATTAGTTTACAAGATGTATGAGCTTATTGATGTGATGGTTGAATGAAAAGGATGAATGGGGATCAATTGTGGATTCGCCGTAAGACTGCATGCTGTAGGCTGCTTCTCCATAAAAGCTAGCCTTCTAAAATTAGTGAAATTGATTTCCATGGAAGATTTGAGCTGGCATTAATAAGAGTTTTTACATCTTTGCAGTAGCAGAAATTTGAGAAAATTAGGTGTGGAAATTGGGAGGTTGTTTTTTTATCAAAAGAACAACAACTTTATGCTGCCACTGACGCATTTGCTTCTTGACATCTATATCAAGTAGTAAATCTATTTCTTTAAAATTGGATCACCACTCTCATGGTTACTTTTCTTTACTTGGTTGAGAAGCAAGTTGGAAATGCTTCTATAATCTTATGCATGGGCGTGCTGATTCAAATGAAATGAAATATTTAGCAGGTCAATTAGGGTTGAGGATAAAAGAACTCTTGAATATGCTTTATATCAAGAGACGTATTTGGATTACAATTTTGTTATATTCTGAGGATAGTTGTTTATATATGGTGTATTTAGCATATCTCCAGGATCTCGATCGTAACACTTAAAGGCATTTTATGTGTTTTCTCAATATAAAGAAAGTCAGATTCCTCGCAATTATCTTTAGGTTCAACTTCAACACAAGTACTTTTAAAAGCTTTTAACTCTTTATAACTTGGTGCATGGTCATAGTTTGATCCACAGATATCTTCATTAAATTTCATGCTTCAGCTAACTTGTAGACTAGAAAAACGGTACTTTTTTTATCACGAGTAGGAGGTCTCTAAGTTGATGAAGTCGCCATGATGCCACCATGATGCAGCTGATCTATTGCAGGTAATGGCAACCAAAAGTCCCATTGTAGACTCCACAAAGCTTTAACATTTTTAGGCTGATTCCTTAAGTATTTCTTCCAACTCGTAACATTTTTAGACTGATTCCATAAGTCAAAGTTGAAGGGTAAGATATGATACGTTGATCAACTTTGTTATCTTTGTCAGCAATTTATTGGGACCAGTGGTTTTCTAAGGTAGCTTTAGCATTTTCTGTTAATCTTATGCATCCTTTCCAAATCATGCTACTCATCATCTGGTCATTGATTCTATTAGCTTATCAAAAGATGCATGCTTGTGTCATATGATGTTTCATTCAAGCCGATTCTTCAAATTGGGATCTTTCTTATTTTAGGTAGTCTACAGCAATGTTTATGTGCTTGATACTAGAATGAAGTGGAAAGTACTGCCTCTTATGCCAAAACCCAACTCCCACATAGAATTTTCTTGGGTGATTGTAAACAATTCCGTTATCATCACGGGAGGTACCACTGAGAAGCATCCAATAAACAAGATGATGATACTAGTCAAGGAGGTCTTCCAGTTTGATTTGGACTCACTGGTACAATTTCTTCTATCTCATTGAATATGAAAGATTGATGATGCATGCAGGTGAAAAACCTTTTCCTATCCAAAGATCGACGAAAAGCAGAAAAAGATTCATTATTTGAAGTATATTCTAATGCAGTACTTAATGTTCTAGTACTTTTGCACTTGTATGGTGATACATTTGTGGACTGTGATGCTTTGTGGCATAAATGGATGGTGATCAGGAAGATTCCTTACTGCGTTAAAACTGCAATCACAGGCTTTTGGGATGACTGGTTGTACTTTACATCGGGGTAGCGGGATCGAGGGCCAAATAATCCGCAACCTAAGATGGTCATTGGAGACATGTGGAGAACCAAATTGAGATTGTGATGCGAGTTGTGTGAAGTCGACCCTTTGAAGCATTGTCTTAGCTTAGATTTTTTTTTCTTCTTTTGCACACACATTTTCTCTAGGCTAGGTATTTATAGCATTTCTTCAACTCCATGTCGTTCTGTTGAGTTGATGCCGTTTTTAGCACATCATCTTGATCTTAGTAGTGTTAGGGAAAGCAGAAGCTATAGGAAGACTTGGAATTAAGTTTGTGAAATTATTTGAAACAAGCAAATTTTCTAGCATTAAGTCTACAGAAATTCTTTCTGCATCTTTACAGCCATTTACTCTCTCTCTCTCTCTCTCTCTCTCTCTCTCTCTCTCTCTCTCTCTCTCTCTCTCTCTCTCTCTCTCTAAGCTTACTGATTATCATATCATCCATGATATAAGACAAACTCAGGCCATCTTGGGTAGCCACTAGATACCAAATTTATTCCATCATCTTCCTCTAAATCGAGTATGGCATCACCAATGGCAAATGCTTAACAAAAATAGAAACAAATTCCATCAGGATTCCACATACCATGATTGGTAAAGCATGGATAAAGCAATGCTAGATTCTTCTTAGGACAATTCAGTGGCTAAGATCTTTCCAACCAAATTTTCATTACAGCACTCAAAGACAGGCTGCAACCAACGTCACTAAGTTTGAATACTAAATAGATCCATAATATGAAATTGAAGAACCAGATTTGAGATTATCCTGAAGTCAAAGCTCGGGACCCAACTGCTTTTGGGTGGGCGGAGGCGATGGTGGAGGTCGAGACCGGTGGGCAGAGGTGGAGGTGATGGTTAGAGCTCAGGACCCAACTGCTCTTGGGCGAGCGGAGGCGACGGCGATCAGAGCTCGGGACCCAGCTGCTCTTGGGCTAGCGGAGGTGACGACGGAGGTTGGGACCGGCGGGCGGGTAGAGGCGACAGCGGAGGTCAGAGGCAATGGCGGTTAGAGCTCGGGACCTAATTGCTCTTGGGCTGGCAGACGCAACGGAGGAGGTCGGGACAGGTGGGTAGGCAGAGGCGACGGCAGTTAGAGCTTAGGACCCAGCTGTTCTTGAATTAGCGAAGGCGACGGCAGAGGTAGAAGGCGACGGCGGTCAAAGCTCGGGACCCAGTTGCTCTTGGGTGGGTGAAGGCGACGACGGAGGTTGGAGGCAACAGCGGAGGTCGAGACCGGCTGGTGGGCAAAGGCGACGGCAGAGATTGGAGGCGACGGCGATCAGAGCTCGAACCTAGCTACTCTTGGGCGAGCGGAGGTCGGAGGTGACAGCGGTCCGAGCTCGGGGCCCAGCTGCTCTTGGGCTGGCGGAGGCAACAGCAAAGATGAGGACCGATGGGCGGAGCCAACGGCGAAGGTTGGCACCGGCGGGCGAGCGGCTTGCTCTTGGGCGGGAGCGATTTTTGAAAAAACAGACAAAGAATGTAGGGCTTCATGCGTGAGAAGAGAGGGGGAGCGCTAAGAAGATAGAGAAAGAGAGAGAAGGGGGAGGCCCCACATTAATGAAGAGAGAAAGAGAGGGGAGAGACTGCTAATAAAGGGGGGGGCGTGTAGGTCCTTAGCGTGTAGAGGAGGGGTGCAGGGCTAAAGGGAAAGAAAAACAATTTTTTGTGGAAAGAACCGGTTCCGACCCGCCGACCCCAGTCGCGCCACGTGGACCACGTGAACCCTCGTGAGTAGTCGGGGACCACACTAACTTGGCGGTCCAGGACCACTCGATATTTTCTCGGAACTAAGAGACAATGAGACTCCTGGGTTCTCTCTCTCTCTCTTATTTTCAACTTCGATTGAACCTTTCTTTTTTCTTTTACTGTCATAACATCTATATACAAACAGTCGATGAACTTGAATTAATTGAAAAATAACATTGAACATCTTCAAATAGTCCTTGAATTAAGATGATCATGTAAAAAAATCTAGGGACCCAATTTAAAAAAATAAAAGTTCAGGAACGACATGGGTTAAAATTCAAGAATTTTATTGAATAAATTTAAAATTCAGGGACTACGTTGCATATTTGTCCAAAGATCAAGAACCATCTCTTCAAGGATTATCTTTGTCATTATCCCTAAACTTTATCATTCAATGCACTTTGTTAACGAGAGATATTTAAACAAAAAAATAATAATGACTAGTCTTTAAACCTTAGCTCTTGAGAATAGCAAAAAGTTGAGTTAATTTTATATTATTCTGAATAATGAAAAGTCACCAACAAAGAACCTAAATTAACTTCGTTTATCAAACTAAATTATATGAAAAATATAATTAAATAATGAAAGGAAATTGAGGTATTAATTAAAAGAATACGTTAATGTAAATCAAGATAAGCCAACTTTTTTTATATATATAGTAAGCCAAATGGGAAAATAAAAACACAGTAAAAGATAGGAAAAGCACATTAACATTGCTCATGAATTCTTAAATGAATTTGCCTGGCCAGTCTCAACAATGGGTGGCGACTAGCCACGGGCGATGAGGGCCCTCGCTCAAATCTGGGCAAGTGCGACCCTTGCTTGTGATGGCTGGGGACTAACCCCAACCAAAAAGGAAAACAAAAGGAACAAAAGAAAAGATAGAAAAGGAAAGGAACAATGGAAAAAATCTAGAAATTTAAAAAAGAAATTGTTGAAATCATCTACGTCGCCTCTAGTTGTGCCATATAAAACGGCTAGAGACCACGTTAGCGATTTCCGATCAAAATTGGCCGAATGAACTACATTGAAAAATCATTAAAAGATTTAAGACTAAATTGATCATATTTAAATAGAAACTAGCAATCCAATCTAAATAGAATCTGACAAGGTAAACTTAATTGAGGAAAAAAAATTGACCAAATTAGAAAGTTTAGGACAAAATTGGCCGATGTACCATATATTTATAACTTTTTGGATAATTATCCCGATTAAGTTTACCTTGTCAATTATCTATTTAGACTTGGAATCACAATATTGATTTGCTTGAATCTTGATGGAGCATTTAATTGTGGAGAGAAGAATTTCGAAAAGGACAACGCTAGATTTGCTAAGATTGATTTACAAAAATCGGTTTATTAAGCAGTATGTGAAACAATGATAGACCCATAAAGTGTTGGTCATATTTAAGAATTAATAACAGTCTGACGTCGTTTAATATACTTTCTCTATAAACCGATCTCGGTAAATCTACCAAGTTTCTTTTGGAAACGAGGAGATACGTGGAGAAGTGCCCAGGGTGAAAGAGCCAGTTTCTAGAGAAAAATAACAGCATACACGTGGTTAATTTTTTTTTTGGCTTTTCTAGCATAACAATTTATGGGCTACTGTTAGAATAACGGCATGTTGTGAGCCACAAATTCTCAAAGGAATGAACCCCACGATAATTTCTAATTTTTTATTTTTTATTTTTTATTTTTTATGTGGTCCAAAATAAACTGTTACTCTCGTAGTAGATTAAGGACTGTTATATAAGCATTTCCTTTTCTTTTTTTTTTTTTAACTTTTGCCTCAATTTATATTTAAGAATTAATTGTGTTTGGTTGACGTAACTGGAATGAAATGAGATGCCCATTCCTTCCAATCATCTCTTTGGCTGGCAGCATTGGAATGCCGATTCCTTCGCTTAAACGAATGGTGATTCTTCTATCTCGATTCCATTCTCCTCTTTCTTTAATCCAAAATTTCAAAAAATAAAACAAAATTATGTAACTGAAAAAATACGAATTATTATATATCAATTATTAATTGGTATAATCAAAATATAAAACATGGTGATGTACCTATTCCTATATTTAACAAATAAAATATAATCGAATAGTTTAATAAAGTCATCGCTGTTTTCGGAATACATTTTCCGACTAATGGTAAGTTATAGTTGACAAATTATCATGACAGAATAATGTGATTAGCATTGACAATTCTAAACTATGTGTTAAGAAATTTCAATTGAATATTGAGTAATTACTAATTCTCAATTATTATAGTGTTAATGCAAGTACACAGTCAATTATTTTTATTAAAAAAATCTCATTCAATTCGATTTCCAATATATTTTACTCAAAACCAAACGCAAGATCCTCATTTCATTCACTCCCACCGTTTAATATAGGGATACTCATTCCATTCCATTTCATTTCCATTCAAATTCCTTATTTCATTTCATTTCGTCGTACCAAACGCAACATAAAAAGTGTGTTCTGTCATATCGAGTAATTTAATTAGAGAGGTGACATATTGTTTTTCTTTTATGATCGTGGGAAACCACGCATTATCCATTTTTGCGCCGGTCACGGCATATAAACTGCACGCGAGGGTACATAAGGATGCCCACCGCTGCGCCCAGTAGGTCCGAGCCGAGTACACAACGATGAATTCGAACTCCACGTCCAAAAATGAGATGGAAGTAGCACCATCTCTCGTGCATCGGCTCGACTCTTTTGTATATCCAGGAATAAGTTTGATCATAGGTCCCACAACATAAGACAACCCGATGTTTGGTGACCGTCTAAAATAAGATGGAGCATATAGACCGCGGAGAGGGCGACTCCATGGCTATCGCCGTTTCTTGGTGACAGCGCGCGACGATGGCATGGACGTGATCCTCAGGCAATTAGCGCACGATCGATTGTCACCGACGCAAACTCTCTAATTTTTATTGATTAATCTGGGATGTTCATGTCCGATTTTAAGATAGATCTTCTTCCAGAGGAGTTGAATTCAAGAATGACGCGAGCTCTCTTGCCTTGTTCTAATCTATCCAATATATGAATTTGCGGCAGACGTTGATAGGGAAATGAATGAGTAAGACGGTCACGAAAATTGGCAATTTTTTTCTTTTTTTTGCATCGACTTCTAATTGTCCAAGATCTGTTTACAATCGAAACAAACGGTGCCCATGAAAAAAATCATGGAAAAATTTTCATCACGTAATGATCATTTACACAACCCGAATGGACATGATTGAGATGACCCTCTCAAACGAAGGTGGAACTAACCGGAGACGCGCTCCGCCGGCGGCGCCTGGCGGCCCTCTTCTTCCTCGGGCTCGCGTCGCCCCCGCAAACGATGGAGCATTCGCAACCGCATACGTTGCTAAAGCACGAGAACAACCCTTTTCCGGCTTCGCCCTCGGTGTGCCGCCTAGCGCGCCTACTCCCATTCCCCCCTCCGCCGCCACCGCCGCCGCTGCCTTTTACGCTTGGCCCGTAGCTCGTGTACTCGCTGCGGTCGTATATGGTTGGGAGCTCCATCCGCCACCGCTCGAGCTTCGATTGCAAGCCCTCCACGCTCTCGCTCAGGCTCCACCCCCCGACCGCCGAGTTCTCGGTCTCGTCCACCACCTTGAACATCCTCTCCTTCGCTGCCGCGGCCGCCACTTCCGAAGGTGACGGCCCCAGATCGGACTCGGTGATGCACAACTCGCCAGGCTTCGACTTCCCACCGGCCTTTTGGTTGGCCCCCGGATCCGAGGGTTTGGCATCTTTCTTCTCAGGTTTTGCCCCTTTGACCCCGACCTCCGACCCGCTAGCGACCGTGCTCGTCTTCGCGCTTCTACCCTTGAAGATCGAATGCCCTAGACTCGAACCGTTGACCATGGAGCTGGGCAATGAGATTGACCCTTTCTTCTTCCCTGGGGTGGAAGAGTCGTTCTCTGACGCGTTGATGATAGAATGCGGTCTCTCGCGGAAGGACACCTTTCGATTCAACGTCTTCGCTTGCCTCGGAACTTGCATCGAACTCGTGTCGCTCTTGGTACGCCGGAGCTCGGGCTTCGCAACGACGGTAGAGATCTGCAGCTGCTGCTGTTGTTTCTGATGTTGTTGAGGAGGGCTGTTGATTGGGTTGTTGTGATCGTTCACGAGGACTTGCTTGCCCAATAGGTCTTGAAAACCGACCGCGGAGGCGCTGAGCTGGGTGTACAGCGGCATGCTCCGCATGGAGCTGTCGAGCAGCGCGACGCCGACGTTCAATATCCCCTGCGGGCGCCCCGAGGGCCGGCGCACCTGCAGCGCCACGAAGCGCATGCCGATGTGCTGCTGGTGGCGGAAGGGCCGGGACGGCGGCGGGAGGAGGTTGCTGACGAGGACCCGTATCGTCCCCACGCGCACGTCCTTGAACCAATGGCCGGCGTAGATCTCGATCATCACCGCGGAGGTGTCGCACCGGAGGAAATCCTCGTCGACCCGGAACACGAACTTGTCGTTCCACGTGGGGTTGCACCGGCCGTGGGTGTCCACGCGGGTGGAGAGCTTCCGGTCCGGGTGCACCCACGCGACCGCGTACGTCCGCATGGAGCGGCTCACCGACGCGAGGTCCTGCGCCGAGATGATGTTGACCTCCAGCAGCTGGAACGGGTTGAGGATGATCGAGGACATCGTCGTCGCGCCGCCGGCACAGTGCGAATGGGCCCCCCCGCCCGCCCGTTCCGTCTGTCTCTACTACTACGTCGTCGTCACCGCCGAGGAGAAGGCGACATCGAGGCTAACGTCCAGCTCTGTCATGGCGCTCGAAGACAGGGCATCGCGCGCATATAAAACGGGGAGCGAAATCGATGGTGGTCATTGGTTATATTTGTTCGACAGCAGGTTGTGTACAGGTCACGAGCGAGCTCTTCAGGAGCGCCTAAGATGGTTAGACAGAGAGGCTAAGCTAAGCTAAGGTGACTAAATTTAAACCCACCTTCTCTTCCTTTTGTTGTTTCTAACTTTGTCAGGGAAAATATTTGGCTCTTGTTGCGATTGCCTAGTTAGGTAGTTTCTCTCCGAAATTTGTTGGATATTAATGTTATGGCTCTACTTGATTGGCCCCCAAAAAAAAGAATCTCGAAAATATTTTCGAGATTTCTCAATATATCATCTCGAAGCTTTCTATGGACACGTATCTCTACTTTTATGGTGCTACGTGATATATTGCATGCATATGATATATGCGCGCGCGCAAGAGCGCATGTACATGTTTATTTCTTTTCCTGATTTTCATTATGACCATATTCATGTCGGTTAAAATGATGTGTACGATAGTAACAATGGCACTTGGTTTTATACACGTAGCTATTCTCCCTTTTTCGTATCGCCATGTAAATCTCGCTCCTTTCGACCCCCCACCGTTAAAAAAGAAAAACTCGAATTGTTATAGTATTTGGTAAATTTTGAAGAGTCGTCATATCAAATATACAGGTAATTTCACAGATAGTTGGCCAAACGATTAAATGTGTATCGGACTCGATGGAGCCAATGTAAAATATCTTACTTACATAAAAATATGAAAAAGTCGATAAAGTGGAATTAATAGAATTCCTTACTATCAATAAATTTGATGATAATTGTTAAACAAAGGGAAAAGTGTCATAAAGGTCATAAACCTATTGTATTTATGCAAATTTAGTCTTAAACCTTTTTCTGGCATGGTGTCAATTTTGTCCTTCGAACTAATTTTGACCGAATATTACTGACGTGAATGTCGGTCTGCCTACGTGGCACCGCCGACACTAATGTAGATAGTTTTTAACAATATATTAATATTTCTTTGATTTTTTTTCTTTTTCTCTCTTCCTTTTTTTGCCAGTGACCAGCCATCGGCCACAGGTGATGGCCAACCACCAGCCGTGGCCTCGCCTCACCAGATCTGGTGAGGGGGGCCCTCACCTAGCCAGTCGATGGTGACCCTTGCCCAAGCGAGGCTGGCCCACCCGACCGTCGCCTGTGATTGGTGGCCAGTCACCGACAAAAGGAGGAAGAAAAAATATTAAAAATTGTTCATATCAATATCGGTGATACCACATAGGTAGGCCGACGTCCACGTTAGTAATATCCAACCAAAATTAGCCAAAAGGAAGGAATTTGGCACTATATCAAAATATTTAAGACTAAATTGGTATAAAAAAAGATTTATAATTAAATTGACACTAATGCAATATGTTTATGATTTTTCCAATACTTTTCCCGTTAAACCAAGGTTCCTAGCAACAAAATCAATTTGTTTGAATTGCCTAATTTAATTAGACTTACTCCAAAAAAAAATAATAGTAAGAGGCTCGACCGAAAAGGAATTTTGTCGGGTCGGGTTGGACATGGATCCAACGAAAGTGCATGGGTTGGTGGGTCTTGAAGTCAACGCATGCTTCGCTTCGCTCATGCAATCTCGTGACGTTGACTTTAAAAACTTTATTGCCCACTCGCTTTAATGGATTGCAAACGCACTGGCCTCGCTCCAACTATAAATCACATTTCTCACCTTTTCTTATTTCACTTTCTTTCTTTTTCCTTTTTTCTTTCCTCTTCAATATTTACACACTATTTTCTTTAAATTGTACATGTTAATATCAGTCGTGCCATGTAAGATAACCGACACTCATGTCGATGGTTTTTGGCTAAAATTGACTGGATGGATTTAATTGGCACGAATGCAAATTGATACAATCAAAATATTTAGAACTGAAATGGCATTAATGTAACATGCTTGGGACTTTTTTTTGACACTTTACCCCCCCATTCACACATATCCTTAGAAACCATCGACTATACTTTTACTAAATGAAATGACCGCTCAACTTCTTTGAAAAGATTATTCAGTTTCTTTCGTAAATGACCCATTCGTGATCGTGCATGCCCCTTAACACTAGTTGAGGGACGTGATTTTGACTTATGATGAATTTGTGTGCACAAGAAGTAGACTGAATAGCGAGGGCCCAAATGCAAGGGCGAAAGAACCCATCCTACATGAAATTGTTATTTGACATGGATTTCATGTTACTCTTCCGGAACCTCTCTTCAATGCTAAATGTGGTTGTCGAACCAATATAATCCTTTCGTTAAAAGTGCCAACACCATTAACCAACGCGCTCATAATTTTCATTAACTTAACGTCATAATTTTCTATCGTGCTAGCATACATGTGGCCTACATATGATTTCCACGTCATATGTCTCTCACTCTCTCATTATTGCATCCCAAAGAAAAGGGGAAAAGGTATCATTAGCCTAATAAACGCTATTGTGGCAATCCACGTTAAAAAAAATGCACATGACGTGACGATATACTTAACGGAAGAATACCTGGTACTTTTCATTTGAGAAGATCATCAAGAGAAAGTCAAGTATGAACTTATCAACATATCCAAGTGGATTTATCTTCGCTCAAAAGTTTGAACCAATAAGTTATGAACCAATTAGAATACATTAGCTGCTTTATACCACGCTAATTTTTCGATATGAGATTTCTCTAATATAATTCATATATGCATGCTAACAAGAGAGACGGTTAATAAATGCTACATTAATATATATAATTTATGGGTAATTTGGTCAACTAGCCTAAAATGTTTATTTTAGTAACAAAAAAGAAGAAGAAGAAGCATGAGACTACTCATAAACAAAATTATATTATAACTAGTAATTATTATAATGATATGGATCTCTATTTAGCACCGCCACACAGCATCTTTGAAGTCAAAACAACTTCTTGTGACGGTTGACACTCTCTCTCTCTCTCTCTCTCTCTCCATCCCAAGCTTCCCTGCAGCTCGCCGCCGACCTCCGTCCCAGCCACCGTCTCTCAGCCGAGCTGAAGCCGGAGGTCGCCGGCCAAAGAGCTCCGTACAAGGTCTTGCAGGAACATTGGGCGGTGCCAGGCCCGTCAACGGCAACTCGAGATGCTGCCATCGGTCCCTTCGTTCTCGGTGTTCGTGTCGACCGACGACGAGGCCGCCGACCACCGCCGCCCGGAGGAGGATGATACGGGGGCCGACGAGGCGCTCCGGAGGACCGCGACGGTCGCGGGCGGCGTACCGGCCGTCGCCAGCGGGGAGTTCAGCTTCGGGGAGAAGGCGATGGGGTTGATCCAGGACGTGGAGGAGGGGGAGGGCGAGGACGGCGGCGGCGGCGGCGGTGACGCGGGAGGGAGAGGGGAGGGGGTGGGGTGGAGGAACGACTCGAGCGGAGGCGGCGGCGTCGAGCACGAGCCGGCGAGCCCGCCGATGTATCTCGCCGCCGGCCTCGGAATCGGGAATGCCCATTTCCGCGGCGGATCGAATGGCGGTCTCGGGTTGAATCTGCTGGAGTTCGACGGCGCGGGCGACGCGGAGGAATTTTACGAGAGGATGGTGAATGAGTTTCCGTGCCATCCCGTGTTCTTGAGGCACTATGCTCAGGTTTTGCAGGTTTGGTTTGGATTGTTTTCGTGTATGCGTGAGTTTCTAGTTTTGGTTCCTGAACATCATGTGTTTGATACGAAAAGATCCATTTGTCTATCGTATGTAGTGTGATGTTCTTACTTTGCTGTTGCTTGTTCTCTATGTTGTTTTCTGCATCTTCAGCATTTCCTGAGCTCCCTATCTATCGCCTGCGCATCTAACTGAACAATGCTGGACTCGGATCGCATTGTTACACCGGCAGGATCTGGGCGATAGGAATTCTTGATTCTCTTAAATCCTTCATGCCCCGATTGATTTAATGATGCTCGTTAATGAATGTCTTTCACCTTTTGCAATGATGAAGAACGGACATTCCTTTGGAAATCAGATTCCTTGACTCGTTTCCGGTAAAACAGAGAACCTGAGATATATCTTGGAAAGGTCTCTTCAGGTTGAAACTAAGGCAGATATGTTTAGTCCATGATTAATTGTTCCAAAACTTATTCCAGAAAGGATAGAGGTATACGCAATTGAGCTGTGCTTTATCTAAAAGCCCATATTTTTGTGTGGTCATCGTCCATCTACGGGCTTGTCACTGATACCTCTTTTACATAATCGAAAATTTTACTCACAGTCAAAGGGGGATCTTCATGGAGCAGAGGATTACTACTATCGTGCTACACTAGCCGACCCTGATGATGGTGAGATTTTGGCGCAGTATGCTAAAATAGTTTGGGAGCTCTATCATGATAAAGAGAGAGCTTTAAGCTATTATGAGCGTGCAGCTCAAGCCGCTGCAAACGATAGGTATGTATATTCTATGTCGGAAAACAAACTAATGTGACACCACAAACATCTTCTGTTCACTTGGATTTAGTTCTTGGCTCTGAAGAAGGGAACTGGTAGAAAACCTTAGCAATTACTTTCTTTTTTTTTTCGGGATTGGGGCAAAGTATTACCTGACCTGCAGTTTGTGCCTGAAAAATTTTTGTTTAGATATTAGCCTGTGGTGAAGATCCAGGGCAGTATATATTTTGGTCACAACAGTTTTCTGTTTGCTTGTTTCAGCCATGTCCTAGCAGCATATGCTGGTTTCCTCTGGGAGCTAGAGAATGAGAATGTAACAGATGGAGTACAAGAAAATCACCTCCAGGTGCTCCTTATCCTTTATACATCCTTATCTCTTCCGTATTTATAAAACTAAGTCTAAAAGGTGTATTTAATGAGAAGCAGGGAATTTTGGACAAGAAAGAAGTTTCAACTTCCAAGAAAGAAAAAGCGGTTGGAATTCCTGCAACCAGGTTTGACATTGCTAATTTTAGTGCAACTGGTACCAATGGGGAGAATATTGAAGAGAATTATAAACAGATGATTGAGGAAGATCCATCCAACCCTTTGATTTTGAAAATTTATGCTCAGTTCTTATATCAGGTAATAGAGAAACTTGCGTGCCTTATTCTTCTTTGACTTTTGTTCATCTCTGATTCTCAATACTATTTAAGAGGATCATGCTAATTTACTTGTCATGATTACTATGATATAGCTCGATTGTGCAGACCTTGGCACCTATCAAGTTGATGGACATAGTGTTATTTGCAGCCACCCGTTGAAACAAGAATCTCAAATATGTCATGCACAAATTTATACCCAATAGATATTTTGTCCATTTGTTTTGTGTAGTCTCATCCACACTTATTCGGTTGTTTAATGTACAGGTGAAGCAAGATCTCAAAGGAGCTGAGGAATACTATTCACGTGCTATTCTCGCTTATCCAACGGAAGGTGAAGCATTGGTAATGTATGCTAAGCTGGTTTGGCAACTTCACCGTGACCATGATAAGGCATCGTCTTATTTTGAACGAGCTATTCAAGCAACCCCTACGGACAGGTAAGCTTTTTGTTTGAACTTTTCCCTAAATTCTATTTAGATAAGCATCAAATGTCAAGAGTTTTGTTATTCTATCATCACTCATGGTCCCAAGTGGGTGGCCATTGGCCATGGAGGACCCTGTTGCATCATCTTCATAAGGGTAGGTGCTGCTTTAGTCATTTTTAGGGAAATTAGTGAGCATAAAAAACAAAAAGCACGTCAGATACTTCAATTTTGATGAAACTCGGGAGTGCACTTTTTGTGATTGTTCATGTAACGTTAATTTTCTATTGATGGTTGTAGTAAGTTGTGACAAGTCTACGACTGGAAATGCTAGGAGGAAAATTTGGTGTTCGACCAAAACTTATGTTTGCTAGAAACCATACGGCGACTTCGTTTGTTTACTTTAACTATTCTTGCTTCTCTTCATCATTATGCTAATAATCGCTGCTTGTGCTTATTGAAGTAGCAAGAGTTCTTGAAATCATCTTGCTGCGAAACGTGACCTGGATTTTTTGCTCTCTTTTTCTGCAGCCATATTCTTGCTGCATATGCTAGTTTCCTTTGGGAGACGGAGAGCAATGTCGAAAATGGGAATGACTCCGTCCTCCCCAATACCGTTTCTCTACCAGAAGCTATTAGTTCTGCAAGTGCTTAACTTGCAACTTACCTAGTCAACATAGACCTTAGAAAACCATCCATTTCAGATGATGCTTTTGTTTCTGCTCATAATTTCAGCGGTGGTACATAAGGAGATGGATTATTGAGACGTCATGATGAGGAAGGAGCCACCTAAGTCCACCGAGTCGAAATCAGTAAGTGCCGTCTGCCGCCGGAAGTTGAATAAGTCGAAAATATCGAATAACGTATACAAATACACATGTATGAGTATGTATTATGTTTACGAATAAGTCAGAATAAACGGGGTTCGCATTAGCTGTCGTGGAAGGGACCGAAATCAGTCATGGGATGTAGTTGGGTAATGCGACGAAATGTGCTTGCGTCTCGTACCATTTAGACTTGGCATATTGACATTGTAATTGTGTAATGTTTCGTTGGATGGACCCTGCTGCAAAGGAGGACAATTGATCCTGCTGAGCAGCTTGGAAACCTTTTTTTTTCGCCTCATTTCCAAATTTCCGTTGTTTAGATACTTCTAATAGGAGGTATCCACTGACGTCGGGTAGTTCCTCTTGGAAGAGGCTCACTAGTCCTTTAAGCTGGCGAGCTAGACTTTGTCAACTCTCGATTCTTGTTAAAAATGAGCAATAGCCCCCAGAAATTTCTCCTTAATTCATTTTTAAGCATCCAGATAATTATAAAAGTGAGGGAAACAAGGCCCTGCAGTGAGCATTTGGGCATAGAAGGTTCCATGCACGGCCGGAGAACGTTCCCCGCAAGCATCCCTCCTGATGATGTCCACACAACAGCCAACCGCTAATCAGTGTTTCACCGGAGAATAAGATTAATCAACAAGCGTAAAGTTTCTCTTTACATACTCCAAGCATGAAAACGGTAGATCCAAAATGCGCTCCACCTCGATCGACCTCGAGATCAGCCTGTCTACAATGCCGTTCCTACTTGACAACCCAGTGTCTACCCTTAAGTTCTTGCGCGCTACCAAGGTTGAATTACACACCCAAGGAACTGAAACTACAAATGCCAACCCCGAGCACTTGCTATGAGTATAAATCGGTAAAAACTCTTATGCTCTCTGAAATGATTGGTCTCCTCACTTTTGTCTGTCGTGTTATTTCCCTCTTTCTTTTCCCTATTTCTACTTCTTTCTTCTTTAATCTTGTTTTCTTCTTGTAGGCAACACAGAGATCAATTTTTAAGGGACTCAAGACGCATTTCGACAGAGGACCAACACATAAAGTCATGGTAAGATTTACAATTCTTGCATATGAACTCATTTCATCAGCTCGAAAAAAAAATTACGGACACTAAAATAAATGGAAAAGAACTATTACCTTGAATTTTATTGGCCAGAAACAATGGTAAGCTACCTCCACCGTGCCCAATGCACAAAATATTCATAGGTTTATTCCCGCGTACAACATCCCTGAGATTGAAATCAGAAGATGCTAATGTTGCCAACCCAGCTGATACCATGCTTTTGAGATCTGCAAGATGATACAAAATTGGCATATGGGAGATGTATTCCAAGTTAAACATATACATATTGTGCAATATAGACTAGCCGAACAACAAATAAATAAAGGCTAGGACAAATAGACAAGTCCCCAGAATTATCTCACACGGTAGAATTGATACATATTGCATCATGAAACTGAATCAGGTATCACATTTAAAGGAACAACCAAGACCAAAATCTCCAGCAATTTGAAAGAAAATTTCAAATTTGGAAGCTCACATGGTAGAAGTAATGTTGAACATGATGCAATTTGAAAGGAAAAAGTCAGGTTCACATGCTAGACCTATGACTGTTATCACAATTTTTTAATGAAGGGAAGAAAGAAGGACACGAGTAAACATCAGGGAAACAAAATGCACACAAACTGGAGAGATCTCAACCAATATGAGCCAATTTACATCCATGTGGGCACCAAACAAAAACATGCGCTGACTGCAAAAGCTTGTGAATTAACATTGCTTGTGGTGACTGCAGCATAGGTATATTATCAGTTCCGCAAAGGGGTTCCAGGTCATTATTAGTACTAGAAAGGGAGGCCGTGCTGCGCATGGGTATTCCATTCTACAACCCAGGATCTCTATTTCTTCTTCAAGAAGTAAAGCATCACAGTCTCTACTTAATTGTCCATTATTTCATTTTGTATGTTATTTCCTCATTTCCTTTATTATTTGAACTCCACATATTTCGTTATTGGACTCTAATTCTAGTGTTTTGTTCAATATAAGCTTTATGAAACCAAAACCAAGAATCTATGTTTTCAATTCTACTTTCTATTAACATTTTCTTATTCTACTTAACTTGCTTGTGGTATTCAAATGTAAATTTTCTAAGCAAGGTTTATGACAAAAAAATTATACGTTAGAGAACAGGTAAAAACAATGAATTGTAACAGAACAGAACAGCCAGCATGGTGACTCAAATATATATCTTTTTCTTTTGGGCCAAACGGTCATAGAAATAGTTAGACTTTAAGAATTGAGACAGAAACCAAGGAAAGTAACCAATGCTTTAGGAAAGATAACAGTAGGGGAAACCGAGCAAGGAAGAAGTGAGAAGCTTTACATGGAACAGCCAGGCAATTTGCTTGCTGCATGAAGCGTACCGAGTGGGGTTCCGATTCCCGGTAAGTAGCCATAATCTTGACAGTGCTTTGACGAGTATCATCATTAAACCGGAGCACACGCCACTGATATCCCAGTACCCTAAAACGTTCATTAGGATCAGATCCGGGGTACATGTCCGCATACCTTTGCAGGAGCCAATTCTCCACTGAAGACCAGTAAACAACATTCTGCGAAGATTAAACTAGAATGCTACGATGAACAAATCAATCTACACCATAAAGTTAATTTGGAGTTTGCAACCTCAAAAGCAAGCAAGAAACACATCGAAGAACGAACAGACCAAAGATCGAGAAGCGAATAGTCGATCGGGAGGCCGCTAAGAAAACCAAACAAGCGCTTGAGTGTTGCATAAACCGATCGAATTAGGCAACCGGAAGACATCTTCAGCGAGAAAAAAAGACGACTCGGGTCACCAATTTACGAACATCGGGTGTAGCAGGGGCCCATTCATAATCTCCCCCTCTAGACCGAGAAAGATTGCGAAGCACACGAAACGATTAAGGATGAATTGCCTCTTCTTAGGGTATCAGAATAAGTGATGGTTCCTACACTAAAGTTTGAATCTTGATTGAGAACATGGACGATACACTACAACGCTATGCACAGAGATTGTGAGAAAGTGAATGAAGTCGATCAACTCATCCTCGGCGACTGTTCTAAGTAAATCCAGGCGATACAATGAAAGCAAAACGAAACAAAAACAAGGCACCGGCAACAGAACTGCGGCTCTTCTAGAGAGAGAGAGAGAGAGAGAGAGAGAGAGGGACTAACGGGTCGAGAAGAAGGGAAGGCGACGACGGAGACGACGCCGTTGCCGCGGTCGGAAGCCGCGCGGAGGACGGTGTCGCCGCCGCCGCCCCCGCCGGGCGCGGTGGGCCCCCACCACTCGGAAGAGTACGACCAGTCGCCCTCGTCGTCGACGCGGCGCCGCGTGGCGGTGCCGAACCTCCGGGCGCGAAACGCGCCGGCCGATCGAGCTCCGCGCCACATCCCGGCGGCGCGGCGCGACGGGGGGGGCGACGGCGGGGGGCTTTCCCGAAAACCCTCCAAGCGATGGAGCGCGAGAGGTGGCGAGGTCGAGCTGAGTCGAGCGGGGCCGGCTCGAGCACGAGCGGGATTGTCGAGGTTCTGCGTATCTTGGGTCGACGAGTGGGAGAACGTCGAGCTCGAGAAGTGAAGAGGTCGAAACGCGCGCGTGCAAAAGAAAACATGACTAAAAACTTTACCTTATCCGAGTAATCTGAGATTGGATATCCGCTGATTCTGCTGGCTAGAATCTGCCCACGTCAGCTCTCCTAGCTTCAAGCATGTTACACTCCCTCCCTCCCTCCACCACTAGTCTCCATAGCGCTGCTCCAACTCTCTCTCTCTCCCCTCTGCCTTAAACTGAAAAAAACCGCCGCCGCCGCCGCCGCCGCCGGCTCCATGGCCGCCGCAGCCGCCATGAGCTCCGCCTTCTCCTCCTCCATCAACGCCCTCAAGTGCTGCCTCCGCTCCGCCGCCTCTCCCTCCTCCTGCCCGCCTCAGCAACTGAGGCTCCCCTCACCATCACCGTCATCACCATCACCACCGTCGAACCTGCCCCATCTGGGCGACGCTCTGTCGGTCCGCATCGCCCCGCTCAGACGCCGCGCCGGCCTGAGGATATCGGCTGCCGTGGCCCAGGAGGAGGCGGCCGCCACCGCTGCCGCGGAAGTGGAAAAGGAGGAGGAGGAGGAGGAGGAGGAGGAGGTGAAGGAGGGAGAGGGGGCTGGGGGCGTGACTGTGAATACCAAGCTCTACTTTGGGAATTTGCCCTACAACGTGGACAGTGCACAGTTGGCCGGTATAATTCAGGACCATGGAAGCCCGGAGCTTGTCGAGGTGTGTTGACCGTGTGATTTTCCCGCTCCTGGTTGTGATCTGATCACTGGTCTTAATGATCAACTAGAGAAATCGAGCGCGATACCGAATATTGTGTAGGATCGCTGTGACTAAGGTCGTGAACAGAGTTGATTACGGCGCGCAGTTGGGGTGGAAAGTTGGTGCTTTTCTTAAGGAGGATCCAACGTGGGCTTCACCGTTTATTGCTATATGGTCGGTAGTGTTTTACTAAGAAAGAGTCTAGGCAATACTTACTTGCAATCCGGGATTTGTCTCTCTCACCCGCACGCGCGCATGAGTGCTCGCGTGCATGTTATAGCTCTAGAGCCGTTTGGGCTACTAGCTCGTTCTAGGCAATCGAAGCAGCTTGGGCACGTTATCGGTTTGAACAAGCATCTCTGTTAAGTGTGAACCGCATTTTGCTGACTTTTGTTGCATTTTCTATGTTAAGGTCCTGATGCTTTCAACTATGATTTCAATAAATGGACTAGATAAATAAAAGCTGAATTGTAAAAAAGGGAAAAAAAAAAAAGGAAAACCTGGCTAATGTAGATTATCAGAAAGACGGAATGATGAAGAACCTTGTCGCACTTGTACATGGTGCAGCATTATCAAAGAGGATGTGGGTGAATCTCCGAAGTAGGCTGGATGACGGATTGTGAAGTCTGTATGGTGTACGATGGTTCACGCTACAAATGCACGCTCATTTTCCTTTAGCTTAACACAGTACAGATGTACCCTATCGAATGAACATGATGTATTCTGAGTCTGAGTCTAGCCAAAGTACCAAAATCTTTCTGGCATTCACCTTGCGTACCAAGCACTCTCGCTCTCTCTTTGCTTTTCCAGACGTGGGTTAATATTTGGCAAATCCTTAGCCATCCTCAGGATTTATCTCTTCTCATTACCGAAGACAAAGCCGGGTCATGTCGGTTAGCTAGTAATCTGTTTCAATTACCAGCTTGTAATAAAGATCTGCCCCTACAAATTCCTATGAGTACCATTAGAAGTGAGATTGTCAAGGCTTGCTCTGATGGGATATTCCTTCGCCAGGATGCTGACAATCAGTAGTGAGAAAAGAAACTGTACTGAGCGCACCGGGGATCTCCCCCTTGTTTTGAAAAACTTCATCAGTTTGGAAAGTAGAGTGGCTTTTTCGGTTTTCTCTTTGTTAATTGCATTTTGCTGATCTAGAATAAATTAATGTCGAAAATCTAGCCACTCAACAGAAAATACATCAAATGTATTTCATGATGTATGAAGAGTGCTTGAAGTTTCTTTTGCAGTCAATTTGCCTTAAAGTTAATTCGATTGTGGTTCTTCTTCTTAACTCTTCATGTTCCCCGATGATCTTCGTAGGTTCTTTATGACAGAGACACTGGAAGAAGCAGAGGCTTCGCTTTTGTGACAATGAGCAGCATTGAAGATTGTAATGCCGTTATCCAAAACCTTGATGGAAGTGTGAGTTGGCTTATCTTTGTCTAGTTCCGAGTATACGCAGCTCTGAAAAGCTAATACAATAGATAAGACAACGTTGGTTTTCTGTACTATTTCATCATGCTAAATGATGTCCTTCCTTTTCCTGTTTAGAATTGTATGATGAGGTCCTTCGAGTTCAGGAACTGAATTCCAAGACTGACCCGATCTCCACGTTTCAGGAATACATGGGACGGACCCTGAGGGTGAACTTCTCAGACAAACCTAAACCGAAAGAGCCTTTATACCCCGAAACTGATTACAAGCTTTTTGTCGGAAACTTGTCCTGGTCTGTGACTTCTGAAAGTTTAACAAAAGCTTTTCAAGAATACGGAAACGTAGTTGGAGCAAGAGTACTGTACAATGGCGAGACAGGGAGGTCGCGCGGTTATGGTTTTGTGTCCTACTCGACAAAATCAGAGATGGAAACTGCTATTGAATCTCTTAACGGAGTGGTAATACTTTGCTATACCCCCCGTTTCTTTCGAGAATAAGACAGATACGTTTGCTGAGCACTTTTGGTAATTGCTTCATGATTCATCTTCTTCCTTATTTTTTTTCCCCTCTTTTGAGCTGTTACCAGGAGCTAGAGGGGCGCGCTATGAGAGTAAGTCTAGCTGAAGGAAAGCGAACATAAAGCAAAAATTAAGTCAATGTTTGGGAACTTGGGAAAAGATTGATGACCACGGCACGGGAGAAGCAACAGAAGATATCTACTTTGAATGATCCCTTGTACAATTTGCACAGCAATCCCTTGTTTGCTTCTTTGCAATAATTTGCTCTCACCTTTGTATTCTGCCTTTCCTTCTCAATGTTCTTGCTGGAAGATTTCAGTGTACAACATTGGCTGGTGGCTACAATCATTTTAATGTGGCTTCAATAAATGCATTACTCAAATTTTCAGCTTCAAATAACATGGCACCTGAATTAATTTGTATTGTAGCGGATGTGAGGTGCTTCAGAGAGCTAAAAGTCGAGTGAAGTCTGGAAAGAGGTGAATCTTTGTGCCATTGACATCCTGCCATTTCTTTTGAGACTTTGATTTGTGTATAAATTGACAAGAACTGGTCCCTGTGCAATTCGATATGATTACCTCTATGAATCGAGCGGGCTTGTTTCCAGACCGAAAGAACAAATTCACTTTTCATCTCAGAATCATAACTGTTGCTTCAAAGTTTGTCTTTAAATTTTATGCAATCAGTACTGCATCCTATTCTCTTCTATAAGGCAGGTGCATGACGTAGAAGCAATGGTTTTTGCTGTGATTCCAGTGGTGGATGTGCGATTATCTATCATGAAATAGCCAGAAGCTCGGTTGCTCTATTGTCAAGCAACATAAGATTAGATGATTTGATGAACCTTATTTGTATTTTCTGTACGCTGCGCGATTTTTGTTCTCTAAGGATTACCACACCAACAGATTCTCGTTAGAGAAGACAGAAGGCACATTTATCATCACTATCCATTTAGAAAAAATTGATTTGCATTACACAGCACTGGCGTAATTCATTCCTAAGGATGTGTTTCCTTCAGAAAATTCCGAACCGGTTTCTCCTCTCAATGAATTACAGACACTTACCTCAAATTACCAAATATCTCTGCAAGTACAGACGCCGTTGAGAAATCGATGGTATCTATTCACATCCCTGACAATGATCTCCCTCTCCTCGGCTCTGCTTATGTACTTAAACACCTCGTGACAATCCTTACAGATTCTCAGATTCTTCACAATCCTCAACGCCTTGTGTGGCGGCGAAACACCATTCAACAGCCCAAAAGCCACCGCCAGTTTCTCACTGTGATACCAAAGTGCTTCCTTCTTCTCCTTCTCTCCCAACTCAAGCGATATCACCTTCCACACCGGCACATACCCTAAACTCTCGATCTTCTCCATCAATTCCATCAGCTTCGAGTAGACCTCTTCTGTTCTCTCATGTTTTCTATCTCCTGACATGAAGACATGGACTTCACCTCTCACTTCGATCCAGCTCATACCACCTTCCTTTTTCACCCTCCTATCCTTCATCCTTTTACGAACTTCAGCAACCTCATTATATCGTCCCAAAGATGACAATATATTCGCAACAATCACATAAGCTGAGTCGCCGTTTGGGTCAAGCTCCAGTAACTGCTCCGCCGCCCAGCGAGCCATGTCAACATCACTGTGGTGTCCACAAGCAATTAGTAACGAACGCCACACTGCAGTGTCGGGCTCAAATGGCATGGTCATCGCAAGCCTCTTGGCTTCCTCCAATTTCCCAGCATTTCCCATAGCAGTAACTAGACAAGTATAATGTTCTAATCTCGGTTCTAGTGCATACTCCAGTCTCATCCGGGTTAGCCAATTTTCAGTTTCCACCACTAAACCGGCATTGCAACATGCTGTCAGGATAGCGAGGAAGCTATACTCATCAGGAACGAGTCCCCGAGCCTTCATTTCATGGAAAAGCTTGACCGCCGACTCCACATCACCTTGTTGGGCATAGCTAGACATCATAGCATTCCATCCGATGTCATTCATCACTGCCACGTTCTCATCAAACACGCATCTCGCGTCCGAAATAAGTCCGGCCTTCCCATACCCATCAATCAAAGCGCTCGCCACAACCACATTATTATCAAGCCCAGTGACTACTGCATGAGCATGGATGATGGCACACTGCTCCAACGCAGCCAACTCCGAAGCCGCGCGCAGCGCCCCCGAAACACTGTGCACTGTCGACCCTATATCACAACATTGCATATCAGCAAACGCCGACAACGCATCGATAGGCCGGGAACTTTGCGCCAACCCAACAACGACAGCAGAGTAACAAACCTCATCTCTCTCAGGAATTTCGTGGAACACCTTGAGCGCGCTACCCGCCAACCGAGACTTAGCGTAGAAACTGATGAGGGCAGACCCAGAAAACGGCTCGTTGGCGAAACCAAGCTTCAGGGACAAGGAATGGAGGGAGAGACCAAAGGGTACGCACAAAAAGGTCGTGCAGGTCCTGAGGAGGGAAGCGACGGTGCGCTGGTTGGGCAGAGCCGAGCGGCGGAGCATGGACACGAAGTGTCGCAGGGAAAGGAGGGAGTCGGCGTGCGCCGAGATGAGGGACGTCCACGACACGACGTTCGGGGACGGGATCTGAGCGAAGACGCGATGGGCGTAAGACGAAAGATTGGACCTTGAGTACAGGGTGATGAGCTGGTTGCAGAGGAAGCGATCCTGGTGAGACCATGATTTCAGAGCTCGAGCGTGGGTTATGCGGGGGTCAGTGTTCGGCGGTACCGACAACGTTGATCTGTCGACGTCGGATGAGTCGTTCATGTTCGGTTTGTGCCAACTTCTGAGGAGTTCTCATCTGGAGGGAGAGAGCAAACGCAGAGAGATGGAAGGCTTAACGCTAGTCCTTTTTTTATTAGGTATTGAAAGGGGCAAAGCCCGGAAATTATAAGGTAACTCATCTAACTAAACTTGGACCAACCTGATCTCCTAACAATAGAGGAATCAACCCTCTCGGTGGCCTATCTAGCACTAAGGTACTATTTGCATCACTAGAATGAAATACCCAATTTGCTAATCAATCAGCACATGAGTTGCCTTCCCTAAAATTATGAAGAATTTTGACATTCTGGAAATACTTTAAAAGTTTTTGAATTTGAGGAATGAGTGTGTCGCCAAAGTGGAGAGTGGGAGATGATATTTGAAGTAGTGAAATGGCAACTTGCGAGTCTACTTCCACAATAAGTTTAGGTATGCCCAAAGAAATTGCCATTTTAAGACCCAAAAGGATACTCCATAGTTCTGCTTTAAGCAAAGAGCACACTCCCACAGTTTAAGCAAATCCAGCAAGCCAATTGCCTGATTCATTGCGCAGAAGCCCACCTCCTGAGGCGGGTCCCGGGTTGCCTTTAAAGGCCCCGTCAGAATTGAGCTTGACCCAACCAGTCGGAGGGGCAGTCCAACCCACAAGCTTATATCTTTTCTCCCTATGAGGAGATAATCTGTGTTCTGTCAGTCGAGCCGAAGCAATATCTTTAATATGGCCTAGAATCACGCACAAGGGTTCGCTGGTAAGATAAAAATCCTTCTCAAATATTCTTCTATTCCTCCAGTTCCAGAAATACCAACAAGCAATAGCAAAAATAAGTGACCAATTATCACAAACCCTAGTTGATGAATCAGATACGTTTAACATCAACCATGGGAGTAGATCTTGGGTGAAGAACTCGCCTTGTAAACTAACGCCAGTTCTTTTAACAAGTGCAAACGAAAGATAAAAATGGCGCTGGAAGCCTCTGAGATTTTAGACATTCTATATGTCTATGAATCTCATTTTTTATTCAATTGGATCCTATTTGGGTGTGGTTCATACTCTCCATCGATAAAAAGGCATGGGATTTCACTCCTCAGTGAGCGGGTAGGGGTCCGGGGGCCGCTTCGGCAAGGTCGTAAGGGGACAGCGACCGTGTGACGCCAGAGGGCTTTTATAGTTTAAGCCCATATTTTATTGGTAGTTTGGGTTTGAGCCAATGAATAGCTACTAAAGTAACATAGACGTAGAATGTACTAATTATAGTGATAATTATTCGGAAGTAGTACCGTGAAGGAAGGGTGAAAAAACTCCCATCGAGGAGTGAAAGCTCCCAAGTAGTGGGAGAAGACTACTAGGACTCTGACCGCGTGCCTATTGAAGAATGAGTCAGCGACTCCGACTCATAGGCAGTGGCTTGGTTAAGGGAACCTGCCGAAGTCGTAGCGAAAGCGAGTCTTCATAGGGTAATTGTCACTGCTTATGAACCCAAACCTGGGTGATTTATCCATGACCAAGATGAAGCTTGGGTGAAACTAAGTGGAGGTTCGAATCAACTGATGTTGAAGAATTAGTGGATGAGTTATAGTTAGGGGTGGAATGCCACTCGAACCCAGAGTTAACTGGTTCTCCCTGAAATTCGTTGAGGCGCAGCAGTTGACCGGATATTTAGGGGTAAAGCACTGTTTCGGTACGGGCCACGAGAGCGGTACCAAATCGAGGCAAACCCCGAATACTAGATATGACCTCCGTATAATAGGAGTCAAGGTTGGCCAGTGAGACGATGGAGGATAAGCTTCATCATCGAGAGGGAAACGACTCGGATCACTAGCTGCTAGATGTAGCCTTAGTTTAAGAGGGAATCAGAATAAATTATCGTGTTTCGATTTCTCTTTCTCGCTTTTACTCTTTATTTCATCATATTTGTACTCCCAATCCTAACGGGTCCTACTATCTCTGTTCTCTTCAAAGAAAACACTTTCAAGATTAGTTTGACTCTACAATAGAATTTTGAATTGGTAATAGGATAAGTTTACGATCAGGATCGTGTTTTCCTCTGACCATCCTTTTGATTGATATGAGGCCCGAGAGCCAGCCCACCAGCGAATTGTCCCCGCAAGAAATAGGCGGCATGCGAGGAAAATGGCGGGCGAGGGGTAGGGATCTCGGAGGCGCGGGAGAGGTAATAGCCCTCGACTTACTTGCTAGTTGCACACATGCTCACTCCTAGAAGACATGCCTTATTAGTTCTATTTGAGATTAGATGTGGACTAGATTCAAGCACGCACCCCACTTACTTTCAATGTTTCACAATTTGTAATCGCCGCAAATTAAATCTTTGACAAAATGAATTTTTCGTTCTAATTTCCACGATTAGTTTTCTTTTGAAATGGAAGACGTTGACAGATGGCTTAATCAAGACACAAAACATGCTTTTAATTTGAATAGAAAGATAGATGGGATTGTCTCATGATTTTGGGATCGGAATATTGGTGAAGGGCATTCACTAGAGAGTAGACTGACACCACTACTTTGATAAATAAATTTATGTTACACCTTCGAAAAACTTATAAGGTAAAAACTTAATAACGTACAAGGCGGATCCTAATTTGATTCTATCTACTAACAGCTCTCATCACACCTTTATGCGAATAGGAACGGTTTGAACTTGACAATGAGGAGTGGTGAGACCAAATACTGCACCAAACCTACGTTGGCATGTAATGTTGATTGACCTGGATATAGACCCGTCAAAAAGGTGGGCCAGGTCGAGTTTGGTTCGGGTCGAAAATGCCCGGCCCAAATAGACACATCGTTTTGACCCAATTTTAAACAATGCAAATCTAGTAACTTATACTCGAAGCAATCAATATTGTTAAAATACTTTCATATTTAACTCAATAAGAAAATTCGTACTCAAACTGAGATGAGATTATAGGGTGAGTGATCGCGAAATAAAGTGAGGGCAAGAGAGTCATGAAAAGTGAGTTGATTTTAAGTAAGTCGTAAATTCATTTATTACCCATTCAACATACATATTATATTTAATCCCATTTTATAATCTATTTATTAAATATAGCTAATTCATATAATAACTCTGCTTATGGATTAAGAAATGAGTTTTATGACTCATTTTGATAGAATTACTTAAATGTCTCGTCACCGACATTAGACAACGATTGATCGATGCACGCATCCAATCCGACGAATATTCAGAATAGTGGACGTGAGAATTTTCTGGCAGATGCAGAGTATGAGACTGTCGTCCTTCAACAACATATGGCAACCAGAACGACGATGAAGCTGACTACAGTTCCAAAATTCGGGCACATTTTGACCTTCTGGTGGACCTTTCGTTCTTGCTTTCAAGTGACGAGACCCTACCAAGAATTTTGAACATATGGACCCGATGCAATCGCAATTATTAATTACGCGAGATCCAACACGTGGAGCCCACATGAATAACGGCTAGAATAGACCCGAGTGAATCCGGTCTGGACAAGAATTTACCACTCAATTGATAAGGGATCAAGTGAAATTCTACCGACTCTCATCGTCGATTTGCAATCTCAAGAGGTAAAATTTAGATTATAAAGTAAAGGGTAGAGTAAGGAAGGTACCATCTCAAGAATATGCACATAAGAATTTTTGGCAATTTGCACATTCGTAACTTTTAGTGTTCACAAAGGACACGTGTTACCATTTATCCAAAACAATCATTACGTGATATGCAAAAATAAATGAAACTCGTTTATAGGGTATGCAAAATTGATTTGGTAAATCAAAATGTCATGTTTCGTCTTAAATGCTTAAAAATTCTTGCATAATGATTTACATGTGCATGTGAAGATTAATCTAACCCAAAACGTTTAGATAAAAAGAATGAATAATTGAAGACTCAACCCGTTTAGGTATTCGAATCCTCGACATAGAACTCTCCAAAGGTGGTATTTTAGTCCCTTCTTAAATTAAATGGTCATAATTTCTAAATGGGAAAAAACACGGTACCACGGATCAACGCAAAAGTGAGGAAAATTCTCCAAAAAAATCATAAACTTATTACACTTTTACCAATTTAGTTCCAAATATTTTAATTGTGTCAATTGAGTCATAAACATTTTTCACATTTTGCCAATTGATTCATTTAACCAATTTTTTTCATAAATCATTGACGTGGACACGTGACACAATCAGCCAGGGCTGACATGGACAATTTATAATAATTTATAATATTTAAATTTTTTATTAATTTTTCTCCTTTTTTTTCTCTTCTCTTCTCTTTTCCTTCTTTACTTTTTTCTTTTTTCTATCCGCTGGCCATCATTGAGCCTTGTCAATGGCCGGCGAAGGGAAAAAAGAAAAAAAGATAGAAAAAAAAAAGAGAAAAGGAAAAAAAGAAAAATGTAAAGAAGGAAAAGAGAAGAAAACAAAAAAAAAAGGGAAAAAATTAATACAAAATTCGAAAAATTATTAAAATTGTCCATTAAAATTAATCATGTCCTCTAGTAGAAGTTGCCAAAAATGAAAACTTGCATTATTCCCGAGAGATTTCAATCTTTGAGAACAGCTAGGTTTCTATAAACAAGAATATACTGTTTGCCCATGTTAAAGTATTGCAAGAACAATGAGCTCGACAGACAATGTAACGCAGGATCAATGAGCTCGACAGACAGTCGTCGATTAATTAAAAAAAAAACCGTGCTTGCATAAGCATTCCAAGCAAAATTTGTGTAGATTTATCATTTATGTAGCTTAGGACTTACCCTGTACTTGTATCTGAAGGCAACCTCTTCGGAATTCCAAAAACGAAGTATGGTGAAAGTAAAAAGTAAAAGTAAAATTATAAAAAGAAAAAAGTGGGGAAAAAAGAATTGCAAAGGCTAAAGGACAAATTGGATAGACGAGCCATGTGGCGTAGGCAATGGGCCTCCTTTTTTTTTTTTCACTTTTTTCGGTTTTTTACTTTGGGTTTTACTCTTCCAATAAACCCAAGTTGCTTTGTTCAATTTGGCTTTCGATTCGTCGTTTAATGTAACGCTGTCCCTTTCATGTCGACATTTATCCGACTGTCCAAAGAATCACGCAAAGTATGCTTTTTTTCTTGTATAAAAGTTATTGAATACTTTTCCGACTTTCTAGTGACAAATACTTGTTGCTCTCTAGCTTGGGCCTCTAGCTTTTGAAAAATTCAAAAGTTATTTTTTTAAATTGCATTTTGAACAGTAATGTTTAACATATTTTTCATAAATTTGAGGTTGTCTAACATCACGTGAATCAAAATTACATGCTGAAGCAAATGCATAAGAGAAAAAAAAAATTGAAACGGATAATTTCAAACAGACCCGTCGAGGATGATTAACAGGCGAAAAACCAGTTATTCTAAAACAAAAGTAATGCCTTATTTATTAGCTAAACCTTAAATACGCGATCGCAAATTTTGAAAGAGATCGCACAAACAGGAGACCGCCTATTTATACGTGAATTTTATCAAATAGTGTTTTGATCAAATAGAGAAACTTTCAACTTTCAAAGCAATAGTTTTGCACAATAATGCATTGGAAACTCCAATATTTTCTATTACGATATTATATATCATGAAAGTACGTGCAGGAGAACACCCTTTGGCTGGCATTGCGAATGCCGATAAAGCATGAAACGCAAAAGAAGGCAAAGTCGCCGGCCAAGCGAGAGGTCAAAGCAAAAGCAAAACCCTTTTTTCTAGAGAGTCAAACCAAAGGAATTTGGCTCTATACCATGAAATGGGATTTGATTGGAACAATGTGAATAACGAGCGGTCCAAACACAGTTGGATTGGGAATTCTCGACAGGTGAATAAGCGGCATTTACGCCCGTTAAAGAGCTTTAAGGACATTGTGCGGCGCGCCCCGTGAACGACGCGATTGCCAGTTTGCTATTGCTACTAACTGCCTTTGACCTTCACCACGAAAACGTCTTTCCCGAACCCTTGATTGAGGAATTGGATCCGTCCGTTTCAATTATGCAGACCACACATAATCGACAGTCTCCACCTCTAATTATCCAAATGTGTATGATAAGATGCTAACATTGTGGTGTGGCTATAAGCAGTAGGTCCATCCGTTTCAATTATGCAGACCACACATGATCGACAATTTTTACCTCTCATTATGCAAGTGTGTATGATAAGATGCTAACATTGTGGTGTGGCTATAAGCAGTAGGTCTCACCAATGCCGGCAACGATGACAGCGCGACTTTTGCCTAGAGGCGATTGAGTCAAACTTGATATCAACATTTTGTTGAAAGGGGGAGAGTGACTAATCAATTGCAAACTAGGATTTTGTGTTGTTAATCTAATCTGGCCCGCTGAGCTTATACGGCATTTAATATTCATCTTACCCTAAATTAAGAGAATCCCCCGTCTTAGCACAAGATACCCCAAATGAGTAGAACAATTTGGCCAACCAAACAAGGATGAATGAGATGGGCAAAAACATCAAGTATAGAAGCAGGATTTCACCAGATAGAACCAACATATTACCAACTAGGAACATCATATGATGTGAGTTTTCCAAATGACGAATTTACAAAGAGGGGACAATGTCCTGTCTGACCGGTCCGGCGGGCCAGATCCGATCCATGGGGACCCTAGTCCAAACAACAAATTCATGTGATTTGAATTAAAGGCTAAGAAATAGCAGCTGCAAAAATCCATAACCTGATGTCCCAAAACTGATTCCCAGCCACAACACAAGCAGAACAATTTTGCACCTAAGCAGTGTCCTGTAGAGACAAAGACAGAGACAGAGACAGAGAGAGAGGCAATGCCAATGCAGACATATGGCCTCTATCGATTTCAATATAACACAGGGCAGACACCCATTTCTCCACAGCATCTCTCTCATCCATCCATCAATGACAATTGACAAACAAACATTCATTCCTAATCCTACACCATGTAGAGTCTTCTTGTGCTTTTTTTTTTTCACCTTTGTGAAAAAATTAAAGTAATACTTCCAAGCCGCTCTTTCTCTTCAACGATCCCATTCAGTCCCTAATAGTAAGCACAGGTTCTTCTCCTCATGTTTCACCTGCCAACGCCATTTGACACCCTCCATTCTGTAACATCTCTACCTCTATTCTCTTCTCTCCTTGAAAATGAAGAACCATAAAACAAAGAATTCGCCTCAAAATTTTCCCTTTGCCTCTTTCTTCAACCCCTAGGTCACTGCCACTAAAAATCTGCAGAAAGAAAAAGAAAACCCACATTTTGAGACAATCTCACAAACAAAGAAAAGTCGTGAAAAATGATTAGAGAGAGAGAGAGAGGAGCCAATTTAGGTTAGCTTTTGTTAAACATACCATCATGTTTCTTCAGCAGACCCCTGGCAAACAGCAAGCAAATGACCAGAAATCCAACCCCAGCAGCCCCTCCTAATATAATAGCCACCGTCTTCCCTGTGTTTGACCCTGACCCTACCACCGTTCCATTAAAACTTTAGCACTAATCCTCAAACAAACATGTTAAAAAGACGGAAAGCTCACAACACTATCTTGAGGGATAACAAAAAGCTATGAACTTTACACAACTACAACAAATTTCATAGCAAAAAATTCCAAGAAAAACACACGACTTGTCCTGTTTTTTTATCCCCACATTATACAGCAGAAACTCAGTGTGGCCAAGGGATTTAGTGTATATATGTTCTAAATCATTCTCTCCCTCATTACCTGATGAAGAAGACGAAGACGAGGAGGAGGAGGAGGAGGAGGAGGAGGAGGAGGTCGACCTCATGGGAACCCCATTCGGGTAGTAACTATAGCTCACGAAGCACTTGTGCAGGTAAATCTGCCCTGAGATGGAGCTCCCACATTCCACCTGAGCCCTCTGGACAGCACTCTTCACACAATCGCCACAGTCGGAGTCCCCAACATCCCCCTCACACTGACCCAACGCATACATCGCCTGGTAGCTCGTAGTGTAGAACCCGTGACCCGATACCACGCCGTCCTCGAGCGCCGAGAAAGCCGTGTCCCTCTTCTCCTGGAACCCCGCCCCTGCATTTGCATTCACATATCAAATTCGGGTCATGAATTCTTATCAGTTCAGGTCGTTTACTAGAACATAATAACTTGGCTAAAAGAAATAGCTTGACATTTCCTATACTAACATTACACGGCACAGCGCCTTCACACTTGATTACAACAGAACAATCGTAACATCGTAAAAACATCACATTTTAAGACATGCCCTATTCCATTTTCCATGGACATGTGTCAAGATTCTGCCTTCTTTTGGTAACGAAAATCGACAGCCCTTACCTGCGATGTTGTTGGCCCCGCATGTCTTGTACAGCAACTCCATTCCCGAGACCTGAGTGAACCCAGAGACCTCGTAGAGCAAGTAGCATCCTGATAGCTGAACCCTCGCGGCGATGGTCCGTCCACAGAGCTTGTCGGTCAAAACGGGGAGCCCGCTGACGCAGCTGTAGCAGTCGGTGTTGCTCAGATCGCCTCGGCACTGGAACAGCCCGGTGATGCTGGTCTGGCCCGACCCGGAAGTGGTCTTGAAGAACTTGGATTTGGTGGACTGAGACACCAGAGATCCGAACAGGGCCGAGAGGGATTGCGAGTAGACCCCTGTCGGATCCACGAAGGCTTGCTTCGCACACCCTTTGTAGACCAGTGAAGTGTAGTCAGTGGCAGATTTGGTAAGTGGGAGTTGAGGGAGGAACAGCAATGCAGAGAGAGAGAGAAAGAGGAAGAATAAAGGCGACGGCTTTACGAAGAAACCCATATTTCGGGGGGGGCTGTGGGTTTGATGGATCAAATCATGGCTTGCTGCTTCTTGGAAGTGAATTTTGGGGGTTTTGGAGAAGTGGGTTTTCGCTGAATCTGGGGAAAGACTGAAGAGTTGTGCTTGAAGCTTTGATTCTCTAGCTTCCCTATTGCAGCTTTTCTTTTTTCACTTGGAAAAGACTGGGAATTTTGGGTGTTTCCTGTGGGGCGCTTGGGATTTCACTTTACTTTTTCTCAGCCTCGCAAGGAGCCCCAACCTGCCTCTGTAGATGTGCAGAGAGATGAGGAAGCATCTCTTTTTTTTTATTTCCCCCTTTTTCTTTTCTTTAGGGGGGCTCTCTGTGCCTAGGGAAGGATTTGCAATGGGGGTGCAATTGGTGGGAGAGAGAAATTGGAAAGATAAAAGAATTGTTTTCATGCCTGAACAGGGTGGCCTTTTTTTTATTTTGTTTTTGTCTGCCTCTTTTTAGAATTTGTGAGGAGAATGAGTGCAAGATGGTCTGAATCTGAAAACAACTACTTTTTCTCTTTTATGAGGAAGAACCGTCTTTCCACAGAGAGAAGACGATGAGGAGGGCATGAATGGAGGAGGGAATCTGATTTTGTGACTTGGAGGAGCGTGTGAAGTTTGACTCACAGTACTTCATTAACATCACTTGAGCTAGGGTTTTTCTGACCAAAAAAAAAGCTAGGGTTTTGAATCGAATTAAATAATGGAGTAGCTGTTAAAGTCTGTTTCCTAGTTTTCCTAAAACCAGCACTATTGTCATTTACTCTGCATTCACGTTTTTGGGTCACTGGCACACAAGAAACAGGTGATGGGGTCAAGATAAAGGAGGGCAGCATTCAAGATCTCTCTAAACTTGAGGCTTGGATTGGAGCTATGCTCTCGCTTAACCTTTTCTTTAACTCGAATCATTGATTTGGCAGATCGATTTGTCTAATGTAATTGCTGCCTAGGCTCCATTTTGTCTGATTGTCATGTGCTTTTAGAGGTTGAGAGTGAAGCAAGAATCCCTCTTAAGCAGAGATCAAAGGGGGTATTAGATGGTCTACTGGTGTTGCATCATGACAAAATGGTGTAAGCGATTATGAAGGAGGAGACAAATTTGGAAGTCCAGAAACCAGTTGCTAAAGTAGAGATTTAGGCGGTGGGTAGGCTTCTTCTTCTTCTTAATTAACTGTGCTAAAAATATTGTTATGTTTGCCAATTGGCACACGCAAACCGCGTGAAGGAATAAGTAATTTGATGGTAATTTCTTATCCTTGTTTCTTTATTCATGTATGTTGTCTTGTGAACGGCCCTGTTATTTTCTTTAATATTTTTATGATCTTTTTCCAAATTCATGTTACTAGAGGATGAGTTTGTAGAGCCCATCATAAGTATATCAAATGATTTTTTTTAAGAAAGGGAAAATACCATCAAAATCCCTAGGCTATGCACCCTATAGCTAAGGCTATGCAACTGATCCGATTCTATCCGAGAATTGAACCGAATTGGCCATGGAAATAGGTCTAATTTCCGGTTCCAAAATTTTGGAATCGGTACGGTGTGGGTAGGTTTCAGGTTTTGGGTGCTACTGATCAAAACCTGTTTAATGAAGTTAGAAGAAGATAATTTATCTTTTTTAAATGAACTTAACTTTTCCATTGCTTTAAATTTACATTTGTTTTGTATCGATATTTTATGTCATTTTGTTACTCATACTATTTTGCCGTAATTGCTATTTGTCTCAGTTTGTAAAAAAAAAATCTATTTCTAAGTAGACCATAGAATCGGATTAGAAAAATAAGGCAGGATCTCAAGCAAACAGGGTAGATTCCAAATTTCGAAAATTAGGAACCCGTTCTAACACGATAGGTTCTCAGTTCCAAGTTTGGAACTCACCCACCCTAGACCGATCACCCCTATCTATGATACCGATATCCTAAACTTTTTTTATCATAAAAAATCCTAAATTTTTCCAATTGCAACACTAACATCCTAGCGTTTTTGTCACACCAACTACAAGTTTTGGTTATAGGCGACATGAAAAAAAAGGTTTGGACCCACCCATCGGTGGCCGCGATGATTTGCGTTCAGTTCCTTTCACGAAAGGTCCTGGGTTCAAAACTCGTAAGTGCCGGTAATTTAAGTGGAGGGTCGTGGCGGTGGGATGTTGCGCTAGCCTCCCTGAGGACTAGTCGGGCTTCACTGCTGGTTTGAGCGCAAGCTCGCCGGCAGCGCGGACACATCGGTTATAAAAAAAAAAAAAGGTTTGGAGTATTTGTACTACAGTAGACAAAGTTTAAGGTTTTCAGTAGTAATTAAGGGTACTTTTGTCACGCTAGAATAAGTTTGGAGTATTGGTGCTACAATGGACAAAGTTTAAGGTTTTCAGAAGTAGTTAAGGATATTTTTGTCACACTGATTAAGTTTGAAGTATTGGTAGCACAGTAGACATACTTTAGGGTTTTTGGCAATATGAGCCCTGTAAGAAATAATATCACTTAAATGATGCTTTTCACAAGAAATGTTACTTTAGTAATAATTCTTAGATAAATGATTAAGTGATTTGTCTTTAATCTACTGTGAGATTAACAACCTATTCTAATTCATAAAAAAAATTGTGAATTGTTGTAGAGTATATTCTTTCAAAAATTTGTTGCTCACTATATGTCGTTACTCTTGTAGTGGCCTAAAGTCAGTTATGCTAGCAAAGCTCTAATTCATAAGTCGAAAACTTCATGACAATTTAACCAACCATGTCAATTCCGAGAGTCCAAAACACGATACAATGTGAATAGGAAAAGCCGCTATCGAGATGAAATTGGCCATCCTTCATGCAAAACTTTTCAAAAGTAAATAAGATTTGCTTTTGTTTAGTTAGCTTAGATCAACAACCCCTCCTCTGTTTTTTTTTCAAAAAATGTGAAAATTACTGGGCCAAGTTTGATTAAACGCCCAATGACCATAGTATAGTTGAAGACAAGGCCTAGGTTTCTTCTGAATGACGGCCCAGGTTTTTCATTAGGCCGTTTGACTACGATTCAATGAACTCATTATGCTAGGAAGAGTGATAGTCATGTGCATGAAAATTGACTCAAGATATCACCATATTACTATGGGTAAAGTACATGTCGTTAAGCCCTTAACAGGTAAGGGATCCATTGGATGGTGATTAAAAAACTGCTTTCAAAGGCGAACAAGAACTCTACCATATTTTAAGTTAAGTTTGAATGTAAGTGATGTTCATGTTTAAAACCGCTAACCCAAGACCTGGTTGGAAGGCGGAGGATGTCATCTAGTTCTATGACATGTTTGGATGGAGTAACATATGAGAAAAGAAGGAAAAATAATAATTACTTCAAGTTATTTGGACGATAGGAAAAGAGTTGAAGGGAAAGAAAGAATACAAGCATAAATTTAATAAAATGTTATAAAGCATGAATAACTCTCAAAACCCTCGAAATCAATCTACTTTCCAATAAAAGTTCTTTGTTGGGAGCCCTAGCATTATCTAGTTCTCATTTCCATTACCATGAAAAACAAGTTGCAGATACTGCCCTTTGATTGACTTCTGATGTGGATCCAAAAGCGGTTCAACAGCCAGAAATATAACTATTTATTGAATTTGGTCGACAAAAATGAGATTAAATTGTGAAAAATGTCCAAAAAGTCTTAATCCTATATTATACGGTGATCAATTCAATCATAAACCTTTCAATTATGCCAATTTAGACCAAAGCATTTTGACGATTTGCCAATGTAGTCCTTCCAACCAGGTATCCAATTAATACATTTATGACTAAATTGGCAAATTTTCAAAAAGTTTAGAACTAAATTGACAAATTGAAAGGTTTATGACTAAATTGGCAAATCGTCAAAAGGTTTAGGATAAAATTAACACAATCGAAAGGTTTAGGACTGAATTGGCTGCCGTACAATAGGTTTATGACTTTTTAAACAATTCTCCTAGTTTAAACTATAGCCTGCTCTCAAGTATGACAAATGTTTTAACATTTAACTCGGCATTATTAATCAATGTTAGGTACATTAGGCTCAAATCCGTGCAATAATCCCCCCTTGAGAAGTGAGAAAAATATCTAAAATAGACTCCAAAAGAGGGTGGTGATATATCCTCACTTGAAGAAAGGGAGTCATAGCCAACATGGGAAAAGCTAAGCACTCTTGCTTCGCTATCCAAAGAATGGAATATTGCGACTAGTTTGTCATATGATGTGAAGCCTCTTTACAGGTAGGGAAATGGCGTTTCCAAAGAGGTGAAGTGCAAAGGATGCGTTATTGGATATTAGTAATGTGAAAACTGTCCAAAATGGGTAAAATTAGGTGGCTGACAGAAATAATCTATCTGTCTTTGTGATAATTCAACGAGCTTCTGCCCTGTTAGGTCCTCCATGAGTAAGGAAGGATCTCTTGAATTGTGGACATGAAATTATCAGTAGTATTGCTCAATGTGGGGTTTGATTTAGGTGCTCTTTCTCTAGATAGCATGGTTTTTGTATATCTCGAAAACGAAGTTTCATCAAAATAAGAAGTTGGGTCGACAAGTATGGGAACACTTATTGATGCCTCAATAAGTTTCTCGTTGTTTAAAATGGACACTTAAAGTTCGTCAAATCATGTTGTAAATTATCGGTTTTGTAAGTTTGTCTTTGAAACCCTAACCCCATTGTTCATCTTGAAATTAGAGACAAGCTAGGGTGAGATATATTTCTTAGATGGTATACCTTGTTCTCAAATAGATGAACTGTGCTTTGCTCATAGAGATGAGAATCCTTTTGTAATACGCTGTCTTAAGACAAAACACGTTTTTTTCTTTATAAATTCACGCAGGTAATAAAAATTGCTTACTTTGTGTGCCTCTTAAAATCGATACAGAAATACTACAACAACGATGATGAGGAGAAGAGTTGTGCCGACGAGACTTTTCCCATTAAGTGGGCCCAGCTAATAGCTACATGGATTTTCTTACATAGTCATACTATGTACTCTATTTAAGGCACATATCAAAAATCGTGCTATTTTTTTTTTTTTTGGTAAGTTCAAAAATCGTGCTATTCATCTCTTCATAATACAGATATTTCAATTACTTCGTCATTGAAAATGCGCATGACCCGTGTTAAGATTATATTTCGAGTTTGAACTCATCCACCGAAACTCGACCGCATAAGGAAAGCCTGAAAGTGGACTTTCATGACCGACTTGGTGTTTGACGGAAGTTTGGTCTTTTGGTTTCTCCATGTGCTTTGTTTTATGGGTTGTGCAAGCGTTCGTTGAATCACATCCGGCCAAAAAATCTAAGAGCGCTTTGGAGTAAATGTTAGAACTCGTGCATTCTACTGCAAAATCGGGATATTACTTTGCGAGAAGTTCTGAGAGCTCAACCCTATGTGAAATGGATAAACAATAAAAAAAAAAGTACTTAAAAGGCTCGAGTGTAATTTTAATTTATGTTATACCGTTCAATCTATTTTATACTACTCACCCTTGCAAAGTAAGCCATATCGAGCGAACCATGTATATCAAGTGTCCAATTTCATTCCGGGCTTCCTTAATTTTTGCTACGGTCCATTTTATCCCAAAACTTCGGTGTTGCACCCTTCAAAGTCATGTCATCATATACCCTTTATCTTCATATCCGAACAATAAAATCGGGACTTTGGGAGGACATATCCTCAATCATAATGCAACTGAATTCATCTTTTTTGTTGGGTGGCTCTTTCGAGGTAGTCATTTCAATTTTGGCGAGGACAAAAGAATATTCAGAAATTCGAAGGAAATTATTAACATTAGGGTTTCCGTAAGGTCTATTTATACCCAAAGGGGAAGTGATGGGGAGCCTCTTAAGAAAATGCATTGACCGGATACTATTCTCTTGCCTTTCCGTGGCATTATCTATATTCTTCATGATGCTCTTTATTTCTTTTCCTTCCTTTTTTGTCTTTTTTTTTCGGATTAATATCACGAAAAATTCCAAACTGACATACGTGCGATAAATTTATCCCGAGCTAATTTACTAACCATAAAAAATCCCAAATTTGTACCCCTTTGATAAATTTACCCATCATTAATTTCCGTTAAATTTCACTGGCAAATTACTAAGTTAGATGACACGTGATAGTTGATGGGTATATTAGTTTGAGATTTTACCTCTGTTTATTACAAATGTATCAGTTTGTGATTTTTCGTGGTATTAATCCAATTTAACGGAAGTTAATTTTGTCACAAAATGTACCTATTTTGGGCTTTTGGTAAATTTGTCACATGTGTACCGGTTTGGAGTTTTTTGTGGTTAAAAAATTATTTTTGGGCATATTTGTCCGAATGTACCAATTTAGAAATTTTCGTGATATTAATCTCTTTTTTTTATCTTTTTCCTGTCAATCCATTTAATTTTGTCTCTATCAATTCTGTAATTGAAAAGGCGTTTCAATGGAGGCCAAATTCGAGGTCCTGCTCACCGATTTTTCTTCTTGTGATTTCATGGAGGTCGCCCTCAAACTGACATTGCACATGAAAGGCATCTATCCAAATCACCTAATCTGATCGACCCTTTTGCTATGTTTTTTGTTCCATTCATATTGTTTGGTCTTTGATTCCAGAAGTTAAGTTTGTGTGCTTCTTAACTTGTGAAACAATGCATGTCTTGACTAAACGAAATAAAATAAAAAAACCTTTTTTCGGTATATTATTAGTGTCGAAATCAAATTAATCCCTTTTGCTAGAATAACAATTTGAAAAGCATAGAACATAATTTTATAGGTAGCAATCTATGGAAAAATAAATTGGCTAATTGTTGATGCTGTGCGATACACCTTACATTTTGTCATTTGTTGTCATTCTCATTAGGAAATGAAACATCCACCTGATTTTATAATAATGTCTTGAAAGCTGTTATTAGAGTAGATTCGCAAACATTACTTCATGGATTTTTTTTTTCGGGTTAACTGCCGATGCAAAAAAGATAATAATAAGTTTCGCATAGGCCATTGGATGGACGACACGTCATTCTACACCCACAGTCGACCGAATAATATCGTATATTCTTTTTATGTTATTCTGTTCAAAATTAAAGATGTTACATCTCGCCATCGCCGGAATGCCACGTGCTTGAAACAAGCCTACGCGAGAAAAAGCCAAACACACATCCAAAAAAAAAAAAAAACACCCTAGTTACCACTTCTGAACTCTCACGATCACCTTTTCTGGGAGAACTTTTGGATTAATTAATTTCTTGTCAATCATCTTTTATGATTGACGAGAATCAAGCAACTCCCCTCTCATGCTTATCTTCTTGAAAACATTCTCAAATAATGAGAATATAAACTTTATAGAAATGGTCTTAGATGCTCCGTTCTATAGCGACGTCCTTAAAACTATTTTCTTCCTGTTCGCTTCCACTTCCAAATTGAGCCCATGCTTAGCCCTTTGCTTTGCATATTTTTCATGAGTTTATTTAGATTCTAGGGTCAAAATCATCTTGATGTTGCACAAACTTCGTAATTTAACCATAGATTTTCATTAATAGTAGATTTATCGTTGGTGAAGTTGCGAACATTTCGTCATTAATGAACAAACTTGAGAAAGGCAGCTCTAGTCATACCACATGTAATACGAATTGCTCTTTTAACTCATTTTTATGTTGTCGAACTAATCATATAGATGAGATTAGACGCGTTTTAATACGCTAGAAAGTCCAATCAAATACTTAAGCTATCGGATAGAATAATATTAAATGTATGTAATATACGGTATACATCAAGGACGGCTTTGGATAATTTTCTCAGTTGGGTCCAGAATTAATTAATGACAGATCACAAGAAAACCAGGTGAATATGTTTTAGTAACTAAAATAGGTTTCTTGAGCCCAAAAAGTCCGCTAAAGATAAGAATTTTCTAAGTTTGGTTTATCCTAAGCAACAATGCCATTGTAAGTTGCTGTACATTTAAGTAAATGATTTGTGAGGGCATTGTCGAAAGAAAATATGTAATCTCTGCTTGACTGCAATATCTTTTGAAAAATTGCTGGGAGCATAACTTATTTTTTAGGATAAAATTACTTAGCATGGCTTAAAAACCCTTAATTCATTCAAACTATTAGAAATATGACTCGTACATAATTTTGTGGATGAAAAATATGAGATACTTTAACACAACCTTATCGCCAATAAATTGACGAATTGAGCGACGTGAATATATATATGGCGTCACGTAAAGAGAGACCGGTGAAGATTGAAGCTTAATTCCGACTTTATTCGCAAACGCCGTCGAGGCTAGCATTGGGCACGCCACGTCGGGGTCCTCGCCACGTCAGCGGGGAAAGGGTTGAAAGGAAAATGCGGTGAGCCTTCAATTTCGGGTTGACACAAACAATTAGCCAAGTTGACAACTAAGTATGGACAACCCCCAATTCCCTATATATAGCCGGAGCTTGACAGCCCAATCCTTCCATTTTCTTAGCTATCTACAACCTTCCCTCCCTTCTTCACACATATCATTACAAAGTTTCAAACACATCTCTCTCTCTCTCTCTCTCTCTCTCTCTCTCTCTCTCTCTCTCTCTCTCTCTTTGAAACCCTATTTTTCTCTACCTTGGATTTGTTTCATTCAGATTTTTGCTTGCTGAGGATGTTCTTTGCTGCTGCCTAGAAAGTGACTCTCTCTCTCTCTCTCTCTCTCTCGGCTTCGGAGCTTTGCAAAGGGGAAAGGAAGATGACAGAGGACGTGATTCACGGTCCAGCACAAGTGCAACTTCCGATCGTAATATATTCGAAGCTCTCGAACTCGTTTTTTTCTGTTGATAATGCATATGCATGCATGCATGCTTTCTTTCGGAAACGGCGTGAATATACATGCGAAGAACATAGCAACCTCCAAAAAAAAATGTCGGATGATCGGGTCATTTTGATCTCAATCATCGTTTAGGTTTCCCTGTTTGGTTTGACATTTGCAAAGAATATATGTTAGAGATACCGTAGAGATTGGTTCATAAAGGGCTGTTCCAGCTTTCACGAAAAGTAAAGTTCTTACATGCACGTAGCTTTTACGATGCCGAAAAAGCTTCCTTGAGCACAGATACACAGAAATGCGTCGCTGTTCTTTGAGCCAACCTTATTCTTCATTATCAATGTTCTTGGTAGCGTTTCTGTTACCTTTGAGCATTGCGAGTTGCTGTCTTCTTTTTGAGCCTTGATGGAATTTTTCAGTCTCCTGAACTTTCTTTTCAAGTAACGCACGTCAAGGAAGAATCTGAACTTAATAATACAGGTCAAAAGTTCTCATGCTCGTCGGCAAATTATTCACGACCTTTACGAACATTTAGAGAGTATCATGAACATCTGTGGATGCCTTGAATGACGCAGACGCAATTTAGATGGGCAAGTAGAACGAGGAACTTTCTGTACGAACGGGTCAAGTGATGAATTCGATCGCATTCCCTTTTGAGCTTCAATTAGATAACGATGTTTCGGTGTCGTATATGCCCATAATATGTCATTTTCCAAGGGTCACAATCACCACCCAAAGGCTTAGTTTAGTTGATTCCATTCATTCTTTTCTAGTTTGGGTTGAGTAGCTTTCAATGCTTCTTCTTCAAGCTTTCTCCGGTTGAGATTATTTGAGTTAGGATTAAGTACCGTGAAACGGACACATCTAATAAGCGCGCACCAATAGTCCACTCGTAGTATAACAGAGTCATCATATCAATGCACCGTCTAGGACGGATTAAGTTGGGTTGGCCACAAAAGAAAAACTTGGTTGTTCACAGCATACCATAAGTTCTGTATTAGCTCCCTTGATATTTTTCCATTTGTATAATTTCCGCTTCTTACATTTAGTAGAAGTGCCTGTTTCCTAATTAATCTCACAATACACCAACTATCCACCTTTTTAAGCCTATGCACAAGCACAATGCCTAACACATACGGCTAATTAATGACATTAGGTAAATCCGCTACCGTGATGATGACATGCATCTGAAAGTATTGACCATAACAAGAGAACACAAGGCTTATTATCACGAGTTATCGACCATCTTAGAGAGATTACTGATTTTGCTTTACACTAATTTTACAGGAGGAACTTTCAAGCCCTCTGAGTGCTCAATTACTGGAGTATTGTGAGGCAGAGCTATTAGGAAGCGAAATCATACAGAGTTCTGAAACCACCTCATGCTCAAATCGTTGCTATGAAGACAACACCTTCAGCACTCATCTCTGCTTGCCCCCAGACACTGAAAACATCAATAATTTTCAAGACAACAATGGCAATGGTCATGTCAACAGCAACCCAATGATCACAACTCCATCCACTAGCAATAACATCCCCACCAATGTAGCTCACAACAGCAATTCCAATTTCTCAACGCTCTTCGGTGATTCCCCAGTTGATGAAGTCGATGACATCTCCGCCTCAATTGACTTCTCCACCTCCCCTCCCTTTTACGTCCCTCCATTCTCCAGCACCACTCAACAAGAGCATCAATTCGACTTCTCTCCGGCACAACCTCAAATCCCGTTAACCGATCACATCATCAATGGGGTTATTTCCCCATACCCACCGCCATCGACCAACCAAGCTGGAGCAATCTTACGCCCGGCTCTGCCCCCGATTGTCGAAGACTGCCTATCTTCGGTCCCATCTTACATCCCTTTTAGCCGGCCATTGCCTTCTTGCGCTTTTCTAGGCCCAAACAACTGTGGGACATATTGTACTGTACCTGGGAACTTATGTGGTGACACTTCCGGGATGTTCATGGGAAGTCTTCTTGAACTCCAAGCACCAGAGCTGGATTTTCGAGGAGATAGCGCTGGGACTTATTACCCGAACCAAAACCCGCAGATACTGATCAATCCGGGCGACATGCAGGTACTCGAATTTTTTTTCCCACTTGACGTTGTCCAACTTAGACTTACTGAAAATGGTTAACGATTAGCAATAATAACTTCAATTTGAAGGCCCTTAACATGCTTGTATAGCTCTCTAATGAGTCACAAAAAAACTTTTGAAGAGAAAAGCAGTAGATTTTCTTGATCTATTTCACAGAATTTGTGGAATGAAAGTTAGTTTTCTTTTTTGTGGTGAAGGCACTCAATATTGAAAGTCAAAAGCTGATTAATGGCCCGGCAAGCTCTTCTTCACCATTAGCGACAGAGGTTTCAAGCTTTGAGGACTCAGCATATAAAGTGGGGAAGCTCTCCATTGAGGAAAGGAAAGAGAAGATCCATCGGTACATGAAGAAAAGGAATGAAAGGAACTTCAGCAAGAAAATCAAGGTCCTCTCTCTCTCTCTCTCTCTCTCTCTCTCTCTCTCTCTCTCTCTCTCTCTCTCTCTCTCTCTCATATCACTATCGGCATCTTTGCCTTGGCAAATAACTCATCAATCAATCTTATGTTGATATTGTAATTAAACTGTTTATATGCAGTATGCTTGCCGCAAAACCCTAGCAGATAGTCGTCCTCGGGTGAGAGGAAGATTTGCGAAGAATGACGAGCTTGGCGAGCCATCTAGGCCTTCTTCTAGCACTCATGACGAGGAGGAGGAGGATGAAGTAAGATTTTCTATAACTGTCACAAGCTAGCATTGCTGCTAATCAAGACGCTATCGCTAGTTTTCAATAATTTGTCATCTTGTTATTGTTGATTTGCTTTCGTACTGACACTCGTTACTTTGCCGCAGGTTGCAGTGAAGGAGGAGGAAGTGATGGATTCTTCAGATATCTTTGCTCATATCAGCGGCTTAAATTCCTTCAAGTGCAACTATCCGATCCAATCATGGATCGGACCAGCCTCAGGATATTGATTGCGCCTGCAATAAGCAATTTTGGAAGACCCTGGTTCAATCAGGATCTGGCTTTTTCCAGGCTCAGGGAAGGAAATGAGTGAGGTCTTGGTAGAAAGATGTTAGTTTCAACTAGAATATAATGTAAGATTGCAATGAGAACCTAGTTTGTTCTACTTTTTTTCCCTTTCTTTGTTTGATATTGCAAATGACAATTTACAACGAGAAAATCCATATGATATGTGCGAGGAACACCATGATACAGTGTTGTGGTTCGTGTCTCAGATCCCGCTCATTAATATTCTAAAAAGTATAGCGATACATAGCGCCATAATTAAACAACAAAACCAGGGGCCTTCCATAATTCTTTTGGTTGATATTCAGGTCGCGAAAAAACATAGCCCATTTTCGCATTCAGAAGAAAGGCGCATTCAGCACCTAAGATTGTGCATTGTCAACGCTTACTTAAACTTGCAGATAAAAGGTTTTGGGTATAGAATGCGTTTGATGCATTGCGTTAACAGAAACGGGTTATTTATACACAGGTTTTTTTTTGGGGGGAAGCCGAAAATTTATACACGGTTAACACACTTGAATAACGGAAAATCTTCTAGCTTGCTCATTATCCAACATCCAAACAAGATAGAAAAACACATCTCAAGGGCTCTACACTTGCAGACTTTGACATCTCCATCTAATCTCAAAATGGCGTACAGCATGTCAACTTGACTTCAGATAGTTTCTCCTAAAAGCATCAACCATAGTTGGTACCCATCATTTTCCTAGGTCAATTGGAAACTCTAAAATACTAGGTATCAAGAAAGAGTCATCAAATCCAAAAGCATCAACCATAGTTGGTACCCATCTATTTCCTAGGTCGATTGGAAACTCTAAAATACTAGGAATCAAGAAAAAGTCATCTAATCTACGTCAGGAGCCTCAAATTTTAGGTATAGAGAGGACTGTATCATCTCGCAGATTTGATTGTGGCATGTGCATGCGTGCGTGCATGTGGAGAGAGAGAGAGAGAGAGAGAGAGAGAGAGTTTACAAAAATAAGCAACAAAGTTTTACTAGATAAAAGAGACAAACATCCACATTCTACAACAAATGCAAGCCAAAGCCCTCGTGTTTGTCCACGATAACAGAAGACCAACCTTTTTATTACCATACCCAATCTGCTATAGACACCAGTAGTTGGCCCTTAAATCAAACAGCCCTCCTCAACATAAGCTTCAGATCTTACACGCGAAGGTAAGCCCTTCTTCTTTCAGTCGCTCCAAACTTTCAACTGTAGGTTGGAGCCTTGCAATTTTGGCAATGGCCTTGTTCTCTTCTGGGTTTCCACCTTCAAGAAAAGCTCCAACAATCTTATTATCTTTGATCCAATAAGATCCGAATTTTGGCTTTGGTGACGTGGGATTGTTGTCTCCGAAAAGCACCGTATCCCCAACATTATCACCGTAGAACTGCCATGAGAGATCAAAAGAACGGGAATAGAAGTACGGAAGGTAATCATACTCATCAATTGGTTTTCCCTCCTCACTTGCCTTTATGGCCTGCATAACAACAGAAATAGCATAGGTCAAGACTTGAATTGTCATTGTCTATTTATACCAGAATCATGAGATGTGCCTGAGAAGTCGAAGGAATGCTCATAAAAACTCGGAAAATCATCTTGGTTCCAAATTCGTGTACCAAGACGAACGACAATAATAACCATTTGTTTTTCCACACTTGAAGTGAAAGCAAAGATGCTTAAACCATAGAGATGTCGATATTGGTTATCCACAATTCAAACTAAAGCAAAAATATTTAAATGTGAGAGAGAGCCTGTACCTTTACAGCCTGCTCAGCTGATTTACGAGCATGATCGACATGTTCAACTCTTCTCATTTCACCATACAACTTCATCGGGAAAGTAACAACATCTCCAACAGCATACACATCAGACACACTTGTTTTAAAGAACCCATCAGTCTGCAATCAATAGAACAGCATCAACAAATTAGATCTGTACCCTCGCCTCGGCATAAGCCCAGAATGTCGAAAAAGAACGCACAGATTAAGCTTCCCTGCGGATGATTTCAAACATGTCGCCAAATATTAGAGACACATGCACTGTTTCATAACCAGAACAACCGGTACCCATTAGCACATAATGCTTTCACACTTTGTTTAGATGATCTATTCCCTTTCTTGCCAAAAAAGATATATATCTTCCTCAAAAAAATGAATTGGGGGCGTTGCACTCATAAGCCCTGAGACTAAATCTCTATGGAGAGTATGACTTAGTAATGAAAAACGTTGTTAAGGCCCCACTAACCTTTATTCCACCTTTCTCCTCTTCAACTTGCCCTTTGAAAAGTTTTGTGAGGGGCCTACCGCCGACACCAACCACTACAATGTCAGCTTCCAAGACCCTGCCATCCTTGAGTTTCACTTCTGTTACCTGGACAATGGAAATAACAATAACTCTTGGAGTAAGAAAATGCCCAATTAAATGAAACTGCTGGAAAGCAAAATTAACAGATTTGAGAACATGCCTCTCCGTTAGCATCAGAGGTAAATCCAACAGCAACTGTTCCCTTGATAATATTGATTCCTTTGTTAGCATAATAGGCCTCATAGAAGGAAGCTATACCGGCAGTGAAAAGCCGAGGCACTGCAATGATAATCTTTTTTAGGGTGGAATCCACGAAAAATAACTTGCCATGAAACCAAATAATTGTCAATAGAGGTCTTTATGTATACTTACTGCACCATGGTTCAGGATAAACCATGACGACATCCATGTTGTTCATTTTCATAACTGCACCAAGCTCAAGTCCTATGTATCCTCCGCCAACAATGACACATTTGCCATTCTTTTTAGCTTTGATGGCTTCAATTAGCTGATTGGCATCATCAATATCTCTCAAGTAGAAGATGTTTTTGGCATCAGCTCCTTGAACACCAAAATCTGTCAACCTGATCACCTACGATGATGGGTTGGCGTATCAGTCTCTCCGCCCGGAGGACAGAAGAGAGCTAGGAGCTTCAAAGAAAATATACTTACTGTCGAACCGGTCGCAATGATCAAAATATCATAATTGAAGATCTCTCCAGCAGCGCTTAGAAGCGTCTTAGCAGCAAGATCTGCTTGCACTATCTCTGTGCTAAGAATCAATTCTATTCCTGCAATCATCCATAGAGAAATACATGTGACTTCTTTGAGAATGATGTCTATCCTATGACGTAGATTAAAGGGAGCAAACTCGATGCTCTGTCAAGTGACCAGGGAAGAAAGTAAGAATAAGAGCATTACCTTTCTCTTCGTACCACTCAGGAAGCAGTCTCTCACCACCACTTCCAACACAGCAATGGAACCCCGGGAGTCGTGCAAAACCTGGGAGGGGGGGAGGGGAAACGCTCAGCCACTATTATATTCAAACAGACGAGAGTTCAAACAATAATCAATATATTATCTTAAGTATTGGGCCAGTTCGTTTAGACTAATGAAAACCAAAAAGTAATTGTTTCTTTTCTTACTGCAAAAATCTAAACAATTATTTAAACTTTAAAAGATAAGGAAAACTTAAAAAGGGAATCTACGTGTCAACATTTATATAATATAAAAGCTTCAAGTACCTAGGTTTAAAACAAGGTCAAGATGCATACGCTGCGATAATTGAAAAAAACAGATGGTAAAAAGGCAGAAGTCGCTCCAGACACAGCCTTGTATCATTTGAGATTGTCTACCATATGGTGTTAAAAGTGCACATCGCAATATTGCTTGAATTTTCTGATATCCATGGTCGCTTGCTAGACAACTTTAGAAAGCTACTTATAAGCGTGAAAATGCCAATAAATTTGAAGAAAACAACATCAGTCCATTTACAGATAGTAGATGCTTAAACACATATATTTACAAATTACAAGAGCGTGCCATTGAGTTACATTCCACGTAAATTACGTAAGTCACATATCAAAATATGTCCAAAAGTTACTACTGTATTATGCGCGACCATATTGCCGAAAGCATTCTATCCAAGATAGTGTGCATTTTCTAATATTCGAGGTCATTTACTACAGAACATCAGAGAGCTGCTTATAAACACGAAGATGCCTAGAAATTTGAAAGAGAAAAACAATGTCAAATGAACAATTCAAAACGAGCAGATATGTAATCCACATATAATTACGAATTTGAAGAAAAGAATGTCCCATTGCCATTGAATTACGTTCCTTGAGTGAAACCAATAGCTGCGCATCAAGATTCTTATTAGCACTATTTTGTCATTGGCTAGCATGTCAAATGGACAAAAAGGACGAGCCCAACACTAACCCTCTGGAAAGAGATATGCTTTGCTGAGTGCAGGGCGTTCATAAGGGGCCACCTGAAGTACAGCATAAATAAAGTATGAACAATGAGTTTAACCATCAAAGCATGGAACAAAGCGTGGAACTATGACGCCCAACACATGGGCTAGTTCTCAATAGAATAGACAGAACCTGCACCGGAAAAGGGATGAAGACAATGACACACGGATAGGTGGAAAGCATTCTTCGACAAGGCACAACGGCGAAACGAACAAAACAAAACCCCCGTGCGGATCATATCTCGCCTCAAAAGACTACTACCGCTACCAATTACTCGGCCACTGCATCGGTAGCAGCAGAAAATGCACACGCCTCGCTATTCAAGAGAAAAAAGCTTACGGCTTCTTTGGATATGATGGCAAGCTCGCCTGGCCCAAGCCCCTGCTTGGCAAACTCTCTGGCTGCATACCCCTGCCAAATCGCAGCACCAAGCAAAAATCACACAAGGTTGCCTCATTTCGCCACTGAAATCTCGCTTCAATAAAACACCCACATCCAAAAAACGGCCCCACACGCCAAAATACAAAAAAGACGAAAGCAAAACAGAACGATGAGCACTTCCCCATGCATAAGAGAAATCAACACTACTACAGATGACCAGAGACGCGATGTCAATCTATCAAATCTGTCTGCACTTTCCCAAATTTCAGTACCCCGAACCCCCTAATTCTCCTCCAGATTCTACGCCGCCACAACCGCAGAGCAATCTAGCGGGGGCTTCAGGCGGTCAACGCCACCAAGGACAACATCAGAAAGTCTCCCGGCACGCGATCGCGGACCATCTCCCCCCCCCCGTACGGCCGCCGATCGACAGGCCCGGGCACCGAAAGCCAACTAAATATGGACCAATCGAGCTCGCCGCCGACCCGATTCGCCGAAATCGAGATCCACGGGCACCCCGAGCCGGAACCGGGGCCGCGGTCTCCCGAACCCGATTCTCGCCGGGGGCAATGAAGGCCGCGGCCGACACGCAGAGACAAGCGGCGGGAACCCCCCGACGAGAGACGGGAGACGGCTAGAGAGAGAGAGAGAGAGAGAGGCGGAGGGAGAGGAAGGGGGAGCCACTCACGGCGGCGACGCCACCGCCGACGATCACGTACTTGAAGCTCTTCCCCGCCATTTCCGATGCCCCGCGGAAGCGCGTCCTCGAGAGAGGGAGAGGGAGAGAGAGAGAGCGAGGGGAATTCCAACCAAGGAAAAAAAATTAAATCTTTGCAGGAAACGGCGATCCGTCGGGCTCGGCAAATATATAGAGCGGCGAAACTCGCCCTCCGATTGGCTGGCCGCGTCTGGTGGGGGGGGGGGGGGGGAAAAATCGGACGGTGCGGACGGGATCGCGACGCGTGGCGCGGGCAGCGGCCGTCCGTTGCGGCCGACGCGCGCGATCGCCCGCGACCGGGCGCCGTCCGATCGGTTGACCGCGAAAGATCCTCCGGACGGGAGGCGTTCCGACCGTCGGTTTATTTTAAGGTTTAGGGATTGAGATTTCCTTTTATTGGCGCTCTCGTTCCCCCCCTTTTTTTTTTGGGGGGGGCGTGGCCACGGGGAGCGCCGCTGCACGGGTGACTACGGAATGTTCGGTTTGAGCCAACGACTATTCTGCCGGCCCTGGTATCTGTACGGGCCAGTCGCCGCTGCCCCGCCACTGAAGTGCCGGAAATCGAGACGTCTCTCTCGACATGAGACGGCAAGGGCCATCGATGATCTTTCCCGAACATAAGATCACGGGGAGGGTAGACTCGAACGAGAGTTTCTTACCATGTTCGTGTTTGAACTCTTGCCGACCTCATCCGGTCATGTAATATGGCGACGGGGATGTATCAGGTTCAGTCGGGAAAACGAAATTACCAAGAATCAAATGCCAATTCGCGGCGTTGATAGCTCCACCAAACATAGTCTTCAATAGGTCAGCGTCGGAGCCGTACATGTCAATTTATTTCGTTAGATGTTGTCATTCTCAACTCATGTTGCAGAAATGAACGGAGTGAATTACAAGAAAATAATGTGAATATATACATATATATATATATATAATTTCGATTGTTGTATTCTTTCCTATTCTTCGATTTGCGAATTAAAATCATCCGTTTGAATTTCACTGACGGTTGATGGAACTTTTTTCGGGAGAGTGACATAAATGGTTCATGAACTTTGGCCCGATGTGCAATAAGATTCAAGAACCTTTAGTTTATTTAATTTAGTCCCTGAACTTTAATTAAATGTCCGATGTGATCCCTGAATTTTTGGTTCGTTCAACATGATATTTGGACTTTTTGTACGTATTCAATTTTGTTTATGAAGTCTATGAAAATATTCAATGTAGTCCTTCCATTTAAAAAAAAAGTTCAGGGACCACATATTGTTTGGGGACTGCATTGAATATTTTGATATAGTTTAGTGATTAGATTAAATGTGCACCAAAAGTTCATGGACCATATCGAGTATTAGGTTTAGATTCAGAGACTGTATTGAACAAATTAAAAGGTCAGGAATCGCATCGCGCATTCGATCAAAGTCGATGGGTCGTTTGCGTTATTATCCCGAATATTTTTCTTTCTTTCGTCTCTGCGCATTTCGTATCTCCACGTGTGCGCTGCTCTGTCGCGACACGTGGCACTCCCTTCTCGAAACTCGAACGTGCAGGCTGCCAATTCAAATACGACGATAAAAAAATTTAAAAAAATTAACTAAAAAAAAATCCAAATACGACAGAACCAGAACGGGGGGATCTTGCTCCGTTCACACTAGTCTCGTGGACCTTCAATTTCAAAGGATTTCTATTTTTTATTATTTTATTTTATTTTATTTTGGGGAAAATAATCTCCAAACGTGAGAAGCAATTCGACAAGGAAACAAATGTTTGCCGTCGACGAGATGGCGCATGCCCGGCTGGTAATGACTAGGGAGAAACATCTTTTAAACTAAGAACTTTCGAGAGGAACCGGGAAATGTAGCTGCAAAGGGCGCGTTCGTTTCGCGAAAAATAAGCGTTTGAAAAAAATATTTTCGTGAGAATAATCTCTCGTATTGCCCCTGAAAAATGAATAAAACAAAAGATATCTTTATCGTCCGCAGAAGTATTCAGACATAAATTATTAGCCGATGATGAAAATATTTTGCATTGACTTGATTATTTCGAGTGATTAATTTTTTGGGAAAATACGATACACATCATCCATTTTCTGCGAAACAAACGGAGCTTAAATCTCAGCGGGAGTTCTTACAGATCGCACTGCATGATAGGAGCGAGCAATATGAATCGCCCGAACTGGTAATTGCCCAGAAGGGATGGAACCGGCCGATTCTAAATGGTTTTCCGAAAGCACCTGTCCGGTTCGCAATCCCAACAAATTCGAACCCACGATTTTCAAGTCCAATTCTCTACTTTCCTCGGAAAAGAACGTCACGATCGAACAAGTTGTCCGTGTTAATTTATTTCATCGGTCGATTTATATTCGAGAATTTTCGAAACATATGACGAAAGTGAATTAATTGAACGAGTCAGTAAAAAGAATGTCACAATCGAAAGAGCTGTACGTGTTAATTTGTCTCATTTGATGTCGTCATTATCAAATTATATCGGAGAATTTTCGAAGTATACGAGCGAAGTAAATTACAAGAAAATAACGCAAATACATACATAAATACAATTTCGATATTTGTGCCGTTCTCTATTTTTCGATTAAGTAATTAAAATCACCCGTTCGAATTCCATTAATTATTCGATAAATATCTTTTCCTTCCTTTTTGTTTTTCGTGCATTTCAGTTGCCACGTGCGCGGCGCCGTTTCGCGACACGCGGCACTTTCTTTCTCCGAAACTTGAAGGCCAATTCAAACACGACAGACCAAGAAAGGGGGGGATCTTGGTCCGTTCACACTTGTCATGTGGACCGTCAATTTCAAAGAATTTCTATATATATTTTTTAAAATTTTTATATTTTGGGGAAAATAATCTCCAAATATGAGAAGCAATTTGATTAGGAAACAAATATTTGTTGTCAACGAGATGGCGTATGGCCGGTTGGTAATGACTAAGGAAAAACGTTTTGTAAATTACAAGTTACTAGAACTTTCGAGAGCATCCGGGATTACAAAGGGTACGTTCGTTTCGCGAGAAATGAATACTTTGAAAAATATTTTGGTAAGAACGAGCTCTCATGTCGCCTGCAAAATTGAATAAACCAAAAGGTATCTTCATCGTCCACGAAAGTAGTTAGACAGAAATTTTTGTCGATGATGAAAATATTTTTCATTGACTAATTATTTCAAGCGATCAATTTTTGGGAAAATACAATCGAAATCATTATTCATTCTCCGCAAAACAAATGGAGATTAAATCTCAACATGAGGTCTTACAAATTGCGCTGCGTAATAGGAGCGAGCAGAATGAAGTGCCCGAATCGGGAACCACCGGACAAGATGGAACCGGCCGGTTCTAAATGGTTCCCGGGGGCACTTGTCCGGTTGCCAGTTCCAACAAATTCGAACTTATGATTTTCAGCTCGGTTCTCAATTTTATATGTGGAACTGCCCACTCGGACTACTCAAACCTAATCGACTTGTTTTTTTAATTTCTTATAAATCTATAAAAACTAAAAAGCCCTAATCGCATTCTTCATCTTACCCCTTTGCTCGACTCTTACCTAATACCCTTTGCCGCTCGACGCTTACCCTCTGCTCGACTCGCGTTGCTGTCTCTTCACAAACCCTAATCGCATTCCTCATCTTCGTGACTTTACTCGCCTTTTCTTTGCAGGTATTTGCTTTCGCTCTCTCCTTCTCCTCAACCCCCTTGAGCCATCGCTGCTTCCATCTCATCCCGATAAAGACCAAAGCAACGCAAAAACCAGTTAACAAGAGTCTTGATCGTGGCGGACATTCTTAGGCGAGCATGTTCCGCAATGCAAAATCGGCAGCTGCTAATCAAACGTAGCGCATCGTAGCATCAGAACTCACAGCAAATACAAACTGAACTGCTGAGGAAGCATCAGAAGGCAATGTAGCGAAGAGAACTGAGGCCCCGTTTGGTTCAGCATTTCAGAAAAGTCTTTGGCCAAATGCAAAGGTCTTTGGCCTAAAAGACTTTGGGAAAATGATAGACTGTGAAAATGGTTTTGGGGAAATGCTAGACTGTTTGGTAAACATATATTTGTAAAGCTCTTTGGTGTGACCAAATTAAGTTTTTTTAATTTTTTAATTTTAAAAATTGAAAAAAAGAAATAATGATAGTAACTTTTATATTTTCGCGTTGAGAGCAATGTAAAACATACATATTAACATTTATAGAAAAAAAAATCACATCCTACAACGTTGCAAGACATTATTGTACGTTGCTCTATCACTATTTAACCACCAAGTGTGGATTTTTTTGGGACGATTGGGTTGTGGCCGTGTAATTTGATTCATTCAGGAAGGTAAAATTCATTTGCAAACGAAGCCAGGGAGTCATTTTCTTTGTTCTTACACGAAAACCCCTACAAACAGTACCGTGGCTATCTTACACGAAAACCCCTGCAAAAATCTTTTACTGCTAGGGGAATTTGACTAGAAGAAAGTCATTTCATTACAAATTGCAGCACTGGTGATTGAGACGAGATCCCAGTATTCCTTGTCCTCTTGTTCATCCATAATGCTTCAAGCAAAGGTACGTTGCTTGATAACAAATTGCAGCACTGGTGATTGAGACGAGATCCTAGTATTCCTTGTCCTCTTGTTCATCCATAATGCTTCAAGAAACAAAATATAGATGCATAAGAGAAACAATGAATAATCTTGATCATCCTTGAAGAGAAACAACGTATTAACCATCATATATGCGAACTCAATCACATAAAGAGAAGACAAACTGAAAACAATTCTCACATTTGATGAACTTGCCATCTAGTAGTTAAGTAACAAAACAAATTTGACAGGCAAAAGAAAAAGAGATTAACCATGAAGCTACAAATAAAAACTAACAATGGCAGGCCGAGAAAACATATATGCTATCTAATTCACATATTGGCTCCATATTGCAGCAAACTCATCCAAACTTTACTAAGAAATTGGCTCCATATTGCAGACTTAGACTAAATGGATCTACTAATAATCGTAGAGTACATTCAAATGATCTGAATAGCTCAAAATGTAATCTCAAAACATTGTCAAGAAGACATTAATAAGTCTAGGCGATAACAATTGGCAAATGCCAATGCATGCAAGAACTTTTCAGGAGCTTAAAATGCACACAAAGACCTCTGCAATGTAGGCATCGTGTAGCAACATCAGTGGATCTGTCAGTGGAAAAAAGTAAAGGTACTTGTGGAAAATTGCTTTGTTTCATTACATCTCAGACACGCTTAAAGCAATTTCATGTACAGAACATAACAGCTAATTTTTCTAACTCCCCCTCAACGTGTAAATGCTGATTTTTCTGACTTCCCTCCTTGGAAAGGAGTGGATAACAACAAGACAGAATGAAAAGCAGTCAACTTTAACAAAAGCATGCAAACATCTACCTCATCAGCTCTACTGAGACATACAATGAAGCAAATTTTCATGTCTCAATCTCAAGCATGTATTATTTCCAGTTCATCAAGTTCATATATCTCCGGTACAAGAAAAAGTTAATATTTCTCCAAGGTTCCACAGAGCCTGTATAAATTTGGCCACCTCATAACACCATATTCAGTTCTATATGCAACAGGGTACCTCATGCGGTGAAATTTAATGTGGAGCTTCCAGCATATGTTTTTTTTTTTTGGTAACCCAGGGAACCCCCGCACGGCCGACAGCTGGGGAGCTTCCAGCATATGTTTCACTCTACATGAGGTGAAATTTAATGGGGAGCACGGTTCCCTATCTTGCACAACTACTCATGCACCAGAAACCCACTGAAAAAGACGAACTCCCCTAGAATTTGCGTTAGTTTTTGGGTCACCTCTCTTACCAATACAGGGAACACCAAGCAAAGCACATAAGCAATCGAACATATAAAATCGATTTGAGCAAAGCAAATCAGCAACAATACTTCTGATAACAACACATTCTCCGTCGCTCAAGAACTTCATCAAGAACAACAACAGTAGGCAACGGAATCAAAATCAGGCTTTTACAAGTTATGCTCAACACGAAGTTGTCCAAAAATCGAAGAAACTACCATATCTTTAGGGAAGAGAGGTGAGTGGCGAAGTGGTGAGTGGCGTCGCGAGTGGGGAAGAGAGGCGAGCGACGTTGAGGCGAGCGGCGTTGAGAGCGGGGAAGAGAGGCCATCGGTGTCGAGAGCGTGGAAGAAAAGCTAACAGCGAAGTGGCGAGCGGTGTAAAGGAAGAGAGGCAGTGACGACGCGGCGAGCGGTGAGAGCGAAGAGAGGTGAGCGGCCTCACAATGAAGATGATCCGTGGAGAGTGAAACAGCAAGAGAGAACAGATGCGAAATAAGCAGAATGATCTTTAGGGTTTGTTTTAAAAAGGGGTAAAAATGGAAGTAAGTTTGATAAATGAGCGTAAAATGGGTAGTTTCGAAATTTTCATTAAACCAGGGATCAGCATTCCGAGAATGCAACTTCCCAAGGCACCTTTCACCTTACATTGCCCAAAAGTCCCTTAGAGAGCATTGGAAATACAATTACATCTCCTTAAAGTGAGTAACAAAAATTGCCAAACGTCATTTACATTTGGCCAAGGGACTTTATAGCCCAAATGAGAATTTTAAATGCTGAACTAAACGGGGCCTGAGTAAGAAAGGAAAGGCAATGGAGCATCGGAAGGTAAACTTGAGTCACCGGTTTCATTGGCCTACCCCGGAAACCATGATCCGATCCAGTCCGGTTCCAGGACTAGGTGGGGTCGGGCTCGGCTTATGTATACCATTGTCCAAACCTGCTCAAAAAAGCCTTCGGGCTCTTGTGGCTTGGGTTGGGCCCGAAACTCGCGGACTGCTGGGCCAGTTGAGAAATTTCTACCCCATTTCATTGGGCCTCCTTTAGTCTCATTAGGCCTAGAAAGACGAACGGCCCAAGGAAGGATCGACACCGGGAGGGGGATCGCCCAACCGAAGATTGCTTATATTTTTAGGCCCAAAATATTTTCAATATATATGTATGGCGTTTACAAGAAAACACAAAAAAAGATTTTCCAGCTCCTGAAGCTCAATTTCTCAGTTTGCCATGTGCCATATAATTGGAGTTCAGGCCGGACGCGACACCCGGCGAGGCCTCCAATCGGCGACCACGAACAGGGCCTCCGTGCGCCGTCCGTTTCATCGAGCCGACTTTGCGCGGCCCATTAGGCGCACGGCCCTCGAATGCGTCTCCAAAACCCTACTGTGGGAATAGGCCAGGAGATGTACAGAAAGGTGATGATAAATTGATAATAACCTTAAAATGCAAGTCTCGTATTTCCTGCCTCTTTGGGTCCTCTTCCCTGAGCAGATCCTTTTCTCAAAGTTCTCTCTTTTCCTTCTCCGCACCTCGTTTACCCAACTCACGTATCACATGGTCCTCTCGAGATCAAGCTCGAGAGCTCTCGAGAAAACGGCGCATCATCACATACCCAACAAAAAAGTTGAAATTTTTTTTTAAGGGGTCTCGTTAACGAGTGCCTCTAGGACGACCATTAAGCAAAATTTAGCAACAAAACGTCCCGATTTTCAAACCAGCGGGAGGAAATAACGTTTCGGAGGCGAAACCCCCAGACCTTATAATAACCCGCCTCGATATCAGAAAGGGAATTCAAATTAAAATTTTTAAGCAAAATAAATGAATATTTTATGAAAAAGATGTTCTAAATCACTTTTTTTTGTGAAATGAATGCACCCTAAGCTACGGCAACATCATCGTCAGCCACTTAGATAGACTCATTTGATTAAATTCTTAACTAGAATTTGCCACACTATGGGATAAATTAACTTGCACAATAATCTTGAGGGATAATTGTTCAAAAAGTCCTAAATCTATTATACGGAGGTTAATTAGGGTTTACGCCTCGATATCAGAAAGGGAATTCAAACAGGTTTCGAATCATGAGACCACCATTCTTAAGTGCCACCAAGCAATAAACTAAGGTGAAGAGGACGTGACGACTGTCCAAGAACAGGGGCATGAACAGGGGAATGTCACGTAACGCTTTAGCCCGAGCCTTCGTACACGCCCTTCTGCCTTTCGTCGTTTTCATCCCTTTCACGTGTTGGCAGAATCATTTAGGGAAATACAAACATCACGGAATTCAAAGCCAAGATGGAGACAAAGGTCGACGTCGGATCCCGCGGCAACAAGCGTTCGATAAGTCGTCGGCACAGTGAAAAGTCAACATTGACCGCGGAGTTCTTGAGCATCGGATACGATCGAAATTTGTCTATAGTCTCCATCTACATAACCCTTTTGAACCGGGATGCTGAGGCTGATCGAGTGTCTAAACTTCCTCTTCTTTTCTTAGGCACGTTGTTAACTTCTCTTATGAATTCCCGGCTAATGTTAGTCCAGCCGAGCCAAGTCCGTCGCGAGAATTTGAAGATTCAGGGTGCGTTTGTTCGAGAGAGAAAGTGTTTTCCAGGAATTTGTTTCGGGATATTCGCCGAAAGTGGTAAATCAACCGAATACACTTTCCGGTCGAGGAAAACATTCCTAATCTAAGTAGATGAAAACACTTTCCAAAATTGCTCATCTTGAATTTGTCAATATTTTCTTTTCTTTTCTTTCTTTTTTTTTTCCTTTTCTTTTCTTTTTAAGAAGGAAAACATTCGCGTATTTTATTTTCTTAATAAAAATAATTTAAAAATAAAAAATAATTTGAAATAATTTAACAAATACAAAATTTTTTAATAATTTTAACCATCGGATTTTCTTTACCAAACAACTGAAAATACTTTCCACTTTTTTTTTTTTTAGATTTTAGTCAAACACTGAAAAATGAACTCATTTTCCTGGAAAAATGACTTCATGGAAAGTGTTTCCTTAAAATGGTACATTTTTCGCGAAGCAAAAGTACCCTTAATGTAGACATCATCGTCCGTGAATGCAAATGCATGTCATATTACCGTTCTAGAACAGCATATGCCGCCGGAATCTCCACATCCTCCATACTAAACTCAGCTAGATGCTTTGGTGATCATTCGATGTGTTTGGGACATTCACGAGATTGGCATGGAGAGATTAATTAGAGGCCTGCTTGAACATGGAGATTTGGGCGCAAAGATTACTCAAATGACTACTCGCAGGGTTTAAGGCCCTGTTTGTTTCGTGGAAAACGAATAATTTGAAAAAATATTTTCCTAAAAGTAATCGCTTGTATTGCTTACAAAAACGAATAAACGGAAAATATATTTTTATCGTCCGCGAATATATTTAGACATAAATTACTGTCGATAATAGCGACATAAATGATCATTTTAGGAAAATGTTGTTCAAATAATTTATTTTTCGTGACAAATAGGCTCCTAAGACATGATTTTTTTTTTTGGTCGGATCTGAAGGCATGATTGAGCAGTTGACGAATCAATCACGTGTTTCCAATCACTTTTCAAAGGGCTCACATGGATGATCGATCCCCAAAGGAAAGGCTGCCGCGGCTGTGTACAAATCATCACGGCTGTTTTCCATATATTCTCCTGTCAGAATCTAGGCAAATGTCGCATCGCCCTTGGAAAATTAATGTACACACTGGCCGATCTAAACATATTGGAAACGTATGATTAATTTAGTGAATTCACACTACAGTTTATTCGAGGTGAATTTTACTTTTGAATTGTGATATTTTATTAATAGATAGTACTGACAATTGCCTCCTAAATACATGTTGAGCATACTTATGATGGGAGAACTTCAACTTTCAAAACATCGGTCAAGTGTAATACTTAGAAAAATTCAACGCCATGAAAATTATAAATCGGTGACTGAACAAGTGCCTTCATGGGACTTCTCTAATTTCTTACTTTATAAATTTTGCGTCTCGCGCACTTTGACAATTTAGAGTGTGCGACCTATTTCGAGACTAATCTCTATAAAGGTCCTCTCGTGTTGGGCCTGCGTATCACTAGACCCTACTAATGCGCCTACCGGATAAGAGCCCTTTTACATTATGGCTCCGTTTATTTTATGAAAAATATTTTTCAAAAAGTCGTTTTTTAGGAAAATGACAATATTTTTTAGTGTTGGGCCGAAATCTAAAAAATAATCAGAAAATGTATTCCATCATCTGGAAAGGAAAATCTGATTTGATTTTCATATATGGATATACACTATTTGGGCGTTAGTAACTTGCGCACAGGTAGCCGAGAAACCAAGCATGGGCACCGGGGTCCCAAGTTCTGTCGAGAACCCGATCCCAAGTGTTGGGGTTCAGAACTCTACCTTGATGGACCTGGGCTTGAGCTCCAAGGACCTAGTCCAAGGCCCAACCTCGATGGACTCGAGCGCGAGGGATCCAAGCATGGGCACTAGTGTCTCGAGCTCGGGTGTTGGTGACTTGGGCATGGGTATTAAGGTCTCGGGCCCAATCTCGATGGACTTGAGCTCAGGTGTCCAAGACATGGGCATGGGCATTAGGGTCCCGAGCCTTGAGCTCCATGGACCCTGGCTTGGTGCACGAGATCTAGGCACAGGCATTAGCGTCCCAAGCTTGACCTTAATGGACTCATATTTGGGCTCGGGCATCGAGGATCTAGGCATGGGTTTTGAGATCCTGAGCCTAGCTTCTATGGACTCAGGGCCAGCCTCCATGGACCGAGGGGCGGCCACTAGGGTCTTGAGCTTGGCCTTTGTGGACCTAGCTCGGGGCACTAAGGAGCCAAGCAATGGTACAATGGTATTAGGGCGGCCTCAGTGGACCCGGGCTCAAGTGCCAGGGACTTGGCCATGGGCATCAAGGTCCCGGGCATGAGCGTCGATGCCCCGAGCCCCAACTTTGTTGACTCGAGCTTGGACACCAAGGTTTCGGGCCTAGCCTCTTTGGACTCAGGCTTGGCCTCGATGGACCCTGGTGGACCGAACCCCAGCCTCTAGACCCCGGTCTATTACAAAGGGTCCAGGAACGACCGATGAGGTTCTCGTGACCAAGCGCAAAGTTTTATGTTCAAATGCCGATATATTAGTTGTATTTTGAAAAAAATGATTTTCGATTTTTTAAAGAAGTAACATTTTCTTGAATTTAAGTATAGATTTTCCGTTGATTAAGAATATATTTTCTATTGACTCATTACCAAAGCGATCCAAATGCCGCTCGGAAAATGAGGAAATTTTTTTTTCGAAAATTATTTTCGGTGAAACAAACAGAACCTATATGTTTGATCATAGTTCAATTGTTGGATCAACCAAATTCGAACCTTAGACCAATTGAACTTGAAGGGAAACCCTTGTGAAGTAAGCTTTTATCCAACTATTGATGTTAGCACTCGCTTGTAAATTTACGAGCATATCAAATTGGGCAAATCTTTGAATACTCGGATTTTTGTTGGTTTTGCGCAAAATGAACGATATGAAAAACATTTTCCCAAAAATGTTCGCCTATATCGCTCGCAATAATTAGTTAATAAATTTTTCTTTTCATTATCAAGAATAATTTATATCTAAACTATTTTGTAAACGATGAAAATATTTTCCATTCATTCATTTTAGTAAGTGATATAAACGATCATTTCTAAAGGAAATATTTTTCAAACAGTTCATTTTTCGCGAAATAAACGGAATCGAACGCTCTCAAAATCAGACAGAAACCACACATGTCGAGGGAATCAACGATATAATTCAAAAGCAAAATTATGAAAAATGTGAGGACTAGTCAACAACTTTGTACGATGGGGGGACATGGGCACGGGTGGGAGAATCTCGATGTGTTGAAGTGGGTTTGGTCTCGCCAATGGCACGGAGGACTTTGATGGAATGATACATGATTAGATCAAAGCCATAAATTATGAAAAATTCAATTCAAGGACGTGACTTTTTAATTAATTCATTTTCATTCATTCGTACTTAAATTTCACAATCACGAGACTTCAAAGCAAATTTATAAGCCGTAAATTCTATTTCGCGCGGATTACATGCACAATACGCATGGAGCTTTACATAAAATGTATAGACGTAGTTCATAATTCACTACCCCCAATTTCGTCGCACAAACATAGCCAGTCAGCCTTTCGATCAGACCAAAGCAGTTAAACTTACATTTGCCATATAAAACCCGCCGAATTGTTAAAGAACCGTTGAAATGGCGAATCCGATTTGTCGGGCGGTGTTAAAAAATTTGATTTTGGGGTAATTTTTTGTTTACCGACGGTTCGTTAATTTACGAAACACGAGCCATTTATTTCTAGTGACGAGTTTCGATTTATTTAAGCACAATTAACTCAATCTTTTTACCAATATTCTACTAACACCAGGATAGGTCTAGAGATCAGGTGATGATAATAACCTTAAAATGTGAGTCATATTTTTCTGCCTCTTTGGGTCCTCTTCCCTGAAGCAGATCCTTTTCAAACTTCTCTCTTTTCCTTCTTCACGCCTTGTTTTACCTACTCGCGTATCAGACGGCCCTCTCGAGATCAAGGTCGCGGGCCCATGAGAAACCGCGCACCGTCACATACTCAACAAGAAAGTCGAACTTTTTTTTAACGGGTCTCGTTAAAGAGCACCTCCGGGACAACCATTGAACATATTTAACGAAGAGCGTTTCAATTTTCAAACCGGCGGGTGAAAATCACGCTTCTGGAGGCGAAACACTTAGCCCTCGTAACAACCGACCTCGATATCGGAAAGGGAATTCAAACAAGCTTCGAATCATGAGACCACCATTCTTTAAGTGCCACCAAGCAATAAACTAAGGTGAAGAGGACATGACGACGGTCCAAGAACAGGGGCATGTAACGTAAGGCTTAGCCCGAGCCCTCGTACACGCCCTTCTGTCTTTGTTGTTACCCTCTCGTTCACGTGTTGGGAATCATTTAGGGAAATACAAAATCACGCAATTCAAAGCCAAGATGGAGACAAAGGTCAACGTCGGATTCCCCAGCAACAAGCATTTGATCAGTCGTCGGCACAGTAAAAGTCAACATTGACCGTGGAGTTCTTGAGCATCGGATATGATTGAAATTTGTCTATAGTCTCCATCTGTATGACCTTTTGAATTCGGATACTTGGGCTGTTCGAGTATTCAAGCTTCTTTTATTTTTTCTTAGGCACGTTGTTAGCTTTTGCTGCTTAATCCCGGCTAATGTTGTTTAGTAGAGCCGAGCCCGTCGAGAGAATTCGAAGATTTAATGTGGACATCATCGCCGACATCATCGCCGGTGAATACAAATGCATCGTCGCGAGGACGCATGTCATATTGCCATTCTATAAGGGCGGACGCCGCCGGAATCTCCGCATCCTTCGTACCATAGTCAGCTAGATGGTTTGTTGGTCGCCGGTCGTATTCGGGAGATCGCGAGATTGGCATGGAGAGATTAATTTGTGGGCTGCCCGAACATGGAGATTTGGACGTAAAGATTTACTCGAACGACTGCTCACAGGGTTTAAAGGCCCCGTTTGTTTTGTGGAAAATGAATAATTTGAAAAATTATTTTTCTAAAAATGATCGTTTGTATCGCTCACAAAAATGAATAAACGGAAAATATACTTTTATCGTTCGCGAAAATATTTAAACATAAATTATTACCAATAATAGCAGCATAAATGATCATTTTAGAAAAATATTATTTCAATAATTTATTTTTCGCGATACAAACCGTCTCCTAAGGCATGATTTTTGTTTTTTGGTCTGACCCTAAGGCATGGTTGAGCAGTTGACTAATCAATCGCATGTTTCCAATCACTTTTCAAAGGGCTCACATGGATGATCGATCCCTAAGGAAAGGCTACTGCGGCTGTGTATAAAATCGTCCTGGCATTTTTCCATATACTCTCCGGTCAGAAGCTAGGCAAATGTCGCATCGCCCTTGGAAAATTAAAGTACAAACTGGCCGATCTAAACATATTGGAAAGGTATGATTAATTCAGTGAATTCACACTACAGTTTGTTCGAGGTGAATTTTACTTTTGAATTGTGATATTTTATTAATAGATAGTGCTGACAATTGCCTCCTAAATACATGTCGAGCGTACTTATTATGGGAAAACTTCAACTTTCAAAACATCGGTCAAGTGTAATGCTTAGAAAAATTCAGCGCCATGAAAATTATAAATCGGTGACTGAACAAGTGCCTTTATGGGACTTTTCTAATTTCGTACTTTATAAATTTTGCGGCTCGCGCACTTTGACAATTTAGAGTGTGCGACCTATTTCGAGACTAATCTCTATAAAGGTCCTCTTGTGTTGGGCCTCCGTATCACTAGACCCCACTAAAGCGCCTACTGGATAAGAGCCCTTTTACACTGGCTTCATTTGTTACACGAAAAATATTTTTCAAAAAGTCGTTTTCTAGGAAAATGACAATATTTTCTAGTGTTGGGCCGAAATCTAAAAAATAATCAGAAAATATATTCAATCATTTGAAAAGGAAAATCTGATTTGATTTTCATATATAGATATATAATATTTGGGCGTTAGTAACTTGTGTACGGGTAGCTAGGAAACCAAGCATGGGCACCGGGGCCCCAAGTTTGGTTGAGAACTCGATCCCAAGTGTTGGGGTCCCGAACTCTGCTTCAATGGACTCGGGCTCGTGCTCCAAGGATGTGGTCCCAGGCCTAGCCTCGATAGACTAGAGCACGAGGGATCTGGACATGAGCACTGGTGTCTCGAGCTCGGGTGTTGGTGACTTGGGCATGAGCATTAGGGTCTTAAGCCCAATCTCAATGGATCTGAGCTCAGGTGTTGGGGACATGGGCATGGGCATTGGGGTCCCGAGCCTTGAGCTCCATGGACCCCAGCTTGGCGTAGGAGATCTAGGCACGGGCATTAGCGTCCCAAGCATGACCTTAATGGACTCCTATTTGGGCTCAGGCGTCGGGGATCTAGGCATGGGTTTTGAGATTCCGAGCCTGGCTTTTGTGGACCCGGGGCCAGCCTCCATGGATCGAGGCGCGGGCACTAGGGTCTCGAGCTTGGCCTCTGTGGACCTGGTTTGGGGAACCAAAGAGCCAAGCAATGGTACAAGGGTATTAGGGTGGCCTCAATGGACCCGGGCTCAAGTACCAGGGACTTGGCCATGGGCATTAAGGTCCCGGGCATGAGTGTCGGTGCCCTGAGCTCCATCTTTGTTGACATGAGCTTGGACACCAAGGTTTCGGGTTTGGACCTAGCCTCTTTGGACTCAGGCTTGGCCTCGATGGACCCTGGTGGACCCGACCCCAGCCTCTACACCCCGGTCTATTATGAAGGGCCTAGGAACGGCCAATGAGGTTCTCGTGACCAAGCGCAGAGTTTTATGTTCAAATGCCGATATTTATTTATATTTTGACAAAAATGATTTTCGATTTTTTAAAGAAGTGATATTTTCCTGAATTTAAGTATAGATTTTCCGTTGAGTAAGAATATATTTTCTATTGACTCATTACCAAAGCGATCTAAATGCCGCATGGAAAATGAGGAAATTTTTTTTTTTTCCGAAAAATGTTTTCAGCAAAACAAGCGGAGCCTTTATATTCGTTCATAGATCAATTGTTGGATCCATCAGATTTGAACCTCAGACCAATTGAACTCGAAGGGAAACCCTTTTGAAGTAAGCTTTTACCCAACTATCGATATAAGCACTCGCTTGTAAATTTACGAGAATATCAAATTGGGAAAATCTTCGAATACTCAGATTTTCGTCGGTTCCATGCAAAATGAAATGGTCACCGGTATCGTTTGCAATAATCAGTTAATAAATTTTTCTTTTCATTATCAATAATAATTTATATTTAAAATATTTCGTTAACAATGAAAATATTTTCCGTTCATTTATTTTAATAAGTGATATAAACGATCATTTCTGAGGAAAAATATTTTTTTAAATCGTTCATTTTTCGCCAAACAAACAGAGCCTGTCGCTCTCAAAAATCGGAGAAGAACCACACATGTCGAGGCAATCAATGATATAATTCGGAAGCAAAATTACGAAAAATGTGAGGACTAGTCAACAACTTTGTACGATCGGGCGGGGGCAGATATGGGCACGGGTGGAAGAATCTCGATGCCTTGAAGTGGGTTTTGGTCTCGTCAATGGCACGGAGGACTTCGATGGGATGATCCATGATTAGATCAAAACCATGTGATCTGTCTCCCGGTACTTTAATGTTCTCGTGCCATAATTAGGTTTTCTTCTTCTTCTTTTGTTATTGCGCTGTTTGGAGGTAGCCCGGTGGAATCATGCGACTGATGCTTTCAAGGCGAACAGTGATCGGATGGGAAAATTTAAGGATTTAATCTCACTAAGTTGGATGATCGATGCTCGACTCGGGCGTTTACAGGAAGAATAGACTTCAATGCTCGGGGAACTTCCTCCAACCCCATTGCGCACGGCTCGTCCCTGGTCGAACCATCAAAGATGGATTCAGTTCGCCGCATATGAAAGACCATCGAGTGTACCGCGACCGCGATGCAACCTGGGAGTTATATTCCAGTGAAAATTTCCGGGGTTGCAATTGAAGAGAGGTCATATGTAATTATGAGCTTTCTCGACTATACATCTGGATAGGCGGAGCGGTCATGGTTGAAAGCTTACTAACCGCGTTTTTTATTTCAACGTACCTGTACCTGCACGTCCAGCCCTTTAGTCGGAGAGATGGTTTTTCTTCCCTCTCTTCCGGGAATATCCCGAATTTCACGTCCCGGAATTCAGGCGGAGCAGTTTCGGAACTTGCTCGGGTCCATATCTAGTGAAGTATTAACAATAACAAAATCGACGCAATCTTTGAAGCTCTAGAGAAGTATTTAAATCCGAGGGAAATAATTAAACATACCACGCGGGAAAAACTATCACGACGTCGCGAACGAAGCAGTTCGTGTCTAGCGCAACATCAGCATCGACAAAATCGAACCATAAAATTACTCGCGGCGCAGTATTTTAAGCTCTAAGTGAGTATTGAAATTTACGGGGCTACGTCGAAACATGCCACATGGGGAACAAAAAAAGAGAAAACTATCACAACGTCGTCCTTCAATCTATAGGGGATTTGTGCTCCTAGCCCTCGTCGCCTTCCTTCTAGTCGGACCTTAAATTTAGATGTTTCCATATCTTGGCGCCGCGCGAATTTTTGTAAAAAAAAGAAAAAAAAAGGGAAGGAGAAAAAAAGAAAGAGAGGGGAGGAAAATCGCACGGGAAAAAAAACCGTTTTTTTATCGACGCGGGTCCCACAGGACACGGTAAATCCCCCCCGCCCCCGCATGTTCTGGTCTTCGTTTCCAGCGCAATTTTTCCCGACCGAGGAGAAGACGACGTGGCTCGCGACCGCCCGCCGTGGGCCCCGCGCCACCTGCCTCCCTCCCTCCCCTGCCCCCCTCCGTCTCTCTCTCCTCCGGTTCAGTCAAATCCCGCACTTCCTCTCTCTCTCTCTCTCTCTCTCTCTCTCTCTCGCTTGCTTCCTCCCGCTCCGTAAACCGGCAGCAGCAGCAGCGTCAGTTGGGTTTAAAGAGCGCACGGGACCGAAAGGCTTTAACCAGCCAGCGCGCATTGTGCTTGCTCACTTTTCCCCTCCCCCCTCCTCGCCAGCTCGTGCTCTCTGCTGCCGCTGCTTTTTCGGGAGCTCTTCCCGGGCTCGCAAATCCGCCCCCCTTTCCTCCCCTGCCCCCAACCCGCGCCTCCGCCGCGGACCCCTCACTCCCGTTTTCGACCCCGCGTTTTCTTGGTTCTTGTCTGGCGAGGAGGGAGAGGGGGAGGGAAAAGCTCGAAGCTTGGAGGAGGGGTCTGGTGCCGGGGGAGTTTCAAGGAGATGATGGCTTGTTGGGCGTGAGCTGGAGGAGGGGTCGTCCGTTCGTTTCTTTCTTGGATCCGTTTCTCTCGAGTAAGGAACCAACGGGTTCGGTTTTTATTTTATTTCACTTTTTTTTTGGTATTCTCTTTTCGGTGATGCGATGATTGTGGTAGTTTGCGACTTTTTGCTGGGTCTTTGTTTATTGGGTTTCTTTGGGTCTGTGGAGGGGGGGTTACTGCGACTTGGTGGGTCAAATGGGGTTGGGGCTGTTCTTCTTTTGACGTTCTTAATTGAGTGGGTTTTGCGGGGTGTGCGGGGGTTTTTCTTTTTTTTTTCACCACGGGAAAAGGGTAAAGTGGAGACGGAAAGGAAAGATTGAATCTGGGCTTGGGTGTTGAGAGACCGATCTGGAGGGGATCCTTGTGGTGTTGGGTCGCTTCGCCTTTAAGGAAGTCCAATTGGTTTGAGGTCGCGCGAGCTGCATTTTCCGTTGAAGTTATCTACGGCTCGAGTCTTAGCATTCCCCTTCTGTTTCGCATGATATAAAGCAAATTAGGCGTGTGTCCTCGTGATGATGTGTAGGATTTTAAGAGAATGTGCCGTGTCGGAATGTTGAGTTTGGTTCCCTGTTGCTTTGCTGCCCCCCGTCGTACTGAAACTTACTCGACCGTGAACTAGTCAGTTTGTTTTTCATATTGGCTATCGCAAGACGGATATTCATATGATGCGGCTACTTGGCAGGTTTGCCTCAAATTTCTGGAAGCTGCGGAGGGAACATTGAGTTTTACGCTGTTGATGCGGGTATTATATTTGGAGGCGCAATATGGAAGATGCTCGTGCAAAAGCTTGGAGAGGTGACAAGGTGAATCAAACCTCGTCATGTAAGTCACTGGAGCAAGCTTCTTTGGATTCGATGGGAAGTGTGAATCGAAACCGGTCTCTTGTATTAAATGTCAGGAGATCAAGAAGCGGCAAAAGATGCATAAAAAGCCCAACTTACCAAGGCTTCTGTAGCCTAGATAATTCGATTCCAAAGCATTTGCTGAGTCTAGATGAGAAGTATCTTCGAAATTGCCTTGAGGCAATACATCTCAGGGCATTGAAGGCCACGTCGTGTAGCATCTCTTTGAATTTGAGTGCTTCGATGACGAGCATCTTGTCCAGTAACTTGTACCTGGCTAACGTATTGAATGAGAATGCCCGTGATTCTACCAAGCTTGCTTTTGCTCGCTCATTGGTAATTGGGGCTCCAGACGGTGGCGAGAGTCTTGCTGGCAGTTGGATTCTAGGTTCAATTATGGGGAGCGAAAGCATGCTTAATATAATGAATAGCCCTTTAATGCACCGGGTTGGTGCCCTCGAATGTGGAGCTAACTTTAGAAGATCAAACGTAGATGTGGCTAAGGATCGTTTGTATCATGACACGAGTTTTTCAAGCCAGTTAAGCATCGGTTCCTCACAGAAGCTAGAGAAGGAAACGCCAATTTCGGGTTCATTTAATTGTGAACCTGAGCCAAAGCACACGAGATTCTTTTCGATGTCAAGCGTGAACTCCATGAGTTCCGAACTATCTTCTTCCTCATCCTCCTCATCTTGCTGTTCTTCTCCTGCTGCTTCTGTGTCTCAAGGAATGCTGCATTGCACATGGAATGGTGGCATTCCACATTTTGGTTTCTCTTTGGGTGATCAGACAGAACTGTACATAGCTGATCTCGCAAAGGTTTCGTCTGCTTTAGAGACACCGGGTTATATGTACTCCTTCTATTCCAAAATTCAAGGTCGAAAGGAAAATGCGGTCCGTCATGGGGAGAACCCGGTTGTTGGTATATTGAAGGCATCGAGGAGAGCCGTTTGTTGTCAGAACGATTCAAAGATCAATGAGACTGAGTTTGTTCTATATGGTTGTGAAAATTATGCGGGAGGTGGAGAGACGGAACCTTCAAGCAAGAACCTGAAAAAATACAAGAGTTTGTCAAAGAAGGTGATGGAAGTTTTCAAGAACGGCCAAATGCACAAGCAAGTAAGTGTTCCCATAGTTGGGGGAGGTAGTACCATTTTGGAAAATCACTGCTCTAATAATTGTCAGGATATCTCCAATAAGGTCGATGCTGGTAATGATATTCGGGAACACTATCTTCCTACGAACCTTGAATTGGCTGCCATTGTCACAAAGGAGCACGTCAAAGAAGATAAAAGGGAGCGTGCAGGAGGTTGGGGATTGAAATTTCTTAATAAGTTTGGACACAGTCAGAACCTTGATTCCCCAAGACCCTTGCCACCTTCTCAACATTGCACTCAAAACAGAGGCCATAGCTCAACTAGTATGGATGTTATAATCTCAGCAGGTATCCATGGTGGTCCAAGAATGCCGAATGGTGGCCCTTCTAGTCTTGTAGAGAGATGGAGGTCCAATGGTCGTTGCGATTGTGGTGGGTGGGACCTGGGGTGTCCGCTCACTATACTAAGCAACGCATCAAACAAGGACGAGATTTTGCCACAAGAGGAAGTGCAAGGAAAGTGCAAAGAATTCGATCTTTACAAACAGGTGGACATATGCTTTGTACATCTTTAACACTTTAACATTTCGAATGGCATCTTTTTGACAGAATTAGCAGATTAAGTGAGCAGGTTTAGTGAGCTTGCCGCTACATATTGTCTGAGAAAGCTTTCTATGTTTGGAGTCTTGCCTGTCTAGATAATTCTCGCACTTGCATGGTTGTAACTGTTGTTGATCTTGTTGTTGCAGGGTTCGGAGCATTGCCTCCCCACCTTAAGGGTGACAAATGTGAGTGACAGTTTGTACGTTGTACATTTTCAATCAACTCTGTCGGCTCTGCAGTCTTTCGCAATTGCAGTTGCATACATTCATACACAGATCCGCTCTCTACTACCCAAAAATGTACAGGAGTTGAAGTAACAACAAACAGCGGTTCGGTCTATACCGCAGTTCTAAGCTTTTTTTTTAACCAACTAAAGTGTGAGGTATATTACAATTGTTGTGATTGCTTTGGCAGGGTCTGACGTTGTTAGTCTTTGATTAGGTTGTCCTCTAGGTATTTTAGCTATTTATATCAGGTACAGAAATTGGAGTTCTGAATCTGGTAGTCAAAGATCATGTAATTGCTCTTCTTTTTGACTGAAGGTTCAAATGGCAAAAGGAGTAGATTTTTGGGATGCTTCTGCTATGATTTGAGTTTAAAATGTCTCAGCTGGGTTGTAATGAAACTCGACTTTGAAGTTAGCAGCTTGAAGATTGGATTTTGTTTCTTACCGTTTACCAGTTTTGTCGATATTGAATTCCATCCTCGGGATTTGATGATAATTGGCATTAGATACTCCAGAATATGCTTTGATAAGAATCGCTAATCGAACTACTTTTTGGTCCGTGGATGCAAATTTTTCGTAAATTTGAACATTTGTGGCAATGAACATTCTAAGGTGATATCAGTCAACAGATCATTGACTAAACTTTGTCAGAGGTTGGTGTACTTATTTTGTGGCATAAGTTTTCCTCTTTAAGCCTTGTGCTTAGCATTGAAGGGTACTTATTTAAAATTTGCTACACTAGCACGTGACACGAATGTTATAGTGCGAAAGATATCGCATTCATGCTTCTGCTGCTTTTTCTCTGCATTCTAGTGGATTGCTGCAGTTTGTTGTAGTTAAAATCCTACTTTTGTGAAGACACATCGCTAGCCCAACCATGCAGAGTCTTACTATTGAGCTGGGCAAAGGAAAAAAAAAAACCCACTTTCAAATGTGATTACCATTTGAATTCATATCTGTTTCCCTGCATCTTGTCATAAGAGTCTTAGGTTTTTCAGTGACCAATGATTTGTTACAACCCCAAGATGTAATGTTTGCCATCTAACTGGAGATGCACTGTCATCAGGCAATTTGCTTCCTACTGAGAGCACTTGTTTCTGTATTATTTGTGCCATTCTTCTCCTGAACAACGTGGACAAATCATATCCTTGGTATTGTAACCATGTTCTGATAATCTTCTGATGCATCTATTCTTTTTTCCTGATCTGGTTCACTTCCCTTGAATGCCTATAATGCCTTGTGGGTGAGAAGATGCATCTGATGGTCCTCTGGTTTCAGCACAGCCCATCAGGTAATTACAGTGAGCTCTTGGTCCAAAGTGTAGGGCACTTTAAAATTCATTGCAGAGTCTCGACGTTAATGTTTATAGTTTATAGTCGGTTTCTGCATTTCCATTGCCATCAAGTTACGACATTGGTTGTTACCGCTTTCATGGTTGATCTTGAACTTGAACTAGTTGAATTCCGGATCGGATGACGTCGTTTGTGGGATGCTATGCGCTTCCTGGCTGAGTTCACTTGCGCAGGCACTTCCGGCTTGGTAAATTTAACTGTTCACGGTTCGGAACTAGTGATCGTACTCTTGTGAATTGTCGGCGAAAACGATTCGATGATGAGAACAGGTGAAAGGTTAGGGAGGGCAAGAATGGGGCTGATGGTGTGAGAATTTATTATGAGATGGCTAAAAATGTCCTTAAAACTTTCGGTTGGTTGACGAAACTATCTTTTTTAAACAGTTTAGTCTAGTTAACTCGATAAAAAGAACATGCCAACTTCTTTGCTGTTTCTCCATTAAGCTATGCCCTTGTTGCACTTGGACCCATCAATCTACTAAGAATCAGTAGATCCTACCGAGGGCTAATTCCCTTAGAAACCCCAAACGTTAGGTCAATCTCAATTCTATCCCGATTTTTTTTTTATGTTTAATTTTTTTTCCAGTTTCACTTTAATCCCCAAATCTACCCACTCCTTCAAAAATTGCCACTAATTTCTTCAAGATTATCAATATTGGAAGGCTGTTATAATTCCGTACGAATGTGAGGGTGTGGATGAAGACGTATGTTTTAATAACGAACCTTTAATTGGCCTTGACGTTGATAATTTTGAGGAAGCTAGTGGCACGCGTGGACAGATTTGAGATAAGAGCGAAAGATAGGGATTTTTTTTAAAAAAAAAATTAATGCAAAACTGAGATTAGACCTGAAGTTTCAGTTTTTTTTTTTTTTTGGAATTAGGCCATCCCACTGGTGATAAACAGAGGCAAAATCGTTGGACATAGAAAGAATTCTTTTGCATTAGAAAAGAAAAAGAAACGAAAGCATTTGGATTGTCACATATTTTCCCACCCCATTATTCGATTATCCTTTAGACCTTGGCTGTCTTAAAAGAACCTTGTAACGATAAAGACGTCGAAAATGCGTGACTCATGAAGACTTCCATGTATGATTTGGTTTCTCAAGTGATTTGCGAGAATATTATCGGTTCACGAGTATGATCCACTTGTTTGAAGGGCCAATTGCAATCCGACATGTTACTTAGTAAATAAATTTCATGAGGCGAGCTTAGTAAGTCTAGCATTGCTTGATGATGGTGAATTGCGGATCGGAAAAACACTTTCGCTTGGTGTTTCATTTCATCTTCACTCCATTAATAAATTGTGCATAAAACTTTTAATTTGCTGCTTCGACCGGGGCTACGAGGAAGATGAGCCCTTAATCGGCATACAAGAGGCATTTGAGTGGCGAAGAATGCTCTCTTCAGCACGAGGGTCGGCTCACGAGCCCCGACTATGCTTCGAACTCGTGACCTCGTGAATAGATAGGAAGTATTCGCGCCACTCGGCCTGTCGTGCTCGGTCATCGTTTCAGGGTGCGTTTGGTCCGGCATTCTCAAGGGACTTTTGGGGAATGCAAATGCCTCTAACTTAAACCTCCTTGGGGAAATGGAAATCGCGTTTGATAAAAAATCCTCTATGAAGCTATTTTGGCTTAAGTAATAATTGGCAAATCTTATTTTGCAAAGGACTTTGGGATTTTTTTATTAAAAAAAAACTTGCGCTTCACTGGAGTCGGCGATAGGCTACGGCCGCTAGTGAGCCAGATTTGGCATTGGCGACCGTCGCCCAAGGTCAAGCGATCCCTGGCGAGGGTCGCGAAACCTAGGTAGGCGATTGTAGCCCATCACACTACCCAGGTGACAGAGGCTTGAGGTCGCGTGACCTAGTGATCGTTGCCTGTGGTTGCGTCACCCTAGGCTGCCGTTGCCAGAGTTGGGCAACCTCGTTGACCCCTTGTCGGCCTCTCACCGGCTCTTCGCTGTCCCGATCAAGCCTTGGGCGGCTCTAGCCGGTCGCCCTCCGCCCAAAGAAAATGAACAGTCATTAGGGGCAAAATTGGAATATTGAAGAACTAGTTAGGATAGTTTGGGAAGAAAAAAATTTGTTTCAGCATTTCCAATGCTAGGTTTCGGCCGAAAGCTCATTAGAAATGCTCGCCGAATGCCTTAGCCTTTTCTCGAGGAGCTTTCGAGGCCGAAAGCCCTTTGGTAATGCTGAACCAAACGCTCTTTTAATAAGTTTGACTAAACAAAAATCAAAGATATCGAGCCACTTAAGATTTGGGTCCTTTCCCACGATAAAAAACGAAAAGTACACACTAATTTTGGGGATCAAGGAAAAAGAAGAAGGCGAAGCCCAAAATATTAAGGTGAATGGGTGCCGTCATTAGACTTAATCAAGCTTGAGGGTACCAATTTGGGATTACCGAAAAGATGGGGGACTTCAATGGAATTAAGCAAATCTTCCCGTCAGCCTCGTAGAAAACCCTAGCCGTCTTCTTCTTCTTCTTCAGCTCAGACGCTTATATAAAAGCTCAAAAACCCTAGCCTCACGGCTTCCAGTCTCTCTCCTCTCAGACGGCGCGAAAATGTCGAAGCGAGGTCAGCTCTCTCTCTCTCTCTCTCTCTCTCTCGCTTTCTAGCTTGTCGATTCGATTCGTAGTGTCTCTGTTCGACGTTTCGTGTTGTTGTTCTTGCAAAACTTTGGAACGAAAGCAAGGGGATCGCTTGCTAATCATGGTGCTTGGCTGCTTCTGATGATGAAGTTGAAGCTTTTCGTTTGTCGATGGAGGCGTTTCTTCGTTGGCCGATGCCTTGGGTTTTGTGTTAAGGGGCCAAATGCTAGTACTTTGAGGTTTAGATGGGCAAAGATCGCTTTTTTTTTTTTTTTTTTTTGGGAGCAACGAAATTGGCTGGGACTCACCTGAATTCGAAGAATTGACTTTGTGGGTGCTTTGATTGAGTAGCTTTGGGATCTCTCTGGGTGCTGATTTAACTAATGTCTGATCTAAAAAGTGCATGGTTAGAAATCATATGCTGTGGAAGTGGAGGAGCTTGAAGCAAGCCTGGGAGAAAGGAATTGATGTGTAATGAGTTGGGGTTTGTTGAATTGGTGGTCTAAAACTGCTTGTATTTCTTGGGTTCCAGGGCGCGGAGGTTCGGCGGGTAACAAGTTCAGGATGTCGCTGGGTCTGCCGGTGGCCGCCACGGTGAACTGTGCGGACAACACCGGGGCCAAGAACCTGTACATCATCTCCGTGAAGGGAATCAAGGGGCGCCTGAACCGTTTGCCTTCCGCTTGCGTCGGAGACATGGTGATGGCCACCGTGAAGAAGGGGAAGCCTGACCTCAGGAAGAAGGTGATGCCGGCCGTCATTGTGAGGCAGCGCAAACCGTGGCGCCGAAAGGATGGGGTTTACATGTACTTCGAAGGTGATGTATTGATTTGTGATATTGCGAAAATATATCTGACTGTTTCTTCTGACGCTGGTTACCGTGTCTTGAGTGTTGGTATGAACTCTGGTCCCATTACCATTTGTCTTCTCCGTTATCGCTTCATGTTTTTGGAAGGAAGCAAAAGGAAATTGATCAATGCACACTTTTTACGCATCATTAATCCTTTTCCGAGTGTTTGGATCCAATGAAGCAGAGAGAGGGAAGTGGAAGGAAATCAGTGGAAATGAGAGATCTGAGCGACTTTCCATTTAAATGAGATCTGAACAATTTTCCGTTCTGTCAAACGATTCCATTCCCCTGTTATCATTAATCCTTTTCCAGTGTTATCTTGATAGCCTCTTCTTATCACTTCAGTAGATTTTTTAGTGTCTGATCATTCTTTTCAATGTTGGTGCTCTTTTACTGACATTATCCTCCAACACTGGGTTAATTATCAACTTTTGATTTGAGTAAGGTTTTTATGAGGATTGTAGAGGCCTGAGGTATTTTCCAGACATAAGTCCAGGTATCTGCCTTGGTTTGGTGGTTGATACCATTACGAGTCTGGGGAAAGTAAGAGAGTCCTTCTTCACAGATGTTTCCGCACCATACAAGGTTGCATCTGCTCCATTTGGGCCCACATGTTTTTGCATATATGATGCTCTAGACAACATGCTCTAGCTGGCCCATTGCCTGCCAACTCCGATTAAAGATGCTCTCTATCTTTAGTGTTATTTCTCTTGCAATTCTTTCTTCATTACCTCATTGGAAGAAGCTGGTTTTCGATGATGTCTGACTTTAGTTGCTACCCTCTTATTTTCTGAAGCAAGATACCATTTTCTAAGCGGAGATCTGCTCTTTCTTGCAGATAATGCTGGGGTCATTGTTAATCCAAAGGGGGAAATGAAAGGTATGACTATTATATAATACATAAGCAGAAATCTGATATGAAATGATAGGATGTCTCTCTTCCATTAGGGGTAATAACTAAATCAAACGTAGGTTGAGTATGTCAGTAATTATCTCCACACATGAGTCCGTGCTTTGGCAGTTGTGTTTGCATGTGTTCAAGTCATTGAAGGCTTGATGTTGTCATGTCCAACTGCATTATTTTTTACTGTATTTAAGAAATGTTCTCAGTCATTGCTTTTGAACTTATAGGTTCTGCTATTACTGGCCCTATTGGAAAGGAATGCGCCGATTTATGGCCGAGGATTGCAAGTGCAGCGAATGCAATCGTTTGAGAGTTTGGTTGCTCGGTTTTCACATGACGACTGGTGGATTCACTTTTTGATGAAGAGTGATGTGGGTTTGTCTGCAGTTACCGAATTTTGATAGGTATTGTTTTTTATGTAGGACTTTTGTGTTGGATGGTGTTGATGTGTCAATGCTTAGCTTCGGATATCTGAACAGTTTAATGCCTTAAGGGAATGACTTTATGTTTAGAAATGTGATCAATGTTCACGAGGATATGGTTCTTTCCTTTCCACTGGGTATAATTGCACGTTACTTCGCATATCATTAGGTTTGAAATTGTTTGACATCCTTACTGGGAGGAGTTGATGCAATATTCTCCTCGGTTCCTTGGACATGTTTAGATATAATCATCAAAGTCTAGAATTTTTGTAGTGGTGAAGTCTGGACAGAGAATTTGCCGTGCCTGGGGTCGGAGTGAACTTCTTCCTGTCGAGATTTGATTACAGCATGTCGCACCACAGTGTTACGGTGCAGCACAACTCCAAATTGAAGAACAAGGACTTGCAGGTAACTTGAATTTGAAAGGTGGGGAGGAATTTCTCCGAAAAAAAAACGCATTACACCTCAAACTAAAGATTAGCCAAGTTTTGGCCGACTCAGGCAGGAATGCTGCAGCCAAAGATGCAGGGAACTTAAATTTGAAAGGTGGGGAAGAATTTCTCCAGAAAGCGCATTACACCTCAGGCTAGAGATTAGCGAAGTTCTTGAAAGAAACGGAAAGTTTTCTGCTGAGGTGAAGGGATCGGAGCTGCACTAGCTCGGCCCAAAGATGAAGGGATGGATCCAGATAAAGCCATTGTTTTGGAGGTCAGAATGCCATTAGGATAGAATAGTTTCCCGAGCTTGATTGAATAAGGAGCAATTGATAAACAGGCAAATAAAAGCCGGTAAAAAATAAGAAAAATCGGCAATAAAAATGTCCCTCGTATGAGAATCGGTAACTCAAATGCTGCGCGGTAATTTAGTGGGTGAAAAGTTGGTGAGTTGTGTTAATTTAAGTTACTAAAAAGACTTTGAAAATGTAAGGGATTGCTAACCAAGGTTAATAAAAATTAGTGATTCAATATAAAAAAAAGTCGAGGAAAGTTTCGAATAAGAGCTCAAATGGATCATTTTCTCACAAGAGGATTTAAAGTGAACTTTATCTTAAATAAGGGTTTAAACTGTTCAGGTTAGTCTCAAAAAAGGATATGAACTCGCCGGTCTTTCGGTCGCCGGAGCAGGAACGCTTTTGTCCAATAAAATTATGAGAAAAAAAAAACAAAATCCCTAAAAACAGAAACCCCCAAAATTGGTATTGCTGTTCCTCTTCTGCAATTTTCTCTACAAATTTTCAACTCTAGCGGACCTCCTTCTCGCTTTGCTTTGCTTCGAAGCGGCCAATAAACCATTCTCACATGGGTGGGAAGGGACAAGAAAATTACTGGGCAATGAGCAATTCTATACTCGATGTCGCTCTAAATCACAGATATTGGATTTGGACACACCTCTTGCCATCAGTGAATAAGAATTCGTAAACTAAAAAAGTACGATCATCGGTGAATAACTTAAACGAGAATTGATAACCCATAACTAATTAGTAATTCAATCAGACAACAACTAGTAAGTCGCTCAAATTTAGATTGGTAATTCAATAAAAGGGTCAATAATTTCGAAGAGGTAATAAAATATATATAAACAAAAGTTGGTAAATTAGAACAAAATTGTAATTTGCGTACTGTAAAAGAAAATTTATAGTTTTATATAAGTGTTGGCAAGTTAATAATAAGTTACTTGAAAAATAAAAGTCACCAGTACGGTTTTTGGACACTTACCGATACTTATTGAAATTTAGTAGCACGAAAAGAAGACCCTTTGTACTTTACCAAAAAAAAAAAAAAAGAAGACCCTTTGTTATTTAGCTCGGAACAGAAGAATTCTGCTAATATTATGTGCACGTTTCCGAGTACATATATAAAAGCTGAAGATTTTGTATAGCTGAAACTGCTTATTCTCTGTATATACAAACGCTTAAAGTCATGAGATATTTTCTTGACATGCTTTAGAGTTTGATGGCTTCAAATTGCCTGCGTATACGCAGAGTACATCATCAATCTAATTTTGTATACTTATATGCAGAAGAGAACTTGGGAACGGTTAACCACCGCTGGCGGAAGCGCCGGAACCCGTGAATTTTAATCGGGGAGTGCAATCTCTTGACCTTCCTGGTGAAATTCCGACATTTTCGTCTCAGCGTGTTAGTTTTCGAAACACTAACGAAACTCTTGATGCAGCCACATCCTGCAACTATTACAAGAACAGATACTTAACTGTCTTTGCATATTGTCTTAACTACTTGTACATATGGCAGGTCAAAATACAGTGATTTAAGACATCTTGGTCACAGGTTTTTGTTCTTCCTTCTTAGATATGTATGATTAACTTATAGTCGAACGGCATGGTATGTGCTGGGATAAGGCTAACTAAGAGAATACCTTGGGCATCATCGACATGTCCACCCTCTTCTGAGCTTGCCATGTGCAGAATCTACAAATTTGCAGAAAGGGGGATATCAAATTTGACGAAGGATAGAAAGACTGGTTTTTCTTAGTGTCTTTAGCTCATCACCTTGACAAGATTGTCCAATCGCTTTCGCATCCTCCTCTGTATGAATCCCCGAGTGCACTAAATCGGAAACACGAGCTGAGTCAGTTTCCGGCAACATCTATCAGAAGCTGAGAACTAAGCCAGTCTCTGCTGATCAAAGTCATACGGATCACCTTAACGTGATACTTTACGAATGCGTAAAAGTTCAGCAGATTCCACACGGTTTTGTCCAGTCTTTTGCCTTTAACATGATGTGGCAAAATATCTGTGCCATACAAATGCATGTTAGATCACCTAAAGGGATTCGAGGTTTCAATGAATCGATCAATCTGAAATGGTATATGTGAAGTTTTATGCTTGTCTAGATGAAATAAAGCATGACCGCTTGAATCATGTTACATGTATGATTTAACATGCCGAATGTGCTTAATCAGTACTCCTTACCGAAGGAGACGAACCCGCAATTGGTGCTCAGGTCTTCCATTTGTTCTCCTCTCAACTCTGGAGGTGGAATCGGCGACCATGTACAAAGGGGTACCTTGGCCCACGCTTCAGAGCTTCCGACGTCCATGAGTTCCTGTTAAAGCCACCAATGCCGAATCTTTAGGACAAGCAAACCTTAAGAACATCAAGTTAACGGTGGAGAAGCTGACTAGCTTTTCGGATGCAACATGCACCTGAAAGAAGGCAGTCGCGATGATTACATCCGTGTTTTCTTGGAAACGCATAGGGAACACTGCAGTGGTCTTTTTGGGCTGTCAACCGCAAGTTTCTTCAATTCAGTTAGAGGGCTCTTTCATGAAGACTCCAAGCTATTGAGCATCGGAAATCATCGGTCCGAGCACAAAAACAAGTGCCCGCCTATTTCTACGTTTTGAGATTAAGAGACTCTTTCTTTTACCGTTCTCGCGAAAAGAAAATGATCACATACATATTTTACCTGTTTGACCACAAAGAAAGGCTCTCTTGGGTGATACACAAGTTTAATCGGCTTGTACATCCCTTGAGATGTGTCCTGTGAGGCGACATTGCTCAGCATTTCTTTCAACTGGCAGCTCAGTATCGCCGCTTGAATGCCGGCGATCTCTGTTATGATCTTGGAAGATTCTGATTGCAAGGAGTGGCAATTCAATATGCCAGTAGGCAAATATATGTTCTGCATCAAGCAAGAGGCAAGATACGCATCAAACCTTTGCCTTGGGGGATCTTATCAAAATTGAGCCTTAAAGTGAGCTGATATCCTTCTGTGGCGGGCTCAATGAGCTCCACCATATCTGAGTGAATTCCTTTTATCATCTGTACCGTTCCTTGTGAAATTCCTTGAGCGAGGGACACTTCCTGAGATAGTAATGGAGTAGATATGGACAAATGGACATACTGCGGATCTGATGCTGAACACTGCGAAGCATTGCAAATATCTCTTGTGAGCACTTCATTAACCATTCATTTCCTTAAGCAAAACAATCTGTCATCAACGACACTATCCCACATAAAACCCGAAACTCCATGTAATTGAACCTAGGATAAACCCTGTTACTGATGGCAAAATCTCAAACACGATAGTGGTACGGGAAAGATTGAAAGTAAAATATAAGTTTATTAGGAAATTATGCGAATTTGAAGCTTCCTGGAATATCAAACTTTCGTACCTGGACCATTTACATGCGTGATTATTTACCTTTATATGGTACTCCACTGCCCCAAATTCAAACAGGTGCTGATCCATCTCTGTGGGCTTTTTAGCTCTGCACACCCAAACAATACCCCATTGTAAGAATCATATGTTTGTCTTTTTCTGATTTAGATTTATGGAAGCAGTACTATTCGTGACAGTATCTACTCCACATCTTACACCTTTTTGACTAGCAAGGGACGCATTGGTTGAAAAATTTGGAAGCGTGATGCTAACTGAGCTTGATTGTGGAAGCAGGACGCTAAGTAGTTTTTGAATGGTCCTTTCCAATGTGAGCTTCCAAGCATGTTCACATGGTTGGCCGACTGGCGGTGCCGTCAAAATGTCTACTCCTTCATGTAAACTAATTGCCATTGGCAAGTCTACTATAGGGAAGTACTAGTCTTGGAGAAGAGACTTTGCTATTGTCAATGATTCCTGGTGTTTAGCGCGCATGGATTGTTGTATGTCATCATCAACAATATGTCGGAGCATTTTGGCAATGAAATGGATTTAAAAGTTCAACACGTGGCCATGGCATTGTTCATTGTTTCAACATGAAAGGGGAAGTATCTCGCACCTGTAGATTTTGAGCAGTGTCTCCTTCAGTGCTGGTGATGCTCTATCAAAGCATGCCATCCCCTCCCTCTGTCTCTCTCTCTCTCTCTGAGGATGCAAAGATTCCAAGACATGAAGCAGTAGAATATCTGCACTGCAACTTACTGTTATTGGATCTGAGGATAGTGGAGTTAGGTAAAAAAGATAGTCCAGTGTTGCCATCATGTTTAGCAATCTCTGAAGCAAGAACCTCTCTCTCTCTCTCTCTCTGAGATTGCCAGATCAACTTGTTTGTGTTGCAAGCAAAAGTAGTTCCCCTGTCCAATGTTCTGCTTCTGCTAGATGGTGTTGATGAACAGGATTGTGTGTTTTGACTGCCATGTCTGTTCTTTTGGTTTATTTGGGCTAACTTTAGTGATTATTCCATTGTGGTTAAAAAGTCTTATGTCTTATAACTAACAAAAACGAAGTGCTGATCTCACTTTTTTTTTTCCTTTTTATCGTTGACTGTACAATTTGCTCTGGTTCACTCACATTTCTGAATCATTCAAAGGAGCAGGATTCAAGAGAGTTTCACAAATAATTTAGCTATTCATTAATTTATTTCTTAGAAGAGAGAGAGAGAGTACACATAGTTGTGAATCCAGAAAATTATTAGTTGCATCCGTTGCTTATAGGTCAAGTGCATACGATCCATTAGATCAGGCATGCCCCACCGACGTGATGTCCACATGATTCAACGGATCGCATGCGTTGAAGTCGGAGTGCCGGCAATAATGTCGCTTGAGTATCCGGTGCTAAACCGGGTACCTTTCATTAGTTGCTAGGTCTCTTTCTCTATCCATCATTGTCGTTCTTTGGATCAGTTAGACATATTTGGTCTCATTAGAAAACATGCTTTTGTTCTTCCGTCCGGTATCAATACCCCTAGGTTTATTAAACTGTCTTTGTCAGGACCATTATACTGTCGGAAAGGGCCATCCTCCCCTTTTGAATGGTAGGTAACGTACTCGATAATTCACTAAAAGGGAGATACTTAGGAGGAGGGAGATGGATCCGGAAGGGAATGACTTGTCTAGACTTTGCCAGTTTCACACTTCCGGCGACTTGGTCGAGTCGGGTTTAAACGGCGGCACAGCGGGTTGGCGTGCCCACGCGATCACCTCTACCGCGCGGTGGCGGGATGAGGAGTGAGGCGACAATGAGATTCGAAATGGAGCGACGGCAGTCTTGCCGAGCTCGCGATTTCAATGGGAAATTTCAAAAAGCGTTCTCGTGTAAAAAGCATTCTCATGTTTTTCGGGTCGCGCACATCGGACACCATCTCCAACTTTTGGAAATCTACAACAATCCTCCTCGCTTTTGACATTTCATTTCGAATTGAATATGACTCAGAGTTAGGACTTTTATCTTAATTAAAGATTCGTCACTTTGTTTCCAACGTTACCCCTCCCAATAATTCAAAGTTACCATCCAACAAACCAAACCTACCCAAAACTCTAACCTTGATACACGCCTGGTTCTAAAAGTTTAAGTGTTTTTTAGGCGAAAATGTTATTTAATATTTAATTATTATAACACGAGTGGCTGGATTTGACGTGAAAATACGTAATTGATCACGTCCTCATACTCTGATACTATGTGAGATTTTATGGCATGACTACCGATTGTTCTAAAAGTCTAAGTATTTAGACGAACGCATTATTTAATATTTAATTATTCTGACACGCCACTTTGTTGGTGGCCTTCTTCCCTACACCGCGCTCATTTCCCCCCTCCCTCGCCCACTGTTCTCCGCCGCGATCTCAAAATCGGATCAAGTCGAGCTGCACTGCAGCATCAAGCTTGACACCGAGCACGGTGAGCTCGACATCGTGTCTGCGTCGTGCTCGACGTTGGATTTGGCAAAGCTAGACGATGGATCAAGTTGTGCTAGATGTGGCGTCAAGCTCGATGCCGGATGTGGGGTTGTGCTCCGACATGGCATCAAGCTAGACGTCATTGTCCTGAGCTGAGAAGATATAGAGGGGAGAGAGAGACCGGACCAAGAAGATTTACGTGAACAGAGGCGGGGGGCCAAGTCGGGGAGGACGTCGATGATGCGGTCGGTCAAGAGAGTGGTGGCATCGATCAATGGGGAGGGCGGCGAGCCCGGTTGCCAATTTGGAGAGTCCGAGGCCGACCTTGTTGTCTCTGAGCGAGGCTCGCCGTTGCCGTTGGTCGGCAGGGGTGAGCTTTGCCAGAGGCCGACAAGACTCCCCAGCCCTTGCCTCTGACCAGTTGCTAAGGCCTAGAAACTGGCTAAAGGAAGAAGGGAAGAAAAAAAAAGAAAGGAAAAAAAAAAGGAAAAATAATTAAAATACGTATTAAAATATTATTAAAAATTATCTACAGCAGCACTGGCCGTGGCACGTAACACAATTGGCATCCATGTCAGTAATTTCTAATCAAAATTGATCGAATGGATTCAATTGGCAAAACATAAAATTATTTAGGACTCAATTGACACAATTAAAATGTATATGACTGAATTAGTAAAAGTGCAATTGGTTAATTTAAAAAACAAGCACCAACTTTAGGTCGAGGGGCAATTCTGGCCTGAATCTTTTTTTATCCCATAAAAAAGTATTAACTTTAGGTCGAGGGACAACTATGGTCCGAACTTTTTTTTGTCCTGCAAAAAAGCACAAACTTTAGATCTGTTGACAATTATGATCTCAACTTTTTTTTGTCTCGTAAAAAAGCACCAACTTTCACTTAAATTCCAAATTTGGCTCCCATTGACTTAGAATTATTGATTATCTAACTTGATTATTCTACTTTAACAATAAATCCACGTGACTTGCTGACTAGATTTAAAACAATATTCATTGTCTTATTCTCGAAATCACAATTTGAAGAATAATGATGAAACTGTTTGTCTCTTTCACTTCACCGGCGAGTCAAAAATATCTTTAAATCGAATCTCTTTGGCCAGACGTAATCTGAAGCTGACCACCGCCTGTCGATAGACGCCATGGATGAGATTCGCCGAGCTCACCACCATAACCTTTTTTCCTCAAATAATGGCGACTTCAGACAGAAAGTCAACAGGAGGCCAGATTCGAGATTAGGGTGAAAGCTGATGATTTTTATGAGACGAAAAGAAAAATTTGAGGCCGGAATTGTCACTCAACCTAAAATTGGTGCTTTCTTACGGGATAAAAAAAAGTTCGGGCTAGAATTGTCCCTTAATCTAAAGCCGGTGCTTTTTTATGGGACAGAAAAAAAGTCCGAGCTAGAATTATCTCTCGACCTAAAGTTAATGCCTTTTTTTTTTGGGAATTAGGCCAAAGTACAGTAACTTCAGGATTTTTTGGATAGTTTTCCCCATTTTAAACACTAGTAAGCTAGCGTTACGCATGACCAAAGATGGAAACACCCCTAGTATACCAGGAGGGAAAAAAATCTGCTCATATCTGAAACAGACGGCTCGTTATCAGGTTAAAAAGCTTGAACCAAAATTTTTAAGTATAAGAATGATCGCACGTTTTTAGAGGGCTGTGCTCGTCGCCGGACTTAACCCAATACCTTACGGCGCAAGCCGTTTTTCCGGGCGAAATTTTAAGCGCACGAGCCCTCTGAGTTTCGGCTTCCGCGCGAATTCGTTCCCTAAAACTTTTATTTAGTGCAGTCGGGTCATCTATTTGCTGGAAATTTGTTTTCCTTTCGTTCTTAATTTTAATTTTCAATGGCATTAATTTTACAACTTAGAGAGCGGTCGGCGGCCGAGTCTCTTGTTTCGAAACTTAACTAAGTTTCCCTATGTTCGGAAAAAAAAGTCGTAATTCTACTCCGAATTAATTTTTAGGGTACGGATCGACGTTTGTATTTTTTTTTTTTTGGAGTATTCGGGGGTTTACAGTCAGTTGCTCTGCCTCTTGCAAGCTAATATTGATCAAATAACCATGTACAGAATTTTACAATGACCACATATATTTTCTGGCATTTTATAAAAATAACCCCCCTTTTTTTTCATGAACTTTGATTGCGCCGAACCTTATGTCTCCATTCAACTTAGAGAGGGACTCATTTTTGTAAGTTCATTTTACTATACCATGTCGATCGTGTTAGAAATTAAATCGAGAATCAAAATAAGACATTCTCTGATATATATTTTTCGTGCCTTAAGTCGAAGGATTCGATTAATTCCATTTCCCTATTTCTCATTTTCGTGTATTCTTGAGTTTCAATTTTGTCAGAATATCTTACCGTAAACAATCATTTTTTTTCTTTTCCGACAATATCCGATCCAGACAAGTCCGATCATTTATATATTTTTTATTTACCTATTTTCGACCTTGATTTGGTGCCAGGTGCAATCATATGAAAACACGATATGATTTCAGTGAACAAATTGGAATTGGATCGACGGATTTACATATTATTGCCGCGATTTTCAAAAATATCTATCCTTAGATTTTTGGGAAAATGATATAAATGGTTTCCGAATTTTATCCCTATGTGCAATGTGGTCCATGAACTTTTAATTTGTTTAATGTGGTCCCTAAATTTCAGCCTAATGTGCAATGCCGTCTGTGAACTTTCAATTTGTTCGACATAGTTCTTGAACTTTCGATACATGTTCAATCCAGCCTATAGACAACACAAAAAATGCTCAACGTCGTCTCTGAACCCGAATTAATAGAAGGATGACATCGAACAATTTCATTTAGTTCGGGGACTAATCCGAACACGTACCGAAAAGTCTAGAGAGTACATTGAAACGGCTATCGATGCCATTATCCCCGAATTTTTCGGCGCGGAACATATATATATTTATATAAATAACAATAAATTCCGAGCTGAATTTTCTACCTTCGCGAGAGAGCTGCTCAATTACAGAGGAGGCGACGGCGGCGGCGGCGGCTGAGCATCATCCCACCGGAAAGAAACATCCCCCGCCCGCCCGCCCCCAGATCGAATCCCACCCGTTCGCTTCCCCTCCCAAATCGAACGCTCCCCTCGATTTCCACCGTGCTCCCTCACCCAGCCAACCAAAACCCTCTCCTCCTCCTCCTCCTCCTCTCTCCTCCCTCCCTCCCCTCCTTCTCTCTCTACAGACCTGGGTCGGCCTCTCCTCCGCAATCCTCTCGAAGCCCCTTTAGCCCGAAACCCTAGGCAAGCCCAGCACTTGCTGCTCCGGCTCCTGCCCCTCGAGAGAGAGAGAGAGAGAGAGAGAGAGAGAGAGAGAGGGGTGGAGAGGTAGAGAGGGTTAGGGTTAGGGCTTGGGGGGTTTTTTTTTGGGGGCTGCTGCTGCTGCCGGAGCGTTGGGGAAGGGAGGGGCTTCGGAGATGGATTCGGATCAGGGGAAGCTGTTCATCGGGGGGATTTCGTGGGAGACCAACGAGGACAGGCTCAAGGACTACTTCGGCCAGTACGGCGACGTCCTCCAGGCCGTCGTCATGCGGGACAAGGTCACCGGCCGCCCCCGCGGCTTCGGCTTCGTCGTCTTCGCCGATCCCGCGGTCCTCGACAGGGTCCTCCAGGACAAGCACACCATCGACGGCAGGACGGTACGGTGGCCCGCGTCGCGTCCCTCGCTCGTTTCTCTCTCTCTCTTTTTTTCCTTCTTTCGGGGGATTAGGATTTGGCGCTCTCGCGGTGGGGGTGGTTCGATCGGGGGTTTTCCCCTGGGGTCACCTGCCCTTCCTCGCTCTTGATTGTTGACGTGCTCTTGCCGGCCGAGTCGGTTTCGCTCTTTCTCTACTGGCGTCGCGGCTGTGCTCGGAGCAATCGCGATTTCATTGGTTGGCTCCGGGTGTTCAGCTCGTGCTCGCTGTCGGTATTTGTCGAATCGGTATGCCTTAAAAGAAATGGCGTGTTTCGGAAGGGGGAAGCATCACTGGGTGCTGGCCAGCTCCGACTAGGGATGCCGCCGTTTCGGGGTTCAATCCTTAGCTACTTTGCCTTGAGGGTAGAGAGAGCTGTTACGTCTATACCTTTGTTCTGTGCCCAAAGTGAAAGGAACATGATGTCTAAATGAAGTGTCGGCTTTTCGTCTATCCCTAGCTTCCGTTCATTCTGCTTCACGCTGGTGGATTTAGAGTGACATGGTGTTCCTAGGGCGCCCTTAAAATTTCATCGCGTGGCCAATCTCCCAATAGAAAAATCGGCGCCGTGCACTACCGTTTGGAAAGATTTCGAGATTTGTTTATATCCACGTGATTTTAGGATGCCCCATTTCTTCATCGTCTCGTCTCCCATGTACTGTTCTCGCCTTTGCACCTTCAAGCGTGTTTTTAAAGTTGGTTACGTGAGCATATAGGTATCATGCTCAGTTGGAAGGTCCTCCTCTTGCGAGAGAACTTCTTTAGTCAATTGCAGCTTCTAAATGCTATTGGATCCACTTTTTTTTTGTCAATCCTGCCTGTAATTAACAGACAGCTTGGTATCCTGGCGTTCTCTCCGTCGAAGAAGTTTATTTTCCTCCTTAGCAGACAAATTTATTTTCTTTGTCAGTTGAAACAAAGAGATTGCTAGGCTGGAATGATGTGCGCTAGTTGTGGTGGCCAACAAATCTTTTTCCTTTCTGGATTGAAACTTCACCGTGCCCCTATATGAGGCCATGTAGATGGGATGTGTATCGGTTAAATTGTGGGCCGCATTTACACCTGGCTAGAGAAATGCCATCAACTAGTTGGTACACTAGTTTGCTCTCCTCTCTTTATCCATTGATTTCAAAGCTCACACTAATCAATTTAGGTGGAATTTATCTTTTCATGTACTATTTGGGTGCATAATAGCTGTGGTGCTTGCTTGGGCAAGACTAGCTACAGCTTCCCTTGCTACTAAGTTTTTTCCAATGAGCTAGTTCTATGGCTATTATCAATTTGGACAGAAAGTACGTAACGATGAAGAAAAGATTCCATCTAAATAGCTTCACGTGATTCGTGAACAATGATAAAATGATGGATGGTGAACTTGTAGACTAATTGGTTGGTTGCATTGCTATGGTTAGCTGTAAACATGCCTTATGACTTGATGGATCCCATCATATGGTCCCATGATGACTCAGAAATAATTTTCAACCCGAAACCAAGCCAATGAACCAGCTTCAATGTGAAATATTGGCCTTCAGAGTCATAAAGTGTCTCTATGCTTTATTTTTGTTGCTATTTTTCTCTTTAGTCTTTAATTATATATTTCAAAAATAGAATGTTAGGCCATACTTTCTACGAGTTTATCTAATTATAACATGCTCTCTTGATATTTGCTGAAATAGAACAATTGGCTTGCTCTTGAATTCTCTCTTTTTCTCATCTGGTCGATTTGTAGGTTGAGGCTAAGAGGGCTTTGTCAAGAGAGGAGCAGCAAACTAATGCAAGATCTGGAAACCAAAATCCCGATAGAGGCAGTGGAGCTGGTGGAAATATAAGAACGAAGAAGATTTTTGTGGGAGGTTTGCCTCCCACTTTGACAGAAGATGGCTTTCGTCAGTATTTTGAGGCTTATGGTCATGTAACTGACGTAGTAATCATGTATGATCAGAATACTCAGCGACCCCGGGGTTTTGGGTTTATATCTTTTGACACAGAAGAGGCTGTAGATAGGGTTTTGCACAAGACATTCCACGATTTGAGTGGGAAGCAAGTGGAAGTTAAACGGGCACTTCCAAAAGATGCTAATCCTGGTGGAGGTGGCCGTAGTATGGGCGGTGGAGGTGGTGGTGGTTACCAAGGTTATGGTGGTTCTAGTGGTAATTCAGGCAGTGCATATGATGGTCGAATGGATTCAAATAGGTATATGCAGCCCCAGAATGCTGGAGGTAGCTTTCCGCCCTATGGTTCTTCTGGATACAGTGCACCTGGCTATGGTTATGGTCCTGCCAATAATGGCATGGGTTATGGTGGTTATGGAAGTTATGCTGGCAGCACTGGATATGGTGGTCCTGCTGGTGCAGCTTATGGTAACATGCCCACTTCTGGTTATGGAGGTGGTCCTCAGGGTGGGCCTAGAAGCTCGTGGGGCTCACAAGCTCCCGCTGGATATGGAGCTATGGGGTATGGTGGTGCTGCTCCATGGGGTGCTGCAGGGGCTGGTGGTGGTTCGACCGGTGGTGGTCCTGGTTCAGCGCCTACTGGTCATTCTCCTAGTGGTGGAGCTGGATATGGCAATCAAGGTTATGGGTATGCTGGATATGGTGGAAGTGACGGATCTTATGGAAATCAGGGCGGGTATGGTGCTGTTGGAGGGCGCTCTGGAAGTACTCCAAACAGTGGTTCTGGTGGAGAAATGCAGGCAAGCGCTGGTAGCTACATGGGAAGTGGTTATGGTGATGCAGGGTATGGAAATGCAGCATGGAGATTGGACCCATCACAAACTTCTGGAAATTATGGTTCTCAGTCGAACGGTCCTCATGGTGGGCAGGTTGGTTATGGTGGTGGTTATGGTGGTGGACAGACCCGCCAAGCCCAGCAGCAATGATTTGTTGTTGACCTCAGTTCTGAGTGCATCCTCATGAAGCAGTGCTCAAGTTGGATGTCAATACTTTGGGACCGGTTGGATTGCTTAAATCCCTGTTTTCAGTATCTGTTTTGGTAGTCAGTAATAAGTAGTACATTTCAAGGCATACTAGATGCCCTCTTATTAAGCATTTTCCTGAGTGTAGCTTTTAAATTGGCGTGCTTATATTTGTCTACTCGATGATCTGGGATCTATTTGTCATCTAGTGTTTGAGCTATAGTGTTGTTATTGCTGCTATATTTGAGCTTGTGATCTTCAAGTCTTAATTGTCATCCTTTTGTTAGCTGTTTCCGACTCCTCCCCTCGTCTATCAAGAACCAAATGCTCTAGAGAAGGTTAGCTTCTATTTCTTGATTCGATATTGCCAAGTAGGAATAGAAAGGAGTAGTGCAGCTTAATGTTTTTGGAGCTGTGGGCCTCTTGAGTTGCAGATTGGGTAATGGGTAGCGGTAATGATAGTCGTAGTTGACACTTTGAAAATGGCATAATCATTTGCCCCCTGTATTTTCCCTTGTGTTATACAGGAGGAGATGCTCGGGTTTAAAGTGCACTCAAGTTTCTTCACATGGCCATGGGCATTGTTGTGGTTTTTGTTGTTAAAAGCTTGGGAAGGAACTTGGAGAATTGTTCTGTCAAAATTATGCATTAACTCGAGAGAGGCCGTTCCAATTCACAGGCTATGTCACTGTTGTCAGTGTTTGCAGATTCCTGGCATTTCAAGTCATGGATCTCCGATCTTCGTCGAGATTTGTGGTGAGTTGACAAAATAGGTAGGCTGTGGTATGTGATACATGTCGCTTAGGAGCAGTCCTATATCAGTTTGAGGTGTTAGTTTGCAGTGAGATACTTCTTTTGAAAAGACAGATTGCCAAACTAGAAGCTGTGGTAGACTTGAACCATTTTGTTTTTTGTCCAAACTAGGTTGGATTTGTGCACATTCTACATTAGCAAGCCATTTCTGTGGACAATTTTTTTGTTCTTTCTAATGATGGAGATATAAGTAATAATAGGTCAAGGCAAGTGTAGGTGGGTGGATGATACTTATCGTTGACTTGGCAGAACTTTCAGCGGAAAATCTTTTGATATTTGAAAGGTCCAATTACGGAGTTTCTTTCGTGTGTCTCTGCTTAGCGAAAGTGAGTCCTTGGTTATCAATCTTATTAGTTTAACCACCGAAATGATTGAATTCTACTGCCATTATGACTATTATGGCAGGTTTGGGTGTTGTTAGTCTTTATTTGGTTGTCCTGTTAGCTATTTATATTGCATCTGAATAATTCTTGATTCTTGGATTCAATGAATATAATGTTTGTGCCTTTTGATTTAGTGTTAACAGTTGTACATGATTGAATCTGATATCAAAACGAAGACTAATGAGTTAATAGCTTGAAGATAGGATTTTTTTTGTTAACAATTTGTCAATTGTAGATTTAGTATTTCCGTGGTCAGGGTACTAAGAGACTGTCAATGGCGATAGATACTTCAGCCTATGCTTCGCCAATTGACATACTTAGTGGTTGTTGAATGTGGATTTCCCTAATCTTTTGTTGTTGACAATAAATGTTCTGAGGTAGAATACTTTTTTGTTCTCGAGTAGAAATAGAGTTGGTCAACAGGTTGCTGAGTAGTTTTTCTCATAGGATTCGTGTGGACCCACATAATTTGGGCGCGTCTATTTCTGGGCATGACTATTCCTCACTAAGGCTGGTGCTTGACATTGAAGCCATTTGAAGAGATATTTGTACTGCTGCTGCCTTCTCTTTTCATTCAACAGTGTAGCTGCTCATGGCAGAGTCTTTTGTGTCCATTGCATCGCTAATGTGGTGTGATGATTTAATTACGATACCTGCATGTTATTATTCCCACCAACTTTGCATTTGAACTTTGAAAAATATCATCTTTGATTGGGCAAGCAGAATTCTCCACATGCAAGGAATTGATAAACTTTTCATTGACTAAACAAGAATTCTACCTTCCACTGGAGAATCAGTATATCCTCGAATCATATCAGTATGAAGTCTCTCTCATCTTTCTCCACAAACTTAAGGTCCCACTACTGGTGCCGTATGCCGTTAGTTTGGACTGTTGTCAAACATCAGTAGCATTTGCTTAGAAGATTGAATCTAGCTTTGCTTGTTGGTAGTTAAGTGTAAGTCTTCCTACATTTGAGGATTGAACTGGCACCGATCCGTTCCCGTTGCAGCTTCTTTTTGCAGGTCGTCGCCTCATCAAGCCAGCCACACTCACAATCGTTGCTGTTTCTCTCGTAAATGTCGGTCTTACTTGCCACCTGCAGTGATCCGCTTGTCCCAGTCCTTTGGCCTAGGGCCGTTGATTGATCTAAGGTGTCAGTTGCTGAGAGCCAGTGTTGTCATTGCTTAAAAAAATTCGTGTTCTGATTTTAACTTCAATGTATGGTGGAAGTTATGCGCGCGTTATGCATCTGATTGGAACCTCGAGTTTATGCGACCAAATTACCAAAATCTGTATTCAGTTGTCTTTTCTCTTATATGTAACTAGATTGAACGAAGGCAAGTAGGGCTAAAGGTCATACGGTCCCGAATTTCAGCCGTGTGGGGGATTTGGGAAATGAGTTTGATAAGTGGGTTTATCATCCTAGCCAGGGTCCGGTGGTTATCTTGACATGTCGGAATACTCTTCAGCCCGGTTGAGTAAATTTTGGGTGCACAGAAAAGCAACATTCATCGATGTTTTGATGGGGTAGAAATCGTAATGAAGTTGGAAAATCTATATTTGCACTATAAAAGTCAATCAGGTGCATAATCGAAGCTATTCTTAGGTGGCTCTTGTCCTGCGTTCTCTTCCCCTTCTCAAATTTTTCATCGGTTCCGGATCAAATCAAGTCACATGACAGCAACGGATTGGGGTAGGATTAGGATTCAAGATTACAACATCGGTAAAATGGGTGAACGGAAAGAAAGTGACCTGGTTGTTCGATGTCGGCCGCCTCCGTTCTCCCATCCATCTCTTCCCTGGAGAGTTTTGAGCATGCGAACTTTAACAACTGAAAAGGCCAGGACAGTCAAATTGTTTAACTCCGGGATGTTGACCCGAGTGTTTTCGTGAAGGCTCAATTCGTTTATCCGTGTGGAATTTGTTCTATTTATACATATCTGATTCTCCGCGACATGATTTTCATCTGAATTACAGCTGTTTCAGCTGGAGAAATAAGCTCCCCATGTCCCATTTGCCACCCTTCTTTCTCGCTCTCCATGCAACATCACAAGTTGGCAAAAACCATCCGACGCCCAATCTCTCTCTCTCCCCTCCCTTCAAACGTTGTCATAACTAAAAAAACAAAGCTCAAATCAGGTACCTCTCTAACCGTCCCTCTCCCTCTGTTGAAGAACATGCGTTCCAAATTCTATCGCTCTCTCCCGCCGGATCTCTGATCACGCGGTCGCCATATGGCACACGCCGCCTGCCGGGAGTCCTTCTCTGCGGCCACGGACCTCGAGTGGCCCTTCGGGAAGCTCGACGGCCTGGACCACGACGACATCCGTGAGACTGCCTATGAGATCTTCTTCACCTCTTGCCGTTCCTCGCCCGGATTTGGAGGCCGCACCGCCATAGCTTATTACTCGTCGTCGTCGCATGCGTTAGACAATGTGGAGGGAGGTTCGTCGGGGGCCGGAGCCCAGGGCAGGGCCAATGGGGTGGGGATGGCGCCGAATAGTAGGGTGAAGAGGGCCCTAGGGTTGAAGATGATCAAGCGGTCGCAGTCGAAGAGGATGGTATCCGGTTGGGCCACCGTCGGCGGGATGTCCGCGCCGTCTTCACCGAACCGGCACAGCATGGGGACCAAGCTGTTGAGCCCCGGGTTGTTGCACACCGTTCCGCCTTCGAGGGCGAGGCGGCCGCTCACGTCGGCCGAGATCATGAGGCAACAGATGAGGGTGACGGAGCAGAGTGACAACAGGCTCAGGAAAACGCTTATGAGGACTCTTGTAGGCCAAGTACGTGAATCTTGACGATACTCCAATTTGATCCTTATCTTGCACGATACATTAGGGTTTGTGTATGCATGATTTGATGGTTAAATGTTGCCCTTAAAATCAGGTGATGTACCAATATCTAAGCAGTATCATCTAAATCTTGTATCTTCAAATCAGATGAATGTTCGCCGATTTCGATTCAATGTCTTAGTGTATTGCCTTGTTCTCGTCATAGATGGGAAGACGAGCAGAGACCATAATCCTTCCGTTGGAGCTTCTCCGGCACATCAAGCCGTCCGAGTTCAGCGACTCGCACGATTACCACCTTTGGCAGAAGCGCCAGCTCAAGGTCCTCGAGGCCGGGCTCCTCCTGCACCCCTCTATCCCGCTCGAGAAGTCGAACGCTTTCGCCGCGCGCCTCCGGGACATCGTCCTGTCGGGCGACACGAAGCCCATCGACTTCGGGAAGAACACGGACGTCATGAGGACCCTGTGCAATTCAGTTGTCTCTTTGTCTTGGAGGAGCGCGAGCGGGACTCCGACCGACATCTGCCACTGGGCCGATGGGTTCCCGCTCAACGTCCATCTATACATCACTCTCTTGCAATCGATCTACGACGTGAGGGACGAGACGTTGGTCCTGGACGAGGTCGATGAACTTCTTGAGCTCATGAAGAAGACATGGTCCACATTGGGCATCAACAGGCCTATCCACAACGTGTGCTTCACTTGGGTGCTTTTCCAACAATATGTGGCGACGTCGGAGATGGAGCCCGACCTCCTCTGCGCCTCGCACGCCATGCTCGTGGAAGTATCGAAAGATGCCAAGAAGCCGGATCGAGACGCCATATTCATCAGGATCTTGTCGTCGGTGTTGTCATCGGTGCGAGAGTGGTCGGAGAAACGGTTGCATCACTACCAGGACTACTTTTCGAGGGGGATGGTGGGATTGATCGAGAACATCCTCCCTCTGGCATTGACGGCCTCGACCATTAGCAGCGAGGACGCCATGCTACCGGTCACGGCAGGCCACGGGAAGAAAGACTCGGTCCTGGACTCTACCGGCGATCGCGTGGACGACTACATAAGGTCCTCCTTGAGGAATGAATTCACAAAGGTTTGTGTTTGAGGCTGAGCTCATCATCTACTAGACGTGATCTTCCCTAAGTTCCAATCATTGATTCGGTATTTCATTTTGACGTGTCTGTAATTAGATGATTCAAAGCGGCGATTTCAATCGCACGATGGATTCGAAAGAAGAGGCGACCGAAGCTCTTCTCAGCCTGGCGAAAGAGACGGAGGATCTGGCCTTGAGAGAGAGGGAATACTTCAGCCCCATCATGAAGAAATGGCATCCGTTCGCGGCGGGGGTCGCGGCGGTGGTGCTGCACAATTGCTACGGGGCCATGCTGAAGCGGTACCTGACCAGCACGCCAAAGCTCAGCGGCGAAACCGTGAGCGTGCTGCAGAGAGCCGGGAAGCTAGAGAACTTCCTGGTGCAGATGGTGGTCGAAGACTCCACCGAGTGCGAAGACGGCGGCAAGTCCCTCGTCCGAGAAATGGCGCCGTACGAGGTCGATACCATCATCCTGAAGCTTTTGAAGCAATGGATCGACGAGAAGCTCAAGAAAGGAAAAGAATGCCTCCGTCAAGCCAAAGAAACCGAGGTAAGTCCCTGTACATTGTCGGCGAATCGATGTATTCACTCTGAGCGTGTACTGAAACGGTGCTGGATGTGAATGTGCAAACAAGACATGGAATCCAAAGTCGAAGACGGAGCCGTACGCGCAATCCGCGGTGGAGCTGATGACGCTGATAAAGGAAACCGTGGACGAGTTCTTCGACATCCCGATCGGAATCACCGAGGATCTGATTCAAGATCTCGCCGACGGCCTAGGCCACCTGTTTCAAGACTACATTTCATTTGCCGCATCGTGTGGTAAAACTCAATTCATAATGTCTACACTCCTCCATCCATCCAGATTCATCTGTGCCTCATCCTTCAAGATCACTCCAGTCCTAACCCACATTTCATACCGACCGGGCTGCTTTTCTTGCTTAGGAATCTCTGAGTTACATGCAGCAATTTCCTTAATCTTTCATCAGTTCGATTATTGTGTTTTACCTAATGTGAGAATTGGTGACAGGATCAAAGCAGGGTTACATTCCCTCGCTCCCTCCTCTAACAAGATGTCACAGTGCCTCCCAACTTGTCAAGATTTGGAGGAAGGCCACTCCTTGCCGGGTAGGAGCGGAAGATGGACATGCGGTCGGGGCCAACGACGGCCACAACCCAAGGCCGTCGACGAGCCGCGGCACGCAGCGCCTCTACATCCGCCTCAACAGCTTGCACTACCTCCTCACCCACCTCCATTCCCTCAACAAGACCCTCACCCTCTCGCCCCGGGTCTCCCCGTCCCGGAACCGCTTCACGAACCGGCGGCAGCAGGGCAAGACCTCGTCCTACTTCGACATCGCCCGGACGTCGATCCACGCGGCCTGCCAACACGTTTCCGAGGTCGCCGCGTACTGCCTCGTATTCCTCGACTCAAACAGCGTCTTCTACGAGAATCTTTACGCCGGCGACGTGGCCAATGCCCGCGTGAGGCCCGTCTTGAGGATCCTCAAGCAGAACCTGACTCTACTGTGCGCGATCCTCACGGACTGTGCTCAGCCGCTCGCGGTCAAGGAGATCATGAAGGCCGCCCTCGAGGCCTACCTCATGGTGCTCCTCGCGGGCGGCAACTCGCGGGTCTTCTACCGAGGGGACCACAAGATGATCGAGGACGACCTGGCGAGCCTGAAGCGGGCCTTCGCCACCTGCGGCGAGGGGCTCATCGCCGAGGACGTCGTCGACCGCGAGGCCGAGGTCGTCGAGGGCGTGGTGGCGTTGCTCGGGCAACCCACCGAGCAGCTCATCGAGGACTTCAGCATCCTGACGTGCGAGACGAGCGGGATCGGGGTGATGGGCGCGGGGCAGAAGCTGCCGATGCCGACCACGACGAGGAGGTGGCACCGGTCGGACCCGAACACCATCTTGAGGGTGCTGTGCCACAGGAACGATAGGGCGGCGAACCATTTCCTCAAGAAATCGTTCCGGATGGCCAAGAGGAGATGAGCGAGCGTGCAATTTGCATGTCTCTCTTGTCAGTAGTATGTACTTCGAAAAAAGGTGGAAATCACGTCACGATTTATATAATCTTGGTCCAACTCGTTAAGTGGGAAAGAAGTGGTGCATGCATGGGAGAGAAAGGAGCAGCAGCGCATCGTGTGTACTGTTAAAATTGCAATTCACATCCATGGCACGATGGAGGAGATTTGCTTATTAATTTTTCTTCTTTGCTCTTTGCTTTCGTTTCTCTGTATATTCTACAGTGCTGGGACAAGATTTGGGTTCGGATAAGTTTTTTTATTTTGTCGATCGTTATGATTTCTTCCCTTTTGAAATTAGAGCGATACGTGAACAGTGAGGTGAGCACAGCGTATTGCTCACGTTAAGAACAAATTTCTCCATTAGAAATCGCCAAATTGGTGACATAAGCAAAGGGAAATTTGCTGGTAATACATCTATATTTTTTCTGCCCTTTTATTATAGGAATTGGGCCGACACACCAATCACAACCCAACATCGAACGAGAACGATACATTGGACTAAAGTGAAAGTCGAAATTAAAGTGACACGATAAACACCGAATTATTCGGCCATATGCTCTATTACTCGGTTACTCTTCCCCAATTCCTTTCCATGAGTCGCATCGCATGCATGCATGCGACGAGAAGAATTTCAGTGGTGTCCAATTCCACCACCCCCGCCGCCGCCTCCGAAGCCGCCGCCGCCTCCTCCTCCTCCTCCTCCTCCCGCACCTCCACCGAAGCCGCCTCCGGAGCCTCCGCCTATTCCTCCCCCCTTGCCGAATCCCCCGCCGATTCCACCACCCGAGCCTCCCCCGGCTCCGCCGCCCCCAAATCCGCCACCCTTCCCGATCCCGCCGCCGAAGCCGCCACCTTTCCCGAAGCCTCCACCAGCGCCGCCTCCGATCCCACCACCAAAGCCGCCGCCTTTCCCGAAGCCTCCACCAGCACCGCCCCCGATTCCTCCACCAACGCCGCCACCCTTGCCGAATCCTCCGCCTGCTCCTCCACCTTTGCCATATCCTCCTCCGGCACCACCCCCAACTCCGCTGCCCTTGCCAAAACCGCCACCGGCGCCTACTCCGACTCCGCCACCTTTTCCAATTCCTCCTCCGACACCTCCGCCAATACCACCGCCTTTTCCAAAACCTCCTCCTACACCACCACCAACTCCTCCGCCCTTTCCGATCCCGCCGCCTTTCCCAATGCCACCTCCAACTCCCCCTCCTTTTCCAAACCCACCACCCACTCCTCCTCCAATTCCACCACCCTTGCCAATGCCTCCACCAACTCCGCCTCCTTTTCCGATGCCGCCACCAAAGCCGCCGCCAACTCCACCACCCTTGCCAAATCCTCCTCCCGCACCACCGCCAAAACCGCCACCCTTGCCAATGCCTCCACCAACTCCACCTCCTTTTCCAATGCCACCACCGAAGCCGCCTCCTTTACCAATCCCTCCACCAATACCACCACCTTTACCAATGCCGCCGCCTACACCGCCGCCCTTACCAAACCCACCGCCTACTCCACCACCAGCACCGTGACCACCACCTAAGCCACCCCCACCCCCGGCACCTCCACCAGCTCCACCGCCAGCACCGCCGCCGCCGCCAAACCCACCACCCCCACCGCCAGCACCTGCACCAGCTCCACCGCCAGCACCACCACCACCTCCACCTCCAAACCCACCTCCTCCGCCTGCTCCGCCGCCGGCTCCACCACCTCCGCCGAACCCACCTCCAAAGCCACCGCCAGCCCCACCTCCTCCCCCAAAGCCGCCTCCGAACCCTCCTCCCTTGCCGCCACCTACAAACGTCTTCTTATCATCCTCACCAGCACTCACAGCATGTTTTGCACTCACACTGACCACAACAACATGTAGACAAAGCAGAGATAGCAAAGCAAAGGCCTTCACCATCTTTTTCTATTATCTTTTTTGGATGATCACTGGTGAGTAAGAGCCTCATGTTACGAGGGCTTTATATGCAACGTATGTTTCGATATAGCATTGAATGTTCACAACAACTAACCGAGCACCAAATTTAATGTAACGATGGGCCCAACAATAATATTCACGCGTCTTTGGGGCATTCTTGATTTTAGGGCTTTGCCACTCTGGTTTTCGCAGCAAAAGAAAACCCTCAAGCTAGAAAATCTACGGGACACCGCTCCGACACACACATTTCTTTTCCACGTGGATAGCTAGTTCTGTGGACCAATCATACATGCATATGTCCAACGCATCTAGCTGGGAAATTAGAAATTATCTTCCCATTTGTAACAAAAAAGAAAAAAAAAGAAATGATAGAAAAAATAATGTGGCTAGCTGGGTTGCTGTTTCCGAGTCCATCAAGTGAAGCAACTAAAACAAAAAAAAAGAATGATAGAAAAAAGAATGATAATTTTTTGGTTCCATATATAGGCCAATCTCTTTCTTAAAATTTTCGACAACTAATGAACAAAAACTTTTATTGTAGGTCTTGAAACATCATATATTATGTGAAGGTTAGTAGGATGGTGAAAGCTTGACATGTGGTTGAATGAATTGCTAGAAACACAAGAGGTACAGAGGAAGCAGATCCATACGAGTTAAAAGATGATTGTGAGGAATGGAACTTCAGTTCTAACTCTAGCGTCATTCTAAAGTTGAGTGTGCAACAATCTTTCTAATTTGACACCAATATAAAAATTCTCAGAGTTTGGTTCTTCATATTGACTTCACCCTTGTGCATGCTTCCCTCGAGCTTCACCAAAAAATTCATTCGATCGCAAGTATTTGTTTCGCAAGCTCAAGGTCTTTTAGTTATTTCTACCAGTCTTTGTATGAAATAAAGTATTTAATATATAAGATATGTTCCATGCTGTTTTCTAACAGTTTCAACTTTTGTAAAAGATAATCATATGTTAAAATTTAATAACAAATACCCTAGAAATACAACTTCTAATTCTCACTTATTGTTTCAACTCCAATATTTTGAAATATATGTATGTCTTAAAAAATTATGGAAATACAGATATGATTTTGCATGTCAATATCCAAATATTTTGAAAGGTTCTGGTGTTCGCATCGAACGGAACTCCAAAAGGCAACGGTGACAAGTTCTGAATCTGAAAAACGATGAAGTAACAAACCCCTAGGTTAAGAATATCTCCCTATGTATAATACATACTATCATTTCCTTTTAGCATACAAGCCTTTATCATAAACATTTAGGATGTACCTAGTGAATCAAGGACTAAAAGCCCATGATGATTGAAACTTTTGCTCATTAAAAACTTTTCTAGTGGTGCACATGGCCACCAATGCATCCAGATTGGAAACTGTCTCCACTAATCTAATTCAAACACAAATTACTACTTGGGCCAAAAAAAAAAAAAACAAAGAGACCTTTAAATTGCTGTTTTTCCCCATTGAAAATGGAGGGAAGCAGGTTCGTCCTAAGCCGACCCACTTCCATGTGCCTGGTAGTTGAGAAATTTATTGCATTTGTACCCCAAAAAAATAAAGAGTTCTGCCAATTTCACCACCATTTCAATCCCACTTGAAAAAATAACAAAGGAAACCTTCATTTGACATCAATAGTTTGTCGGCATTTGCGCCGCTGATGCCTCAAAAAGGGGGTTTGATATTCGTCCCCTCCTGTCGATTTCAATGTATGATTTTAGGAAAGCACGTCTAGTTGTCCGAATTTAATGGTTAGACTTTGTGCTTAGCTGTAGAGAGTAATGTTGTTGACGGACTGCCTCCCCCATCAACGTCGGTAAATCATGGAGATCCGGTGAGATAATGACTCACTCCCCACCAAATTTGTGGCGAAATGGAAACGAAAGGATATCATATTACCCTAATTAATTTTGAGATCAGCTAAATTAGATAATTGAAGTGCAAAAAACAAATAAGTAGCCCAAAGAAAATGATAAAAAAAAAGGATTTTTAGCTCTAGAAGTAGACCATCACGTTGTCATTATAGTCTTCCCCGCCAATTCCCCTCAAAATTATGACGTGCTATAACTTATTTATAACTGAGTTATAGCACCTCAAAATCGGTATAGTTTTCATTTTGCACCTTTTTTTGGGTCAAACATTTTGCATCTATTAGGAAGTTGTTTAATTAAGTATATTGTTGGTTCTTGTTTATGATACATAGATACATTTAACTTGATTTTTTTATTTATCTAAATGTTTTTGTATTTGAAAACAGTGTTTGGTTATGCGTCATAATAAATTATTATTTTACTTTATTTTAATTAAATAACATATGTCGTATCTAACTATTAGTTCTACTGCTTATATTTTGTTGCTCCATGATAATTTTCAATCGTAAATAATAGTACTTATGGTATAATATCTTTATTTTATTGACAGCAATAAGAATAGTCGCATTTTCTTGTAAAAGAATGTTTCTTGGTCAAAACAAGACAGTTTAAGTAAACATAGCCAAACGACCTCTTATTTTATTGATATTTTCGAATTAGCAAAAGTCAGAAAAGCCTGTCAAAGTCTAGACATCCTTCAAATATTTTATTTGTGGAAAAAAAAATCAAATTACAGGGGTGGTTGAACTAATAAACGTTTCAATTTCAGATAACTTTTTAGGATTATCACCACATAAAGCAAGTAGGTTGTTGTTGGCGTTGTAAGGCTACTTCGCATTTTAGAAATAAATGTTTTTCGAAAGCATAAACAAAAATATGTTTATGCCCAACAATATCTTTAGGATTAATATTACGAAAAACCCTAAACTGGTACATTAGTGACAAATTTATCAAACTAATTTTCTGACTATCAAAAATCTCAAACTGGTACACTTATGATAAATTTACTTCAAATTATTTTTTTTTACTATCAAAAACCTTAAAATGGCACATTTATGACAAATTTACCCTTCGTTAATTTCCGTTAAATTGGATTAATACTACGAAAAATCACAAACTGGTACATATATGACAAAGAGAGATAAAACCCTCTACACCCGTCAACTTCTACTTGTCATCTATCTTGACAATTTGAAGGTCAAATTTAATAGAAACTAATGAAGGGTAAATTTATCATAAATGTACTAATTTGAGGTAAATCTATCACTTCTATACCACTTTAAAGTTTTTCGTGATATTAACCCATATCTTTTAACTTATCGTTTTCAAAAAGGGCCGCGGTGAATCCATCCCTAAAATGGCTCCGTTCGACCCTAAAAAAAATTGAAAGGACGAAAAACACCCAAGTCGTGGATCCCATTCCCCACCTTCTCTGCCTCTCATCAATTCCTTGCATCTCCGTACCTCTGTCCCCCTTCTCTCATTGCTACTCACGTGCGCCTCTACCCTCACCTGCCGAACCTCGCCGCTTCGAGCTCAAATTAGCCTGAATTGCTCGGGTCGAGGTCGTTCGACCAGAACCCTTCCGGCTGTTTGCTTGGATTTCCAAGGTCGTCCAAGAGGATGTAATGCAACCGGAGATGCTTTATAATTGGGCATCCCAACGGGCGACTCTATTATTGGTGACTTCCATGCTGAGAGTTTAATTTCAGCTATTTGAATAGTTGTTTTATATCATTTGCCTGGCTGTATAGTTCACGGTGTTGGGGCTGATCCGTTGATCGGTTGCAAAGTTAAAAGAAGCATGGCATCAATTTCTTAAAAAAAAATAAGACGAGAGCGTAGGGAAAGAAAAATTCTTGAACGGCGGAGGAGGTGGGGCGGCAAGGCCAGGGAGGCGGTCACGGGGTTGGAAGTTGGGGTGTCGAAGCTGAGGCTTAGAGAGGGGGTGGGGGGGTGAGGGTCGGCCATGGCGGAGAGGGTAGCGGTGATGACAAGTGATGCCAGATAGCGGTGGATCGAGTTGTGGGGCGGTCTCGCCTTTGGTGAATCGGCGGAGTGCGGATTCGATGCCGTGCGGCACTTCAAGGTACATGGAGTGCGAGACCGAGCGTGCCTGTCTCGCTTTCATGGACTGCTCCATGCACCTCTCCCTCGCTCCGCATTGAGACATCATTTTCAGTAATGGGCATTTCGCAATGTTCGAGCTTGTCGTTGGCAATTTCATTAATGGGCTTGACTTTGCCTCGCAGACATGGTTTTGTTGATCCCAAAGTTTGCTTCGGTGTGGTCACCACAACTACAAAACATAAAAAATTAAAAAAATTAAAAAATGGGCCCCTTGCCTGCCATTATTAGGAGAAGGAAGTAAAAAAAACAAAGGACAAGATAGAAGTTAGGCGGCGAAGCACGAACACCTGATGGAGACAAGACAAGGTAAGGAACGGGACCCGTTTTAAGAGTGAATTTATAGCACCCTCTTTGTGAGTTGGGTTGATATCATGAAAAACTATAAATTTATATATTTATAATAAATTTATATCAAATTAGTTTTTTGATTATTAAAAATATCAAACTAGTATATCTGTGATAAATTTACCAAAAATTAATTTTTTAAATCACCAAAAATCATTAACTAGTACACTTGTGGCAAAGTTGCCATTTGTTAAATTGGATTAATATCATGAAAAATCACAAATTGGTATACATGTGACAAATAGAGCGTAAAACTCCAAACTGTTACACCCGTCAATTGTCACGTGTCATACAACTCAAAAATTTGATGGTAAAATTTAACCGAAACTAATGGGGGGTAGATTTGTCAAACGGGTGGGTTGCATCGGGTCGAAAGTGTTCCGACCCAAATAGAACCATTAAACCCGTTTTAACCCATTCTTATGTAATTCAAATATATTGATCCATACCCTACCCAATTCATATCCAACCCATACTCGACTCGACTTGACTTATATTGCTAAAATGCTTTCATATTTAACTCAATTTAGGAAAACTTAAATTCAAACTGAGATGAGAGTGCGGAGTGAGTGAAGGCGAGAGAGATGAAGTTGTAAACCCATCTACGATCCATTTAACACTCGTATTATATTTATACCTATTTACGACCCATTTAGTGAATATAATAACTCATTTACTGATATACGGATTAAGAAATGGGTTTATAACTCATTTTGACATGTCTAACAGAGGGTCAAATTATCACAGATATACCAGTATAGGATTTTTAATGATCAAAAAATTAGTTTGGGATAAATTTGTCATAGGTGTACCAGTTTTGAATATTTCGGGGTATTAATCTCTTTTTTTTTGTTCGAAATTTAGAGCTCTCCTTTCAAAAAGGGCGAAAAAATGAAACGATCATCGGTGTATATTCATTTATGATAATATCTGCAGTATTGACGCAGGAAACGAGAGAACAGTTTGTGCCACCATGTTTTTCGTAAAAAGATTACAACAAACAATTGTGCCTATCAACTATTTATAACCGATAAATTAAAAATTCTCAATTTGTTAGTTGATCCCGTAAGTGAAATCTTCGCATTATTTATGTATAAATCACCGTATACGACAATCTACAGATCGACAACATGTTATCTTTGTCCGAGTCAGCGATTGAATGTCTTGTGGCAATGGATTTTCAAACACTAAACAATAAGTAAATATTTCTAGATCGAATCCTTCTCTTACAAAGTCTATGAGAGTCCCAATCAAATCTTCAAGAAAACATCAGTATCGATTCCTTTTCTTGTCTATTTGCTTTTCTTTAATTTCATCCTTTTTCTACTTATATTTCTATAATTCCTATCTGTCTTTTAATCTCATGGGTCCGTATAGACTAATCCTAAAGCCCATCACGAAGTGGGATGGGACTTTCATCGTGGACTTTCTACAAGGTGGGCTCAGTTAAAGTAGGCCATAAATTTGAAGCTTATGGCCAGCAAGTGCCGTGAGCGTTGACCGGTCTAAGCTTTGACCAGTCGCTCGTGATCTGTATCTTTCGTGCCATTGGCTGTATTGCGGACTTTAAAAAGCGACGGCAGTAATTCTCGGCCGATTGATTAGGAAATCGCATTAAATAACAAGAGATGTATTATTCTATCTTGAAATCTCTAACTTTCGATTGGGTCAGCGCGTGATATTTTCATTGTAGTAGATGCTTTCTCGCCTACAATGAAGCGAATTCCGTATCGAGTCCAAACCGCATTGTTCATGTAAATTGAGATGACGATTATCACCAGCGATCGAATTGCCGGGCTTTGCTATTTATGAAAATTGGAGTGCTACCGCGAGATCGTGAAAACACGAGACGCTTGCCACCTTAGGCAAGCCACTCCCGGGGAGGTTGCCCACTTCATAAAGAGAGAGAGAAAATGAAAAGAAAAAAACAAGAAAACGAATAAATCCAAGTCGTTAAAGTAAGTGAAACCTAGTTTTTGTTCACGTACTCTCACATCTCTAATTAAATCCCCGTAGTTTTAATTTATCTAATTAATATCTTGCCATTTTATCAAACTTTTTACGCGTCCACATGGGTATCCATATTCGCTAAATTTTACCCACGTCATGCTTTATCATTACTTATAATGAGCAAATTTTTTAGTAAAAACCCCTTTACCAAAAAAAAATTTTTTTTTAGTAAATGTCCATAGGGACATCTGCATGTTTTATTCACACCATACTTTGGCGTCACCTGACGGTCACGTCAGCTGAATTTAGCCGCTGGTGTCAGAAAAACTTGATTAGAAAATTCGTGAAAGTAAAAGAACTCCATTAGATGAGTGAGTATACAAGGACGAGAAGTATAATTTTTCTTTAAAGTCACGTGCCCCCGTCTCAAGAGAGAGGATGACGAAATATGCATCAAAGACTCCATCTTGATATACCTCAGAAAATACATCGCAGCATATGGATATCATTTACGGTATAGATTACCATATCAAGTTTGGCGGGGCGAAAAAGAAAGTGATCCGAACCAAAGCATTTCAGATCTTTTCGGGTTAGGTTTTCCCTTTAGCGCGAATTGTAAGTAAAACAGCGGGACTTATGGTGATTGTTTCGGTTTCGACTCGTAAACCCGAACTGACCCGACACAGATTATGGAACTTGTTTACAGTTCGGTAATGTGTTTTGAACTTCTTTTTTTCATTACACAATCGTTTCTCGATTCACGTGTTGCATCGCGACGTAATATCTGCCGGGGAGCTGTATGAGCGGTAACGTCCACGGACGGTTCCGCGAGAAGGGCGGCGGACGGAAAACTCACTCTCCGGCCATAAACTCCGGTCCAAAACGAAGCAACTGGTTTCTCACAGAAGCGAACCACCGCGAACCGTCGCTCCTCTGGTACCCTAATCATACCACGCACCCTATCCCATTCACGAAGAGACCGACGGACCTCGGCGCCGCTCCGGTCCTTTGAGGGCTGACCGGAGGTCCAACAGCCCGCGAGAGAGGTCCATATCGTTATTGGTTGACGACCGGGGAGGAAGCGGAGAGGAGGCACTGAGAGATGGTCTCGCGTCCGGGTCGGTCGGGGAGTCAGAGCCAATGGGGTTCGGAGCGAATCGGAGCTCCGGGAAGATGGAGACGACGGCGAGCCTTTGGAGAGAAGGCTGCGGAAGCCGGGTTTCCGAGAAGCGGAGCATGCGACTCCGTCTCTGCAAGTGCGGCGTATAGAGAGAGAGATGGCGATGCCTGAGTTCTATGACCAGAAATGCATTGTTGTTTCCAGTCAAAGAAAAACAGAACACTCAATAACTCGACCCGACTCGACTCGATCCGAACCTTTCTTTTTTTTTGTTGTTGTGTGGTTATGTGCGAGTTGGGTCTCGGGTCATTTCACAAAAAAATAAAATATATTTACGCTTCGTATCTGGATCAGATTATGTTCTCGGGGACCTGAATCGAACGTCCCGATGACACCCATCAAGTATCTAGCTTGCGTGCAGTGCTAGCTACCCTTCTTGTTATAGCTAATTGGTCCCCCCCGTCGTTTGCAAATATATAAATTTGTGGGGCTCAGCGACTAGAGGTTTCCACGAGAGACAAAAATGTACAGAACATGTGCACCACGCTCGGCACATTCGCGTTAGAAAAATGGAACATTACGCATCAGGTTCATGTGCATAATCCCTGTGAAGAAACTGTCGTGCGAAGCTGCGCACTTGGGGCTGGATCCACCGCGTGTCCGCGATTTGACAACTGCTTTTAATGGCTTCCCAAAAGTCAATAATCTACCTAACTTGAAAAATCAAACTTCACCGCGCAATTTATGCACGCCGGAGAACCCATAATTTGCCGTGTTAAGAGATAACCTCGTCGAGAAAAGGGAGCTGAAACTCCTACAACGGCCTCCGCAACTTGTCCAGATCTTGCCGGGCGGGCTCCATGAATGCGTTCCTTGTTTAAAAGTGTCGGTATCCGTTTTTTTCTAGTATATTCGTATTCCTTGAAAAGAGGGAATACCCTTTAGAAGTTTTATAGCCTGGTGATTCCGAGATCCTGATGAGACCGAGATAAAGCCGATGAAGGACACGTGTAGGTCCAATCCACCTAACTTGAGAAATGAGCTTTCTTGCGCAATTTATGCATGCCGAAGAAGAACCCGGAATTTGTGGTGTTAAGAGTACGGAAGTTTGGAGCTCTTAAGGCAGCAACGAGAATCCTAATTTTGGTGCAGATTACAACATCTATCCTATATCGATGTAAGATCTTAATTTTCATGTTTTTTTTCTTCTTCTTTTCTTAGTTTTCGGTTGTCGGGATTTTTACCTAAATTGTTAGATACATTTAGCTCCCGTAATTGTGAGTCTTACATGAATGAGGTCTATTGGCCTAGCCTTTGATGAATTAACATGGAAAGCATATTCAGCATTTCATGTGAAATCCCATTCTTTAACCTACTCTAGAAATAGAATTAGCTAGCAAAAGATCCATTTATATATACGTGCGCATAGTATCTTAATGTACAAGAAATTTAAAATTGAGGGAAAATAAGATGATTTTTTTTACCTTTCAACCTTCTGTGCAGTAGTATTAAGGTATGCGACGAGAACCCAAAAGTTTGATATTATTTAATTGCAGCAATTATTACAAAAATGCATATATAGAATCTGTATCTACATAATTTCCAATTCACAAACCCAAGAGCATAGGTTTGCTTTCGTGCGTGTAGCTCGAATGTACAGATCTCATGCTCGAGTTTAGCCTAAATTCGAGCTTTACCCATATGAGTTGTCTTGATGATTTGAAGAACAATCTTATGTGTGGATATGACCAACGTCGTATGTTAAATTTCCTGCACCATTAAGTGCAAATAATTCCCTGTTTTGGTCACTTACGCGAACTTTGGTTCGACTCTTAGCTAATGGTGAGAGAAGATTCGCGCGAATCAATGAGTCCGAGGTTCACCTACTTAAAATGAGCTTACTTATCAAGAAATTACACCCAATCAAGTAATCCACATCATCGATAGTAAATGAAGGGAATCAAACTATACATGGCTTGAGAAATGTTACCTACATCACCATTCACATCGATGGATTGCGTAATTGCAAAAATGTGGTCGTTGGTCAGTTGCACGCTCAATCTCTTTCAATGTTATAATCTCATGATCACTAGTATAGATTTTATCGAGCTACATTAAAATTTTTCTCGATTGGGCTCAAATGTCAAGATGCAATACGACGAAGTCGAAAATCCCTTTTAAAGTTGTGTTTGGTGGATCGAATATAATTGTGGATATCTTATCCAATGTTCAGTGTAATACGAAATCCGAAACTTTTCGACCATAATCCGGATAAACAAAATCTCGCTTAGAGGTTAGATATATTTTCGAATTGGAGTAGAAAATATTATTAAATTAACAACAAGAAAAAGAGGGGTGCCCCATTGCGCATGATCGCCTCCACCAAGGACGTTGATGGTGGCTCGCTAGGTGCTACCGCTTGGTGGTCGCCACTATTGGGTGACCCACGCTCAATGGTCGCGACGATGGTCACCTGCATTAAGAAACTTTCTTAAGTCTCTCTGATTTAGATCTGAAACTTGCAACCACCGTAGGTAATCACTAACCTTAGGTGCCTACGGTGGTCGCACCCCATAGGTAATCACCACGGCGGTCGTCGTCGATCTCCCGAAATCACTTGGGGAGATTCTTGCCCCAAAACTAAGACAACCACAACTGTTGTGATCACCGAGAAGAGGCGACTACCACAATGGTCATCGCCGCCTCCAATGGTACCTATTGCAGTTACGATGGTGGTCCCGGCGGTGGCTATTGAAACAAATTAGGAAAAATGACACAAATAGTTCATGAACTTTGGCCCAATGTGCAATTTAGTCCATGAACTTTTAATTTGTTCAATATAGTCCATGAACTTTAAGTTAATATTCAATGTAGTCCTTGAACTTTTAATTTATTCAACGTCATCCCTGAACTTTTTGTACATGTTCAATTTAGTTTCTGAACTATATGAAAATGTTCAATGTAGTCCCTAAACTTGAATTAATGGAAAGGACTGTATTGAACATTTTCATATAGTTCAGGGACGGAATTGAACATGTTCCAAAAGTTTAGGGATGATATTGAACAAATTAAAAGTTCATGGACCACATTGAACATTAGCTTAAAGTTCATGGACTATATTAAACAAATTAAAAGTTCAGGGACCAAACTGCACATTGGGCCAAAGTTCAGGGACTACTTGTGTCATTATCCCAATAAATTATGATATTTTCTTCTTGTCTTTTCTGGCCTTTTTCAATAATTTTAATTTAATTTTGTTACTTCTATCGTGGGTACATCAAACACATGATGGGATCATCATAATTTGGAAGATTTTTTAATTTCACTTTATGCTATCTTATTCCGACCCATCTCCATGATAAGGGACAAATGATCAAATAAACATGTTAAACTAAGCTTTGGAAAAAATACTTGATAAAATGAGATTGTGGTCAAGGATTAAAAAGAAAAAAAAAAGAATTAAAGAGATTGGTTGACTGATGGAATTATACTTCGTACTTCACAAAACGTTACGAGTAGTCTTTCGAAGGTCTAAATCAGAGGAGAGATCCACGATCCACGGTGGGGTCCGCTAAGGACGAAAAAAGATTATTATTTTTATTCATGTTCTTTACTCTCTTTTTTTTTAGGATAACGATACAAATAATATCTGAATTTTAGCCTTATATGTAATATAGTTCATGAATTATTGATTTGTTTAATATGGTTTATGAACTTTAACTCAACGTGTAATGTGGTCCATGAATTTTCAATTTATTCCATGTAGTCCTTGCATTTTTAGGACATGTTCAACTTAGTTCTTTGAATATATGAAAATATTCAATATTATTTTTCTATTGATTCAAGTTTTTGGATAATATTGAATATTTTTATATAGTTTAGTTCAAAATTCCATGGATTACATTTAACAAATCGAAAGTTTGGAGACTATATTGCAAATCGAGCCGAAATTTAATAATCATATCGAACAAGTTAATAGTTCATGGACCACATTATACATTAGACCAAAATTTATGGACCATTAACGTTATTTTCCCAACTTTTTTTTTCGCCTATTTTAGATGTCTTCACTGAAGAAGACTTTTACATGAATTGGTATATACATTTTTCTCATAAATTGGTGGGTCTCGCATCAACACACATCGAATACATCGAGAGCATTTAATGAGTTGACACGAAATCTTTCGTCCCGGTAAGGAAATCTCCACATAACCAAATCACCGCGGTCCACAAACAATCAAATACGAAACGAGATTCCAAACATGCGCATCATCATGCTCAGGCATATATCTATCGCGGACTTCCTCGGAGTTCTTTCGTGGGATTACGCCGGTGTTTCTTTTTCTCTATAGTGTGTAACACGACCTCCGACTAGTCCCTATAAATGTGCTTGCTTATGTATTGCTTCGAAAAATCCGAACTTATAATTTTGGATTGATCAGTTGAGCTCATCATACTTTCGTAAATAATGTACATGCCAGTGTTCTTGCTTTCATATCCCCGGCGTTAACGAAAGAAGTCTTAGTTTATAAATGTAGGCAATGCACATTAGATGTATGCACAGGATTTCGAGTCATGACGGTCCAACTGTCCATTGCCAAATAAGGGTCTGCATTAACCCCGTTCTTATCCTTGTCCTCCGCTAGAATTTGCAAGCGAAAGATCAATTTTGGGCACAATTACCTAATCAGTCATAAGCTTATCGTGCAGGCATCAATTCAATCCTAAATTTTTTTTTAATTTTGCCAATTTAATCTCAAACCTCCGCCGCGAAATTCTGATATAGCCCTTCTAATCAGTTTTCGCGGGAAATCGCTGGCATGACAGTTCAGTCACTACCGGTCGACCTATATGGCACACCACCCAGAAGGGCTACATCGGAATTTTGGGCAAAGGTTCAGGACCAAGTTAGAAAAATCGAAAAGTTTATGATTGAATTGACATCCGTACAATAAGTATAGGACCGATCGAACAATTCTCCCCATCGATTGCGTGTGCATAGTACACCCTTATAGGAAATTTTGAAATGAGGAGACAAAAAAAAAAAGAGAGGATGTCTGATGGAATCACACAAAAGCCCCCCTGAATTGAAAGTGCTAGGGCACACTATTACACAATGAGAGCGATCTTTGCTCGGGCTTAAACTTCGAGACACAAAACGACGAAGTCGGAAATTCCCCTTGGAGTTCTCCGGAGCAAAGGGACGAGTGCTCCAAACATTTTTTAGAGCTCAGCTTGGGAAAGGTACTTCGATGGAATGAGACTGTTGGGGCTAAGGATCAAAATAAGGGACAAATCCTACTTTTCCATCTCTATATCTTCGCTGCTTTTTTTTCGATATAGTCCGTACGCTTTTAATTTTTCCGATCCTTGCCATATCTAATCGAAGCCCGTTCGAAGTAAAACTAGGTCGGATCCAGCTGACGTGGCTGTCGGGAATGCCAGGGCGTGAAGGGGATTAAATGTTGCCCACATGGATGGACACGCCATCGCGGATGGCGAATTGATGGGAGCAGCCCGATCCTTTCATTTCTCTCGGCTTCAAGGTCCGATGCGTAACTCGGCGAAAGGAAACGATATAAAAGGCATTCCCTTAAAAATTTAGCATTCCGTGGCTGCTCGCGCGCCTCTATTTTCGGAACGACTTATCCTTTTCTCTTTCCAACTTCGCCGGCACGCCGCGCCCTTTTTCCGTCCCCGGTTTTCCTGATCAGCGAGGGTACGGGCACGGACGCCGCCCCGCATTTACTGGTGCCCGTAGCCGGTAACCCCCAAACCGATCGGGGACGCGCGGTCGGAGGGAAACCTCATCTCCAGCTTGAAAGCGGGCTTCCGGTTGGCAGGTCCCCGGATACGGACACGGACACGGCGCGTGCTCGGCACGGGAATGTGGGAAGGAAAACCGTATTTCGCCATCGCCGCGAACTCCCTCGCAAGAAAAAATCACAAATTCCCGGAAATTCGCGTGAGAAACGCCTCGCGAGCTCCTCTCCCAAAAGGGACAAAGGGCTCGAAGGGACCCGGACCTCCGGACGGTTAATCTGGAAAAAAAAAAGAAAAGAGAAAAAAAAAGGAAAAAAAAAAGAGAAAAAAAAAAAGGAAAGGGAGGGAAATGAATTGCCCCCCGCGCATCGTCCGAAGGCAATCCCTCGAAGCGAGGGGGGGGAGGGCATTCCCGTCATTGCACATCCGGTGGCATTCCGCCGTAAATAATGGGGACGAGGAGGGGCAATCCCGCGTGGACAAATCCTATATATGTAGGCCCACCGCCCCACTCGCTCCCCCTCTCTCCCCTGTCATTCTCTCTCTCCTCCTCCCCTCCTTCCCCCTCCCTCTCTCTCTCTCTCTCTCTCTCTCTCCGCCCCACCCCCTCGTCTTGGCCCAGGGGCGGCGCCGCTCCCCTCCCCCACAACCCCTGCCGTCCGAGCTCCGAGATCCGCCGCCCACCCCGGCGGTGGCCACCGATTTCTGGATCCGACTTCCTGTGTTTTTGGCCCCCCGCCTCTCTCTTCCTCGTGTCGTCCCGCCCCCTCTCCCTCCTTAATCGATTTGTTATAAATTTGTTTTTATTTTATCCGTTTTTTTCTTTTGCCCTCCGAAGGTTTTTTGGGCCTCCTCCCCCGATTCCTAAGTCTCTCTTTTTCTCCGTTCCTTTTCTCCCACTTTATTCCCGTCTTTTCTTTCTCCCCCCCCCCCCTTTTCTTTTTGTTATCATCATTAATAATTTAAAATTTTTTTGTTTTGTTTTGTTTTTTTGTTTTTTTTTGGGGTTGGGTTGTAACGTGCGCCACCGCCGGTGGGTCCCCCTTCCCTCGCGTCGTTTTTTTTTTTAGGAGAGAGAAGAGGAAAAAAAAGGAAAGAGAAAAATAGCCCACCCCCTCCTCCCGTTGTGGACGTTTTCTGGCTTCTCCCGGATAAGACCGATTTGACGCTTTTGCCCTAAATATCGGGCGCCCGGAAATTACCCATTTCGCCCCCCCCACCCCCCCGGCGTCGACGTGGCGTGCGCGCGGGGCGGGGGAGATGAGCTACCACCCCCGTAGGATCTTGCCACCTGGCGAGACGAGGAAGCGCAAGGAGAGGGAGTCTTTTTACGGGGCTGCCCCCGCCGGCGGCACCGTCGCCAAAACGGCGACGACGACGACGCCGAGGCCGCTCCTCGGCTCCCCCCGACCGGCTCCGGCCCCGGCACCGGCACCGGCCCGAGCCGCCGGGAAGGCGAAGCCGGCAGCGGAGAAGGGCGGCGGCGGCGGCGGCGGCGGCGACAACCGGCTCCTGGCCGGCTACATGGCTCACGAGTTCCTGACGAAGGGGACGCTGCTCGGGCAGCGGTTCGACCCGGCGCGGCTCGAGTCGGCGGCGCCGGCCCCCGGGAAGCCGGCCGAGCCGAAGAGGGCGAGGCAGGCGGGAGCCGAGCCGAGCGGGGGCGCCGCCGAGGAGGAGCACGCGAGCTACGCCGACGTGGCGGGCATCTTGAAGTCAGACGGGGCCCACATCCCGGGGATTGTCAATCCTACGCAGCTCGCAAGGTGGATCCACCAGACGTGAGGGGGCCCCGCTCGGACCACGTGGCGGGTCTTCATTGGCCGCGGCGGCGTGGGGAGGTTTCTTTGAGGAAAGAGAAGATCAGAGAAGAGTGGGGAAAAACCGACGCCGAAAGGTCGTGAGTTCCTGTCCCCTCCCGAAGCCAAGTCCAAAGCACAAGGGCGCCCCTTCTCTCTCCTCCCTCCCCACCCCCCCTCTCTCTCTCTCTAGATCTCTCTCTCTGTCTGCAACGTAGCGTTGCTACATGCAAGTCATTGTACAAGGTACGTACTTTTTTGTGTCAGGTTGCTTCGGAAAGTTCGGAGGTTGGCTGTTTTCGAACGCTTTTTCTTTTCCGCCAGATTTCCAAACTGTTGCGTGTCTGTTCGATGCAATGTATAGAGGTAGAGCTTCGGACGACGTGCTGTCGTTGTTTCTCGTCGGGCTGTCTGGATTCTGGGATTGTCTGCCACACGCATGTCTTTAGATTTTGCCTGTTCTTCGTCGGGTTCTTGGTCGTTTTCCCGTCGACCCGACCAATCAAGAAACTATAAAATTGCTATGAAAACGCTTGGCTTCGACTAGAAATTAACGAAATGCGTGATGCTTGGCTGTCCGTTCTGCGCTGTGAAAGCATCTAAGATATCCGCGGGTCATTTTTCTTCGTGTGGATCGTGTGTATCGACGGGGGTCGATGCGTACTGCGTGCCTGGGAGAGCAGACGGGGAGCGTGTTGCGTTTTGCGGCACTTCAGTTGTGTATTTTGCATCTTGCATGTCTGTGTTTGGGTTTCGAGTTCTTGGGACGAGAGTGAAGAAGAACATGCGTCCTACGTGAAAGTGAACTTGGGTAGGTGAGAGGGATCGGAGAGGTGGTTCCTGGTTTTCAGATACCATCGTGTGCGTTTCTTGGTGGGAATAGGATCGAGTGAATTTCTGGAACTGTGTAATGCAGGCGAACATAGGGTGTGTGGATCCATTGTAGGAGGAGAAGACTCGTGTGATCATAGTTCAAGAGATTGTGTATTGGGGTTTAGGCTTGATCTCACCAAAAAAGCACGAGGCACAGATCTTTGCATGTTTTGTTCAATGGGATCAATCTTTTCTGGCGGATCAAGTGCGTTGCATGATCGAAGCGTTTTCCGCGTGATGTCTTTCTTTAACATGATATCGGAGCCGGAGCTATCCGCAACCTTCTTTCGGCGTCTCGAGTCTTTTCTTTTCCATTGATTTCAATGTGATCAATCTTTAGCACGATGGATATTGTCGCCGTCACCTAATATTTCGGAATCTACGTACTCGACGCGTTAAGGTTCTACACTTAAAATTGATAACTTGACATTCTCCGATACTGTTGGACCGGTGAAAATTGTGGGTAGTTGAATTTCCGGATGAAAGAGCAAAGGGCATTGAAATTGCGGGGTTCAAAATATCAAATAAATGAATGGTTGAAAATGCGTTTTTATGATTATCATGCTGACTTCTTCATTAGCAGTATTTTAGAAATCAATTGTCAAATTTTGTTTGGCGCGCGGTGCTTTTGGGGCGTTCAGCGCTAGGGATTCTTCTATAAAACGTACGAGCGTACGTGGCTGTAGTACTGCATGTGAATGAGATGCATCTCCCTCTCTCACTTGGTTTCATTTTACCATTTGGGAAGATTCATCTAAAAACTCTCTCTTGTATAGCTTAAATTTACAATTTCACGGAGAAATTAAATATTACGAAACGCACCGACTAATAAAAATTGTCTCCCATCCTCTTCCTTTCACAGTCATGTAGAAATTCTTGAGAGTCATCAGCCTGTTATTCCCGGCGTGTCTTTGATCTGTTGAGCGAGAGCCTTTCCACCCCGGACTTCTGGGTCACTTTGACCGGTCTGATAAGTTGACTTTTGACTCGCGAAATATATATCTACGTATGTTGCCATTCTAGATAGCTCAAATGGGGTTTACTTGGAAAATAAAAAACACATTGATCAAATGAAAACAGAAGAAAGAAAGGCACCTCAACCTAGGAAACTTTTCCAAATTACTCTTGGAGGTTCACGCTAGTCGTCTACTCTAGGATGACAATTTTACGCGCGCCTCGACGTATACTCACGCTGCCTGCCCTCAATAGGAGAGCCAATGAATCTCACACCTTATGCTAATGAATCTCTGGGAAATCCACATACCTACGGGTTGGGGAGTTAGGGTTGGGGAGGAGGTACACAAGTGCGTGCTACACGGAGCATGGACCGAGGACGAGGGATCTCTAACAATGACGGGGCGAGGCAGGGCGGATGCAACTCCCACATCCGCCCTGCCTCGCCCCGTTGCCACTCCTAATCTGCTTGATCGATCACAAAGTAAGGAACTCAGGCTCCGTTCGTTCGGCGGAAAATATTATATTTTTGAAAAATGTTTTCCCGGAAGTCATTTTTCTGAAAAATATTTTCCCGGAACATCATTTTCCGGTGTTCGGCGACTAATATGAAAAAGTTTTGGAAAATATTTTTGTTGGCGACCGGCGGCGGGGGCTGGCGACTGGCGATCGGTGGCTGGCGTCGGCGGTGGCGGCCGGCGACGGGCGGCCTATGGCCGGCGGCGACAACCGGTGGTGGCGGCCGCCGACCGGCGATGGGCGACGAGCGGCCGGCGGTGGCGGCGGTGGCGACCGGCTACCGGTAGCGGTGACCGACATCCGAGGGGGCAGCGGCGGCAACCGGACGGGGAAAGGAGGAGTTTGGCGGAAAATGATTTCCGCTTTTTGAGAAGCAGAAATCATTTTCCGCCAATTTGGTCATGTTTTCCCGCATTGAGGGGAAAATGTTTTCCGGAGGAAAATGTTTTTCGCCCCTAAACACCTGAAAACCCGGAAAATGTTTTCCTGAAAAACATTTTCCGCCAAACGAACACAGCCTTAGAGAGCATATTTTTTTTTATGGGTGGAAAATGATAAAGTACAAGATAGGGTTAGTGGAAAATTAGGTTGACAAGAGAACATGATCCTTCCGGGCATCTTAAACATCGCCCGTGAAAGTAGGTCCGCAGACGTTGAAGTTTCTTGACATGACCGAGACAAAGGCTCAAAGTTTTCTTGTTAGGTGGGGTTCTTAAAGAACGCAAGTTGGTTTAGGAACGAGCGAGAGAGATCATGAATCATAACTCCGAGTCACTAAGAGGGGATTCAACTCGGTTAACATGAAATTGTGCGCTTGTTTTACGGAGAATGAAAAATTTGACATGCATTTCCTTAAAAATGATCGGTTATATCACTTACAGTAATGAATGGACAAAAAATATTTTCATTGTAAATTGTTATCGATATTAAGACATTTTTCATCGACTAATTATTTCAAGTAACACAAGTGATTATTTTTAGAAAAGCTTCCAAATAATTCATTTTCTGCGAAACTAACGAAGCTCAAAGGGAACAAATATTTCCAAAGAGTAGTTCAATCAGACCCCCGAGTCCGTGACTTTGATTAAACACGCGCCATCCTAGAAGACGAAAAAGACGGAGCCCACGGTCACATTTCTTTTCCGGCTAAGTAATGGGTAACCTTTCTACCGGTAAGTAAGAGTCCGATTTCCTTTCACCTGGAAAATCACCTTGGTAAATCATCGTTTTCACCAACTGGTCAAATAATCTGTTAGTAGCAGTAAACTAGTAATACTAGTCTGCCTACTTCTACCCCAATAATGCAACGATAGCCGGTTTGGCAACTATTTGGGCTACTTTTGGAAGTGTATAGCCGTGCCCCATGTCACATAATGGTCGTAGACCTCTACGTACTCTACGCTCCAACGGGAATTGCATCCAAAGTTAATTTGTTCTCAATTGATTTTCAGACTTTCTCGATGACTTATTCGACGTGGTATTAATTCGGGAACGGATTTCTAGTCAGCTTGTGCATTCTGGCACGCTGACGGTGCATGCAGTAAGAGGCTTTACAACACTGAGTCTTTTGATTTCGGTCGGAGAATTACCTAAAAAGCCATTAACCTATTATACGATTATCAAGTCAGTCATAGACTTTCTAATTAAGCCGATATAATCCATAACATCATGATGATTTTTTCAATATAGTCAATCCGACCAATTTAGGTCGGGACAATTTTAACGTGTGGACATTTAATAAGCATTGACCATCTTACATTACATGACGGGTGCTAACGTGAATCATCGACCATGTTAAAATAAACAATAGCAAAACCAAAACCCTAAACCACGTCACTTCCCTTCTTGGGTCGTTTGAAGGCCCTAGAGTGATTTTGACGATTTTTCCAATATAGTCAGTCTGACCAATTTAGATTGAGAAATTTTAACGTGTGGAGATTTAGTAAGCATTGACCATCTTACGTTATATGACGGGTGCTAACGTGGATCATCAGCCATCATTAAAACAAACATCAGCAAAACCAAAACCCTAAACCACGTCACTTCCCTTCTTTCGTCGTTCCCTGAAGGCCCCAAAGCGGTCTTCTCCGAATCACGTATGAACCCTAAGTTCGATCAACCGGAGGAAATTTTTCCCTCAAATTTGATCCCTTCTTGCCATTTCCCTCACGTCAAATTCTTCGACTTTACGATGAACATTGAAACCCAGATCTCGGTCTGGGATTTTTAAGCCTACCCTGTTCTTCAGCTTGTCTCTGCTTCATCCTAAGAGCTCTTCCTCTCTCTCTCTCTCTCTCTCTCTCTCTCTCTCTCTCTCTCTCTCTCTCTCTCTCGCAGTGGGAAGCTCGGCCAATGGAGAATCTCAAGAATCTCCACAAGCACATCGCCGAACTCCTTGCTCACCTTCCTCTCCATGCAGGATCGAATTCTCAAGAATCTTCTTCTCGACCACGCTTTTGATCCTGCACGACGGCGTCCTGCCGAGGAACTGAGCCTCGACGGCGTCGACGCACTTCAAGGCCATGTAGAAGTTGCCATAGGAGAAGGTGGAGATCGGCCCTGGAGCAGAGAGATCCACGAGGCCGACGCGGGAGCCAACGGTGAGGTTGATGTTGACGGAGATGTAGCCAGCCTCGAGGCAGGCATCGAGGGAGTTGAGGGGAGGGAGAGCGACGGACTGGAGGGGCGGAGTCGGAGCGGGAGCGGAGTCGGAGCGGGAGAGGGCGGACGCGAGGGGGACCGACGTGGGAAATGGCTTGGTCGGAGGTCGCCGACGGCGAGGATGGGAGTCCTGGTAGTGGGCCTTGTGGACGCTCCTCGATCTCGGAGGATGTTGGGCTTGCCGATGGCGAAGGCCTTGCGGATGAAGGGGCCAAGGTCCTCAGTCTTTTTGCAGGTGGCGGAGGATAGGACGAGCTGATCCCGCTTGTCGTCGGCGGAGTTTCCGCCATCTGCGGCGGCGGTGGTGACCACCTTGAGCCGTGGCTTGGTGGCAGGTTGCATCTTCTGCGTCAACTGGGTGTCCGAGAACTCTCGCTCTCCCTCTTCTGTGGAGAAAAATTCCAAATCCAGACCCGGGTTTACCCAGTAAAAGAAAAACAAAGAAACAAAATAAAAAAAGAAAAAAAAGAATAAATAATTGAAAAAATATTCTGAAAACGACGTTATTTGAGCCAAAATGATCATGCCAGATAGCCGATTGTGGCATATAGGGCGGCCGGCGATAACTTAACTGTCAAGTCATTAATTTTTGGCCAATTTAACGTAGATGGGCTATATTCGAAAATCATGAAGAGGTCTAGGAATATACTAGTCAAATGTGAAAATTTATAATTGAATTGACATTCGTATAATAGGCTTCAAATTTTTTTGGGTAAGTTTCCCTTAACGATGTTATCGCCCACAATGAAAACAATTTATCCATAATTGTAGGACGATATCTAGATGACACGCGGTTCATTGGGAGCATGCGTTAATATATGAGGTCATATGCAAGAGTATTATTATATTTCTTATCCTCCATTTATTTAACGGAAAATGTGATATTTCTTAAAAATATTTTCCAAAAAAATAACAATATTTTCGATATTTAGCTCAAACCTAAAAATGAACTAGAGAAAATATTCCTTCGTTTGGCATGGAAAATTTGATTTGATTTTTCTAAATAGGCATATACTATTCAAGCGCTAATAATTTATACAAGAGTAGCCGAGGAACCAAGTACGGGCACTAGAGTCCTTGGTCCGGCTCAATGGACCTTGAACAGGGCGCCAGGGATTGGGGCACGAGCAATTGCGTCTCAAGCCCAGTCTTGATGGACCTAGGCATGACCTTTGTGGACTCGAGCACGGCCTTTATGGACTTGGGTGCTAGGGTGTTGAGCATAGGCATCGAGGCTTCGGCCCAGTCTCAATGGACTTGGGTGCGAGCGCCAGGAATCCGAGCATCAGCATTGGGGTCACGGGCCTGGTCTCGATGGACTTGGGCTCGAGCATTAGAGACCTAGTCCTGGATGCCAAGGATCCGAAAACTAGCGTTGGGGTTTCGGCATTCAAGCGTAAAATTCAGGATCAAGCGCTGATACTTAGTTATATATTTGGAAAATGATTTCCAATTTTTAAAGAGAAAATTATTTCCTGAATTTGAGCATGAGTTTTTCATTGATTTATTTTTCTAAGCGAACCGAACACTGAAAATTGAGGAAAATATTTTTCCAAAAAATATTTTCTGCCAAAATAAACGAAGCCTTAATTACAATGAATGAGAGGGGCTTGTGTTATCGAGGGTCCTGGCATCGACCTCTTGATGCTATATATATAAAATCTCTTTATAAACTTCTGCATCTCGTTGCCCCTAAATGGACATTGCAAAAGCATTTTTCTCGCCCACCTAGCTTTATGTTTCTATATTTGGCGCTGGCTATTCTTGAATCTGACTTATTTACTATTAATTATCTCCACCAAATACACAATTTTCATTAAAAAGAAAAGTTATACGTAGTTTTGGATTAGATTGTATTTACTGTTGTTATTTCAATTACCATGTCAATAAAATTGAGGTGCTTAATGTTGTGACCTCCCCAAGCGTTGAACGGGATGAACAAGGCTAGTGGATTATTAAGTTTAAACTTATAACTTAACTCGGGCTCAAGTCCATTACCAACTCGCAACTTAAGGTTCAAGTTATTAACATGCAAATCAATTTTTATATAGGAGCTGCCACTAATCAATTTAGGGTGGGTTGATTAAATACCCAAATAAGGCGATGGGAGAATTGCCTTTTGCTCCTACATATCAAAGATTCAAATGACTTAGGAGACTTGGTTACACTAATTAAATAACTAATACCCTTTCGATACCTTTATCTTGTTCAGTTCTGAAAACAATTGTCAAGCAGATCGGATTGGTTTTAGACCCATCCACTAACATGTAAGGTCATCAAGCCGGTGCACAATCATTAAACTAACAACTGGCAACCAATATATGCATGCAGTCTGGAGTCCTAGTCCTAACTAAGGAGACATATTGAAATCAAGTAGTCAAAACAACAAGCACGAATAACAACATGGCATTCATTTTTAGGACATTTAGAATCCTACCACGTAGCCGTAAAGGCTTGTTCGGTTTAGGCACGATTTTTCTGAAAGATTGTTCACATGTTTTTAGGAAAAACTACTCAAAATCTAGTTATTTGAGCTATATCCTAATTTTAGAATAACGGAAAATTTTTCTTAATTTTTTTAATTTAACAATCGGATCCAGACCAGGTCAGAATCAATCTGGATCCACGAACCTGACCCAAATTGATTAACTCAGGTTCTCCATTGGATCGGACTCGGCTAGGGTCCGATTCGATAAAAAAAACACACAAAAAAGACTAGCCCAAAGGGGGTCGAATCGGTTGGGGAGGGCCTGTAGACCGGTCTGACCGGTACTGTCAGCCCAGTTCAACCCAATTCCCTCGTGTCACTAGCACGTGAGAACGTCGGCCGGGCGAGATCTCGTGTCTCATCAGTCGACCCAAGCCAGCTTCAGCCTAGTTTTCACCTCTAGAGGCCATCATAAGGCCTTATCAGGCCACCCAGATTGTCGGCTGACCACTTGCTCGTCGGCCGATGACCCAAACAAATTGGCCTCTCTTGGGCCTTCTATCGAACATTCGACACTCATGACCAAAACAGAGGATCCGCGACCTATCTCGGGGCTAAGGCTTGCTCCGACGGCCACGACCCACGTCCGACGGCCGCGAGTGGACTGAAGGCAGGGTCGGTATGTGGTGCTGGCATTTGCACGAAATGGCCGGTGCGAGTCCCGGCCAACCTGCACATGAAAACAGGGGCAAATAAAGAGCTGAGAAAGACTTGCTGGTCCAGGCGTGTCTAGGGGTTCGCCGGTCGGTCATGCTGGCGACGACGAGGTTGTTTGGCTTCCTCTTCAAACGCCGCAAGCTCTCAACACTCCATTACACACCTCCTATTTTAACTCTCTCGCTCTTTTCACATAAACTGCTCAACGTCTCTCTCTTCTCTCTTCGGTTTATATACTGGCCACCGGCCAACTGCTCCCTCCTTCTGGGCTGCAGAACGTCTTCCCTACGATGCTCTCCTTCTTGGCTGCGCGAATTTGCTCGGTGGAACGCCGTTTAGCTGTTCCTCAACCGAACGGCGTCCAGCGCGACAGGGGAGAGAGAGAAGGAAAGGTCGCGTCGCGGTGGGAAAGAGGGAGAGGCTGGGTCGGGCCGGCTTGTGTGAGGGGGAGAAAAAGAAGAGAGGGAGGGGAAATGGGCTGGGCCCTGGGGAGAAAATGAGCGGGCCAAGTCGACCCAGTTCTGATCCGGCTTGATTCGTTTTTTTTTTTGCGATTTTTTTTTGGTTTTTATTAAAAGGAAATATATTCTAATAATGCAAAATGCACCTAATGTCTACATGCCATGCAATTAAATAGAAATATTTTTGTTTTAGGAGTTGGAAATTTAATTCCTAAATTTTGTTCGATTAATTTAATTGAGCAAAAATATAGGCGTCAACAATTAAATTTATGAGGGCCATTTTCTATTCTATAGGAGAAAGTAAGCACAAAATTGTTTAAGTAACGGTTGCATGAGCTCTTTTGTATCAAATCGTTCGAATGTAAAACTTACCCGTCATCACGTTCTAGTATGAAAAAAGCATGTCGGAGAATTATTATATAATCATGTTAATGTTCTCCTCATAACTTGAAATGGGTGTTCGATGATTAGTTGTCCACTATCTCTCTTGGTGTAAGCAGGACCATCAAATTGGTAGGTTGAATCAGGTTTGGATTGGGCTGAAAATGATTTAACTCAAATTGATCCATTTAACTTGTTTGCACACAAAAAAAAACCTCGTTTTAACCCATTTATATATAACACAAACTTAGTAACCCGACCCATACCCGACATGACCTGTTTACGAAAATACTTCAATGGTCAATACAACATATGAAAATCCGTATCCACCTAGTTAACCCACTTTAAGCCCTTCATCTGTATATGTTATTTGGATAAAATCGCTATTTCAACTATAAGATGCTAAAGAATTGGCCCTCAACATTGTATATAATTTAATTTTAGTATTGATCGATAATGAAGAAAAAGAGAAACTTAGTACTTGGTAGTAAATTTATAAAATCACAACAACAAATTATGTGGAGAAATTGAAATTTTAATTATGTAAAATGCAAGAAATTGACCATGGATATATTTTATGTTGACCACGGATTGAAATGACAAGAACTAAGATTAGAATATTACGTAAAAATAACAATCAAATACAATCAAGGAAAGATATACTCCAATAACTAACGGCAAAACTTACAAGATTAATAAAAAAAAAAAATAATGGGGAAAAAAAAAGAAGTCTTGATTTTTTTAGTAAGGGTGAAGTCAGACCCATCTTGCATTCCCTCCAAGACTTGTCTAAATTTGGAATAGTTTGAGGAGTCCATTGTTTTCTCATAGAGGTTGAAGAAAGACTCATAAAAGTGGATTTGATTTGGGTAAAATGTGAATCTATTTAACACCAATTTATATTGGATTTTACCATTCTAACCCTATAACTCATTTACTAAATTTAACTAACTCATATAATGACTTACTTAATCAAATATGGGTTAAGAAATAGATCTTTGACCTATTATGACAAGTCTACGTTTAAGCAACAAAGGTATAAAGGCATCCCCAAAGAGTAATTTATCGACATAATTATAAATTATACAAAGGAAAAGTAGCTCCCATGTGGGTAAATACTGATTTAACTACGTGAGAAAGAACCTTTCAATGAAAAATGAAGGGGTAATACATCATGTAATTGTGTCAAGTACATTTTCAAATATGGTTAGGAACTTTCCATATTAAAAAATAAGTATTAAGCTATCAACATATTGTAATTTCTCTACGTGGTCAATAACTTTTAAAGGGAAAATTATCCAATTAGTCCCGAACATATTGTATGCATGCCAATTTAGCCCTAAACTTTCCATTTTTGCCAAGTTAATCTTAAACATTTGCATGAAAATTCCAATGTAATCATTCCCGTCAAATTTAGTCGAAAATCGCTAACATGGCGATGTGCCACCTAAGACGACTATCCGCATAAGCCATTTCCTTCAAAATTTGGCTAGAATGATTACATTGAATTTCATACGAAGGTTTAGGACTAAATTGACAAAATTGAAAAGTTTAGGGTTGACTTGACATTCATATAAGTACGTTTAGGATTGATAGGGTAATTTTTCCAGCTTTTCACACCATAAAAGGAACTTCCCATGTATGTACAATTCAAGTGGTAGGAAATTTCTCTTATGGAAAAGTAAATTAATCATAATAAATAACATCAACAGTGGTTAGGCTATTTCGGATTGGAAAAAGTAATTATCAGTTAAAAAACACATTCAATGCTTATTCTTTATAAGCTAGGGACACAAAGGCAAAGGTTTGGCCACGAGGCTCATGAAACACCTTTCATGAAACACCTTGCAAGCTCCATAAGTCGGTTAAATTCAAGTGGTGCTGGTGGCCTTGATTTAGAGTAACTTGAATGCAATTTGCGGGATCCTGATACGACCGACAGTTTCTAATGTGTAAATCTCTAAAAGCCGGAAGAAATTGCCTTGACCACGATGCGTTACAGTTAATGATTTTCTTATGTAGCTAATAACTTTTTACCGAGGAAACTAGCTTTCTACTCAAGAATAGCAAAATCTTTCATATTGGTTAGTTCCGGAGAGACCGACCGTTAATGAAATTTTCAATCTTTTCACTGGCGCGGTACTTGTTTATTAAGATTATTAGAGGTTTCAGTCAGTAAAATAATACACGAATTTCTTCTTTTTTCTTTTTGTTTTTTTTCCCGATTTTAGCCTAAGGAAGCATAGGAACAACCCTAAGCCTCCAAAAAGACAAAAGCACGAACCAATTCATATTCACATAATTATTTTCCTCAAGTCTTGTCCCAAACCATGTACGCACTTCCCAGCTCTGATTGTAACATTTCATGCTCCACTGTCACTGTCTCATTACAAAAACAAACAAAAGAAAAAAAAGAGACATTTACTATATATTTTCCTCACCACCTAATCTATATATATTTTTATATTATTTATAAATGTAATATATATTAGAGATAAGGAATAATAACAGCAGAAGTGGGTTGGAAATCAGAACAAAATTTTCCCACAGATGATGCCTTGGAATAGGAGGACAATCATTATTCCACACCAATTTCCTGAATTTTCTTTTATGGGGTTCTTCAAAACATACTTGATGTTACTCTAATTTCAATCTTGAACAATCTCGAGCTAGCTGAGATTCATTTATAAAGCGAGTGATGCGATAATTTTTTCTTTTGTTTCGTGGGGTGTTAGATTTGATCGTATCGTTTGATGTTCATTTCCTAGTTGCTGCATCTTACTCTAAACCATTTTTAATAAATCGATGGTAACTAAAATCATTCTTCTCGATGCATTTCTTTTACAGCGTAAGGCGCTCTATGGCATTATCCGAGTTAGAGATTTAAATGAACGTTTTGTTTCACGACTTACCAATGCATGAAATCAACTATGAGTTTCAAATACGGGAAACTCTTAATAGTTAGTATGATATGACGGAATGGATGCAACGTGCAGTGGTTGCTAGCTTTGAGATGCTACGACTTGTGCATTTGATAATACGTGTTTCAAACTGTAACACATTGAAGTTAGATTACCATAGCTAGGGCTTTTTTTTGGGATAAATTTGACAGAAAGATGAGAGAGAGTTGATTACCTAGGTCACTTCATTCAATCTTGATTAATTGAGAATGGGCTGACGACCGTGGACTAAAAGTATGTGATAACATTGCGCTTGCATTCTCCGTCCCGGCCCAAGTGTTTTTTCAAGTCCTTATTCGCACTTGGGCCTTAATTATGTAAAAAAAATTGTCTAATTTGGACGCTCTTCATTTTATTTTCCTACTAACCAAACTATTTGCTCTTCTGACTAGCCCCAAAATTCTTTTGGGTTATAGATCTTTTGTGAATTTCTGTAATTTTTAACAAGAAAAAAGGTCAATTTGTTTTATAAATACTATGTAAAAGTTGCGCTCTGTAGATCTAGCCGAACTGTTCGGTTACATTAGTCTTCTGTATGGTGTTGTTAGTGACTATTCTCGGGCTACTGTCAAAAATACTATTTCGGTATTCAGGTAATCAATTGTACATAATAGGAGGAAATAGTAGCATGTATTGAAACTGAAAACTTCCCTTATTTGGTTGTTTAAGTGTATTGGAACACTCATTACCAAAATCACAATACATAACAACAACAATTAATTAACTGTTGATGGTAATCAACATCATGCAACGATTTATGCAATTAAACTGGACAAACGAGTACTCTCAACTAATCAAGTTAAATTCTCATAAGTACATTTTTCAACCATGTAGGATTGAACGATAGTGATTGGAGATCAAGTAATGATGATTGACGCCGGCTCTATACTAATTAACTGCTCTAAATTGTACATAAACATGGAAAAGTGAAAGATTATATTTATTAGCAATAATTCTTCGCGAAATGAAATAAGGCAATACTTATAGAACATTTACAAATAAAGTTAGGCATGCCGAGATAAGGCCATGTAGATAGTATGTTAAAAGATACGATAGGCTCTTTAAGTAAGTATTTAGTTAAGCGAGTTGTGTTAAATGTCAGATTTATGATATGCTGATTTTGCAATTCGAATTTTAGAAACTTTTCTCTTCACTTTAACGACAATTGCCGATCGTCCTTGCGTTCCCATGTTTTGTACTTCCTTTCTCAGTTGACTTTTCTCCGCAAAAGATCCTTTGTCCTACCAAGTTTGTAGTTTCACATCATTTGTCTATGCATGACGTTATTCTCTCAGTGTTTAACACTGTTAGAGCCTCCCAGTGACTTCTTTTTTGTTGCATATACCGTTCTAACGAATGACGTCACCGTGGTCAACTCTGAATCAAAATTATTGGTGTCGCATTCCACGGTGATGCGATAATCCGAAATTCAATGTTGCCCTCAACCTAAGTTAGATAATTAATCCATCATATCTATTATTTATTATAAGTTATCGAAACCCTAGGATTCTTGTATAAACGTATGCCTCATTGCCACGTGTCTTTTTATGATTTTTTTTTTCCAATTAGATGTGGAGCTTTTTGCATTCACTTGTAAATATGGTACGTGAAATATGAAATAATTTTACAAGTCCCTAAGATATTTAATTGCTGTCGTGGCTTCTTGTATATCACTACCATGTTCTACACGATATATATATATATATATATATATATATATATATATATGTATGTATGTATGTATGTATGAAGAACTCACAAATGTTGCCAATCTGATGTGATGGGAACATGCTTGCTTTTTATTGAATCTAATAGAAAGTGAATGGTGCGTGGCGTACGCATAATTAGATCGAGAATTAGGTCTGGATAAAGATATGGTCCTTCTTTTATCACTTTTGATTTTTTTTGTGCCCAAAAAAAACAAAAACTTTGTCATAGATCCACCAATACATCTCTTCCCAATTGGCTGCTTAGCTATGGTGTGCGGTAGTGTCTTCATCAATAATCGATCTACACAATATAATCACCCCCACTGAAACTCCTCCCTATACTTAGTGGCGTCTTTGCTTTTCCTCTCATTTTTGTACACAGTAACAAAAGAATTTCTTTGTTCTCCACTCAATGTGATGTCTCCATTATAAATGTGAGTTGGTTGCCTTCTTTTTTTCTTGTTTTTTCCTTGTTGGTGTGAGACCCCCTTTTTCAATCGGGCCCTAGGGGTCAGTCTGTAATAGAATGTCGGTCTCAATGTTCATGTATAGCTGAAATCATCACTAACTAGAAATAGTACACGGCCATTTCTTGATCACAAGAACCGAACCCCAAGATTCTAGAACCAGATAAGTTTAATGGGGGAGATAAAAAGGGGGGTTTGGAGCGAGGTACCGCCACGAAGACGAGGGTGGTAATGATTCGAGATGATTTAACGTGTCTCCATGATGCTTGGGCAAAGTTGACTCAAGAATATGGGAGACTCGAGGCTTTTTTTTATTTACCAATTAAGAGCTGTGTGCCATGCTTGTATGGAGAAGCCAAATGCAAATTGGCATTGAATGGGTGGAATAGATGAGGATGTAACCTTCCTTAGAGAGGACCCAGAAGAGAGAATGCAATGAATCTCTTGTATTTTAACTTGTAATAGTACCGCTAGGAACTAGGGTTCTAGTCCTAGAGGAACTATGCTTTAGGATCCTGTGGAATCGAAGGGACTGAGCTGGAGTCCATTGCACTTGAGCAGATACGTGGTCTCTTCTTTTTTCGGGGAAAGGAGAATCTCCAATATTGCTGCTCTCCTCAACATTTTCTGAATTTAGTATTGAATAATCTTGATTCTCTTTTGAAGGATGCAGATGATTTGATGGGGCCTCCGGGCCTGTTTGATTGTGGTGGAGCTCATGACACACTTTGTATAGTGGGGGTGAGCTTTATTAGGGTATAGGAAACAGGTGTATTGGCGTGTTTGATGGTACATAAGCAAATTTCTTATTCATGAAAAAGGGAGACCCATTCTGCTCAAGTGGGCAACAAGCTTGTGAAACGAAATATTTTCCAAGACCATAAGAGTTGCCGGTTCATCAAACAATAAAAAAAAAGGTCTAATCAAATGAAATATCTGCGGCCAACATTGGCTATCCCGCTGCCGATGGTGGCTGAGCCGCCGATGGTTGCGGCCACCTTCGACAACAATTGTGGCCACCACCCAAGAGAGAGCCAGTGCAAGTTGTGGAGGCACGGTGTCGAGGATGGCAAGCGGCCGGTAGTGATGGTCGATATGAATTGTGGGACAACATAGATAGTGGTGATGGCTGGTGGTGATGTAGCGGGCCGTCAGTGAAGGTCTAGATCGAGGAAGGAAGAGGAGAAATACACATGACATGGTGTTCCATTTAACAGATGGACTAGACTTAGTTTTGAAAAGTTTACGACTATGTCAAATCAAAGTTACGGGATTAATAGTATACAGCGTGAATCTTTGCCTTTTGGTAGTGTCCGATTAATCGAAACTTAATCGGTTTCAAATGTTTTGCCTTAGATAAAATTCAACTTGTGAAAGTCATAAGATTTAAAAACAGCAATAGGTAAAAGAATCGCCCAAAAACTTAAAGCGAGCCAATTTGAAAGTGGGAGCGGGATTCACTTACCCCTACTTGATCGACCCTAAATTTCGAATAGAAATAATTCAACAAGTTGATTTTGTACTGAGAGCCATTTAGATTCGGTCCAAAGGTCAGGAAAGGCTGGGGTTTGATGCCGGCAAAAATAAGTACATCTCGTAAAATGGCATGGTCTCAAAAACATATATTAATATCACTGAAAATCTTATATAATGTCCACCGTGATACTAATACTTCAAACTTTTTTGTGTCACGAAAATTCGTAAACTATGCCCTCTATGTCTCAATACCCCCAAAGTTTTTGTATCATTAAAACCCCTAAACTTGTACCAGCATGGGATAATTACAAAAAAATTCATAAATCTATTGCACAGATGTCAATTTAGTTCTAAATCTTTCAATTTGGCCAATTTAGTCTTAAACTTTTGACAATTTGTCAATGTAATTATTTTAAGTCAATTTTGATTGAAAATCGCTGACAATTTTTGTAATTTTTAAATAATCTTTCTCCTTTTATTTATTTCATTTTCTTGTCATTATGTTTTTTTAACTGCAGTTGATGAGGGCTTGCGGGCCCTCGTTGTGGCTAAAAGAAAAAGGTAACAAAAATCTCTGAAAAATTATTAAAAAAAATTGTTCGCATTACGTAGGAGGGCCAATGTCTACCATAGCAATTTCTTATCAAAATTGGCCGGAATGATTATATTGGCAAATTGACAAAAGGTTTAGGACTAAATTTGCCAAATTAAAATGTTTGAAATTGAATTGGCATCTACCTATGTGACAAAGTGCCCTCCTCCGTCTATCACCAAAAACCCTAAACTTTGGACTCTAAAAAATTCCTAGTGGATTCTATAAAAAATACCCTCCCTCACTGGTATAAATCTTGGGGTACAAGTGACACAGAAAAAGTTTGAGGCATTGGTGGTAGACGGAGGGTATTTTTGTCGTATTGATACAAGTTTGGGGTATTGGTGACACGAAAGAAAAGTTTAGAGTGTTGGTATCATAGTGGACAAAGTTTAGGTTTTTTCTTGTTGTGGTAGAAGAAGGGTATTTTTGTCACACCAATACAAGTTTAGGGTATTAGTATTTTTCCAAAAAAAAAAAAATTCAAGCTGCTGGAGTCTTTGAGAATAATAGATGGTGTTGAATTCCAAATGTAATATTCCAAACATTTTCTCATGGTGTTGCATTCCAAATGTAAAGTGCAGGTTTTTAGAAAGTCCAAAGTAAGATATTTCAAAATGAAATGGTGGAAAGTATCGGCATAAGTAAAGTCAATGACTGTTTTGTTTTAATTTTCCCCGACAATTATGAGGAAGCAATAACCATATGAATTGGGAAGCTGGAAGTACATAAATCTATTGCCAAAAAAACAAAAACATATCTCAAAAAAGATTGGGGAAAATTTTTAACATAATTTGGGTTGATTCTCACCTATGTGACAATGTTTCTGTTCATGAACACCCAAGAACTAAAGTTCTCACAAATCTACAATGCCATTAGTCCGTGCCAAAAAAAGATTGAATGGGATTGTGGCAAAGGGAAAAAAAAAGAGAAGAGGGAATTGGACAATTATAGAAAAAATTAAAGTTGACAAGTGGGAACAAGTTATTATTGGGAAATTTGTTCAAAAAGTCATAAATTTATTGTACGAAGGCCAGTATAGTCCTAAACCTTTTGACAATTTGTTGATTTAGTCCTAAAATTTTTGACAATTTGTCAATTTAGTCATTCCAATCAATTTTGAATAAAAATTGCTGATGTGAATGCCAGTTGTCCTACACAGTACGACCATAGGACAGCTAGCACTGACGAAGAACTTTTTTTTTTACATTTTTGGAAATTTTTTTCCAAATTTTTCTTTTTATTTTATTTTCTTTCCCTTTTTCTTCCATTCTTCCTCTAGCTGGATGCTTGGCCTTCACGATGGCCTCGGAGCGAGGCTCGCTCTCACCAAATCTGGGGAGAGTCGACCTTGCCAGCCTGGTAAGGCTTGGTCCTCCCCAAAGGCTGGCATGGTTTGACCTCTCTAGTGGCCAGTGAGGCTCGACCCTTGTTGATAAAGGTGAGGTCAACCTCACTAGCTCTCACCTCTAGCCAGTCCCTGGGCAATGGCAGGCAACTGGCAAGAGGAAGAACGAAAGAAAAAAGAAAGAAAAGAAAATTTAATAAAAAAATAAATAAAATTTTTCCACGTCTATACTGGCCGTGCTACATAGGATGATTGGCAGCGCAATTTCTAACCAAAATTGGTTGAAATGACTAAATTGGCAAATCGTCAAAGAGTTTATAAAGAAATTGATACAATTAAAAGGTCTATAACTAAGTTGATACAATTAAAAATTTTAGGATTATATAAACTTCTCTACAAAAGGTTTAGGAATTTTTGGACAATTTTTTTCAATTATCATCACGTCGTCTATTCAATTATATGGATGATGACTTTATTCCTGATTAAAATCAAGAAAAGAAAATCATTGCGATGCACGCATTATAATATAGTGGGCTAGCAAATTGATAAGACTCGAAACAAAATTGCATCTCAACAAACCATTGCAAAAGTCTTGGGGGGGGGGGGAACGAAGAGTAAGATTTAATATATGAAAATTAGGGATTTTGCTATATTTCATCCATTATTTGGAATTTTAGTAATAAAACGAGATACTTTCATAACCTATTATGTGCATTGTTTGGTGTAAATGACATGTCGATTTAAATGAACCTAAAAATGCATAAATGGAGATGGTAAAAATCTCTCATGATTCATTACTAAAGAAATTACATATGCACGAATGGAGATAACATCCATCAATCGATCTATAAATTATTGTATGATCTAAATCTTAAACTCACTGCAACATTCGAGAGTCGCAGGTTTGACTATGACAAGAAACATCGACAAGGTAAATCAGCCAGCAAATGCCAAATTCAGTAACAAAGAGAAAACATATCTATTCACCTTTCGATTTCAAAAAAACATAATATTCAACTCTATCGACATTTTCATGACGCTTCAACATGACCTGCAGAGTTATGAAGGGGAAGGAGCTTCAACTCTTTTGCTGCTTTTGTGAATTTTTTACATGAATTAAAGAGCCATGAAGGATAAGAGTTTCGACTCTCTTGTCATTTCATAGAGTTTTGATGTGAATCAAAGAATTATGGAGAAGTCATGAAGCTTCAACATGAACTAGATATACAGAGGAGAAGGAGATGACAAGGGTAGGGTTTTTTTTTTTTTGAAATCTCATTACCACTCATTTTTCGAGAATTAGAAAAATCCTTTTAAAGTTTGAATTTGTTCATTTAAATTATGGGTTTTTCTACTTCATTTTTATTTCTTATTTTTCACTCTTTTTTATTAATTTCTTCTTTATTCCCTTCCATCATTCTTGAATAAAAATTTATTAAATAATAAATTATACTAATGTACCTAAAATATGTAATAAATGAAAATACTCAATATATATAATATTATGGAATATAAAGAGATCCAAGTATATAGATAAAAATATGAATAAATAAAAACGAAAGTTGTTATTATTTTGCATTTTCTTTTTTTATATTAGAACTCAAATATTACTTATAATTAATTATTATTAAAATTTATTAATTTAAGAAACTTATTATTTGAGAAAAAATGACTTTTATACCATTATAATAATTCTATCGACTTTTATCCTACCCCCATGGAATATTTTTATCTAGATAATATCACTTTTATATGCAACTTTATCCAATTTTGGGCAGGTCCAAATATAGGATATAATAAATTTTATCTTATCGTGACTTTCAAATGATTTTGATAGTACATTTAGGCTTCGTATGTTTAAATCTCCTTGTGTAAACACTATTTTTTTTTAACAAAAAACAATTCTTGTTTATCTTAAAAAATTGATTCAAGCTCTAGTGGTAGAACTGACGGTTTATAACCTCTAATCGGAAATCGAATTGGTTTAGGCTGGTTCCCGGTTTTGTTACCCACGAACCTACTTGATTCACCCTCAAACCGGCTTGGAATCGACTGATGAACATCTATATCAAATAGTCGATTAATCGTGTCCACGGTATTGGATTATAAGAAAATGATATATCCCTCATAAATGTAGCCGTTAAACACTACCTTTCTTCTATCTGTTTTCTTTGGCTCGATCACAATTCATTAATTCCACTGCTAACTTTTGAGCCAAAAAAAGAAAAACTCCATTGCAAACAAAGAAGACCAAAGCAAAGTGGGTTCCCTAAATTACTTTCGATTCCATAACGCCTCATTGCCATTGGCGATTCGTGCCAGAGCAAGGATCAGTTGTGCTTGTCGTATCTCCTTATCTTTGAAACGATGCATGCAGAATACAATGAATCAATGTTCGCCAATCTCTCCGTCTGATATGGCTGTAAAGAGCAGTGAGTGATACAGCTCATCCTCAGAGGCTACGAGTTGATTTTCCTTCTCTCGTTCCCTATTTATTTCTACATATTGTTAGGATACAACTTGCATTTAGGGGTCTAGGGTTTAATTTTGATGGAGACTTTATATGTGCTCAATAGAGCCAATATAAATCCATTGGGGCAATGTTTGATGACCCGTTTATGTGTAGGGATTATAGGGACGTCTTGGACTTTATGTGGTGTTTGACAACGGCAGTATGATCATAGCTATCTAAATATAGAGTCGAAAATAAGATACAGCCTTCAAAAGCCAAAGAGGACGGTTTCAAGGGTAATTGAATGATAAGCAATGACGACCTTATAGCAGCAGCCACTTGCGAGAGACGTGCATGGCTCTCTCTCTCTCTCTCTCTAATAAGGACCCGATCGAATGATTGTGGAAGTAACCGGGATGAGAGGGTTCGGATAATGTGCTACTCATGTTATTAAACTAAGATGACAGGAGCAAGAATGAATATCAACAGCGCATCGAACATGAGAAGTATTGTTGAGTCATATATGTAAAACTAGACATAGCTCCTAAGACTTTTTTTTTCCGCTTGTTGTGACGATTAACATTACGATTTCATTGTTAAGTGTGCTTGGATGAGTGTGCATTAGGTTGAGCGACCTCTTGAAAAGTCCTTATGTGGGCTGCATTCATATTGAGAGACAAAATCTTAAAACTCGATACACAATGGGACAAAACTAACAGTACCTTAAGTGAGTTAAGCGTGGGTCTTACAATATGGTATTATAACAAAAACTCTTTTTGTAGGTGTATGATTTGTGGATAACCCATGTGAAAGTTGGCAGGGTAATGAGCAAGTCCAATGAATACGAGAAGTAATTGTGGAGGTCAAACATTCTCGGATGAAAGTGGGGCTCCTCTAAGGCTTCAAGGATAGTGAAGATGGCAAGAGTGAATCGGATTACACATCGAACAAAGGGAGATTGTCTCTTGATTATATATGTTGAACTCAATAACTCACAATAGGCCATCTATAGTGTAAGAGTTTGGATTAATGATGGAACATCAATGTTAAACGTGCCTAGGTGAGAGCATTCTGTGAATAGTTGCCTGGATAAGGAGAGGCTACACTTGCAAAAAGGACAAACAATGAGACTCAAAACATGCTATGAATGAAAGCATTCAAAATTCGTGGTTAAATTTTATAGAAGATGTTACAAGATTAAAAATGTGAAATTATGTGAAATATTATAACACGAATGGAGACAGTGCATCTCCAATTTTTTTTTCGTTCAAATTCCATCCTATCCATGTAGTATCTAGCATTTGCTTACTTAATGAGCGGTGGCCAGCGGCAATCTCCAATGTTGGAACAATTAGTTTTATCCGATTTCTATATACACAAATCAACATACTAATCCGAAATATTACACATGACTCACGGTCTAAATCTGCTGTACAATCCCGAGGGCCATGTTAAACTAAGTTCTTAATTTTTTTCACGAGTTGCCTTTTTCTCTAAAGGAAGAATCCAACACAAACCTAAAACACCACCGAAGCAGAGACAAAAATTAAATAAAAAAAGAGCCAATAGTCTTGGCGAAATAGAAGTAGTGTAATGCACAACACAATCGACACATTACACGTAACTGGGATTGGTTGCCAGCAGGCGCGCATGGCACGAACAAAGATTTCTATATTCCTTAGGATTTGAGTGTCTTGATTAGGACATAAATTGGGAACTTACCTAAATCAATGGAAACATGCCAAAGGTTTAGAGAGAAGCTTTTTTGATTTGGGGCTGCGTTTTAGGTCAAATTCGACCATGGCCTTCAAGATAATCCATCCATAGTTTGGTTGACATTTTGTGAAAAACAATTGTGTCTACGTGGAAGGATGGTCACAAAATCATGTTTGTCATTGTTGATTATACATAGAATTGATAGATTAGTAAAAATATGACTACTTTATAGTAATGCAAGTGGCACGCGTAGAAATTAAGCAAGCAAAACAACCCTTTTTCATCATTCTTTTGTAAGTTAAGACAAATATATAGGGAGAATTGGGGATGCGGGACGTGCAGGCACCAGCACGTTAATATAAGGAAAACAACATTTTTTCATCATTCTCTTATAAGTTATGTATCGTTCAAAGGAGGTTTTTTATCTTCATTTTAATTTATGACAAAACTAAAGATTTAATTGAACATAAGGATGTAGCTTGTGCATTTTAATTTGTTGTGCTACAACCGTAATCTTTTATATTACATGTGATATCGTATCACTTATGAAGTTCAAATCCCAAAAAAATGTATGAAGAGAGAGCTTTCGAACAAAGCCACTCATTTATGTTATCTTCAAATAAGTCATATATACAATAGCGCAAATGATATAATTAAAATTAAACTTTTTAATTATAGCTTTCGTCACACTAATGGTAAAACAAGTTAATACATACAACTATTACAAATGATAGTTTCATTACCCTTAAATTTAGACTGAAAAAATAGAAAAAAAGCGACAAAGTTACTGTAACATTCTAAAGCAACAATGAAAGATCCACAAAGCTGTTTTAGAGTTCAATTTCTGCCTTCATAATGCAATTACTTTCCTTCGAATATATACTAGATAAATATTACTTACTAAAGTGCTTCGTAAGAAAGTTACCTTTGGTATTTAGATTTTGTTTTTCTACGCAATATGTAATTTTCTAATTAGAATGTTGTTTAGATATTTGATTTTCACAATTATCAGGACACAACAAAAACATTATCGTTACGGAGATATCCACACCTATCAAAGTGAACCTGGCAAGGCGCGAAGCGCCGGTGCTAGGAATCTAGTTTCAAAGCGAATCTAATGATTAATTAAATTGTATTCAGCACATCATAGGTAATCTTAGCCTCGTCGGATGCGGTTATGGTGATTCATGGGAGATCATTATAACCCACAACAGACAGTTAATAGCATAAACACGCCAGATATAGAAAGTCAAAAAACAAAACTGAGGTCGATAACAATTCGTGAACATTCCTGAAATTTCAAAGTTGATTTGCTGACCAAGCCCACTAAAACTGTCGGGATCATAAAAAAAAATGATAACAAAACAAGTCCGGATTAAACGAAATTCCTAAATAAAATAAAAAAATAAAAGATACCATGAAAAGCATGTTACGGTACGTATGCAGAAGCTATTGGGCACAAGGAAGACTCGCTTAAATTAATTAAATTATTCGGCCCAAAAAATTAATTAAATTAAATTAATAGCCTGCCACTCCGTCCAGCCCCACTATCATCTCCACAAATTACCATCAAGCACAAAATTCCTAACGCACTTCGAGATTTTTCATCACCATCCGGATGATCAATCAATTAATCAGTTAATTAATGAACTAATTGACTAATTAATTAATCATGTGTGCACATGCACGATCTCATGTGCAACAGAGATAATGGATTACACACCATCCCTCTTACAAAGCTGCACAATGTCTCCTAAGAAACCGATTCTCAGTCGAGGAATCCTCAAACAATTGCAGTAACTTTATTACAAAAAGAGGAAAGATCGAGCAAAATAAAAAAATTGTGGAAAAAAGTTAGATGACGCATATCTGACAAGGGAAAACGAGGCACACCCACCTTAAACACGAGTGATTAAGCTGATTTGGTTAAGCGGCTCGAGTGGAAGTTGCACTAACTTTATTTATATTCTTGGATAACAAAGTGAAAGTCAAATGGAAAGATGACCAAGAAAGGCTTCCTTTTTCTCTGTTAGATCTCTGGGGGGAAATTTGTTGTCTTATTTTTGGGATTATTTATGTTAAGCACCTAGATTGTCGGGCTTTATCTAATTGGTTTTTTCCTTGAATTTTTGCTGTATGGTTAATCGAGTTTGTGGACTGGATTCTCTCGACAAAATGTCAGAGGGGTAAAGTGAGAAAGGCTCATTATAGAGGACAAGTGGTCAAATTGTTCGTACAATGTTTAGTCATTTCTTTAGCAATAATTTGACGAACACATTCCACTCCTACGTTTCGACTGAGGAAGGTGTCAACAGCTAATTTAGGGAGACTTATAAAAAAAAGTCATAAACTTTTTATAGTTATGTCAATTCAGTCCTAAATTATTTTTCTTTATCAATTGAGTCCTAAACTTTTTATATTTGTGCCAATTTAGTCAATTCGATCAATTTTGACTAGAAATTGCTAACACGAACGCTAGTTGTCCTATGTGGTGTGACCGGTACTAACGCGGACAAATTTTTAACAATATTTTAATAATTCTTTCAAGTTTTTTTTTATTATTTTTTATTTTCTTTCTCTTTCTTATTTTTTCTTCCTTCTTCCTCTTCTTCCTCTTTTGCCGGCTAGAGGAAGAAGGAAGAAAAAAAAAACAAAAAAGAAAGAAAAGAAAAAAAGAAGAAAATTTGCAAAAATATTATTAAAATTTATCTATGTCAGCACTAATTGCGCAACGTAGGACGGCCAATATCCATGTTAGTGATTTTTACCAAAATTGGCAGGGTGGACTAAACTGACACAAATGCAAAAAGTCTAGGATTCAATTGCAACAAAAAAGTTTAGGACTGAATTGGCATAATTGTAATAGGTTTATGACCATTTTGATAATTTTCTCATTGATTTAAGGGGGGCAAAAATTAGTATTTCAAAGTATTGATTGCGTGGCAAATGCGGTGTGACTTGAGTCAATTATAATTTTCATTTGATGCACATTCTAAATAATTTTACTGTTGAATTCTCCAAATTAACTTCAAACTCGGCACCTCCCCTTATGATATATGGATATTTCATAGGATCGCACCCAATCGCTTTACAAGACTGTTAGATAAATGTGTGGTTGATACTTAAGTATTCCTACATCAACAGTTGAGATACAGGGGGGAATCGTATTTTAAGTATGGGAAAATGACACAAATGGTCATTGAATTTTGATTTATTATTGCAATACAATCATTGAACTTTTAATTTGTTCAATATGGTCTATGACTTTCTAATACATGTTCAACCTAGTCCTTGAACTATATGATCATATAGTCCAATGACTAAATTGAACATGTATCAAAAGTCTAGAGACCACATTGAACAAATTAAAAGTTCAAGGGTCATATTACATATTGAGCTGAAGTTCAGAGACCACACTGAACTAAATAAAAGTTCAGAGACCACATTACACATCGATTCAAAATTCAAGGATTATTTGTGTCATTATCCCTTTAAGTATTGAATGCATGGCAAATATAGTGTCACCTCAGCCAATTGTAATATTTGTCTGATGCACATTTATATCAATTTTACAGTCGAGTTCCTCAAAATAGCTCCATTTTATGAACTCACTTCTTCGTGTCTTACTGCAGAATGGTACGATTGTCCAAAATTTGGCTCTTGCCTCTAAGAAGAGGGCCAGATCTGCCCCCAACTTTGGGGTATCTTCAGATTCCATCCTTTTTCTCTCATCTTTTCATGTAGTTCCAAATTGTAGAGTCGAGACTTTTGTTTTGCCTCCCTTTTTTAACTCGCCCGTTTTCTCTTTTTCATCAACGAACAGCCCTGTCTGTCCTTGGTCAATGGATGTCGTGGCTCAAGAAAGCAATCTGATTCGTGGGACAATATTCTATCAATTGAAGAAAAAGAAAAGTAGGAATAAGTGAGAACAAATCGAAGAAGATTTTCGAATAATATAGTTCTCTTGGGAGCAAGTACAATCTCGGTGCTCTATGTTTTGTTGTTTGTGCATTTCAGTCCTCCAATTTGTTTCGTGGAATCTACTATTCTAGTGTTTTTTCGGTTACAAAGGGAGGCAGAAACCATAGCAGGATATTGTAGAGCTAATTAGCAAGGAATCTAGGCAAATACGACCCGTTTAGAAATAGATGGTTGAGGGTGTGAGGAGGGACCCTCATTGAAAGTGTTTGTCGTTAGGAGAATCCTCGTGACATGTATGCTTCAAGAGAACATGTCCCTCACATACTCACACATGCATCTATACTAGCTGCCTGAACACATGGTAGTTTTCTTTATGTAAGAGTTCGTTGATCCCAAATTAATGTGATTCTTTGCAAACTCTTTGAATCTATATTTGAAAAACTTGTGTATTGACGTAGTAGAAATGGAAAGCGAAACATCCAGACATATTGTCTAAATTCCCAAAAATTTTGAAAATAGGTTAAGAATCTACACTGCGTCATCTTGAATCTATGTAATAGTCATTTTTTTGACGAGAAATCAATGGTTGCAGCTGATGTAGTAGGCCGAGTGTATCGGATTCGTTGGACGGATCACGTCAAATGAGCCTACGGGGCTCCGGCCGCAGCTGATAATTTTCTCCATCCAATGCCTTTTTTCCAATTTTTGTGTCTGAATGACGTTGTAACACTGCACACCTTTTGTTCCCCCATCGTTGTATATCACAATGTTTCCCCCAAATTTCTTATTCCAAGAGACATATGGTTCTTGTTGTATTTCGAGGGTTCTTATTTCTGGTAATGAGAAGACCGGCAAAATCGTGCTGAAGACTCCTCAAAAGGCAAGTGTTCTACTTAGGAAAAGACCCTTGTCTCGTGCTGTAGCTATTAAGTATTAGGATATATGGATGAGTTGCGTTAGAAAAATTTCATATCGAAAAATTGACGTAGTGGAGACCAGTTAATATATCTAATTGACTCATAACATATTGATGAAGCTTTTGAGCGAAAGTAAATTCAACTGAACATGTCGACGGACTAGGATTTACCCTCCCTTTTGGCAATCTCATTTCCTGAAGATATCAAGTTTCTACTGTACGCTCCCAATAAAGAATATCTCAAAGAAGGAATTCGGTGACCAATACACTTTTCGGACTGTGGGCATTGTGACAATTTCCCGATTAAAGGTGTCGGGCTTCTACTGCTCGTTCCCTACAGTAAAGACTCAACTGAAGATTCTTTTAAACATGATTAAATTAATTAAGTAGGACTGATTCAGATAATCACATGACGCTGACACCACAACCATCGGTTCTCAGAGATCCCACTAAACCCCACCAGCTGAAGTCCCTCGTCCCGTCGTCTTTCACTGCTGGATCAAGGCCCAACAGAGCAAGATCAGATTCTCATACCCTGGTCGGCGAAACGGACAACAAAAGGAAAACAAGATGCGACTGTATATTCTCTCGATACACAGTGAGCGACCGTATATTCTGGTGAAGAATCTGTACACGTGTTCTGGTTCTGGTGCACCGAAAGAGCAACCCCCCCTCCCTCTTTTCTTAATCCTTTTGCCATTTCGTTAAACTGCCATCTGTAACTTTCCAAAAGGCCACAAAGATGATGCAATGAGTGAATTGTAGAAACTCGAATTGCCCCCATCTCCATCGACCCATACAGCAAACTCGTTCTTCTTTGTCGTTCTAGACCATACACCCTGAATACCCGTAAGGACATGTGCAACTGTATAGATAAAATAGACTTTTACCCTAGTTGGCAATTTTCATTGCTTTTGGTTTTGTTTTTTTTGGTGAATAGTTGCACATTTGGACGTACGTGATATAATGGCTTACAACTATACAAGAACCTAATCTATGTTAGAACAGTTGCTCTGCGGTAGAGTTGCATCACTAGTTATCTTTCCTACACTTCCATTTATGTACTTCACATACATGATGAATCTCAAAGGCCTATTACCCTAATTCAACGTCCGCCTTGTATTTCGTCTCCATGACATCAAATGAGTGAGTTGCTGAATATGAACCGATACCAAAGATAAAATGATCGTGACTCGAGTTAACTGATTATCGAGATATATGTCTTTTGGTTTGCGATTAGGTCGCGATCCTGAACCAAGACGACAATAGAGAAGGCACCTCTCGATCCCGTGGTTCCCAAGTACAGAGGGTATCGAGTTTAGTCTCGAGCATGTGTATTAGCCATGAAGAAGCTCAAAGCATAAATCTATTTTGTGAGGCTTGAGAGAGCGCTAAACTTGTCGTTTAATCTCATGTGACTAACTAAACTGGGGCTTGTGAGATTAATCTCGCGAACTTTATACTAAGACAGAGTATTCGTCTCTCCCCATAGACGTAGGCTCCATAGACACCTCCCTCGTTTAGAAAACGAAATTAGCTTACAAAGAGTGACATCATATAGTTTGATTATCCGATGCAGTGAAATTAATGTCCAAATTTACTCCATCAATTTCTTATAAAAACTACGACAGATGGAAAATATTCAAGAAAATATTGTTTATCCAAACTCAAATGCTGGGGCCTGTTTACTATGTGTTGAAACACCTAGTATTATTATTGTCATTACTACTATGATTTTATTATCATTGTTGTTATCATTATTACTACTACTACCACCACAGAAACGACACTGAATGTGGGCCGGCGTGAATATCCAAACCAAGTGATTATCTCATTTTGACAAAGTGGTTGGTGCTTTAACCTATAGTACATCTCCCTTTTGATAGGAATATTCTCTGTATCGATCCCCCTTCAATATTTCTAAAGCTCGACCACTTTTTGGGCTACCCACTCGATGGAAAAGAAGCTAAAGAAAAAGTAATTGGCTCGAACTGCCAAATCTTCATCTTCAATAATTGTTGTTGAATAAGCTAAAATCGATTAATGTAGTGGAGATCTCAATCGCTAGATCCACCTTGGCATAAATAAAGGTCAATACTTAGGCTCCGTTTGTTTTGCAAAATACGTGAACATTTTTGAAATATATTTTCCAGGTAGTCATTTTCTAGGAAAATGACAATATCTTATGGCGTTTGACTGAAACCTGAAAATGAACTAAAAAATACATTTCCACTGTTTGGTATAGAAAAGCCAATCAAAAATTTGAATTTTTTAATTTCTTTTATTTTTTCATTTTCTTTTTCCTTCTTTCTCGATCGATCGCCGGCGACTGACCACAGGTAAGGGACGAGCTTGCCTTAGGCCGACAAAGCTTGACCTTGTCAGATTCTGGCAAGCTTGAGCACTGGCCTCAGTCGAGGCTCCACCTAGCCAAATCTGAAGAGGTCAAGCTTGGTCGAGGCCAACGAGCTCGAGTCTCACCAAATCCAATGAGCTAGGCTAGGCTTGAGCTCACCGGAATCTGGCAAGGTCAGGGAGCTCGAGCCTCACTGACCCAGGGCGAGTTTGTCCCTGACCTATGTCCGATCACCAGCCGTCGCTATGGTTAGCCGAGGAAGAAGGAAAAAGATAAGGAATGAAAAGAAAAGAATAAAAATAATTAAATATTAGATTTATTAAAAATATTTTTATTACAACGAACGTTTCATTAACTAAGGACTTGAGCATGGACCTGAGCACAGCCTTTGTGGAGCTAGGCCGAGTGTCAAGGACCAGAGCTCGAGCATCAGAGACCCAAGCATGGCCTTTATGCACCCGGGCTCGGATGCCGGGCCATTGAGCACAAGCACCAGGGTTTTGGGCCATAACTCAATGGACTTGAGTGTGGGCACCAAGGGCCTGGGCCTTGATGGACTCGAGCCCAAGCGTTGGAGACCTGGTATTGAACTCTAGGGATCCGAGAACTAATGTTGGGGTTTCCATGCCCAAGTGTAGAATTCAGGGTCCAAGCACTCAGACCTATTCATTTATTTGGGAAATGTTTTCAAATTTTTCAAAATGAAATCATTTTCCTAAATCTAAGTATAAGTTTTCCGTTGACTCATTTTTCTAAGCGAACTAAATGTCAAAGGGGGTTAATTCGAAAAGTCATTTCATTGAATTTCATGAGATATTAAATTACCCAAGGGGTCACTTTTATAAAGGAGAAGGTTCGATTCTTGTCCCTGAATTTGCACTTTCTTGAAATTAAATTCTTGTAAATGTAATTTTTCTGATTTAGTTAAAGCAAACTTTTGCTAAAGTCCATCTAACTTAATCCAGTTACTTGGTGTTGGGATCGGGTAGCAGAGACCTAATGCATTCATCTGGGGAACCTAAATCTGAGTACATCAACATATCAAGTTGAATCCACATTTACTCAAAATTCTGATCTAATGAATTATGAGCCAATTACAATATATTAATTATTCCACACAACACCAATTCTCTGATGTTGAACTTTTTCTTATACAAATTATATGTGCATCTCAACACTGTCGAGCGCTCCCAACACTTGGAACTGAGTTGTTCCTTGATGCCAAGAAAAGTCTGGTGTGGAAAGCTCGCGCGTGGTATCTACGTCCAGAAATCTCATTGTTCAAGGTTTCATTGTGGTCTTCATCTGTGGCTTTCAGTCTTGCACATAAGCTTATAATTGATGATCCCATAAGGTTTTTCCCACATCATCATCTTGCCGGCCCCGATGGACTAAGGATTCCGGTTAATCAGACTCGATGAGAAAAGTTATGCGAATTGAAGAACTAAGCCGGACAAATTAGAAGTTCAAGACCTTGATCGGAAAAAAATGCAGAGAGTTTGCGGAAAGTCTTTCTATTTTGCGATTCTCTCTTCAATACCAAAGCACTTGAATCACATGAAATCTAAAAATTATGAGATAAATCCAAATTGATCCCCATGTGGCATATGATTTAGCAGATAAGAGTCAATTTAAAGCGGAGTTAAGCCATGTTATGTGGCAGGTGAGAAAGCACAAGAGTTAGCTTAACGTCATGTATCAATCACATTATCATGGTACCTAACCCTAATAGAACCTTGACCAGGCACACGATATATTCCTTTTTCGCATTAGTAGCAACTAATCACATGCTTTTGGTAAGTAAAATATCTTGGCAAGTGTGATAATTAGCAAAGAGATTGAAAATTTTGTTATAAGATGTCCCAGATTGAGAGCGACTAATCGCATTGTTTAGAAAAAGACGAATAACTATCGGGAGAGCCAAGAAAGGTATAATATATTGTATATACACAATTTGGGAAAATTACCAAAAAAGTCCTAAACCTTTTGCAATTTTTCCAATTCAGTCCAAACTCCCTTTTTTTGGCCAATTCAATCTTAAACCTTTTGCAAATCAGCCAATTCAGTCCTTTTGGCCGGCCGGCGCTGACGTGGTAATATTTTAATATTTTTTTTATTTTTTTTTCTTTTCTTTCTCCCTCCTGGCCTGTCCGGCCAAGGGGGAGGTTTGCCGGCGAGGGCCCAGCTCCGGCGAGCTGGGCCCTCGCCACCGCTGGGCAAGCTCGTCCAACTCCGGTGAGGCGGAGCCGGAGTTGGGCGAGCTGGCCATGGCTGGGCGAGCTCCGCCTCGCCAGATCTGGGCGAGGGCAGAGCTCGCCCAGCCATGGCCAGCTCCGCCACGCCGGAGCTGGGCTAGCCCAGATCTGGCGAGGCGGAGCTCACCCAGCCATGGTGAGCTCGCCCAGCTCTGGCACCGCCTGGCCGGCGAACCTCCCCCCTGGCCGGACAGGCCCGGAGGAGAAGAAAAAGAAAAAAATTTTGAAAAAAAAAAAAATTAAAATATTGCCACGTAGACGCCGGCCAGTGCCGTGGAGATCGGCCGGCGGCCACATCAGGGTCGGCCGGCCAAAAGGACTGAATTGGTTAATTTGCAAAAGGTTTAGAATTGAATTGGCAAAAAAAAAAGGTTTAGAACTGAATTGAAAAAATTGCAAAAGGTTTAGGACTTTTTTAGCAATTTTCCCTACACAATTTCATCCCGAGAATTCAAAAGCATGCTCATGTATAGTAGCTACGCCTAATTATTCAAAACTATCGAGATTGCTCAAATAATAAGCGTGCCCATCCATTTAATTCGGACCTGAACTAGAAGTAAGGGCTTTGGTCCACTTCGGGAGTGAGGACTTGTGTGCTACTGCTATGACCAATTTGAAGTAGTCGAGTGTTCGAAAAGCGCAAAACATTGTTAGCCAAAAAAAAAAGGGCGAAAAAGCTCGTTTCGATTGGCCCTATTTGATATCGACAGTTGCATACGCAATTCTCGACCCTCAGTATTTTCGCACATACACATTTTATCGAGGACCTTAGGACCAATGTAGAAGTCTAGGCGTGTATGTTCCGGTAATTACTCGGTGTGTGCGAAAAAAAGGCTATCGAACCATATCGGAGCTAAACGAGGTATTTGAAAAGCTAGGAAAATAGTTTAGAAAAAAGAAACGGGGGGATTCGCTAGGTAGAAGTTTAATGTCAACCGTTGTATGTCTGGTTTATTTGGCAAGCCATACCTGAAATGTAGATGCTGCCAAAATAATTCGTGCGAAGGACAACTACACATTCGTCTAAATTAGTGAAGATACGAGAGATTTCGGCTGTCATTGAAATGAACCCACTAAATTTGGCTAATTAGGAGTTACATTTCTCGATTCAAGATCTAGTTTTTATATAAGTTAAGTGACACCAACAACAGAAAGAAACCCTAATTCCGAAATACTGATCCCCAACCACACCCTCGAGCCTAGACCACCTTTGGCAGCTATGGCCACCAAAGCTATAGCCATAACTCCGGCAACCGCTTCCGATGACATCGCTGGCAACATCTCTCTCTCTCTCTCTCTCTCTCTCTCTCTCTCTCTCTCTCTCATTTTCCTCATCAACGGATACTGTTCAGGATCTTTGTCGATGATTGTTGTTAGCCCTTGTTTGAGGTCGGGCATTGCCATGGACCAATTGAGATGAGAGAGAGAGAGAGAGAGAGAGAGAGAGAGAGAGAGAGAGAGAGAGAGAGAGAGAGAGAGAGTACTAGGTAGGTAAGTGTGGTTATGGAAGATTTCATTTTGGTATCTCTTGCATGACTATTTTTAAGGTTGATGCGTCAACGTGATTATTACATGAGTTACGGTGGTGGTCCGCTGGGTGAGGGCATTGACACCCTTGACAGTCAGCAAGGCAACCTCGCCCGTGGTCGGCAAAGGATTTGCGGCCCCCGCCCAGTGGTCGGTAAGCTTTGCCATAGTGAAAAAATGAAAAGAAACGAAGTGGATATATGTGACACACTTATGATTTTTAATGTATATTAGTAAGTGTTGCGGCGAAACTTATAAACGTATAATTATCCACAAGTTCATCCTCATAAAAATTAAGTGATTTTTACATTTAGTTATTTTTTAGGGACTCGACCGTCTTATTACGAAAGGTTAAATGTGCACTAATATGGGGAAAATGACCCCAAAAAAAGTCATAAACCTATTGCAATTGTGCTAATTCAACCTTTTATTATTGTTAATTGAGTCCTAAACTTTTTATATTTGTGTTGATTCAGTCTATCTAGTCAATTTTGACCATAAATTGCTAACATTGAGGCTAGTTATTTTACGTGGTGAAGTCAACGCTGGCATGAACAATTTTAATAATGTTTTATTTCTTTTTTCTTTTCTTTCTCTCTCTTTTTTTTTCTCCCCTTCTTCCTCGAACCAATCGTCGAGGTCCAGTGATTACCCAGAGGCGAGGGCGACCTCGCTAGCCATTGGCGAGGACGAAGCAAGGTCAAACCTTGCCCACCCTTGCTAGGCTTGGCCTCGCCTTGTCTCTGGGCGAAGCTCGCCCTCACTAGCCATAGATGGTTGGTTGAGGCAGGGCACTTCCATGGCCGTGGTGTCGGGGTTTGGCTTAGCCGTTTAGGTCAATTTTTGGCTGCGAGTGAGAGGAGCTACAGGATCGTGAATGAGAGGAGCTAGAAAACTGTGAATAAGGAGGGAGAGAGCAGCCACATTCGTGAGCTCAAAACACAATTGACCATGGCTTGGAGCTCAGAGATTTGATAGCCACGGTCGCTAGTGAGAAGCTAAAGTGCCCATGGCCAACAACTCGGAGCTCTAGCAGCCACAGTCACCCTAGAGCTCAAGAGATTAGATTTGGGGTGGGCGAGGCTCGCTCTCACTAGCAGCCGGCAAGATGGACCTCGCCAACCCTCATCTCTGGCCAGTCGCCGGCAACTGGCTAAAGGAAGAAGGGAAGAAAAAAGAAAGAAAGATAACTAACATAAAAGAAAAATAAAACATTCAAAAAACATTAAATATTATTTTAAAATGTCCACGTTAACGCCAGTCGCGCCATGAAGGACGGCTAGTGTCCATGTTAGAGATTTTCGGCTAAAATTGATCGAATAGACTGAATTAACACAAATGCAAAGGTTTAGAACTGAATTAACACAATTATAATATGTTTATGATTTTTTTTGGTAACTCTCCCCACTAATGTGACATTCTCTCGTTAGCATTTTTTCCTAAGATGACATTGTTTATACTCCACTTGCCGTGCACATGTCCCCCACATGCGTCATAATAGTCATAAGAATTTCGAACAGCTCTAATGCTTATCAATTCGTGCTTTTAATCTTGTTTCATTGGAAAAGAAGCACAAAAGGGAGAAATCTCATTCGGTGTGATAATGTTTCCTTTCCAACGGTCACTTCACGTAGGACTCTTAGCACACTATTGATAATACTATTATATTTTCTTCATTCTGATCGAAAAAGTAGTAGATTATCATTGCATGTTTTTCTTTAAAAAAATGAATAGACTTTTATATACATGGTGGCTTGATATGCATGTATAACCTCGCTTTTTAGCTTTAGAAATATGATTAATACCACGGAAAAACCTAAATTGGTACACCGTGACGATTTTATCCAGAATTATTTTTTTAATCACAAAAAACCCCAAACTAGTACATCTGTAATAAATTTACCTCGAACTATTTTTCTAATTATCAAAAACCCCACACCGGTACATTTGTGATAATTCTATCCCAAACTATTTTTTTTACCACTAAAAACCCCAAACTGATACAACTGTGACAATTTTACCTCGAACTAATTTTTTCACAACTAAAAACCTCAAACTGATTTGTAACAAGTTTATCCTCCGTTAGTGTCCGTTAAATTGGATTAATATAACGAAAAATCACATATTGATAAACTTGTGATAAACAGAGGGGTAAAACCCCAAACCGGTATACCTGTCAATTACCATTTGTCATTAAGCTTAACAACTTGACAGTAAAATCAAACAGAAACTAACGGAGGGTAAATTTATCACAAATATATCAGTTTGAGGTTCTTGGTAATAAAAAAATTAGTTCGGAGTAAAATTGTTATAAGTGTACCAGTGTAGGATTTTTGGTGGTCAAAAAAATAGTTCGAGGTAAAATTATCACATGTGTATCAATATGTGGTTTTTTGTGATCGAAAAAAATAATTTGAGGTAAATTTATCACATGTGTATTAGTTTGGGGTCTTTCATGGTATTAACCCTTAGAAATATTTATGAAGCTGTGGTCAGTAGTTAATTCTTACGATGATAAAAATTTACCAAAATTATGAATCAAGGAAAAGGATTCATTGGCCCAACAGGTTGATATTCTTTCTGTTGGGAGCAACCTAACATGCTTGGGAGTCCATTTGAATTTTCCCAATGATTGCTCATAAAAAAATACCTAATAGGAAGGAGTATTATTATGGTAGGATGTTGAAAAAGAAGAAATATTAAATAAAGAGTCTTATTTAGGAAGAATACCAGGATGTAATCAATTCTGGTGATTGCTCAATCAATTAAGGAAAGATTCTTAACTTGGATGGAGATCTACTACTATAAATAAAAGGGCATGGGTGGAGGTTTCTGTGTGCACTGTAAAATACTCTAGAGAAATCACAAAAGTCTTCAACAATGTGTGTAAACACAAAAGGTCTCAAGAGTTCATCAAGTGAGGATGTGTTTTGTGACAGTTGGGAGGATTTATTGTAAGAGAACATCATTAGAGTGTTAATCGTAATCCTTTGATTATAGTGGAACAATTCCTGAATAAGAATCCCGTGGTTTTTCCCATATTGGGTTTTCCACGTAAAAATTTCTGGTGTATCATTCTTAATTTAGTATGCTATTTATGTTTTTCTGCAAAGAGAATATATAGTGGCATCTTGCGGAATTCTAACAGTTAGAATTCCGTTGTGATCGATTACGATCCGGCTTAATTTACAAAACTTTTTTCTACAGGCAAAAGGCCTAAACTGAGAGGATGTGCATGAGCACCAGTTGGTTTAGTTATCAACATAAGCTATCTAGATGATTTTCATAAATGACTCGTGGGACTCTATATTAGAGGTGATCAGTGTCAGGGTGGGTTAGTTTACACACTAAAATCAGGAACCAGACTGGGTAGGATCGGTTCCCCACTCTTGGAACTTGGAATCGATCCACCCGGTGCTAGAACAAAATCGGATCGGACCGACTGATCCAATCCGGTTGTAGGGTTGGTCCCGAAACCAGAGATACTTTTTTGATTTCTTCTATTCCCTACAAGTGGGTTAAAAGAAAAAAATTAATTTATTAATTAGGGTTTACTTTAGAATAAAATATATAAATAATTAAGAAATCTTGACCAATCTGTCAGTCTAGTCCGGATGGTCCAATTCGTTACGTGGAATCGGGAATGGGATGAATTGATCCCCGTTCCAAAAATTTGGAACTGGGATCCGAGCCGGTCCCCCAAAAACCACCCATAACTAGCTGCTTTGGTTTGATTTTCAGGTTGAACCAGGACTGATGCACACCCCTACTTTAGATGGATTCAACACTCGTGATCCTATTCTATTAGATTTTATATATCAAAAGAGGAATACCATATACTTTAGTGGTGTTTTCCACTGTTTACTCCCATTACCATAAAAGCAAAAAGTTCCACTAATTCATGATGAAATAAAATAAAAACAAAGAATGAGAAAATCAAAAGAACGTTCCATTACCAACAAGTAACCCTTCTCTCTCTCTCACACACACATCTTTTTTCTCTACACGACTCTTTGATTTGTGTGTATATAAGCCTCCCGATCACATCCCTCTCACACCTTTAAGCTGGTCCTCTTCTTCTTTTTCTCCTCAGGACTTGTCTCTCTCTACTGAGCTTCTTGAAATGGTGAAGTTCTCAAAGGAGCTCGAGGCTCAGCTCATCCCAGAATGGAAGGACGCCTTCGTCAACTACTGGCAACTCAAGAAGCACGTCAAGAAGATCAAGCTCTCGAGAAAACCAAAGCAACCTCAGCAAGTCGACCGTGACTTCGGCCTGTCCATTTTCGACCCCATTCGTTCCATGGTCAAGAAAGTTGCCGGCAAGTTCCAGAAGTCGGCTAGCAGCACGGATATTATGCAGGTACGTAGACGAGCATGCATGTTTTGGACACGGAAATTCTTCTCATCCATGATATTCTCTTCCAAACCGAAACTGCTAAGGTTCAAGCAAAAGGGTTGCATGAAAACATAAAGCGCGACAAGTTTCGAGTAATGCTAGGTATACTAAAACGAGCGGCAAGCACGTCGGTCTTGATATACATCCCCAGAGTTATTGGCGAATCTTGTATGTAGCATTTCGAACAAGAGTTTTATGGGTGATCTTGAGTTGTCGGTCTGTCTTCCATTCTTTTCGGTGTCTGGTTGTGTTGCGTGCTCGCGGTCATACGGGAGAGAGAAAAGGGAAGCTTATTCGGTCATTTTCGGGCAAAAGTTCAGGGTTGTGTCCAAAAATCCTAAATCGACACCGCTGTTTGCCTTCTTTTCGGGTACTTTGGTCTTTCAGGGTCTCCTTTTTACGTAACTTTGATCCCACAGACCTCTCTCTCTCTCTCTCTCTCTTATGGGGATGAAGAAGAAACCCAAAGAATTACTTGCACCTGGTGAGTTGCGAACCACGTAAAATTCCATTTGCCTTTTGTCCTTGTGAGTCCAAATTCAATTCCACTAAGATGGTGCTGATCGCTGGAAAAATTAGCTGGGGACCTCCCCATTAGCGAAAGTGACTGAGAAGGAAGCACTACGGAAAAGGTGGCCCTTAAGTATGTTTAATTTAAACTGTATACTGTACACCCACACCCACACACCCATTTGTATAAGCTATAGTTGTTTTTTCAGTAAGTTGACGACAGCCAGTGTCCTATTCAACGTGATGTTAGAATTAATTAAGGACTAATTATTGCTAAAACCGTTATGGGTTCCTCTTTTCGCTGCCCAATAAAGTTAATTTGGTTTTTGCATCCGCATATTTTATCTAGTTTAATAAAAGAAAATTCTTGATTGAGGATACCGGGTTGGCGACTGCGCCGGCAAATAAAAAGGTTAAAGCTATCTAAGCAAATTTCCTTTTATAGTTTTATCGATTCCAAATTCTTATTCTTCTCAATTAAACTCCAAAAATATCGTCACATTATTTGTGGAAAATCCCTTTTTCTTCGCTTAAAATGATGTTAGAATTAAACAAAAAAATGTTCTTTTTTTGGTACCTTTTTATATACCTTCCACGAGTTTTGTGAAACCTTTTTTGCACTTCCTTCAAAATCGTGAATGTCCCTCGTAAGTGCATAGGAAACGTTTCTAAGATCTACATGTTCACGATTCAATTGTGAGGGAGTAACAGAAAGAGTGCGAGGCTTGCCCCGACGAAAGAATTACAAATAAAGACACCCTTTAATTAATTAATTAATTTATTTATTTACACATGAAAAAAGTGAGTAGGATGAAGAGCTTCAACCTAAATTTTCTACAGAAGAAAAGCACGAGGGACATGGAGGACAGAGAGGAGGAGGAAGAAGAAGAAGAAGAAGAAGTAGAGCACGAAGTCTGCGAGAACGAGCTTGTTCAGTTGTTTTCTGAAGAAGATGAGGTAACTTCTGAAAGGGATAACATCACTTACTTGGTAGATTAATCTGTCAATTGTTAAACAACAACTATGAAACAAATAATTATTATAATAGTTACATGCTGTCTAATGAGTAATATCTCGTTAAATTAGGTTAACGTATTTTTCGAGCAACTGAACGAGGAGCTGAACAAGGTGAACTGGTTCTACAAGTCGAGAGAGGATGAGTTTCTTGAGAGAGGAGATGCGCTCAACAAGCAGCTCCAGATCCTGCTGGACCTCAAGCAGATCCTCGCCGACCGGCGCCAGAAGAATTCTCAGTCGTTCAGGGGGGTGAGCGGCGGGGCCTCTCCACGCTCCTCGTGGCCATCCTCGGCTCGAACATCCGGTTTTTCAGGTGACTCTTCTGATGCTTGATCGGTACTTTCTCGTAGAAATTCATGATATTGGCTGGCCAACTAAGCAAGAATGATTATAGTCGGACATAGTGTTGAACGCAGATGAAACTGCAAAGGGATGGTCAAAATAGAACTAAAACGGTTTTGTGTTGCTGACATGTGACGTGCATTTTAGTTATCTTTGGACATCCCAATTAAGCTACAAATCATAAATTACTTGCTTATCGCTTTCCTCTTCATGACTCGCAATTCATGAGGACAAGAAAGCCAAAAGTCTCACGTATTAGTCATGGTGATCATATGACATTGTTGTCGGGATAAATCTGGACTGATAATTTTTCATGAGAAATACTAAATATAAGTTTGCGGTGACAAAAGTATAAAATATTCCCTTTTCACGATATATGATTTTCAAAACCCTATTAATTATCATCACAAATCGCGAATTTCTTTTCCAAGAACATTTTTAATTATTAAATTTTAATGGGATACACTAAAGGTCCATCACGTTGATAAGGATACCCTAAATTCAACGATTTAGATGATTTTGAGATCCTATACGTGCAATGTTTATATATCTGAACAAGGTTTGACACCTTTGACCTTTTTTTCTGCGCCAAAGTTTGACAGCTATGATTGAAGAGATGGGTCCGAACGATTCATTAGAAAAGGAAGTGTCAACAAATGTGCATCGTCGAATTTCGGCAATAATTCTCATACGCATCTGAAGCATATAGGCCCACTTTATCCCAATTATGAAATATTATGAGTCCACGTGAGATCCACGTGATTTAATAAGCAAGACGAAGCGAACTTGCATGTACCGAGTGCACGCAAAGGCTCTCTCAGAATTCCAAGTGCTGTGCTGACTTCAGCCTTTAATCTTTACGCCCAGTTGCGTGACCAAATCATACACTAAAAACCCAACAGATGATGGGATTTTTCATCTAACTCTTTGTTCGGAAAGTGACCCAGCAATGTGGAAAACATATCATCAATCAACTTAATACTTTAGCTTTGTGACCAAAAAGATAATGACCTTGAAACTTCAACATTAAATCATAGTGTTAAGGTGATAAATCGACTCAATTTATTGAGTTAATCAAAGGTTTCATCGGCTCAATTAGTGTTAGGGTGCCCGCGATCTAAACGGATGCTATGTACATGTGTAAGCAAAATATTTACTTGTTAGTAAATTGAAATCTTTTGTATGTCATCTTGCCATAGAGGCCCCGACGGAGTTGCTCGAGATCCCCATGGAGACCTCGGAGACGGACGACGTGATCGCCGCGCTTGCGAGGAACGGGGTGAGTTTCGTGGGGGCTACGGCGAGGTCGAAGATGAAGAGCAACGGGAAGCCGAAGATGACAATGAGGATCGACATCCCGGCCACGACGCCAACCCGGATGATAACCGCCGTGACGTCGATGCTGTGGGAGGACCTAGTGAACAACCCAAGGAAAGATGGGCCAGCAGATTTCATCAACAGGAAGAAGATACAGTATGCTGAGAAGATGATTAGGGGAGCTTTTGTGGAGCTGTACAAAGGCCTTGGTCTGCTGAAAACTTACAGGTAACACTATAGCTGTACTAAGATCATTTTACGGAATACCACGACAGAATCCGATAAATAAAATTTGAACAGGATATAATTTATTTAAATGTCAACTTGTTTATCTGTCATATTATTTAGTTGATTAATTAATAACTCTGCAATTAGTATTGGTATCCTTGGCATTCCTCTAAAAAAATGTAACTTATAGTGCCAAGAATTAATTTGTTTTTAATTACTATTAACAAGGCTATCACAAGATAGCTTGCCCAATTGGAGAATGTTGCATTTATATATATGTATGTATGTACGTATGTATGTGTAGGACTCCATTTAATTGTTTTGAATATGTTATGGGCACAGGGCCTGATATAAATTTGCTATTTTTGGCAGCTCCTTGAATATGATGGCTTTTACGAAGATACTCAAGAAATTCGACAAGGTAAGGCCCGAGCTAAAAACTTTCTGGGACTGAAATATTTTCTTAATTTTAATCGTGTTTACTGCTTTGCAAGATGAGTGCATAAGAATTGTCTAAATATTTTTATTGATGATAATAAACATTTTTTGTTAGCTCTTTTTTAAAATAATTTATATGATAAAATTCAGAAAAAAAAATTTCGAATTAAAATAATTAAAAAAGAGATTAAACTAAAGCTTAGGTTTTTTCTTTTTGGATGAGCAGGTGGCAAAGAGACAGGCATCGACAAGTTATCTAAAAGAAGTGAAGAAATCTCATTTCATAAGTTCAGACAAGGTATGTGCATTCGACTTTCCATGATGTTGCTATATCCTGTACATGTTCTAAATCGAATTTATGACAAGATGCGCGAATGGGTGGAGATTACTATTATTAAATTTGACTTTCGATTAAGGTGATTTTTGCAAAATTGTACGAAGATGACGTGCTTTGATTTGATAATTAAGGTGGTGAGGCTAATGGACGAAGTGGAGTCCATCTTCACAAAACACTTCGCCAACAACGAAAGGAAAAAGGCGATGAAGTTCTTGAAGCCCCAGCACAACAAAGAGTCTCACATGATCACCTTCTTTGTTGGTAAAGAATTAATTAATATTATTACGATCATACACCATTAGAAAAATATTAATATCACGATGCTAATTTGTAAATCAAACCCTTTTGACCCTTTTTAAGTAAAATGAATGTATGCTTTTTTTTTTTGCCACGCCAATTTGAATTGAAATTTGACTAATTTTACCTTTTTGGGGTTGCAGGTTTGTTCACCGGTTCATTTGTGACATTATTTAGCATATACGCGATTTTGGCGCACATAGCTGGTATTTTCAACCCCGGCACGGACATGGGCTACATGGAAACTGTCTACCCTGTCTTCAGGTGTGATTAATATTTTAATGTATTGGATCTTTCGATTTTCTGTAATTACAATGCCAATTTGTCTTAAATACGATTGATCTCATGCTCTTTTGTTCCCTTTTCTTGGGGCAGTGTCTTCACCTTGTTGAGCTTGCACCTGTTCGTGTACGGGTGCAACCTGTTCCTGTGGAAGGGCACGAGGATCAACCACAACTTCATATTCGAGTTCTCGTCGAGCACTGCCCTCAAGTACCGCGACGCCTTCCTCATTTGCACCACCATCATGACCGCCGTGGTCGGCGCCATGATCCTCCACCTCCTCCTGCGGGCCAATGGCTTCTCGCCTAGCCAAGTCGACGCCATACCGGGAGTCCTGCTTCTGGTTAGCATTCAGCTTCTTACTCTCAATGCCCATAATTTATTCCCCTCTAGAAAATCAGTTAGGTTAGTAAATCTTGTGCTATCGTAATTTCGTGTTGTGAGGATTAGGTAACTAGCTATACAGTGGCCATTAGTGATCTTATGCGTTTTATGCACATGTTTACAGATTTCCTTCGCCGTGCTGGTTTGCCCGATTGACATATTCTACCGCTCAACTCGGTTTTGCTTCATTTGCATTATGCGCAACATAGTTTTCTCTCCATTTTATAAGGTACATAATGTATTGGCCTCTTTTGTTATTAAAGTTCTTTACTTCTTTCACACTTGGAAGTTATGTTAAATCGGGTTCAATTAGCCAAAAATGAAGAATTTGAGCGACAACACCGCCTCATTGCTGCATTATAATCTACTTTGACAATGTCTAAATGAGTTTCCCAACTCGTTGAGTGCAGGTTCTGATGGTTGACTTTTTTATGGCTGATCAACTCACTAGCCAGGTAACAATTTCAAGAATCGATCATCGCGAACGATTCTATATTTGGCCGACTGAATGATGCGAAATATGCAGATTCATCATCTGAATCATCTTCTTACTGGTTGCAGATACCATTGTTGAGGCACATGGAGTCCACGGCTTGCTACTTCTTGGCCGGAAGTTTCAAGACGCACCAGTTCGAAACATGCAAATCGGGAAGGCTTTACAGAGAACTTGCGTACGTCATTTCGTTCTTGCCTTATTACTGGCGTGCCATGCAGGTAATCAATATTTTAGATCCTTTTAAGTTAGCTAACTAAGATCTGTATGTTGCAACTTCTGTGGCAACCATTCTGATCGCTTCCTTTGAACAGTGCGCCAGGAGGTGGTTCGACGACTGTGATACGATCCATCTGGCCAATATGGGGAAGTACATGTCGGCGATGGTGGCAGCCGGGGCAAGGATCACGTACACGAGGCAACCCGACCACCTGTGGTTCGGTGTTGTCCTGGTGACCTCCGTCATCGCCACCATGTATCAGCTGTACTGGGATTTTGTTAGGGATTGGGGGTTTCTCAACCCCAAATCGAGAAACCCGTGGTTGAGAGACGAGTTGGTTCTCAAGCGTAAGAGCATCTATTACATCTCCATTGTAAGCCACTCTCTCTCTCTCTCTCTCTCTCTCTCTCTCTCTCTCTCTCTCTTAGGGTTTTCTTTTTCTCCTTACCAATTACGGCATAGATAACGAAATTGATCAAGTTAAGAGGCCTCGTTGTAAGCACCCGCATTGCGTATCTCTGTTCATTTTCTCTAAAAGTTTCTAATGGAGAAAATGCAAATGTATTTGCAGGCCTTGAATGTAGTTTTGAGGGTTGCATGGGTGGAGACGGTGACAGGGTTTCGCCCCGGAGCGGTGGAGTCGAGGTTGCTAGAATTCTTCTTGGCTTCTCTGGAAGTCATTCGACGTGGTCATTGGAATTTTTACAGGTAAACGATCTCTCTTCTTCTCCTTCAAGAACTATTACGCTCTTTTCATGGAAAGAAAGGTACTGAATTCGGCTTCCGAACTTGCGTTCGCTGTTTCCCTCGTGCAGACTGGAGAACGAACACTTGAACAACGTGGGAAATTTCAGAGCAGTGAAGGTGGTGCCGCTTCCGTTCCGCGAAATGGAGTCCGACTGATGGGATACTCTCGCCATCATCCTCTTGGAGCTGAATCGCCGGATCGTGTAGAGGGATCGATCCTTGAAGGTTAGCATAATGCATCAAGCCACCATATGATCAAATGGTTGAGGAATTGAGGCATCAAAGAGTGGTAATTAATCTCGCGCCACCACTAATTAATCGGACGGACTTCGATCAAGAAGCAAGCCGCAAAGGCGCTTTCCCTAGTGCGAGGAGAAAGGAGGGGAGTGTTAATCTGGTAATGTACAGATGACTCTTAAGCTTTGAATTGAGTCAACAATGGCCTAAGTTTCATGTTGTTGTTGTTGTGAATCAAAGCATTGTTTCTTTCAATGACTTTCACATCCGAGTTTTTATTAGTCGAAGGGGCAACTTGCAAAGTCAAGATCCTCATATGCTTAATGTTACCTTCATAAAATATGCAATATTTACTAAGATGTATGCCCGTTACATTTGTGGATTACACCAGCATTTATAAGAGAATATGAGAAAAGCATTGTAAGTTTCTCACAAAGAGTGCAAGATAAGGGTTACTAATCACCGAGGGTTTATCCCAGTGGCCACCCTTCTCACTTGAAAAGAGGGGAGGTGGGGAGTTCGAATCTCCACCTTCGCAGAGGAGGTAGGGGTAAGGCCGCGTAGTTTAAGATGTGGGTTTCGATGCCCACGCTCTGCAAGAGGTGGAGCGCAAGTCTGTGTGTATCGTAAGTGAGAGATAGAGTATGGCCGACAAAAAAAAGTGATTTTACCAAGTGTGCTTTCTTAAGGAAGGGTTAATTAAAAAAAAAGCACCAATTTTCCTTCAGTGTCAATTCTAACTCAAACTTTTTTTTGGTCTCAATAAAGCATCAATTTATACTTAAGTCTCATATCTGGCCGCCGTGATATAAAATTTTCAAATTGTTTGGGCTAAATTTGTGATTCAAGTGAAAGATGGCGATTTTTTATAAAACAAAAAAAGTTTGAGCCAAAATTATTACTCAAGGTGAAATTGAAAATAACTCAACTATTTATTTTTTTGGTAAGGGTAACTCAACTATTTATTTATAGGTGGTCTTTCCAAAAATGTAAATATGTAAGAGTAACAACCAATTTTTTACCATCTAAAAACAATAGAAATGGATGAACTCCTAAATAGAAGGAACATGAGATATTGATGTTCTAACTCTAATATAAAGAAGGACAAAATCAATACCTAGCAAAACTTTGAACAGAGAATAGTAAGAATAAGATGAGCCGTAATGCCCATAGGAACTATACTAGTATGCATCTTCATCCTCGTTTCGATTAATTTGATACAATAAAAGTGGACAAATGATTGGATTTTGGATCGTTCAAAGGTGGAGTGAAAATAAAGACCGTAAGCAAAAAGGAAGGTGTAAACAAAACTCAGATGTATATGGAGACCTTGCATATTGGAGGAGAAGCGAAGCACAACTAACTAATGAAATCGATCCGCTCTTCCATCACCTTAATTATGTCTGTCCTATAGTGATGTGTGTGTATATATATATGTGTGTGTGGGCTCGCTCTCTCATTTTTTGGATATCCCAAAATCAATGTCGGGGACTCTAAATGACCACCATGGACATCCATGTGATGATAATAAACTCACAAATTACCAAATGAACATTAATAGATAGACATAATACTATGCATGTCTAAGTGGAGGGTACAGCTATGGAGAAAGCACAAAAACTTTTTCTTGTAATGAGAAGATATTTATTCTAGCAATCTATAGACTAGGGTGACAAATTTAAATGCAACAATTAGAGAAGACCCTATAAGTAACATATTTGTATAGATTACATAGATCTTTATGGAGTTTCAGTTGTTTCTCTACTAATCAATAGTAAGCACCTATTTGGATGGGCTTAAATCTTTCTCTAATCAACTATGTTTGAATGTATCATTAAGATAAAAAAATATATTTTACTATAACAGTTACAAAAAAAAAATTTGAGCGACCTTAAATGCTGATTTTTGTAGTTCTTTCAAAAAGCTTGGGGGGTTTTCGCGAATAAATGACACACTTTTTAACTTAAAATAAAATTTAAAAAATCTAAAGTTGAAGAGGTTGACACAGATATCAAGAGGGGATGAATTTGGTTTATTAAAAAAAATTGTGGAAGATTTAAAAATATTATTTTTGTAGAATGAAAACAGTCGGGCAAACGCAAATGCTTTCATCTACCATATAATGAAAGAGTTGAAAGCATAGAGAGATTTTCAAACAATGTATAGCGGTTCGGCCAATTCCTTTGACCGAGTCCACTCTCCCAAACTTACAGTCACGGATCAGGCTAAAATCCACTAATACTTTTGGAAAGTTAAAAATCATAGAAGGTACTCTTCTATTCTACAATGCACACGCACCTCTATCACTATAAACACTGTTTATTCCCATATTACAACACTCACAACCCTTTCAAAGTATACAAATCAGGATACAAACAGTATTTCACAATTAAGAACACGAGAGTATCTAAAGACTGAGTAGAATTTTCTATTTCCACCACCATTTTAGTTATCCTTAAGCCCTTTAGATAATCTTCCAAGCTGCATCCTAACTGCTGGAAGTCTTCTCCGGGTCAAAGGATCCACTGGACACACATTTCTGGCCTACAAACTGTACAATTAGTTAGCTGACTCTGAGACAAAAAAGAGATTTCCAAAAATAGAGACTCCTATTTCTATGTATGTTTGACTCTCTGAGTGCTTGCATAAAAGAGGAACTACTGCTATAATTTTTCTCCAAGCAGCTTTTTGCAAATCCAGACCTTGAAAATGCCTATTATAAACTAAATTGAATTCAAACCAAATTAGAAGAAAATTTAGGTCTTCTTATCAAGGAACTTTGAGGCACTCAACCATGCTTCTACTTCTTCTAATACTAGTAGGAGTGAGCATGTTCCGGGTTGGGTTTGTCTAGCACCTAACCTAGGGACTAACTTGAACAGTGTTGGTCCCCAATTTTTGGGGATTGGGAATCGACCATGTTGAGCCCGGGACCAAGGACTGGGCCAACTTTATGAGTTTGATCCAATTCCCGAGTCAACCCAAAACCAACCGATTCTTTTTATATCATTTTTTGTATTCCATCACCTGGCGATTCCATCATTGGACTCATCTCATTATATCCCACCACTTCAATTGACATGTTATCTGGATTCATCAAGTGCACACAAATATTTAAGTACTAGCATGTAATTAGTAATTGCCAAATAAGGATAAAAAAAGCTATAACAAACTTCCATAGATAAACATTCAATTGCCCATTTCTTTCATAACCCTACATATTTTTAGCAATTAACAAAATAATCCGAAGTCACATCCGAACAACAGATCCTCCGAGTTGTAGTATTTTGTTCCCTAATCATAAACCCAAGTTGGAAACCAGGAGAATTAGCATAAAAGAGAGACACCACATGACTTCGGATAACTAAACAAGTACTAACATTGACAAAAAGAAATTGTTACAGTGATTGTCGACAAAGATGCAAAATGAAGGTGGTCATTCAAGTTATTCTTGGCCTCTATTTGTCTTAGAATCGAGTATGGAGGTACTTACTTTTAAGATGTAGATGTTGACTGCGAACAATGATCAATTTAAAATGATGAGATTCCGGATTCTTCGTTTTTTATGATTGGCAGTGGCGAAGAATGAATGAGCAAGGAGAGAATCATTGCTAGAGGCTAGAGAGAGAGATAGACAGAGAGAGAGCAGTCGAGAGGTCGAGAAGTATCTGAGATTGAGGGAGAGAGTGAGAGCGAGATTTTGAGAGGGGGAGAGGAAATGGAAAAAAAAGAGGAGGCCCTAGGCACTTTAAGTTATATACTATGGTTTGGAAAAAAACATAAACATATATATCCACAGGGTTGGTTCAACCCGGATCAACTCTAAAGCCTCAAGACCAAGGACTAATATGCACTATACTCGGTCCCGTCAGTCTTTTTTTTGCTTGACTATGAACCGGCTGTTCACCATATGCTCTTTTGTTTTTTCAAGCATGTTGATATCTTTTGGTTCAATTCAGCTGTTCACCTTGGACTATGGGCCCGTTTGGTTCGGTTTTGGGGGAATGCATTTGGGGAAATGCAAATACCTTTGGGCTAAAGGTGATTTCCAAAATGCAGTTGGTGTTTGGTAAGTATTTTTTAAAATCAACTTGGGCCAAAGTACTTTTGCAATTTTTTTTTTTTAAAAAAAGAGCTCCGATGGAGCTGGGGTCGCCGGCCAGATCCGGTCGCCGGCCAACCGCCGACGGCCAGATCCGGTCGCCGGCGACCACCACCTGGGTTTGCGCGGCCCCGGCGACCGCCGCCTGGGGCCGCCGGACCCCGGGGGTCGCCGGCGTCGCGCGACCCAGGCCGAGCGTCCGGCTGGACCGCCAGGCGGCGGTCGCCGGGGCCGCGCGACCCCCAGGCGGCGGTCGCCGGTGGTCCGGCGGCCCTCAGGCGGCGGTTGCTGGCCGCCGGAGTCTCGAGTCACTGTTCATGAACAGTGTTCATGAACAGTGCAAGTTGCATTCCGAAAATGCAACTTCTCAAAGGATCTCCGGAGGTGCATTGGCCAAAGAACCTTTGGGGAGCATTTGGAATGCAATTGCATCTCCCCAAAGTGAGTAAAAAAAATTGCCAAACGCCATTTGTGTTTGGCCAAGGGACTTTAGAGTCCAAATGCTCATTTGCAATGCTGAACCAAACGGGGCCTATTTGTTCTAAGTTTCACTGGTAACCTCATTCTACAATTTGTTCTCCATTTACTAAGGTCCATCTAACTTTAGACACATACGTCCAATACTTTGTACACCACAAGTAGAGAGAGCACGCCCAAACTTTTAGACAATCATCCTGTTTGGTTCGACTTTGGGGGAATGCATTTGGAGAAATGCAAATACCTTTGGGTGAAAGTCCATTGGGAAAATGCAATGGTGTTTGGTAAAAATATTTTGTAAAGTTACTTTGGCCGAAATATAGCGTTTGGTGAATTTTTTTTGCAAATGGACTTTGAGAATTATTTTATTTATTAAAAAAAAACGAAATTTACCCATCGCCGGAGCCGGCCGCCGGAGCCGACCGCCGGCCGCCGGCCGCCGGAGCCGACCACTGGCCGCCGGAGCCCGAGGTCAGGCGACCCCCGGCGAGCCAGATCCGCGGCCGCCGGCAGTCGCGCGAGGCCAGGCAACGGCTGCCTGGGTCGCGCGACCTCAGGCGACCGCCGCCTGGGGTCGCGCGACCCAGGCGGCCGTCGCCTGGGTCGCGCGACCCAGGCGGCCGTCGCCTGAGGTCGCGCGACCCAGGCGACCGCCTGAGGTCGCGCCGCCGCCTGGGTCGCGCAACCCCAGGCGGCCGTGCGACCCCCGCCGAGGGTCGCTTGGCCTCGGGCGACCGCTGGCGGGGGCGGATCTGGCTCGCCGGCCGTTCTCCCTCGCCGGCCGCTGTCGCCTGCTTCAAACCCTAAAAAAAAAATAAAAAATTAAAACAGCAGCATTCTCTCAATGCTGAAAGCCCAAGGCTGGTCTAGACCAGCCTTGGGCTTTCAGCATTTGGAATGCTAGCATTTGGCCAAATGCTAGGCCAAATGCTGAACCAAACACATTAGCATTTCGGGAAGGGGCTTTCGAGGCCCAAAGCCCCTTCCCAAAGCTGAACCAAACACCCCCTTCATCTACATATTGACATATGCGTCTATCATCCGATTCTATACCATTAATGCACAAATTACTAGCTTTTCATTATTTTGTTGTCTTCAAAACAGTATAAAGAGTTTTCCCAACAAATGTCAAATCATTTTATGCGTTACAGATTCTAAAAAGTTAAAAGTAACTTTAGTACTTTACAAGTTTTGTTATACGATGAAAAATTTGTGTGTGAATTTACAACTTTTAAAGGATTTAAGGACTTATAATAAAAAAAAAGCCAAAACAAGCACCTTGCAAAATATGAAAAAGTCAAAAATTAAAAGCAAATGTCACTCCAAACAAATCAGAAATCATCCTTATTTAAAAATAACAAAAACTTAGGGGAAAATAAAATTAAAAAGCTAGAAAAAATAGACAACACAATTATCCATCCTAGGAAGCTTTCAACATTTTCAACCCCTTAAAGTTCACTAATATTTTTCTCCGCATATAAAGTATAAAGAAATCAATTGGAGAAATAAGTTGATTTTTCCTTGTTTAGATAAGAAGTACCTAATTGAATCAAAATAACACTGACAGAATAAATTTCTTCAAATATTCAAATTTTATTTTTTTTTGGGAAGAAGGGCTTAGTCTAATTTATTAAATTGTTTCTTTCTGATTTATGAAAGAACCGACTAAGGACCAATTGTTTTGGTGGGAACAGTTTGCATCATTGGTGCTTTCTGCAGCAACATCTGCCAATTGCTTGTGCCATCCTACCTGCTGCATATGTTTTTCAATTTTGGACAATCTCTCTCAATGAGCTCTTTTTTCGTGATACTCAAAGCACTTCACTTGACACTTACACTTTCTATAGCACAACTTTGACCAATTTTTACCTATGCTGCTGGACCCCGATATTCATTTCTATCTTGGATCACTAATATGCTTTACATCCTGCGCTAGACTATCATCTCGCAACTCCTCTACCACTCCTTAGAGAACATGGCAGACTTGACCTCTTTTGAGGTAATTGTAGTACTATCCTATATTAGGGAATTGGTAAAGTGCTCTCATGATTCTAATAGAGATGCCAGCATCATCATGCTTTGTTTTCATCAATTAGTGCCTATTACGATTTTCCTAAAGGTCGATTTTCCCAAAGGTGAACCACCAAGGGAAGGATAATGGATTACTAGGCAGGCACAAATGGTTACACATTAAAGAGATGGCATTGTCGGCTACAACATGATCTTCCAATTCCAATTGCAACTTGGAATTTAAACACAAAATACATTTTACCTTTTTGAAGTCGCAACTAATCAGTTATGAGTTGATTAGACACCAAATAAAATGCTGGAGTATATTTTACTTCTGCAAATCTGAGTTTCATTACTATTGGGACTTAATTATACTAGATTAATTTAACAAAGCCAATAGATATGCAGCCCTACTAGTAAAGGATTTAAGGGGTGAGGACGCTAGTATCATGGGTGCGGAGTTCAACTCCTGCACTCTACAAGAGTTAGAACAAAAAATTAAAGAGTAAGGGGAGTTAAAGATAGGACAAACAAAAAAATATCTAATATACTTTTGGTACATTTTTTTATTTATTTCAAAAACATTTTGCAAGCATGTTTTTGTCAATTTTAGTATTAAACCATTAACATGTGTGAGATGATTATGCGAGGGTGAACAAACAAGTATATAACACTTAATAATCAAAATGATGAATAAATTACTTGAATGAATTTAAAGAACCTTGATGCACTAATCAAAACCTTACCCTTGCTTCACCAAATGGGAACTTCAACTAAAAGGCAAACGATGATATCAGTATGTTTGACTTAGACATGATTTCTAAATGTAATTATACAAGGACAATTAATTGCTATGATGTAATTACCCCGAATTAATTTTTTGACCACCAAAAATCCTAAACTGGTACACCCATGATAAATTTACCATTCGTTAATTTCCGTTAAATTTTACTGTTAAATTGCAAAATTCGATAACACGTGATAGTTGACGGGTGTACCGGTTTAGAGTTTTGCCCCTCTGTTTGTCACAAGTTTACCAATTTGTGATTTTTTGTAATATTAATCCAATTTAACGGACACCAACAGAGGATAAATTTATCACAAATGTACTAGTTTAGGGTTTTTAGTGGTCCAAAAATTAATTCGGGTTAAAATTGTCATAGGTGTACTAGTTTGGGGTTTTTGGTGGTCAGAAAAATAGTTCGGAGTAAATTTATTACAAATGTACTAATGTGGGGTTTTTGACAGTCAAAAAATTAGATTAGGGTAAAATTGTCACGAGTGTACCAGTTTGGGATTTTTCGTGATATTAATCCTTTAACTCAAACATGATTACTTTAAATGCTATGACTATATATGTTCTAATTTAACTCGCATGAATGGACTAGCATGAAAACTGAATGACATGTGTGCAATACTAATAATAGTGTAATATGAATGCTATGACATAAAATAGAATTAATCATGGATTAACCATATTATTCAATTACTTGTGAATATTTTTATGTTTTATAGAAATAAAGAATTAAACCCTTGGACATTAAATTTTATAGAACGACCATTATCTGTTAAAAGGGGAAAATTACCAAAAAAGTTCTAAACTTAATGTACTTGTGTTAATTCATTCATAAACCTTTCAATTTGGCTAATTTAGTCCTACACTTTTTAATTATGCCAATTTAGTTCTAAAATTTTTGACGATTTGCCAATTTAGTCATTTCAGTTAATTTTGACCGGAAATCACTGATGTGACAATCTAGTCAATGTTGGTCATCTTACGAGACACGATCGACGCTAACGTAGATAATTTTTAATTTTTTTAGTTTTTTTATTTTTTTTTCTTGGTTGCCCACCGGGGGTTAGGAAAAGAAAGGAAAGAAAAAAGAAAAAAAAAGGTAAAAAAATTCAGAAAATTATTAGTGAATTAATCCTCAACGTTCCTTAGGGCTTCTTGGGTATTTGTCCTTTGAGGTAGAGGAAGTAGTTTAGTTTTAAGGATGTGGTTAATTATAATTATGCCTTATATGTTAGAGGTAAGCGGTTTCAAGTTTCATATAGGTTCTGCTTGGAACCTAAAACTTACATTACATATCTTGGAACTTAGAATCTACCTTGTTATAGGTTTCAAGGCCAGTTTTAGGGTTTACCCAGGTTCCTCTTGTATTTTAATTAAATAATTACAATAAATTATCACATTTAATGATCATTACTTGTTGCTACGATCAATCGGTCACAACTTAATTTAGACACATGAAGAATATGAAACATTAACAAGTAGTAAAATAAAGCTAAAACTAATGGTTCCGGATTATATACTCATCATTTAACACTATAAAACACTGTAGGATCACACGAAGATATAGATTAAGAAAAAACACAAAAAACTTTTTTAAGGTTTTGGGTTTCAGGTTCCACCTACGTAAAACCTGAAATCTACCTATCGAAATAAGTTCCCTAATTTTTAGGACTTGGAACCTATCCTACTTATCTTGAAATCTGGAACCTATAGGTTTTAGCAGTTAGGTTCCCAGATTTGAGGTTCTACCCTGAAATCATGCTCACCTCTAATATATGGTGACTTCCTATTGTATAATGTAGGGTAATTAAGAAAGGTCATATGGATATATAGATATAAATATACGGACTAATTTATTATACCATGGATGTGTATCTATATCATCAATATGGAGTATGAACTCACTTGTCTAATGGCCCCAATTGTAGAGAAGATAAAAAGAAACAAAACTACAAATGACCATGAAGGAATTACCATTGAAATTGAAATTTCAAGTTGTTTATTTATTTGAAAAAACATTTGATTTTTACGAGTAAAAAAAATCGAAAATGATATCTTGCCCTATACTTATTGAAATGAGTCATAAACCTATTTTTTAACCAAAATTTGATGGACTAGGTTGTTGTATAACTTAATTATATCCAATAAATGGGTTAGAATGGTATAATCTAAAATAATATGGATGTTAAATAGGTTCACAACTACTCAGACTCAACCAATCTCTATGAACTTATCTTCACTCTCTATTGCTCTCACTTGATCTTGCTTTCGCTCTTACTCCGCGCTGTCATCTAAGTTTAGGTATATGTTTTTCTAAATTGAGTTAGATAAGTAATATGGATCGGGTTGTGTACATCAAAACGGGTTAAATATGTCAATTTAAGTCGAACCATTTCTGACTCGACTTAATCCACCCGTTCGACAGCTTAGCTTCCCCTCCCAAGATTGAATCCGGTTACAAAAGTCAGCGGGTGTCGATCGGGTTGGGTGTGAAATCGAGTTAAATATAAAAATGCTTTAGTAATATAGATCGGGTTAGGTACAAGTCACTACATTTGTATTGCATGATAATAAATCAAAACGGGTGAAATATGTCAATTCTGACCGGAGTATGTCCGACCCGACCCGATCCACCGGTTTGGCCGACGGTCTAGCTTGCCCTCCCGCGAGCGAATCCGGTCAGAAAAGCGGGCGGGCGTCGATCGGCGCATTCTCTCTCTCTCTTCTCTCTTTCTGTCAACCCTTCTTTTTCTCGCAAGCCTGTCTGCTCCAAGAATCAAGAGAGGCGCTACGCCCAATAAGGAGACGAGGAGGAAGGAGGTGGATTCTTCGTCTTCTCCGCGAGGCTAGGGTTCTCCACCGCCTCCGCCGACCGATCGACCGACCGACGCACCGACGGACGCGGGCCGAAAATGGTGAGAGCGTTGCTGAAGCGGCTGGCCTCCAGCACCCTCGCGGTGGCCGGCAGGTCCCAGCACCACCAGCTCCGCCGCTTGAACGTCCACGAGTACCAGGTTCCTCTTCCCCCTCTCCCCCCTCTCGCGATCTGCCTCGATGCGGTGTCGTTCGTCGGGGGATTCGTCTCCGGAGAAGTTGGGATCTTTAGGCGCTCGGGTTGCATCCGCGCCGGACGTGATCGCGAGTTGACGGCGGAGATGCCCGAAGCATCGTGATGTTTACGCGTTTCGTCTGCGGAGGCGTGACCGAAGAGCTCGCGTGCGATTGATTTTCGATTGTGCTTGTTGTTAGACGGTGATTTCTTGCTGCTTCAGGAAATGCCACGGTTTTCACCTCTTACTTTTGACGATGCCGGAGTCTGCCGAGTTGACGGTTGTGTCTATGTCTGATTTTGTTGGGGTGCTCGGCGAGCTTATGGATCTGCTCATTTGTAGGAATACTGTGTTTTTGGGGGTTAGAGAGATTTGATCAGATTTTTAAAGGTTTGGTAATCAACCTGCCTAAACGAAATTCATGAATGATGTGTCGGCTTATGGGGAATATCTTGCGGATGCTCAATGCAGTAATTTCTTTTTCTTCATGCGCAGTTGGCTTGTGCGAATGATTTGAGGATGCTTCCTTAAGGCTTTTTAATCTGCTACCTGACACGGGCTTTGTTTACCTTGAGTTCAGGGTGCTGAGTTAATGGGCAAATATGGCATTAATGTCCCGAAGGGTGTCGCCGTTTCTTCTGCGGAGGAGATCAAGAAGGCAATTCATGAAGTGTTTCCTGATGAAAATGAGGTATTGTAAATAACATGAACTGCTAACCTGAGCCAAAAGGGCCTGAACAGCAACCTAAATTCTTCGTCTTTGCACTTTTTTTGGCAGTTGGTTGTCAAAAGCCAAATACTTGCTGGTGGAAGAGGATTGGGTACGTTCAAGAATGGGCTCAAAGGCGGAGTGCATATTGTCAAGGCTGATGAGGCTGGCCAAATAGCTGGTATGGAAGCATTCTTCAAGAAAACTGCATGTCTTCTGAAATTTCCAACGTATGGTTCATTGGGCCCAAATTGCCTGAGAACTGCACTTAGATTATATTCAATTCGATTGAATGGAATTGAGTTAGGAAATGGAATTAGAGGAAGGGTGGAGTTGAATGAACTCCAATTTCTTCGTTTGCTTGCGATAAAGAATAACTTGAGAACAAGAAGGAAGTGATAGAGCATCCAAATTATCCTTGAATTAATTGTAAATATAGAACTGTGAGGGCACACATGGAAGTGTGTGAAGGAAACGGGATAAGCTTATGGTAAATGGATTATCAACACCCCAGTAACCAAACATGGGTGGAAGGAGTGGGCATTCCTGTAGAAGTGGACAACTAAACATAAATATGGGAAAATGGAGAAGATCACACTTTGGTGCTCCTTTTCAGGACTTTTCAAACATGTTAGGTTTTTCTTGAGAAATTTGAACTGTTAATATGTGGATTTATTAAGGTTAAGTCCCCATGTGGATAATTTGGAAGAAATTCTATTCAAGATAATATCATAAATTTGGTCTTGAAAGAAAAATTGTAGATGATGGCTGGGATTAATTTTGGCCTCTGGCGTATTTGATATTGTTAACAGCGTTATTGCTTTTCTGCTATATATAATATGTACTTCTCAGCATGAAAATTCATTGGTTGCAGGGAAGATGCTTGGACAGATACTTGTAACCAAACAAACTGGGCCTCAAGGAAAAGTTGTCAGCAAGGTCGGGCATACTCAATTTTGAATAGGCTTTTCTGCTTACACATGTTGCTTTCGTTTACTACCATTTTGTATCCATATTATTCTTGTAGCATACTAGATGACATGAATCCTCAAATTTTTGAGGATGCCCCTTTGAGTGTTAACATACTTGTTCTTTTTGGCCACTCTTATAGGGCTGGTTTTTTTTTTTCATTTCAAATTTGTTCTATGGGTTAACGTCTGGAAGTACCATTGTAGGGTTTTTAGGGTGTTTCTGTTTTTCATCTAGTGAGGGTTTGTTTAGGGTGTTTCTGTTTTTCTATGACAAAAATAGACTGATGAGTTGGTGAGTAGCGTTTTGTTTTTTCCTTTGGATTATCTTTTCTGGGTTGGGGGCCGTAATCCAGTTAGACTTTTGGTTACTATGAGAATGAGAAATTGATCCTTATGAAAGACAAGTGTATGTGGAGTGTAAAGATGCTGATTGGATATGGACTTTGCTATAGTCCTCACTGGGTCTCTTATTATTTAACCCAAGACTGAACTATACATGAAAGCCATAGGGTTCAACCACACCAGAACAGTAGGTTCACTCTGTTTTGGTTTTGCTTGTTTCTGGTGTTATAGCTGAGCAAGAACAGCAAAAGGCAAAAAGAAAACAAATTAAGTGGAAAACAATGGATACACTTGAAGGCATGGTTTAAAACCATGGCTCTTTTATGTATTAGACCTCGTTCTGGTGCCATGCATGATCTGAGAGAGCAGATTCAACACTTCACTTTGATTATGGTGCCTAATCTCTCTTTGGCACGTCCTGTCTGGTATATTCAAAGATATTAGGTTGAACAATGAATGTGTTGTTTTATGCCCGCTAAGATAAAGGATGGCCCCATAAAGGCATGTCTGTATCTTCTCTCTAGTTTCTGCTGTGGACTACACCTGATGAACTGAATTAGACCTAATTTTGGCTTAAAAACAAAACTGAACATAGAAAAACTGAATTTCTTGGTTTGATTCAATCAGTTCAGTCAGCATTTTCAGGATTGTCATTTTTATTCTAGGGCATCCCCAGATATATATTACAGACGAGAATTAAAACCTGGCTAATGAACTTGCTTTTTTTTTTCAGTTTTAGGTTTCCTATAGCAAGTAGGTGTCAGCCTTTTTGTTTGATTAGTTTATCAATTTGTTTAATTATTTAATGCGTATTCTAACAAATGTGAGCTTTTTCCTGCTGTTTCTTGTTATAGGCTCTGTATTCTCTTGCTTTGGGCCTGTCTTCTCTTTTCAATTGCTTCATGATTCTGCTCTCCCATTTATCATGACTTCATTGTTTCTTCCTGCAGGTTTACATATGCAAAAAGCTTTCCCTTATCAATGAGATGTATTTTGCCATCACTCTGGATCGGAAAACTGCTGGTCCTGTATGTCTTTGACTCTCTATGTATTCTTTAGCATTCCTTTTCTCCCTTCTAGTTCTCCAAATTCTGATCTCGGCTGAGATACATAGCCATTTGTTCCTAAAGGATCCTGCAATATTTGGTTTCTTTCCTATTTCTCACATCACTATCATGACTATTTAGCGATATCCCACTGCCTCCCTTCTTTCATTAATTATATGAAGAACTGTTTTATGTGAATAACTTGAATTTTGCATCTTACTCTTTGGTCCAAATAATAATCCTGCGTAATGCTTACCATACATCCTGTTTCTTGGAGAATTTATGCAATATGATGAAATGTTACCCAACTGGTGCTCTAATTCTTTGTCCTTGTGCTTACATACAGAGTTGATAGTCATCACACGATGTTAATCTAGTCAAGGGTTTGAAACTCTTTGCACTGAAATGGCTTTAATTATAACATTTTATGGTAGTTGGCAGCTTCATAATTGAATGGTAAAAGAGTGGCATAGGATCTATGTCAAATGTTAACTCTTTAGTACAACCGCGTCATAAAATTCAGACATACCATAGTTTTTTTGTTTTTTTGGTCGAAGACATACCATAGTTGACTTGTCTGATTTCGAGCATCAGGTGATCTAGTTGACTTTGTTACCTTTATGAGTGACGTCAAGTGATATGGCAACAGCCTTCTCCCAGATGACTATCATCTTGAGATCAGGTAGTGTAGTGATAGTTTTGATGGGGGCAAATAAAGAGGAGGTAAAAAGAATTTATATATATGTGAAGGAAAAAATAGTTGCATGCTATGCATGCGGCATTAAAAAGATAAAGGCATCTTTTAGGAAAGATGAAATAGTAACGAAATTTTGAAAAATATAAAAAAATAGGAAAGGGAGGTTTCTATGGATGAAAAGGAGAAAGTTGGGGATATTATAGAAGCCTGCGTACTTACATTGTGAACTGTATATAGGAGAAAATTTAGTTTCACATACATTCAGACAATTGTTTATGCATGTATGCACAATTTTTTTTTATTTGCATATGCTTACTTGTTTGATTGTGTCTGTGTATTGAAGATACTTTTGTATTTATGATATTTTTTGTTGGCAAAAAATAGAATATTGCTTTAATCCACGGAACCGACCGCATTCAATGTCAAAGCTTGGCTGTTGTTTGATGATATGGTACAATGGTGTTCACCTCAAAGTTCCGGTTTAAACTTCTATGTGAATGTTTGGTTTACTGTACATTTTCCGAGGCTGTCATTTGAGGCTAAGAAGCTGCAAGATCGTGCAGCCAGGTCCTCTTGTGTGGCTTTAGTTTTCCCTGGATGAGAATATTATATTTCTTTTTTTCCTATTTTACTACTCTCATGCATTTACTGCATATCTTCCTTTGTGAGTTTGTTGAGGATGATTTGCTTCCTCTATTCGTGCCTTTATAGCTTACTCACACTTTACTTTGCAGATTATAATCGCCTGCAGTAAGGGAGGAACCAGCATTGAAGATCTTGCTGAGAAATATCCGGACATGATAATAAAGGTTTACTTTCCTATTCGTCATAGATATATGTCAGCGTTTCCGTCTGCTTCATTTGTCCTCTTCTTATGGGACTTGTTCTTTCATATAGGTACCAATTGATGTCTTCCAAGGAATCACCGATGAAGATGCTGCCAAGGTGGTCGATGGTTTAGCCTTAAAGGCTGCAGATAAAAATGCCGCTATTGACCAAGTGAAAAAATTGTATCAGCTTTTCTGTGCGTGCGACTGTACGTTGTTAGAGGTATGCATATTCTTCTCTTTCTTTTCTGTGGTAGAAACTAATCATAGTCTCCACTTATTAAAAGATAAAAAAAAGTGTACATTCTTTCTTTTTTTGTTTTGGAGTTTATTGTTTGGGGTTTTTTTTTTTGGGGTGGGGGGGTGGGGGTTGTGTTTGGGGAGGGGGAGAACCTTTACCATTGGTACATTTGGTACTTCATGAATTTATTTTCGTTTTACAGATTAACCCCCTTGCAGAGACTTCTGATAGCCAGTTGGTTGCTGCTGATGCAAAATTGAACTTTGACGACAATGCTGCATACCGTCAGAAGGAGATTTTTGCTTTCCGTGATCCCACTCAAGAAGACCCTCGAGAGGTTTGACTTTAATTTATATTCTACCACTGGCATTTCACTTTTTTATCCTATTGCTTGGAGCTATTGATGCATTCACAAACTCTTGCTCCATGACATCTGGCTTAAATATCTGCTTGACTGACTCTTATCTTTTATAAATCTGAAGTAATCGCTTTGAGAATAAGCTCATTGGATTGATATGGAAAATGGGTGTAAATCTGGTCAGTTGGGAGACAGAAGGAAAATTCATAATCCAAATAGAGTGGGTAGTGCATTAATGTGGCGGTACAATGTGGTGTGGCCACAAGAGATCATTATTGCTTAAGATTTTGCAGTTAGTATTACTTTTCTACTAATTAGTGCTTACCTATTCAACTTATTCAGCTAGTTAATGCACGCAATTTAATTTCTCACGGGTCTTCTGCTAGTTAGAAATAAGACTAAGTTTGAATAAGGGAGTTCCATTCATGAGATTTGGTTACTTTTAATTTCTTGGCAATGCTTTTGTAGGTAGCTGCTGCAAAAGCAGATTTGAACTATATTGGTCTGGATGGAGAGATTGGTTGCATGGTGAATGGTGCAGGATTGGCAATGGCTACTATGGACATTATTAAGTTGCATGGTGGAACTCCTGCCAACTTCTTGGATGTTGGTGGAAATGCTTCAGAGAGCCAGGTAATAAACTGCATCTTCAGAAGTTCTATTATCTGGACGGCCAGCCTGTAAAGACAGCATTCCTTATGCACAGGATATGTTGAACCACTGATTCAGTTTTTTGTGTGATAGCATATGAAGACAGCCTTTCCAATAATGATTAATCTTAGATCCCTCTGCAAGTAGAACACCATTCATTAACTCATATTAACTTTGAGGCAGCAGGGTGTTACTGCTTTTGTTTTGCATCTCTTACAAAGTAAGTGCACACTTTAATGGAGCCTTTGGGTTTTTCTTTAGGCTGTGCTCTTTTGTCTCCTGGTTTATCAATTCATTCTTAATTGATGAACTGTGAATAGAGATAATCATCACGCTAGACCCTCCTGCAAGTAGAACAACCATTCAATTATTTGTAAAAACTTTGAAGCAGCACACTGTTTCTGCTTTTCTTTTGCATCTTGTACGACTGCACTGCTTATTTGAGCATTTGGGTTTCCGTTTAGACTCTACTATTTTGGCTCCGTTCAGGGTTCATTCCATCATTCTTGATTCGATGAACAATGAATATCAATATGATTTCTTTTCATTGCTGTGATCTATATCTGTAATTAATATTAGAGCGAACTACTCCACATAGACCCTGCATAGGCTAAATATATTTGATTGCTCGTGTTGATGTTCATTATTATGCATTTTGCTCCTTTCCTTAGCCATGTTAGGTGCTCCAGTTAATTAGAGTTGCTTTGCAGCTTTTAACTTGCGATTTTTCCTGTTAAAGTCTCTCTTTTGAATTTTCCCATAATAGTTTCTCTGAATTATCATTTCTTCTCTCCTACTTTTATTATTGAGTAGGTGGTGGAAGCATTTAAGATATTGACATCTGATGAGAAGGTCAAGGCCATCTTGGTCAATATATTTGGAGGTATCATGAAGTGCGATGTCATTGCAAGTGGAATTGTCAATGCAGCCAAACAGGTCAGAAGTGCAATGTTTGACGCACTGACTATTTGTAGGCTTATATTTTATTATTTTGCATACTTTGTGGTTCTGCTTGTAGTTTCTTAGTTCAGTGTTTATGATTTTCAAACAACATACTTGAATAGCACGACGCCTTTGGGAAGTTAAGGTGGTCATTGGTATGCAAAATGGTTCTATACCAAGATTTTAGTATTCACATCCATCTCAGAGCAACCCACATTTCCGTTTTGTTCCCCAGGAGAGGGAAAAAGAAACCTACCCTTTGATGAGAGCTTCACCATGATGATGCTATTTTGTATTCTTTAAATTAGAAGGAAAGTTTTGACCCAAAAAAAATAAAAAAAAACTAGAAGGAAAGTAACAGCTTACGGGTTGTCATGCCTAGTCAGCATGGCACTTTCTTAAGGACTAGCATATCTGCCTATTGGATTAGGGCGGTTAAATCCGGCCAATAAATAGAAATGTACCTGAAGATCTTATTTGAAGTCACTTGTGGAGATTCCAATCCAAATATGAAGACCGTGTGGTGCTAATTTAACTGTTTTAGCATTTTATTGCATGATATGATATTCGAAAGTGCTGAGATTTTTGCTTCTGCTTTTTGTTTGTTGCCAGGTTTCCTTGAAAGTACCAGTGGTGGTTCGCCTGGAAGGCACAAATGTGGACCAGGGAAAGAGAATACTAAAGGTATATGTTTTAACTTTGTTTGCTTTCAATGCCTTGCACCACCAAGGAGTGAAGTATGATTTCTCTACCTCGTTTTCTTCTTCTGTAAATGGACGATATGGTGATTTGATTTTGGATCCCATTTGTGGATGATTTGTAGGAGAGCGGGATGACTTTGATCACAGCAGAAGACCTAGATGATGCGGCTGAGAAGGCAGTTAAAAGCCTTAGCTAGTTGAGGGAATACATTGTTGTTCTTGACCATTTTTTGGACAGTTAAAATCTGTCATTGTCGGGTTTACCTGCTTGGAGTAAACAGAGCTCTGCCAATGCTTATATGATATGATTTATTTTTCAATTTTCAAAGTTTGCTTTTGAATAGACTGTGGAATAAAAAAGATTAGAGAAGAGTTTTGCTACTCCTGGCTATTAGTACAGTCTCTGCTGATAAATAGGGACTTCGACTGATGAAGCGGTTCACGCTTCCTGCTTTCACCATCCTTGTCCCAGAGGAGGGGGCCGGTGGATCCGGAACCATATGAGAAATTTCTGGGACAAAGAGTGGGAAAAAATGAAGTGGGTTTCAACTGACTTATTTTCGGTCAAAGCTTTGCATTAATTGGTCTGATGAAATGAGAATATGCATTTGGCCTTGGAGTGATGATAGTTTTTCACACTGATTTGGCTGTCGTTTCCTTTTTCTGGAAGTCAAGTGTGTTTCTATGCTCTGATTCTTACTGATTTTGTGGGCAGGGTACACAACATATACACATGTGAATGCTTATGCTTGCAAATTGATGATCGGAGGGTGTCTAAGCAAGCCCGTCGAGAGATCTCGGTCGAGGCGATTTAGGTTAGAAAAAGGTAGATGCGATGATCATTGGATAGGCTTGGCTTGTGTCTTCTTATGAGAAGATCTTAGTTGGCAGATTCATGAAATAGGAGCCTTATACGGGCAATGTCTTCTGCAAGGGGTGAAAAAAGGATTGGCGCTTTGGAGGGTTTACAGGTCTTATGCCAAACAGAAATTAACGAAAACATGCTTGGCCTCGCGCTAGGGGAGCCTCGTTCGATTTATGGCTTTCGCCTTGCAATGCTAAATCCATATATCTCGAGCTATTACAGAGTTACAAACAAATCTTCACTAAGATAATAATAAATATGACATTCGACATCTCTTCCATGTTTGCTTGACGAAACAGGACCCTAGACGCGTCAGAGAGACTCATTCAATTAATGAACAATCACATGTCAATATTGCTTTGTGAGCAAGATTTAGTACACTTTTTTTTTCAACTGTGCGTATTATTAATCTACATCGATATCAACCCATTCTCGTTCTAGACTAAGGCGTGAACGGGTCGGTCTCTAATAGATTTAAATGAATCGCTTTTGTGCCTTTTGTAGTGTCAAATTAATCATAAAGTACTATTATGGTTTAGAGCGGAGCTAGGTTTGTTCATCATGGCTTCTCTCTTTCTCACCTCTCTGCAACTATTGCGGTTCTTACGATTGAATCTTTATTCAAGCAAAACACTCAAGACCTCTCCAAACATGTATTGATATTAGTGCATATTATTTTTCACCAACATTTTCTTCTTAGATTTTCTCGAGTTTCGAGTTTTCGAAAGGAAAATTACAAAAATAGATAAAAAGAGACAAAGAAAAGTGATTGGCTTGCGTTCTGCCACAAACACAGCAGTATCAAAATCAACTCTTTTCTCTCTGTTTCGCTCTGTTTCTACGTTTGTTTCTTTCGCCTTCCTCTCGCGGAATCTCATATCGTGTCCCTCGAGAAAGCGACAAGAGCAGTTCCAAGTGCAGGAAGAAGAAGCTAGCCATGGCTTCTTCGAGATCTTGCCTCCTCCTTCCGAACCCATCTTCGTTCCCTCGCTCCCCTCCGTCGTCTCCCTCCCGCGCTTTCCCGGGTGCTCTGAACCGCCGCCGGAAGCGCGACGCACGCCGTCGCCGCTCTCTGAGTTTCGATGGTGTGACGAAGTGGGGTCTCGCGACGCGGTCGAGTCTTGATGAGGTCTCTGTTCTCGACCCGCCGCCGCCCCCGGAGTCGGGGCTTCTTGCTACTTCTCTCAAGCTGAAATTGCTGGTGAGCGGTTCTGGTGCCTGTTTGAATTTGCATGTGTTTGAATTGGCCCTTCCAGTTACGCCGTGCGCTCAAGAACAGTGATTCCTTTCTGTTCGGTTTAGAAAGTCATTGAAGGGTCTGGTGAGGTAACTGTTTGGATTGACCATAACTTGGCGTATGATGAGCGTATTCAATCGTTGTATCCTGGGTTTTTGTCTCGAACCTGAGCTTTACGTTGTCTCCATCAAAACAAATGTCGGGTGTTTGCTTCTTAACTGTCTTCGTTGAACCGCAAACATTATTTAAGGTAATCTTTTATAGGAAGTTGAACCGAACATTCTTGGCTATTTTTGAGAAATCTAGACTTTCGTTTCCGCGTGCTATGTGGACCCTCCATCCTCAATTCAGAAAGAAAATCAGTTTATACACCTATTCATCACTTTCTGGGAAATCAGGCGGAAGTTCCAGTTTAAATTTTCTGGGCTTGGCCAAGTTCTGAATTATACCAAATGGCAAATGAAAGGGAGTTCATGTGGTTAGCCTGTGACCAGAGTACTTGCAGGATCATCGGCCATCTTCTAGATTTCACAACAACAAAATCTTCTACAGATGGACTGATTTGATTCTCTCCGTCGTCGTACTTAGCCTTGAAATAGTTAATATGGTCATAGACAAAAGACAGTAACAACAATTCACTTTGGAGCCTTTAAGAAGCTTGATAGGCATAGATAATATTTTGACCAAAAGCTCAAGCTGTCACGAATGAGTTAACAAATCCCCAAATGTTTTAAGCTATGGGAAATTAGTCCACATTGTTGTTGAGTATAATATTTCTTTGCAATTATCATTTAGTCCCTCTCTCCTATCAATTTATGTAGGTTTTGAATGGTTGATGCCAAAAGAAGCTGACATGCATACGGAGTCGACTTGATTAGCTTTAAACCCTCTATGTCCAATTTAATGTGTCAAAAAAAATATCTATCGTTGAAGCACAACATTTCCTGACAATCGCAGAGTGCTGTCTCTGGTCTGAATAGAGGGCTCGCTGCGAGCGAAGAAGATCTACAGAAGGCAGAGGCTGCTGCGAAAGCGGTTGAAGATGTTGGAGGACTTGTGGACCTTTCGGCTGATCTTGATAAGCTTCAGGGTCGATGGAAGCTGATATATAGCAGTGCATTCTCGTCTCGTACTCTAGGCGGCAGCCGTCCTGGACCTCCCACTGGAAGGCTCCTTCCCATAACTCTTAATCAGGTGTACTGCGCTCGTTTTCCATGAGTTCTTTTGCCTGACTTCGGCATATCTCTCTTTTAGCCGGTAAATTGTTTTCACAACTTCGAGGTTGATGTTGGCTTTGTCATTGCATTTCTTCAAATGCAATAGCAATAAGCTGTAAATTGAGCACCTTATGAGATACATTTTCCTTTTTGCAAACAGTTTCGTTGTCAAATATTATGTTAAACGGAGAGTAGAAATCTGGGCATTGTAAATTAGTCTATCTAATTCCTGATTCTCGTTGGAAATATGATTTCATTACTCATTATGTAACTCATTCTGACTTCACTTCTTGTACTTCCCACATTAACATCTTGTTCCACCTACTCATCCATCATGTTTCTTCTCTCCTGGAATTTCTTCAGGTCTTCCAACGGATTGATGTCTTGAGCAAAGATTTCGATAACATAGCGGAGCTCGAGTTAGGTGCACCATGGCCTCTCCCTCCCATTGAAGTAACTGCCACGCTTGCCCACAAATTCGAACTCGTTGGTTTGTTTCTGCTTCAACTCGCATTTTATTTCCAGTATTGCAGTTCCCAGGTTAGAATCACCTGCCTATAAGCAAAACACTTTTCCTAATCAACCGGTAACTTGTCTTCTATAGGATCTGCAAAGATCAAGATAACATTCGAGAAAACGACGGTAAAGACAATGGGGAACTTATCACAACTCCCACCATTAGAGATACCTAGGTTACCAGACGCACTAAGGCCTCCGAGCACAGGAAGTGGCGAATTTGAAGTGACATATATTGATTCTGATATGCGTATAACTAGAGGAGACAGAGCCGAGCTCAGGGTATTCATGATATCTTGAATCTTCCAACTGTAGATTCTTCGGGTAAGGAACTATAGTTCCAACACCTCGTGCTGTTCTTGTTCATTTTGGTTCCTTTTTTTTTTTTTCCTTTGTTCATTTGTAAATGCAGAATAATACGCAGCATTTGTGATCTCCCTTTTGAAGCAAGGAAATTTTGTATGTAAATTTGTTATCTGATGCAACGCTGTTCTCTTTCCACTTTAACATGCCAATGCTCACTGGAAAGTGTGGATGACTCACGTGCACGTGCATCCGCGCGCCCACCAGCACACACCGAGAGGTTTTAGAAAGGCCAAACGCTGAGAAATGAACTTTAACCCCCGAAAAAGGGTCAACAAGGAACGTGAAAGTGGACACTTGTGCCTACACAATCACGGATTCACAGACACCTTCATGATCCGTGCACAGAGATGGGCGGGCAATGAGAGCATTAAGACCATTTACCGAGCGACGATTGTGAGAGGAGTCTCGATTCATTGCTCGCACAAAACAACCGTGAAAGTGGCAACGCGAACAGCACATCATGGGACTGAGTTCTGTACGTAAATTTCATATCTGATGCAAAGTAAAGTGGTTCTTTTTCCACTTAACATACCAATGCTCACTGGAGAGTGTGGATGACTCGAGTGCACCGAGAGGTTTCGAATGGCCAGATGCTAAGAAAATGAACTTTAACCCCCGAAAAGGGTTAAGAAGGAACGAAAGATATGCTTAATCCCTAGAAAATGTATCTTCGCAATATATTGGATGGTCACACGTCTAATTCAAACAAGAAAAGATGAGGAAGAGTTTGAGCAGGGTCACCATTTGAAGCTCTCCAATCAAGTGCCTTTCATATTATCTAGACCAACACTCGCCTGCATCGAAGAATTCAATTAGGAGCATATGAAGAAAGTAATCGAGAGACCAAACAATTTATTTTTGTGGGCAATCTGAAATTAAATCGAATATCGTATTAAGTCATGAAGTATCAGTAGTCTAATAATACTTAAATTCTGAAGTTCAAGAATGTGTCACTATGAGAAGATGAAAAATGAGCGTTACAACCAAATCATCAGACTCTTGACTTAATGGCTTCATAATTGTTCGTTAGCCTTTTATCTTCTGAAATGAGAGGGGAGTGAAACAAGTCTTCTTACATAAAAAACTATGAGAGGGAAAAAAAGATATCAGAATGCACAACTGCGAATCTTGAACCCGCTGTCTTCCCTTCGTATAATATCGACACTCAGGTATTATTTTCTTAAATTCTCAACTGTAATAACAGAAGTCGAATATCGATATAAAGTAGCAAAATTAGATCACCATTGACTAAATATGGCTTTTGCAGTATGTTGTAAAAGATGTTCTCACCAAGAATTTGTGATTTTCCTGAAGAAGTGGACCATACTTCTCACAAAACGATCTCATGTCAGCAGTGAGATCACCAGATCCGCCAACCACTTCGAGGAACTTTTTCCTGTCTGGAACAAGCTTCATTGCAACCTGTCACTCCCAAGCAATCACAACATTAGATTGTCCAACAGATGGACTTATAAATTCACGTTTAATCATCAAATCCTCAGATTATATTAATGGAGAATTGTCGGTACAAGAAACATTACAGAGAAACTTGAAGTTGCAAGCCAGCCATGCCATTTCTTCAGAGTCTTCCCATAGGCATGATTGCAGGCCTGCGACATCGACCAGTCCGGATGATCGAGCAGGTCGTGAAACAGTTCCACCAAAAAATCCATGGCCCTGAAAGAATTCAGGCACGCATGGACGTAAGCAAGAATTGCTTCAATTTTTGATTGATCAGTGATCATGTACAGGAGAACTGGAAAAATTAAAGTCATGTTCATTCATGAGGTTCATTAAAATCTGTGTGATCTCCAAAGGCACATAATTCCAACAAATTTTTCTTTGTCCTGACTTTCGCATACCTCGTCAACCAAAGAAGCGCGTTGGTGCAACTAGAGGATGATTTTGCTGTTTTGGATGCAACTTCTGCGCGTACCATGCTGTACAAAAGGTTGAATTCAGAAGGACTCGACTTATATTTCTGTTCCATTCTCTACAAGGAAAATGGTCATGTCTCATAAATCAGGAAAAAAAAAGGTTTGTATACTTGAGAGGGTTGTTTTATAAGACATGGAAGTAATTGCTCCCAAACTAATTGACATGCCGTCTTACCGAGAGATTTCCGCCAACATCGGATTTCACTGCGGCCATAGCAGCACCAAACTTGTCTAGCATTAAAAGCACAAGATTAGAACAGGAACAAATGTGATTTGCTAAGACTTAAGGAGCTAAAATATGTGAATTTCCACTATTAAATCCAAACTCATGCTCCTAGCAAATCAAGGGTAATTTCATCAAAAGCGGCTGACCAATGATGGTACTTAGAGGAACCAAACGAGCATTACAGGGTCATGGAGTTCACTAATTCTCAGAAGAACCATTTGACCTTCTTAAGATCGAAATTTCTCAAAAGCTTGTAGTTTCATGAAATTGCTCTTGATTCTTGACAGGAAAATTATATAATCTTTATGGGAAATCTTTGTTCCATTGAGCAGTGGAGCGAATATTCTAGTCTGATTATTTACAGAGCTATCTGCTTGTCCTTCAAACTCCGAGAACAAGAACAGGGTAAATCGAAAAGAAAAGTGAGGACCTAAATCAGCTTAAAGGAAATTAAATAGTGCCATTAATTACACCTTCATCCAACATTCATTTACTAAAGAGGCATATAAACTCAGCTTAAATAAATAAATAATTAAGTGAAGAGCTACACACACCGATAAGAGGCAATATCATTTTGCAAACATCAATGAAGGGTTTGGTTAGTATTTCTCCTTCTTTGGACTTGACATGCTTCAATTCTTCCAAAGGACGGGTAAATGCAGTTCCCTCCATATCAGTGCATATAACTGAGTAGCATAGAATAAACAAAAAAAAGCATAATTATTCAAAAAATATAAGCCCTCAAGTATAAAACATTCTTTCAGGTTTATTCGACAATGATATGTATCCGGGTTACACAGTAACTTGAAATTGGAAATGGCGTATACCGTATACGAAGTCACATGTGAGAGATCGAAATGAACAAGTGAAAACTCGTCGTGTTCTTGAATGTTATTAGCCCATTCAAAACACAAGTCTCACGTACAATATTTCTACAACACTACAGGAAATCAAATGCAATGCAGATAGCTCTTCTTCTTCTTTTGATCTTTTTAGAAGTGATGCGGATAATCAATTTATTGATCTAAATCACGCAGCTTCAAAAGGAAGCAAGTACTCAAGCAGAAAAGTATTTCTGGCATACACGTGAACTCTCTATTATTTGTACATTGGAAGAAAATTTTTTTAATGCAAGACCAATATGGTGCATATAACATTACAAGATAATCACACACCATGCATGCAAATCTAATGCTCATACCTGGTTCGTCGGATTCAACAATAACGTATTAGCTCGACATTGAAAGGCTTGCTCTGACGAAAGCGACTGATTGATATGAATCGATTGATCGGCAATGACCCGAAGGTGAAAACAATCCAATTTCGTAGGGGAAGAAAGAAAATGGAGTTGATGTTCCTTTTGTGATTCAGATTCTGCTTGCTGTGTCTTTTGTGTTTTCTAAGGTTGTCTTTTTCTTCTTTTTTTGTTGGATTTTTGTGGTTGCTCGGACTTCTCGGAGGTAGACTTACTATAAATGTGGACTGCATTGCATGGCGTCATTGTAGGGAACTTTGATTCGAGCTCAACACATGACATTGCCAGCAACATAACTGACAGTTGACATTGCAACATGCAAATCTCTCTCTCTCTCTCTCTCTCTCTGGTAATATGTGACAAGAAGCAAGCTTGAATTCAATTTAACTAATTACAGTGGATGGTAGTTGGCGCCCAAGAAGATCCAGCAGAAAATGAATAGTTAATAGAGGGCAAAGAACGGCGGCACACAGTGAAATTTGAATGAGATTTGCTACTTTGCTGCATTTGATTTTCGGCCTTTGACATTTTTCAGCATTTTATTTACATGTTTTCCCGCAGCTTCAATCCTTGCTCTTCTGCCTGGTGGCTACCTGTTGTCAAGCTGCATTAGTTCGCCTTCGTATCGAGTCCACGACACGCGTCATCGTCGCTTTCTCGGAGCCGTTCTGAACCCTTCGATCTCTGGTGCCGTCCGATTGTGTTTTAAGGTGCCATATTATCTTGATTCTCCAAAGGGACCATGCTGGGGTTCTTTCTTCGCTTACCGGTTTAATCATCTTACATTGAAGTTATATTATGTAATGTAAACTGCACTCTATTCGCTTCAAGTTTTTAGGGATAAGTACCAAAAAAGTTATAAACCCATTAAATTGATATCAATTTAGTCTTAAATCTTTTAATTGGACTAATTTAGTATCGAACCATTTTCATTAAAATCAATTGAGTCCATCCGGCCAATTTAGGCCGGAAATTGCTGACGTGGATGCCAACGGTCCTACGTAGCATGGTTGGTTCTAGCATGAACATTTTTTTATAATTTTTTTATTTTCTCTTGCCTTTTCCTTTTTTTTCTTCTTTTTTCCTTCTTTTTTTTTATATACTATTAAGGGCCGGCGAGGGCTCATTGTCCTCGCACACAGCCGGCGTGGGCCACGAGCCCTTGCCCAACTTAAAGCGGGTCGCGAGCTTTCTCTAGCTATTGGCAAGGGCTTACAAGCCCTCACGTAGTGGCTAGCAGGGGCCCCTAGGCCTCAATCAGTGGTCGATGGCCCCCTGTTGACCTTTAAGAGTAAAAAAAAAAAGGAGAAGAAAAAAATTACTAAAAAATTTTCAAATTTTTTTTAAAAAAGTGTTCACGTCGGCGCATTCAATTGAACATGTATGAAAAGTCTATTAATCATATGAAACAAATTAAAAGTTCATTGATGACATTACACATTGGGCTAAAGTTCAAGGGCCACATTGAGCAAATCAAAAGTTCAGTGACGACATTGCATATCGAGTTAAAGTTGACGGACCACTCGTGCTATTCTCCCAAAATTTGAATACGAAAAGAAAATTTCTTATGGTGAAATGAAAAAAACAAAAGGGGAAAAAGAGACCGGCCCAGCCCTAAGTATGAACCCCAAAAAAAAAAAATCCTCAGGAGAACAGAGCAAAGCCCAGCCCACAAGATCACACGGGAGCCCATCAGATCGGACGGCCCAGGTCAAAATCAGAAGCCACCTATAAAATCCCCGAAACCCTAAACCCCTCCTCCTCTGGTCTCTCGCCATCGTCCTCTGCCCCCCTGCACCCCTCCCTCTCTCTCTCTCGCGCCGTCTCCTGCATCCAGCGCCGGCGACAATGGTGGGTCATCTGATCTCTTCCCGCTCTTTTCTTCCCTCTTCTCGACGAGGTTTGGAGCTGATACAAGCTTCGGTGGTGATTTGAAATGTGGTGATGCTTTGCAGCCTTTCAAGAGGCACGTGGAGATCGGACGGGTCGCCCTCATCAACTACGGCAAGGAGTACGGCAGGCTCGTCGTCATCGTCGATGTCGTCGACCAGAACCGGGTATGCCTGCCACCCCCTCCTCCTCTTTCTTTCTCGTCGCGAGCTTGAAATTCCGGGTTGTTCCGCCGTGATCTGATCGGTTGATGATTGGCTAGTGCTCGTTTGGGAGAGGTTCAAGTGTTGGTTCTTGTGGGAGATTGTGTGTACGGTGATGCTGCGCTGGTAGATTGGTTACTGAGAAATGGCTGTTTCTTGGGTTGTCCGAGATTTTGTAGTATAAGCTGGTTTCTAAGCTCTTTGGCATTGCTGGCAGAGTGACCCACATGCTGTGGTTAATCGATAGCCATCTTAGCTGTCGCCGTGAGATGCAATTTTTCTAGTGTACAAATGTTCCAGATGCATGTATGAAGCAAGATCGAGCTTTGTAGTTTAGGTTCCTAATTAGCACATTATGAGCTGTGGGTTGCAGGCATTTGTTATATGTTCATTACAATATTATTAACCTACCAATTGAGAGAAAAATCAGTGTGATTGAGTTGGGGATCGAATTGCATTAATTTGCCGGCATCTTTTGTGCGCCTTAAAATGCATGAGAAATCTGGATCAGGGAAGGTGAAGAGATGAGCACATAAAAATTTTCATTAGGAGGGTTCTACTTTCTGGTCGCGGTATTATTTTGAGTGACTCCGGTTGGCTTGCTAATATAATTTGTTTTCACTATTTCAAGATGACTTTTTGATATTAAACCATAATATCAATATTGTGTGTGGAATGCTTGACTGCAATTCAAGATCATTATATTTCAGATGCATTCTTTTGGCTTTCGTAGCATCCAGTGTTTTTCCAGGTTGAAATAAGTTGTGGTAACATGTGTTTAATTTGGTGTGAAAATGCTGATTGATCATAATTAATTCGGTATGATTCTTCAGTTTCATCTGTCTCTGATTGAGATTTATTGTGATGCATTGAACTGTATTCATTCAGTGCCTCTGCTAATTTTGTTGCTTTGATAGCTAAGAATTTTGCAAGATCCACATAGTGAATTTGTTTCTTTACCCATTCGATACAAATGCAAACTGAGACACTACCGTGCTCTCTGTTGGGCATTGTGGCACCTACAAAAGTAGATGTCTTGCTTTCCAATATTGAAATGATTTCTCCCCAGTTTTTTATAGGATATATTCATCTTAAACTGTTTTTTGCGTGTGCTGTCAGGCTCTTGTTGATGCCCCTGATATGGTTAGAGTGCAAATGAACTTCAAGAGGCTCTCCCTCACTGACATTAAGATTGACATTAAGAGGGTTCCATCGAAGAAGACACTCATTGCAGCCATGCAGGAAGCAGGTATGATCACAAAGTCCCCAGGATGTGAATGTTTATTAATTTGGGTTATTGTTGTTAGGACTTTGTGTGATGAGTTTTGTTTATGATGCCAGATGTGCAAGGCAGATGGGAGAAGAGCTCCTGGGGCAGGAAGCTCATTGTTCAGAAGAGGAGAGCATCCCTGAATGACTTTGACAGGTTCAAGCTCATGCTGGCCAAGATTAAGGTTTGTTAGGATCCTTATTGCCTCTATCTTCTTCCTATTAGAATATATGATCAATATATAAGCCGAAAACGAATCATTTTAAGAAATCTGTGTTTATTATTTACATGATGGTGAGATTCCCGGTTGGGTTGTCACTCTTTTCATCTATCAGTAGTATTGTGAGTTTTTAATTGCTTGGCATATTGTTGTTGAAGTTCACTACTCAGGCACATGAGATAGTTGTCATACTGATAAGTGCTCATTAATCTTTCTCCTGCAGAGAGGTGCACTGATCAGGCAAGAGCTTGCAAAGCTGAAGAAAGAAAGTGCTTCCTAAGCGGCCGTTTTCCTAACTATTGTGCTGAATTTTTTTTCAGACTACACAGTTTTGCTTTTCGTGTCATTTCCTTGGTCTCAGAGCAATTTTAAGGGGAATTGAAACTCAAAATTCATCTGTCTTCTGAAATAGATTCCGGTAGTCATGTGAAATCCTTGTTTTTAGAGGCTTGTGTGGAAGTTAGTAAATTCACTGCTTCACGCACAGCAGGTGGCGTGGAAACAAAACGAAGTCTATTTCAAAGGCGACTCTCGGCCGCTTGTTAGAGCTATCTACTCTCGAAATAGCTCCCCACCCTGGGTAAATTGCGGGAGTGGTTTTGGATACATATACCTACTTGCAAGGCTCTAATTCCAAAAAAAAGATTTAATTTTAGGTCGAGTGATAATTTTGATCTCAATTTTTTTTTGTATCGTAAAAAAGCATCAACCTTAAGTCGAGTGACAATTCTGATCCCAACTTGTTTTTTATTTCGTTAAAAAGCATCAGTTTTAGATCAAGTGACCATTTTTGTCTCGATTTTTTTTTGTTTCATTAAAAATCACTAACTTTTTTTTAAATTTTAAATTTGGTCTTTCTTGACTTAAAACTATTGATTATTCAATTTGACCATTTCACCTTAGCAAAAAATCCACGTGGATTGTTCTTCTCTATCACTTTATCGGCTTTTATTACTTTATCGACAAGTTAAAAAAATCTCCAGATTGAATCCTCCTAATCAAATTTCATCATTTTGTTGTAATTTGAAGTTGCAAATCATCACCTATCGATAGACGCCATGGACGAGACTTGCCAAGCTCACGACCATAACTTTTTTTCTCAAACAAGGGTGACTTCAGATAGAGAGTCAACGGAGGGTTGAATTTGGGATAATGATAAAAGTTGGTGATTTTTTATGAAACAAATATAAATTGGGGCAGAATTGTCACTCGACCTAAAGTTGATGTATTTTTTATGAAACAAAAAAAGATTGAGGCCAGAATTGTCACCCAACTTAAATTTTGTGCTTTTTTTTTGGAATTAGCCCACTTGCAAGGTGCCCAAGTTGGAAATTGTACTGGACTAGTTGCTCTTCAAATGAAGCCACTAGTCTAACAATTTCTCATACTGCGACTAAGTAGTACTTCATAACCAATAATAATGAAGTTCCTAATAAAAGAAAGTTTGTAAGCAATATTACACAAGCACCTTCTCAGCTCTAAAGACATACATTTTGAACCTTGTTCAAAGTGCTTATTAATCAACTTCTGTACAAGTATGCAAACTCACAATAGCTAGGTTGAATCAGGTACCTGAAAACCATCTTTTGATAGACGCTGAACGGCCCTTATCAGCTTCCTTGACACCACTCGTAGTTGAACAACTCCTTTCTTCAACCAGACTTCAACATAGCCATGCGAGCCCTGGCGATGATTCCTTCTATTGTTTGCCCACTGCCTCAGGCATCTCCTCTGTTCCAAGGAAATCTCATTCAAGAACAGGGGCTTCAAATATTTTTGAGACCAGCAGTTGTCAAATCCAGGGACGTCGCGGAGAGCCTCGCCATATTCCATATTTCCGCTACATGGATTGATATGGTTTTTTGTCAGCATCAAGGCTAGAAAACTCTAGCAATGCCTCGAGAGGCATTAGACATCCCGAGCTGAAACGCGAAAAGGGATTCGATAGATTCCTTAAGCATTAGACATCCCACTTGTGCAGAATTTAATGAAAAAACTAAGACTCGAAACGTTTTCAAACAACAAATTTATTTTTTTTGTGCAGATTAGACATTCTAAGCAGGACGAAGGTGTTCTGCTCAAACTGAACAATCCATATAAAAGTTGAACGGAGGCTAAAAGATGTTTCAATAAGTTTCTTGGAATAGCAGATCTTAAAACTAGTGCATTGGTAGAGTAGATATACAAGAGGAGAGAGTGATCCATCACCTTCACTTTCCTCAACTTGATAAGAGTGTCATCACCATCTACAGCCAAGTTATAGAAATTCCAAAATTGTCCACCAAATACTTTGCCTTGCCGTTACCCATTTGATCCTGCACATATGCTTCTTCTGATCTGATTATGTCCATTGCTGTCAGCTAGCTCAAACGGTTTATGTACAGCAACCTTTTTGCCTTGTCTGACATCTCTCCTGTTCTAACACCATCACCATCTTCTTTAAGCGCCTGAACATTTTCTTGTGAGGCTTTCAACAGGGCAGTGGAAGGCTTCTCAGATTCCACCATAACAACGGTGTTCCCAATAATGGGGACGTCATCCCTGTCACTCTGATGGGAAAGCCAATCGTCCCCATTGTTTAGTTCAGCACCGGTCGAGGTCACTGATTACTACTTAATTCATTGTCTGTAATACTTCTCTTGGGGCTGATTTGCTTTCATAATTCTCAGTTCATTAGATGTTCTGATTTTGAATTAGGGAAGAGTGGCAGCCCTGGTTCTTGAAGTTCGCAGATATTCTTTTTTTCCTATCAGTTCACTTGGAAACATTTCATCCCATTGATTCTGGGTTTTGAGGCTTCACTGAAGAAATATGGCGGCAACTGGCCATTTTAGGCTCTTGAGAGTCTCCTTATCCTGGCTGTGGGTACCTTTGTCTCCAGCGTCACACTGGTGTTCTCTTATATTTCTTCAGGCAACAATTGAACTGAACGAATTAGCCTATTCCAACTGAGTCACACTGACGGTACTCAATCTGGTAGTCTTAAATCTTGTTTGCGGTAATGTAAGAGCAGACTGATCAGGAATGGAACTGCTCCTTCTAGCAACCCTTTTAGGTCTGTCTGTGCAAAATCATATGATCGACTAGACATTTCACAATTTCCGGGCATCATTTAATTACTTGATGCAGCTTCTCTCTGACTAGATTTAAAAACTCGTCATCCACTGGCATCTAATCTCACAGCAAAACCACATTTCACCGTCTTGCTTGCCCAGTCTAATCCATTCGTTGTTGAATATGTCTATGATGATACTGCTCGCTAGATTTGATCTTGTATCACCATGTCACCAATAATCACCACAAGAGCACTTTCCATCCTTGAAATGGTGAAAGCGGCTGTTATCCCTCACAATTATTTCTCTCCCGACTATCTTTGATATAAACTTGATAGCTTCATGGCAGTCGGTACACACTCTTATATTCTTTATGATTCTGATTTCTGTCCCGGGAGGAGTGCTTATGATGCCGAAAGCAATGGCCAGCCTTTCACTGTGGTGTTGCAACAGTTGTTTTTTCTGCTCATCCTCAACATCATGTAGCACTTCACTTGTATTGGGCTTATACCCATCTTTTTCCATTTGCTCTAAAAGAACTTCAAGAGCTTCATTTATTTTGTTATAGTAGGGATGAGATGTGTCTCCTGACAAGAAGGCATGGACTCTGTTCCTCACTTCAATCCAGCTGCAAGCCGGTTTCTTTCTGAAGCCCTTTTCCTTCATAGAAAGTTTCCACCTTGCGGCGTCTTTCCATCTCTGGGCAGCGGAATATATATTTGACATCTGAATGTAAGCTCCAATACTCTCAGGATCAACTCGAAGAATTCTCTCAGCAACCTTTTCAGCTAACTCAACATTTTTGTGGACTCTACAGGCAGTCATTAAAGGGGACCATAAGCTGCTTGGTGGTTCTGAAGGCATATTGCAGACAAAATCATAAGCTTCTTCCAACCGACCTGCTCGACCAAGAAGGTCAGCGATGGCAGCATAATGTTCTAACCCTGGGTTAATTTTAAAGTCTTGAGTCATACGGTTAAAGTACTTCCATGCTTCGTCCACAAGACCTGCATGACTACAAGCTGTCAATACAGCAATAAATGATACATAGGTAGGTTTCACTCCCTCCATTTGCATCTTCTCAAACAATGAGATGGCATCAAGTGCGTGCCCATGTAAAGCACACCCCATTACAATGGCAGTCCATGAAACTATGTCGTGCAGCTCCATATTACTGAAAATCCACTTAGCCTTCTCAATTTTCCCACATTTGGCATACATGTCTACAAGAGAGCTGGCTATGTACACGTTGGCATCAAATCCGGCTCTCATGATATATCCATGGAGCTGCTTTCCCAGATGTAATGAGGTCAAGTGAGAGCACGCAGGAATGATACTCGAAAAGGATATAGGACCAGGCTTCACATCGTCCTTCAGCATTAAGCGGAAGAATTTGAGGCCTTCATCAAACATGCCATTCTGCGAGCAGGCCGCGACAATGGAATTCCAAGAAATGCCATCACGCTGAGGCAACATGTGGAATACACGATACGAATCTGCGACACGAGCACACTTTGCATACATGTCTATCAAGCTACTACCAATAAACAAGTTCGAATCGAACCCGTGCCTCACAGCATATCCATGAATCTCCTTTCCTTTACCAGCATCTACATGCTCCGCGAATATCGGAAGAACACTGGACAGAGTAAAGGAGTCGGGTCTCAAATCAGCATTCCCCATCTCCCTAACCATCGCCAGAGCTTCTTCATACATTCCATCCTGCACATTCCCGGCAATGACGGTATTCCAGGAAACAACATCCCTCCTCGGCATCATATCAAACACTTTCCTCACGCTATCCCTCCGACAACACGCTTCCCTCCTGCTTCCCGCCGAACCGATTCCATTTTGTCCCGATGCGCTCAACCGACACATCCTGGGTCCAGAATTCAAACAGCTCCCGCGATCACGGTTCGCCCGTTGCGGCATTTCGTCGAGCACTTCATGCGCAAGACCTCCGGTCCCAACATTACCACCCAGGCTCCGGAACTTGGCGTACATGCTCATGAGCGCATTGCCCGTGTACAAGTCACAGTCGACGCCGAGCCGCACGACGCACCCGTGGACCGACTCGCCCAGCCTCGGGTCCATCAAGGAGGCGCACGACTTCAGCACGGAAGGGAACACGTTGCGATCTGGGCACTTCCCCAGAGCGCGCATCCTGGCGAAAGAAGCCAGGGACTCGGCGAAGAGGCCGTGGGACGCGTAGCACCGGATGATGGACTTCCAGGCGGCGGAGGGCGGCGGGGAGGAGGCGGGGAGGGCGGCGAAGGCGCGGAGGGACTCGCGGAGGAGGTTGAGGTCGGCGTAGACGGAGAGGATGAAGGAGAGGGAGGTGGAGGAGAGGCCCTTGCGCTTGACGATCTGGGCGTGGAGCTGCTCGGCGCGGGGCTTCGTGGCGATGGTGCGGGGGTTGTCGAGCGCGGCCTTGAGGACCGTGCTCGGGAGCGAAGCCATCGGTCCTCCGCTTTCTTTGCGGAGACGAGGTCTTTTTGCTTGCTTTTTATGTTCCGTATAGCTAGGAACATGGGTGATCTCCGACCGAAAAACATAAAGAAAAAACATGGGTGAGTGATTTCAGGATCGGTTCCTACCTGAAATCTGGAACCGGATTGGACAGAGCCGATTTGTGTTGGAATAGCAAATAAATAAAAATTAAGAAGTATTGGCGGGTCCAAATGGCCCGGTTCCAAATATTTGGAACCGGAATCCCGACCAATCCTCCCCGAGAACCATTACGAACCGATCAGTCTGGTTCTTAAGTTGAACCGAGACCAATGAATCAAGACCAATGCGCGCTCCTAGTTAAGAAGTTGGGACACTCATCTTTATGGATTCCCACGTGGCAAATCAAGGACATGCCGGGTGCCATAAATGTGCCAAAGTTTGAAACTTTAGCATGCGATTTTACTTATTATTACGATGTCAATTCCGTCTTAAAATTTTTAATTTTACTAATTGAGTCATAAATCTTCACGTGAGCAATTTAAATTAATTGGGTAAATTGACAAAATAAAATTTTTTAGAACTAAATTAACATTAGTAAAACAGATGATTAACTCATGGGGTGGGGATTTGAGAATAGAAAGGGAGGGCATTAGTTATTTGTGAAAAAGGTCAAGGAAGTTTTTAAAGTCTCGTTCGCCTTGCAAAAACCAGGATTTGATTCATTGAAGTACTCGGTTGACCAACACTTTTTTAATTTCCTAGGAAATAAAAGACCCTTCAAAAAAAGTGGATAAAGAAATCACAACCGGCAAAAATTATCGGTTTTAATTAATGACAATTAATCCTCCACCAGAAACAATTGGAAACCCTGCTGTGTCTTAGGTGGCTGTTCCATGATCGATCTAGAACTCTATAGTTTACAGAAGGTGGAGACATGCAGAAATTTTTCCAAAGAAAGGTAGGAAAATCATGGAAAAATTTCAAATAAGGGCCCAGAGTGCTCTCATTTTATCAAATAGATGCCTAAAATGGACATTGGCTCAAATAAGGGATTAAAGTGGCTATAACAGTTTTAAATAAGGGCCTAAACTCGCCGGCCGGCCAAATATTCCAGCCAATCAAGAGCATTTCCGTCCAAAAACAATTTTAACATAAATTTCGTCATTATTTGAAACTGTTATAGCCACTTTAGACTCTTATTTAAAACAAGATCTACTTCGGGTTATTTTTTGAAATAAGATTTACTTTAAGCTTTTATATGAGAAAATGAAGTCACTTCGAGCCCTTATTCGGAATTTTTCCAAAAAATCAGAGGTATGATCCCAAAAGTTAGAGATTTTTCAAATATTTTTGAACAGGTGGCGCTATTTCCACCCCCTGTAAGATTAATCCACTCCATTTTCCATTGAAAAGACAAAATTATCGTCAATGATTCAATTGGAATTTAAAGTGTGGTCCCAAATCAATTTACTTTCCTGATTCAAAGGCACAATGTTTTCCTTTTTAGTTTTGGATTTTACCTTCGTGGAAATAAGTTCTGTTGAGTAAAAAAGTGATGGTGATAGACACATAAGTGAAAGTTTATAAATAAGTGATCTTGTTAAAGAAGTGTCTAATGTTAAAAATTTCCTAGATTTTACTTGACAACGCAAAAAGAATTAGGTTTCTTAGACAATTTTATTTTCAACAAAACTAATTTTAGGAAAGTGATTGATTAGAATTAATCAATTTCGTAGTTGATCACCCATTTTTGGTCAGAATTGAAAATCATTTTTTTATCATGTTATTGTTTTTTTCTCTAATGATGTTTTTCCATTTTCCGGTAGAGAAAACTAGTGCTCCTTTTATAATTGAAGTGTGAAGGATGACGGGATTGGCATCATAGATAGATAATAGAGGACAATAAGATGTATGGAAGAAGAAGACGACGAAGAAGAAGAAGAAAAAGAAGGAGCAGGAGGCGTAAATGATTTACAAGAGCGGAGAACTAAGATGTTAAAAGTGAGGAAAGAAAGAAAGAAGAAGGAAAGTGGGACATGCAAGAAATAAAAGAAGAAAAAAAGTTGATTAAATAATAATAATAATAAGTGATCACTTTTGGAGAGCTATACTATAAGTGGTAGATCTCATGAGGGATACTGTTGTCAAAATAAAATAAAATAAAAAGGAGTGTCTAAGCTAAAGGAGGAGTAGAAAAAGCGTAGTCCTTTTTGAACTTTTAATTTTAATTTCAGATACTATATATGTAGAACAATGCTGTTTGTGGGTAAATATGGAAAATCTAGCTTTTATAAATCCCTAAAAGGTAAAATTCCTCTCCTTCATAAGTTAGCACAAATACTAGTAGGGATTAACAATAGACAAAATCTTATTAAGGTAAAATTAGACAAGAGTCCTAAGCAGAAAAATAATTACAAAAAATGACAGCTGAATTAGAGTTGTCTTGAGCAGATACATTCAAAGCTAACATGTAACTGCCAAAATAACATCCTAAACACACAATTGCCCTCTATTGGCTTCAGACCAAACTGATATCTCCTCCTTCCAGTTTTTCCAAACTCACTTTTTACATTCCCATCTTCTTCAAAACCTCCCTCTCTTCTTATCATTCATCCTTTTCCTTTCTGCAAATTTCAAGGGTTGTATGTGTATCATTTTAGTCTCCAGAAAAAAGGGATCATGGGGCTTCTTGATATTCACCTGAAGCTCAAGGTAAACCTCTGCGCGCGTGTGTGTGATTGGTGATTGGCATTATTCGTTTTTTATTCAAGAATATTTATTTATGATCCCTTTAGCCTTTTCATCTGAAAGATCTTCCACTTTCTGTGTTCAAGTCGAAGCAAACGGGAAAGAAAAAAGACCAAAAAGAAAGTGGACTTCGTATTGCAAAAGTTGTCAGAAGATTAAAGTTAAAAACTTGTATATCATGAAGAGATGTTCTAAATAGCAATCCGGATATTCAACTTCCCAAAGTGAGCAAGATTTAGTATACGCAGTAAAACTCTGTTTAGCAAAATGAATTGGAAAATTCTGGCATAAAACGAAAAATGAATTTGGACAATAGCCCCCTCAGAGCTGAATGAGTATACTACATTGTGATCAATTCAGGCATATCAAATTCAACGCTTTCTGACTGGAAACATTGGAAGCAAGAAGAAGAAATTTCAGGCGGGAAGGAAGCCTGCATGGATGATGCAACTATCACATGGCCATTTCGTTTATGAAAATAAGGATGGCTTGGGCTTGGACATGGACTCGGTTGTGATTCAAAGAGAGCAAATTCAAGAGCTCGAGCTGTGGCTCTTTGGGGTTTTTGATGCTCAAGTAGGAGATAGAGTCACCAAGTACTTGCAATCGAATTTGTTTGACAAGAAGCTAAATGAGGTACCCCTGTAAAGCAACCGTGTGACTTTAAAGATTTATTTTGTAGTCAATTGCCCTTTAAGATCAAGCTATGGGGGTCAACTTGAAGTTATGTTTGCAGAATCTATCCACTTAAGCATCAAATTTTCCATTCGAAAAGCCTTAAACTTTTGTTATATTTGATCCAGGTCCTGATTCTCAAGGTTGGTTTTGCACTGATAAGAAATCTAATTTATGGGTAACTTAGATTGTTTACCTTTTTTGCCTCTTAAACATTTCCACAGTTTCACATTCTATTTTCTTTTTTGGCCAATTTCACAATCTAGTAATTCAATGGTGGTGATTCTATATGAAATATCTTGATAACATTACTGTTATTTAGTTATTTCTGCTAAGTATGAAAAGACTTGGTTGCCGTTGCGACTCTGAAGCTAGTTTTAATATTATCTTTGCAGTCACAGATAGTGAGGGAGGCCAAAGAAACAACAAGAAAAGCGTACCTCGGCGCTTGGGCTAAGATTAGGGAGAGCAAGAAGGTGATGGATGGGGAGGCGGTAATGAAAGTGGGCTCGGCGTCTGTGATGGTCGTGAATGGAGGAAAGCTTGTGATGGGTGACATGGGCGACTACAGAGCAGTTGTTTGCAGGAATGGTGTGGCTAAGCAGACCACAAGCAAGCACCAGCGGTCAGCCAAGAGGCATTGGACTCAAAGAATCATCGCGGGTAAACGGAAGTCATTTATCATTTGTTAGACGAATCTAAGCCTCACTATTCATCGAAACGTGATTGCCTCAACGTAGCATAATTGCTCGAGGCAATAAGGTTCTCACCTAAGTGCTAATAAGAGAGAGACGAGAGATTGAGTTTTGGTGAACGTAAGTGGTGGCTTCTCAGTTCGAATATCTACACCTGTTTCCTTGTTTCCTAAGTGTTTATTAACCAGTTTCTGATGCAGATTCAGTATTCCACGCAATTAGATTGAATCTTGTCTGTACCAAAAGAACAGTCTTTTGCAGGAGGTTGAGATTATGTTTGAACATGGTTTCGTGTGGTTCGAAGAAAGCACAGAGGGTGCTGCGTGATTTAACTCACATTTTAATGTTCGATAATTTTTCCTTGGTTCATGTCCGGGAAACATGATGGGGCCTCTCTACTATGCAGGTCGGGTGTTAGCATGGACTTCTAGCAGGGAAGACGCCTCTAATCAGTCTAAAAGCTCCAAAGTCGCAATTGGCATTGAGAGGATCGACACAAACACCGAATTCATCATACTGGCAAGCTCTGGCATATGGGAGGTAAGTTCGTCGAACAAAATGTCAATACCCTCACCATTTTTATGTTCTTTATCAGCAAACAATTCAAGGAATTTTCTACTCTGTATTCCCGTTTGCTATTTCGAAAGTTATCATTCACAAGGCTATTAGTCATTTTCTTCTTCCTGTTTTCACAGGCTTGCTCATATGCGTCTCTTGTTTTCTCTAGGTGATGAATAATCAAGAAGCTGTCGATCTGGTCAGGTACATAGAGAGCCCGCAAGAAGCATCTGAGTGCCTTGCAAAGGAGGCCTTGACCAGGATGAGCAAAGGCAGCATTTCTTGCTTGGTGCTTCGCTTCGAAGACTTGCAAAATATTGTCAAATCCTAATTGTAGATGATTTCAAGTTTGTGATGAAAACTCCTTGATAATGTGGGAAGTGATCTTAGTTCAGAGTAACTTTCTCGGGTCGACTATTTTTTCAACCTCAACCATCATGAAGTTACAGATAGAAGGCAAAGAGCGATAGTGCCCGGCGGTGATACTCCTGGTGAGCAATGATGTATCATTTCAATTAGATTAAGCAATCAAAAGGCTAAAAAACTAGAACCACAGACTGGAGAACTCATCAGCATATTGTGTAACCATTTCATTTCATGCCCAGATCAGCTTTTCTGATATACATCTGGTTCTTTCGATCGACATCGGCTTCTAATGATGGATGCTATTGCTTCCCTAAATGAGATTAACTGTCGATGATAATGCAGTCATACGTACAAACTGATTCGGGTCGTGCCTACTGATGCGGATCGAATAAAGTAATGTGGTAGATCTGATGCTGAAGTTGAGCAATAGATGGGTAATTGTCTTCTTTTACCACATTCGTCTTTTAGTCTTCTAATGCTTCTGTCTCTAAAGCATATGCTAAAGTACATGCTTTTTTGTTTGAGTTGGTAATCCCGTCAAAAGTATACGGCTGCTGTTAAATGCAGACATGATGTTTTACGTGGCATTTCAAAACGAAAAATATTTAAAAGTAATTAATATTGAATATTTAAAGACAGAAAAAGGGAAACTTAAAAATAAAAAAAAGGATCAGACCAGGGTCGAGCGACCCAGGCCAGATCCCAGAGGACAATGACCCTCGTTAGGCGTCACCCAAGATCGTGCAACCCCAGCGAGGCAATTGCCAAAGGGCGTGACCCCGGCGGTTGACGGTTAGGTCGCGCAATCCCCAGCAACCCCTAGCAGGGTCATAGGACCTAAGCATATCTGGCCCAGGTCGGATGACCTCTGCCAAATCTGGGTTGGGCGAACGCAGCCAGGCGATGCCAGGATCAAGCGACCTCGGCAATCGACAACTGGAGCCAAACATCCCCTGGCCGGGGTCACACAACCCTATGCCAGATCTGGCCCGTAAGATGATCTTCAAATCTCTTCGTCAGCATGAGCCCATCTTCATATTATGTTGGTATCATTTATATGTTCATTCTGCCTTCCTTTCCCATGCAAATATATACCTTTCTCATGTAGTCATCACACTTTTTCGCGTTTACTTTGTATACTGGATCATACCGTTATCTTTACAGAATAACGGTACATCACCTTTCAGATCCATTGCTTTCTATGGCGAAGGAGTTTTAAGCTTCCTGACCATAAATTCCTCTAGGGTCACGACAGTTCATACTGACTAAGTAAAAAGATTTTAATATCATAGCTCAAACTGAATCAGAGACATGTAGTAAAATTTTTCAGATCCCTAACCTGCATGAAAGATGCCCACGCATGAAAAACGACCAGACATACTTACATGAAAAGACACCCGTCCACCTATATACCCATTTCAGATAAGAAAACAGTCGAAGCAAATCACACAAATGTAAGATCCCACAAGTGATGTTACAGATGTGAAGACGAATACACTGCTTCCTCACCTTCAAACACAATCTTGTTATGTCGTAACCTTCTTTTCGCTGTTCTTGCTGCGGAACGGTGACAGCAAGGAGAAATGACGAGAAGCTGTGGACAACTCGATAGAATTCTTGATATCAGCACAATTCGATCTCTTTCAAGAAACAAGAAATATAACTGAAGTCCGTTGTTGGATATGCTTACATTTTTTTGGAGTGTTGACTGCAGTAGGTGTTTCATCTTGCGAAATGAGATTTTTCAGTGTAGAGACTGACCAGGGCAAAGAAGAAAAGCAAAAAACAGATAGTTAGCTTCAAAGAATCATACTAAATGCTTCCTACTCTTCCGCTAAAAAGTACTGTTTCCAGATTAGCAACTCAACTAGGCAAAACTTGAAAATTAGCTAGTGCTATAGCAATTCTCCTACAAAATAATTTATAATAGCCAGACCATTAGCTTCTAGCTAGGTCAGTGAAAGCTGGCACTCCAGCTCATTCAGTTGATGCGATAGTGGCAGCCAGCAAGCTCATTATCTATTACGACTGATCAGGATGACTAAGACTATGGCCTTATGTAAGCAATGCCTGGCAAAACCAGGAGACAAATGTTCAATACATTAGGTCCAGAGTAATTACGTCGTCAGCTTACAACACATTCATATCATCCAACAGTCTCAGAGACTTGCTCGCTAAAGAATCGTTGCCACCTTCTAGACTGGAAAAGTGCTTATGATTCTACAATGGAAAGCATTTGTATTCATTTGCCTTTTCTTTTCCTATCACTGTGCCAAAATGGCTTTACGCGTCTTTAGCCAATGCAGTAGGCAAATATGAAACAAAACTGACAGTTGTCATAATCACAGACCAGCAATTCAAGTCCTACAAAACATGCTATATCCACAATTTGTCTACAGAAATATGCACACAAGATGAATTCAATTATATGAATAGTGCCCATTCAGTATTGATAAAAGTTACCTTTGATGGAAGAAGCTGAATGTGATGCATGATCATCTGCATCGGATTCACTAACACTTCCATTATCAGCTTCATTAACACCACTTGTAGTTGAACTACTGCCTTTCCTACCAAATTTCAATAGCCGTCTAAACCCTTTGGTTGATTCCTTAGATTGTTTGTCCACTGTCTCAGGCGTCTTCTCTATTTTGAGGTTGTCTGTATCAGAAATAGGGAATTTAATACTCTCTGGACAGACAGTCTTAAATTCGTAGGATGCTGGGATTGCCTTGCCATATTCTGTGTTTCCCATACACGGATCTTCCAGAGAAGACACCCGAGCATAAGGGGCTTGATATGGTTTTTCAGCAGTACTAAGGTTCAAAACCTTAATCGATACCTCTTCATTGCATGTTGTGACCTGTAAAGAGAAAAGGACAAGGATATTCTTATTAATTTGTCCGAAAAAAGAGCATCTTTGATGACCTTCACTCTCCTCACCATGGCAAGTATGAGATCACATCCACAGCCAGCAAATGGAAATTCTAATTTTTTTTCACCAAATATTTACCTTATGGTTACTGATTTCCTCACGAACTTCACTGTTCTTCTGATTAGGTCCATTGGTGTCGGCTAGTGCAATTGGCCGATGTATAGCTACATCATTTGTTACGATATCTGGCTTCTCTCCTAATTTACCACTATCGCTGTCTTCTTTAAGCAACTGAACTTTTTCTTGTGAAGCTTGCAACATGGTAGCAGTGGGCTTCTCAGGTTCCAGCATAACGACAGTCTTTTCAATAATAGGGTTGTCATTGCCCTCACTCTGATGTGAAAAAGGGTCATCCCCATTGTTTAGTTCAGCACCTTTAGAAGACATTGATTTGTTCTTGTTTGATGCCTGAGCTGCTGCATCCTTTGGGGCTGATTTGCTTCCACAATTATCAGCCGATTTAGGTGTTCTTATTTTTAATTCTGGAAGAGTAGCAGCCTTGCTTTTATCAAGACTGATGATTGCAGATATGTTTTTGCTGTCAGTTCCATTGGACACCTTTTGTCTCGTTAATTCTGTGTTTCGCTGCTTCACTGAAGAAACATTGTGGCTGCTGGTTCTAGGCTCTGACAGTCTTCTAATTCTGGCCATGGAAACCTTTGTCTCTGGTGTGACACTGGCATTCTCTTTTATATCTTCAGGAAGCGATGAAACTGAGCGACTTAGCCTATTCCCAGCTGAGCTATTGGCAGCACTCAATCTGGTTGTCTTTGAAGTTTTCTGAGATTCACTGGAATTGACAGAGAGAGCCCCGACAGAGGACCTCTGTAGAGGAGAGGAAGAACCTGGTTCTGCATCACTGAATTTCGACCCTTTATGAGAGCTTGGAGAAATTTTTGTTGGTAGTTGTTTTCTTGTTTGCGGTGATGGAAGAGCAGGCTGTGCAGGAATAGAACTGCTCCTCGCAGCAATCCTCTTTTGTCTTTCTAGCTTCAAAGCCTCCAGCCTTTTAACTTGTTCCTCCTCCTGATTAAGACTCGGAAGAGCCAAAAAAAAAATAATCAGTTTCATTAAAACACAACTGAAATGATGGTTTTCAGGTCATGCACAAGGACAGAAGGCACAGTAGGAACTAGAGTGAGAACAACAGGGAAGTTTCATTATGCCTAATTAATATTTTAATTACAGTAAAGTGTCCAAAATAATTAAGTACCTTTTCCTTCTTCATTTTCTGCAGATCAGCTTTATAGGATCTTAGTCTTTCGGCACGTGCTTTTGCTTCCTCCAAAGGACTTAGTTTTGAATGCTTCCCTTTTCTTATCGGTCCAACATTCTTCTTCTTGTCTAACGCATCTCGGGTAAGCTTAGACTTCTGGTCCTTATCCGGCTTCTTAGAGGCCCGCTTACGTTCTTCCTTCTCATTCTTATCCCGGCTAGAATTTTCTCGTTTCTGAGCCTGCATCTCATAATCTAGAGCGGGGTCATAACCGATCAATGCTCTCTCTGTCCCACGTTCTGGCATCAAGCTCGTATAGTCAGGCTCATAATTAGGCTTGGATGCATTTTTTGTCCTCTGGCTGGTAGATGGGAATTCAGAATCGATGTCTAAAGCCTTTCGTTCAGCATCTTCAGTCCCACTAACAGGAATGGGTCTCAAAGGAACAATGTAGGAATCATCATTCACATTACTCGGCCACTTTGCATTTGAATTATGGGTTGTATTCTCATCTTCAGCTAAATCAGAGGGACGAACAACATTTATGTTTTCCCGTCCATGGATCATGAAATCATCATTTTCGGTCCTCCTATAAGCAACCCTTCTGCCATTCACTTCTGTGTACTGGACATCTAAATGGCCATCAAGAGACATTCTACCATCACTCCCTTGACTGACCTTAGTAGACATCATTGCTTCATCAGCAGACGCTCTAGTACTGAAGTTTAATTTTCCACTCATTTTTTGCATATCCACCAAGCTCCCTCTTTGAGATTGATCCATGTATTGTCCTCCAAGAGCTAATGGATCATCATTCCTCATAGTCTGCCGCCTTCTTGACCTTACTTCCTTTTCCATTGAAAACATACCATCAGCAGCAGCACGTTTTTCCTCATCATTGTCTCTCAACAAGAAACTCTGGAATGCTTGCCAGTGTCCACCATCAGTTTCATTCCCATAAAGTGCTTCATTGTTATCAGATGAAATCAAATTGTTTATAGAGCTTCCATCCTTCTCTTTCCTTTTTGACGACCGGGTCAGGTTCTGGCTAGCCCCAATTTCTCCATTGTCCTCTTCATTTTCGGAATCAGAAGCAGAATGTGACGCACCATTGGAAGAATCCCGTCTCTTCGGAGTGATGTAATTGATGTTCCGAATTACAACCGTGCCTGATTGCTTCTTACTTGATCGACCGGTCTTCTTTCGGAGTACCGAAGGCTCCTTCTCCGACTCAACTAGTTCTGGGGAGTGATCCTCCTCTGAAGCTTCTGATTCAGAATATGGTTCACCGCTCTCAACAGAATGCCTTCTGCGATGTGTTTTTTGACCATTACTTGATCGAGGATCCTGAACTGGCACATAAGCTGGTTGGAAGAAGGGGCCGTTGGCTGGATAGTTCTGATAGTAAGGCATGGGCTGCATTGGATAAGGTTGATACACAGGTGGTGCGCCAGGTGGAGAATGCATTGGCCATGGCGGGAACATAGCATTTGGAAATTGAGCTGGGAAATATTCATGGCCACCGTGAGGTGCTTGATGATTTATCGAAGGCTTCCCATCTGGCATGAGTAATTATCTTAGTGTAAAGAGAGCAACGTGTAACACAAAATTCAGTGAGTGGAACAGAATATAGTAACAGTACAAAGAGCAAAGCATGGAACAAGATTTATTGAGCACTTTTCAACAGGAAAAATTGATTCTGTCAATCTGTTTCAGGCAGCAGAATCTTTATTAATGTATGACATGCTATATGAGAACCTACGTGTAGACCGACATATAACATCATATCTGCAATTTGTCTCACAGAATTGAATTTGCTTTTCCATTGGTTTCCAAGCTCATTGTCCTACTGAATCAAGTATCCAAAATTACTTTCCTAATCAGCCATTCCTTGTTGGTCTTGTTAATCTTCTCAGCAGTTACAGGGACGGGACTTAATCCACAACCAACTAATCTTTAGTATTGAAGCATCTGTAACAATCCAGAACAATGCTAAACTTTTCTACATGTTGAGCCAATTACCTCCACTTGGAGAAGTACTTGGATGACCATTAAATTCTGATGCTGGTGCATCACGAGAGTCAGTCCATGCCTCCTTCTGCTTGTTGGAGACATCAGATAGCACAATGCCTGATGCACTCATGGCAGCAAAATCTGATTGGCTGGACAAGGCCTCAGCTGCTTCTATTTCAAGCCATTGACCGCTCTCATGTTTTCTCTTCCACAGCTCTATAAATTTAGTGCATGCATCCCTGTTGCAAAATTGAAATGGAATTCAACTATCTATTAATATCTTTACCATCATTCACAATTCATCTCTGGATGAATGTCACCAAAATTCTCGTCGTACTCCAAACACACCCCCCCCCCTCCCCCTTTTCTCCACACACACAACTTTACTGATTTTTGGCCCCAACTATTTGTGCTAAAATTTTAAAGAAAAAGACAACAGAATACACAACAGATTGGATACAACCTAACCTAGCTATGATGACAATCTTGAGGTGCATATAAGAAAATACAACATGTTAATCCATGTAGTGCACAATTGCATACTTATTCTGACCATATCATGTGACCTGTAGCTAATACTGTTTTTGATTCATTCAATTGAGTGCGGCAGCAGATGGGCAAAAGGCATAAGGGCTTACATCAGTCGAGATGCTCCAAAGCATTCCGCAAAGGACATCAACGTTTCCAAGTTATCTATTTCAAAACCGGCAGCAACAGCTCTGGCAAAGGCCATTCCTTGCTCCTTTTGAAGGACACTTTTTCGTGTCTCCAAAACTTTCAGAAGCTGAACTCTACATAAACAAAGTAATTAGAATACAGCTGAAGCCAACGCTGCATAACTACGATGGCCTATCAACACCACAGAAGAGAGGAGTGAATTAGTGGATGTCTTTCTGATAATTCACCCGAGAAGCCATTCTTCTCACTCAAAGGTCATTAATTTCTTCAACACGGTACATTTGCCTCTCGGAAGTAATGAACAAAAAGAGAGAATTGATGATGCTCCTTCCAATTCAGTTATTCGTCTTCTAACAGGTACCATCTCAGATGAATATGATTCTAAGAGCTGTGCATATACTTCCAAGAGGGACAGGATAGACACATGGCAAGATCCAGGCGTGCTTTCTTAGGCTAAAATGCCAACATGTGCTTTAAAATAGAACAGAGAAATCAAATTGCAGTAAAACTGCAAATAATGAAGCCTCCAGAAAAACTATTTGTCCTTAATGTGAATTAGCACAGCAATATCTTGTAATCATCTTACAAGTAATCTTCAGAAATAGTACTTACTTTGAATTTCCTTCTTGTGGGGTGGATCCACTTGCTTTAGAAGGCTGTGCACTAGGCTGACAAACATAATATAAACAAAATTAAGCAAACCTATTGGAATGGGAACAATAAGACATTAAATGACGCAAAAATAATTGCTCCCTTACTGTGTAAATAACAATAGCTTTATCCTCACTACCCCCGAGCGAGGGATTGCCGCCTGCAACAAGATAGTGATCATTACACCATATAAGTCAGAGCAATCATCAGAAATTGTTCTACTACATTCAGAATCCATATCTCAGTATCACAGAGCAATAAATACTTGAGAAGAAAAGGGAACACAAACGACAATTGATGAGCATAACACGATAGGCACCATGTTTATCTTCTGTTGGTCAGATAAAGGAAAAGGAAAAATAAGACATGCAGATGACTCAAATGTCAAACAACATCCCAACCCTTTCCCCCCGTAAAGAAACAAGCAAATAGGAAAAAGATGATTTACTCAAACACAAAGTAATAACCCTACATTCACATATACAGTACCTTCCACAGACTCTGTAGGTTTATCTTCATGGTCTTCCACCTGGTGCACGGAAAATAACCACATATATTTGTTTTGTTATATTAACGATCTCAAAAATTGATCAAGGTAACTTACACTTTGTAATCCTCCATCATTGTTACTTTGAATCGCAATTGCCTCCTCAATTTGCAGGATCTCAGATTCTAGAGTATATACTCTTTCCAGGATTTCTGGTGTGCTCACAAATCGTACAAACCTGAAGAAGTTTAGCATCTTTTAACATGCATGCTAACTACTCCCATATCAATCATGTGATTTGAACTTTTTGTTTTCCAATCAGCTTGAGTAGTCGACGTTCTTTCTGGTTCAATTGCAAACCAGATGCTAAAGTAGACGGACAATTTATCTTCTTCAAGAATCAAGGTTTAGAAGATGAACATCCAGAGAGCAGTTCCATTTACAGAATGGTAGAAGTCTATGTGGTAATTTTCCTGTATCGAGTCGCATATGAAGAATGTAATACCCTACTGCCACTAGTAAGCTACCTTGTTTGTCACTTTTTCCAATACTTTGCCACGTCTTAAAGTTACATGAAAACTTACAAAAGATATTCTGTTAAGTCATTCAGTCAACGTTCTTGGGAGTTACTTACATGCTTATGATTGTAATGGGCATCAAATCCCTCAGCCAGCTATTCTATACAGAAAGATACTCAAACTTTCGATATATTGGCGAGTACAGATAGTCATGCACATCACAGCAGAGCACAAACCTTTCCACTGTTCCCTTAGTGAACCATGTTGCGTCACTGTCAGGCTCCGGCTCAAGAATAACTGAGTAACCCCCTCTAGCCACCTGTTCTTGCGCAGCCTTCAGATGGGCAAGAAAAGGGCTAAGCAAACCAGAAGCTATTTTCACACTCTTCCCATTTGCAACTATAACCAAGTCGCACCTGCAAATGCAGTAAAGATCCGATGCCTAACTGAGTCAACCCTCGAAAGTGCAAAAGCAAGTTAGTTACTCATTGCACAAGATTAGAGCAAAAGTAACATTGTTCATTGCGCCACTTCTAAAGTTGATGAATCCAACCATTACATGCCACTTGTCACAGGTCCAATAAAAGAAACTCAGATTATCAGAGAAATGAATGGCACGCTCAACTCCAGGATGATATCAGAAAGTCTCAAATTAGATCCTTCACACTACTCCTTTACCCATTTATGGGATTTCCACCTTTATATGTGGTGGTCTTCAACAATTATTTCTGCTTCCCTAATCAGGTTGGCCAGCACCAGGCTTTCATTGTCCTACAGCCAGTGCGTGGGGGACATCACCACACGGATAAGAGTTGGTGAATGCAACCGCAAAGAAACATATAAAAGAGGCTTAAGAATCATGCTGCCACCCTAATACCCATGCTTGAACTAGGGGCCAAGGAATGAAAGAAACCAAGGAACATAAACTAAAGTCCCAGACTGAGAGAAATAAGTGTTTGGTTTGCCGGTTACACTGGAGATTCCTTGGATGCAGGCTTTCGGTTGTTCGATGATTGCGGTGGAGGGGGAAACTAGTAACTCCTCGTTTTAGCTCCGTACCAAAGTCCAATCTAGACTCATTCAACAGTCCGCAAAGCACATAATTCACCACTAGAACATCCATGTTTAAAAAATTGCACGAGGCATGCGGGTCAACATCCGTGATAAAGACAAAACAACTTGATCCCAGACTGATCAAACACTAGAACTCTAGAAGGCTTCTCGGTGGAAAGATTCTTCATGCAACAGAAAGAACCTCGTCCGATTGTCAACAATAACAAGCGCTACAATAGATCCAGACTCCACATACTGAAAGACAATCCTGCATTGACTCTTGCAGACTCCTTTTGTTTCCAATTTTAAGACAAACGGAGTGACCCATTAACCGAGGATGCATTACAATAATCACCAGCAATTACTTCAACGATGGAGTAAACAAACTCAAGACGACCGAAACAACCAGTAGCTGGATGCGAGAGAGAGAGAGAGAGAGAGAGAGAGAGAGACGAATCAAGAAAAGAACCTGGTTCGAGTAGGCGTGAGCTGAAAGACAGCCGAGTCTAGCCGCGTCGAAGGCTTCATCGAAGAACCAAAGATTGCAAATTTGAACCCGGGCTTGGACCAGCGAGCGACAGCGAAAGCGACCCTTTATCACTCACTCACTGATCACCCAAAAGATCAGAAATGCAACATCAATCAGCAGAAAAGGGATCGACCCAGAATCAAGGAAAGCGAAGCGGAGCTGCCGAAAAGAAAAGAAGAAGGAGGCGAGCAGCAGCAGCAGCAGTAGCAAGGCTGTACATCTGCCTACCGCTCTCCTCGCGCTTGCAAGTGCGAGCTCACGGGGCGCAAAAGAAGCCGGAGCAGGAGAGGTTCTAGAGAGAGAAAAGGTGGGTTTATAGAGAGAGAAAAGGTGGGCTAATAGAGAGAGAGACAGAGACAAGCGCGCACACACGCACAGTGACACGGAGGATCCGAGATGGGGCTCTGCTTTTACTTTGGATACCAAGATAGCGTAATAAGAAAACGTTCCTATATTTTTTCCATGTCCTTGTCTTAAAAAAATTAAGACTATTCTAATAAAATACACTTATCGCGCATCGCGGGTAATTTTATTTCCTTTATATAATTCGTGTCGCATGAACATTTTCATCTAATTTATATCGCATTTCTCCTGTCGAGTAATTTCTAAAATGAGATAAACGAGACTTTCGAATTCTGGATAAGTCTTCTTAAGACACAATTTAGACACTCACCCAACACATTTTATAAGAAATGTCTTTCGATTTTCGAAATAACGATGTTCATTGTTATTTGCATAATATACAAATACACGTTGCTATCTTTTAACAATTCCCCCACCCCCTTCTTCCCCCCCCAAAAAAGCTCGTCGCTGCGGTTGAACTGCGTGAGGTGGAGTGTGATTTGAATAGCGTGGGGGTAAATTCGGAAATTCAGGCGATCTGGCCCCTACGCCGCGAGACGCTGATGTAGAAACGACGAGAATGATGCTGAGGTGGCGATAAACAACGGTCGGGGATTGTACGGCTGAAATTACTGGAACACCCCGCTCACCCACCCCCGTCATTCGATGCAATCGATGGCTGCGGTTTTGTCGTGTTCTTTGTTGTTTTTCTTGCTGAAACTGTCGTTCTTTGTTGTTGTTGGGTTACAAGTGAAGTCCTGAACACTCATCATTGTTCAACAAAATGCGGTTTGACTTTTCATCCGGGAGCCAAGAAACAAGAAATCCACGAGGAATAATGTTTTGTTCATCGAGTCAAAGTTAACCTTAAAAAGCTACATTTCACGTTTTGTTCATATCTCAAGATTTTCGAAATGTAAAAAGTTAAGAGAGTATTTTCTCTCCCCAAGAAAGATAAAGATATAGAGGAGGTGAAAGTACAAGACATACGAGCACCGATACTAAAAGTAAGTGGTTCTATGTTCCACCTCGAACCTACCCGTTGATATAGGTTAATAATTTTTTGAATACTTTAGAACTTAAAACCTACATTGTCACAAGTTTCAGAGTCAGTTTCAGGATCTACTCAAACTTCGCTTATATTAATAATTGAATGATTGTAGTGAATCATCACATTTTATTACCACTAATTACTACTACATTCCACCGACAATAACTATATTTAGACATACGAAAATATGAAATATTAACAAAGTAAAAGCCCTAGTCATAAAATAAAAACTCACATTAGTAGTTCCAAATTATACACTCATCATCGGACACTATAATATACCGTAAAATCATACGAAGACATAGACCAAGAAAAACACAGTCAGGTTCCACGTTCCACCTAATTAGAACCTAGAACCTACCCGTCAAAATAAGTTACCTAATTTTTAGAATATGGAATCTACCATGCATACCTTAAAACCTAGAATCGGACAAGTTCATTTCCGATCTGGGTTTCAGGTTCAACTATGCTCACCCCTAACTGACATGAAAAAATAAAAAACGTATCCGTGGCGCCTGCCTCACAAGATGGGGACAGGCCATAGAGGATCTCGTATGAGCGAAAAGCTCCCTTCCTTTGGTAAGGTTACATTTTAACCGAATAATAGTGATCCAGGAGAAGCAAATCCCTTGCCAATCAACAAGATTCACCTCAAAATTCATATAAGCAAATCGGGTGCCAGATCAATTGTTGTGCATCTCAACCAATTCACTTTCCCAAACAATTTGGTGTATTCAAGAACTTACTCTTGAAGAAATGCTCCAACAAGATTTGATCCCAAGACTACAAAGAAAGGTGTGAACTCTCTTGTCATCTAAGTCAAGCCCTTATTGAGTGCTATATTTATGTGGCCAGTGGATATATTTTATTTTTTCTTTGGCTTTGCTTGTCCTCGACGGTCCTACGATTCGATTTAATTTGGTCAATAGGGCAGTAAGGAAAAAGCACTTTTTTGTGAGGTCATCGTTTTCAATTTTTTCGCAAAAGCATGGTTACTGTACTTAGCCGGCTGAATCGGAAGATGGTGCGATAAAATCATTTTGCTAGAAAGTATTCGGAAGACTTGGTCAATATTCACATATTTTGCATACTTTAAAACTAATGTGCAATGATAATGATAAATTCGGCTTACTAGCGAATGCGCACCACATGTTCTCTTAATATCTGACCGATTAATGGTCTACCCTAAAGTATGTTTTAGAGAAAATATGCCTCTCAAGCAACATTTTGAGTCCTCTATCCAGCTGCATCATGTTGTTGGAGGAAGTGACAATGAAGCTATTATAGGCTTCAAGGGTGGTTCGACTACCATATATCATGATGGTTACTATTTATCACGACATATAGCCACTTGTCATGACATATATCACCACCTGTCAATTGGTACCTAATAGTTTTGATTTCCTTCAACTAATGACTTAGCCTCTTAGGGAAGCTTTTTCCTTGCCATACACTCTTTTCATTGGAAGTCGACTTGGGTAGAAAACTGGGCGCCCTAACCCATATTCGTACATGTGGGTCTATCACGAGGTGGTTGCTTTGACAAATTCATCAAGATCGAATAGTGCATCTAATACACAAGTTCCAAAAAAGTCAAAAACACTCTAGAAATCGTTTAAAAAAGTCGTCTCTGCTCTCTTGTAGACCTTCTCTCTACCTTTTTGTGGTAGCTTTACTATAGCCTCTTTCTGGTAGCTCCCTTCGATTCCACACCCTAATCTCAATCCCTGCTATCCCATTGGTGATAGCTCATAAAACACCTCCCCCCTGCTCCCACGAACCCCTTTCGCTTTGTTTCTGTATCATGGAAGAACTGAATTTGGTTTCCCTGGTTCTTAAGCGTTTTGTTTCCAACTGAGTTGGTGTCTGATGTAGAGCTTTTCTTGGTGATTTTCTTTGGTTCTAGATCTGCGTTCAAGTCCTAAAAATGTTCAATATCCTTTTCTTGATCCCTGCTCACCATCTGTTCGACATTATGCTCAAGTCAGATCAGTGTTGAAGATAAAGAGAACATTTCGCTGCTCTCTCTCCCGAGAGCTTCCATTTCCCTATTTGGGAGTCTTCCTCTCCCTTAGTGTCTACTGCCTGAGGGAAAGTGATCAAATCCATGTACTTATTATGCGATGATCTTCCATAAATTTAGATAGCAAAATTCAGACGGGTTTGGACATTTGTCATATCCATTTAGAGAGCAAATTCTTGATGAGATGAAGGTATTGCTGAGTAGGTGATCCAGTGGTTATCTACCTGTATCGCTGAACAGCGCAAGACCCATAAGCACCAAGTCAGGTGAAAGAAGTGGAATTCTGAAGGCGAGCCAAGTTATGTGCCCATTGTAGCCATGAATATTTTAGCATGGAATTGTCGAGGCATTGCTAGAAACTTGACAATGAGAGAGCTGAAGGCCACATGCCGATCTTATAAGCCCGATATTGTGTTTCTATCGGAGACAAAATGTGATACTAGACGGATAGAAACTATTACAAGAAGGATTGGATTTACTTGGTCCTTCTCTATTCCCGCAGAAAATAAGGCGGGAGGTTTAACAGTCATGTGGAAAGATCCTGTAGCTTTATCCTTTTCCTTTGCAGATAAAAACCAAATCCATACAGAGGTTTCTAACAAAGAAAATCCCGAACAACTATGGTGGCTTTCGTTGGTGTATGCACCTCCTTATAGTGGGCTTAAACAAGTGTTTTAGGAAGACTTCACAAGCCGGGTTCAAAACTTGGGGGAAGACTGGGTTTGAATTGGTGATTTCAATGCGACTATCTATGGCTATGAGGCGTCCAACAGAAGGGGTCCAGGCCCATCTCATCACTTTTTGGTAGATTTTATGGATGCATTGGGTTGTGTTGATCTTGGGTTCAAAGGCAAACCTTATACTTGGACAAATAGTAGGGAAGGCTTTGCAAGCATTCGGAAAAGACTTAATCGAGCAGTTTGTTCGACATCATGGTGTGAGAAATTCCCTTGAGCAAGGGTTGTCCACTTGCCGGTGGTAAACTCGAATCATTCTCCTATTTTGCTGAATTCAACTTCTAATGAGGATAACTCGAAACTTCCTTTTAAATTTGAAAGTTGCATGGCTACAGGACCCAACTTGTGTTAATGAAGTGGAAAAGGCTTGGAACAATAATGTGGTAGGCAATTCATTAACCACATGGCATAGGAAGCTGAAATTGACAGAAGCAGCTCTCAAAAGGTGGAATAAGGAATATTTTGGTATTTGCCAACAACGCCTCAAGGAATTAATGGTAGCACTTGATTCTATTCAAGTGATGATCCTTCAGAAGATCATAGCAGGAGCGAAAAAGAAATCAAGGTGGCTATTAACGAGCAATGGGAGAGATTAGAGATGATATGGAAGAAAAAATCGCGACAATCATGATTATAGGAGGGTGATCGGAATACCAAATTCTTCCATCTTTCTACAACCATAAGAAGGCGCAATAATTGTATCCTCGCAATTCAGGATGATGGAGGCAAATGGCTTACGAGTATTGATGAGATTAAAAACTTCTTTTTATCCAAGTATACAGAGCTTTTCTCGGGACCATCACTTAATCCACACCCTCTCATTAGGGAACTCTTCCCTAAGGTAGTTTTTGACGAAGAAAACTTGGATCTTTTAGCGATTCCGACTGAGGATGAAATATATAGCATCTTGAAAGAGATGACCCCTCTTAAATCACCAGGCCAGACGGATTCCATACTATTTTCTACATGAAATGCTGGGAAGTGGTGAAGGCCCATATTGTCCAATTTGTGCAACATTTCTTTAACACAGGTCAGTTGCCTCATCTTCTCAATTATACTTTTATAGTACTCATGCCAAAAACTCATAATCCACACGCCTTTAACCATTTTTCGCCCATAAATCTATGTAATGTGAGTTATAAACTTATCTCTAAGTTGTTGGCAAATAGACTGAAAGGGTTCCTTAGTCGTATCATTTCACCTCAGCAATCAGCTTTTATTCCAGACAAAAGCATTCAAGAGAATTCTGTAATTGCACAAGAAATCTTACATTCCATGAGGAAGAAAAGAAATGGGAGTCCATTCATGGGAGTCAAGGTTGATATGTCAAAAGCTTATGATAGAGTTGATTGGAATATACTTGATGCAATACTCTGTAGTTTGTTCATAAAAATATGTGTATCGTCGGTTTATTATTCTCTTCTCATTAATGGTAGACTAGCGGGAAGTTTTAAACCTTATAAGGGACTTCGACAAGGTAACCCTATCTCACCATACCTGTTTGTGATATATACCGAACTTCTTTCTAGAATTCTATCTAAAGGAAACGATCTAAAGATTATTACAGGTATAAGAGTAGGGCGAAAAAGTCCGCCATTAACTCACCTTATGTATGCCGATGACTTGTTGTTATTTGTTGGAGCCACTAAACATCAAGTGAGAGCACTGAAGGAATGCCTTGAAATTTATTACTCGTGGTCAAGTCAAAGCTTGAATCATCAGAAGTCGTCGATCTTTTTTTCTAAAAATACTTCTATGGGCATGAAAAAGTTTTGTATGGATGAGCTCCACATGCGAAAGACTGATCCTGAATCATTGTACCTTGGAAATCCCCTCTTCAATATAGAAAAAAGTAGGACAAATTATCAATTCCTTGAACAAAAGGTTGACAATAAACTTAGCTCCTAGAAAAAGAAAGACACTATCTTGGGCGGGGAGAGCAACATATATCAATCGGTTGTTCAGAGCACACCAATTTATGCTATACAATCTAGTCGACTACCTCGGAGTACTAGTAACAAACTCGATGCCTCCATAAGGAAATTCTGGTGGGGTGTGCCAACCGAGAAAAATAGATATTTTACACCTAAATGTTAGGATTCTCTATGTAGAAACAAGAAGAGTGGAGGAATGGGTTTTCAGCAGAATAGGGACTTCAACAATACTTTGCTTTTGAAGCTCGGTTGGGGAATGATCCAAGATAGAGGCAAGTTATGGGTTTGAGTACTTGAAGGGAAATATCTGCAAACCTCAAATTTCTAGAATCACAAGGTCAAGGCATCAGCCTCTCCTCTGTGGAAGGCAATAATGGATACCAGAGAAATACTTAATCTGGGAACTCTATATCAAATAGGGGATGGAAAGTCAATCGAAGTCGGAAATCACCCCTGGATTCCTAATGTCTCAACTCATATGCCTTATTTTATTGATCCAGACCCTGCTTTGAAGCACAGAAAGATAGAAAGCTTCTTTATCCCAGGGACAAAAACTTGGGATGTATTAAGTCTAAATCAGACATTTTGCCCAACCTCAGTACAAGCCATCCTTCATATCCATGTGCCAAACTCCACTGGGGTAGACAAACTGATTTGGCATCCAGCTATCGATGGAGTGTTTTCTGTTAAATCTGCTTACAAACTCATAAAGTTGCAAAATGAAAATGGTAACAATAGTGGGATTTGGAACAAAATCTGGAAAGCTAGAGCTCATGAGCGACACAAAATGATGTTGTGGAGGACAATGTCTAGCGTTTTACCTTGTCAAGCTAACTTGTTTCAATTGATCCATCTCCCAGACCCCTCTTGCCCGTTGTGTGGAGCGTCGGAGGAAAATTCAGTACATTTGTTCACAAGATGTCCTCTAGCCCAAATTTTGTGGAGACAGAGCCCATGGGGTATTATCTCATCTGCTTGGAACTTCGGGTCTCCGGAAGAGATGGTGAATTACTTTCTTGATCCAGGAAAAATAGCATAGACAACGGGAGTGGATTGCAAGCTCTTACCCCTTTATGCAGCAATTCTTTGCACTATAATGTGGCGTTACATGAATGCAAAGCTACATGATCAGACTATTCCAGTGCCTTCCCACGTGATTCAGATGATCATACAAGATTTCTTGGAATATTCAAATATTTTCAAGAGGGAGGACAAAGTTAGGTTAAGTGAGAAACCGGATTTTATTGGGGTAAGGTCAAACTCTTGGATTCCTCCATCAAACCAAGAGTTGAAATTTAACGTAGATGGTGCATGGAAAGATAACAGAGATGCCATAGGTATTATTGCACGATCGTATAAAGGCTTAGCTTTCCAGGCGTGGACAAGACGAAGAAGATGGAACTCGCCAGTGGAAGTGGAAGTTGCAGCTCTGCTTCTCGCACGCAAAGCTGCTCAATCCCTCGACATACACAAAGTGGTTTTTGAAAGTGATTGTAAGGTGCTAATTGATGCTATTCAATAAAAGGGCATTTGTCCTTGGTGTATTCATCCTTTCGTCTCGAACTCTCGCTTACTTCTCAGCAACAACCCAGAATGGAGTTTCAAGTAGATCAACAGATCTAATAATATTGCGCTACTCATATGCTTGCAAAATGGGCTTTTTATCATTTAGGAAATGCTTCATTTTTCTTTTTTAATGATCTCCCTCCTAGAGTCAAAAACTTAGTGTTAGCAGAGTCTTCTTTAATTTATCGTATTGGTGTAGGCTCTAACTCTTCTGTATAATAATGTACTTTTCTGATGCAATGAAAGGTTCTATTTAGCAAAAAAAAAAAAAACTCTAGAAATCGTTTGTGGATGAAGATCATGGCAGGCAAGATAATCATAAAATTAGCCACACGAATAGAAATTATTATCTGCCAACTATGTGCTTTAATTAGATAAAGTAACTTTGAAAGCCATATAAAACAGATTTATTCACCTATAGTCTTTTCCTCCGAAATTTAAAGAAGGAAAAGATTATTTTGATTTCCCAAATCGAATGTACTTGTGAAAGAGGGTGAAGACCATGGTAGGGTTTTCATCGAATGTATGAGATCGGCATTCGAATATTTCCAAATATTTCTAGTGTTTCGTGTTAAATAAGAATCAACATGTAAGTTTCGTAAAATTCAAAAATTCAACAAGTAAAAGTGGAAGTCATCCAAACATATTACCGAAATTGATCGCGGAGACTAATTCATTAAACATGAGACATATTGTTTCGTCGATCCAGAGTGGCACATGGCCAATTTTTAACAAACATCGGGATCAAAATACCTTACACGCGTGTCGATCAATTGAAGAAATAATTTGATGCTAGACCCAAAAAAGGAATACCACCTTAGCAAGACACTTCTCTTTTGACCAGGCCGAGCAGATATCGAGTGTTTGGTTTGAGTTTTGTTCGTGAGGGCGAATCTAACCCACCATGACGAAAGCCAAAGAGTAATCACCGCCAAATCAATCATTGATTTGATGATTTTTTTAGATTAACAAATAATCCACTAAGTGATCATTTTGTCTATTAAGAAAATCATTTCCCTCCTAGACCGACTCCCATCATGATATTCTTTCATCTTTTTTTTTTTTATATTCCGTGATGTCTCCTAATTTTATTGCCCAACTTGAGTTATAATTGACATGATGTTTCTTAGGTTGTTGACAGATTTTGTCCATACATGAACAAACAATTTGCTAGCATTAATTTATGGTATGTGCATCCACTGTGCCAGCACATGCTTTTAAAGGAGTGGCAGACGTGCATGTATGTGATGAATTCACAATCTCTCTCTCCTTTGTTCTCTTAGGAGAACTCTGAAAATATAGGGAAAATTCCAACTAAAAATCCCAAGTGGGGTCAAATTCTCAAAAAAGAGTCCAAAGTGAATATTGTGTCAAATAAGGACATGAAGTGCTCAATCAGTCTTAAATAGGGACCCGAAGCACTCAAAAAGTCTCAAATAAGGACCTAGATCCCCAGCCGGCCAAAATACCTGCCGGCGACAAGAGAAGAAACTGTTTCGGCACCGGAACAATAACTTTTTAATTTTTTTTTATTATTTTCTTTCTGTTTTTCCTTTTCTGCATTTTTTTCTTTTCCTTTTCTTTTTTTTTATTCTCTTCCTCCGTCGGCCATAACCAAGGCTGGTCGAGGTCGCCAGCCTCCGACAAGGTCGCCCTCGCCAACGTCGGGCAAGGGCTGCCCTTGCCGGCATTGGGTGAGGGCCACCCTAGCCTAGATTGGGCGAGGTCGGCCTCGCCAATTGCCGGCGAGGGCTCGACCTCGCCGACATCGGGCGAGGTCAGCCTCGCTAGTTGCAAGCAAGGTCGAGCTTCGCTAGATCTGGCGAGGGCTCGACCTCGCCGGCCGCTAGTGAGGCTCGACCTTGCCGGCATCGGGTGAGGCCGGCGAGGTCGAGCCCTCGCCAGATCTAGTGAGGCTCGGCCTCACCTGACGTCGGCGAGGTCAAGCCCTTGCTAGCAACTGGCGAGGGCAGCCTTGCCCAGCCCAAGCGAGGGCGGCCCTCGCCCTACGCCGGCAAGGGCGGCCTCGCCGGAGGCCGGCAACCTTCGTCAACCCCAGCTATGGCCGGCGGAGGAAGAGAAGAAAAAAAAAAAGAAAGGGAAAAGGAAAAGAAAAAAAACAAAAAAGGAAAAACAGAAATAAAATAATAAAAAAATTTAAAGTTACTGTTCCGATACCAGAACATTAACTTTCTCGTCGGCCGATAGGTATTTTGGCCGGCTGGGGACCCAGGTCCTTATTTGAGACTTTTTGGGCACTTCGGGTCCTTATTTGAGACTGATTGAACACTTCAGGCCCTTATTTAACACTATGTTTACTTTGGACCTTTTTTTGAGAATTTGACCCTACTTGAGGTCCTTAATTGAAATTTTTCCAAAAATATATACATGTTTAAGCTCCGTCAATTTCTAAAAAGATGAGTAATTCGAACAATTTTTTTTAAATGATTACTTATATTATTTGAAATAATCAATCAATGAAAAATATTTTCATTATTATAATCAATTTATGTCTAAACATTTACGTGGACGATGTGAATATTTTTTATTTGTTCATTTTTATAAGCAATACAAATGATCATTTTAGAAAAATATCTTCCAAATCATTTATTTTCTGCAGAGTCTAGGGTTTATCTAGTAGCATGGAAATAGTCATACCTGGGGAATATGTTTCCTCCTTTCCCAAGTTTGGCATATCATGGGAATTGGCCGGACGGAAACTTTCCCCTAGTGTCCGAAGGCGGTCGAGGGACTTGTGTGTGGTTGTGAGACGGGGAGACTTGATAGGAAATATTCGGTAAGGTTTTGTCATTGTTGCACTCTAACAATAAAAAACCAATTGATGTAGCTAGAAAATCAAATAAATTTCTTCTATCCTCTAAATATAATAGCTACAATTCCTTTTTGTAGATAAAATCATGAAGTTGATTCCTTGTCAGATCCTTGTTAGTTCGCCAAATTTCATAAAATAAAACCAGAGCAACATGAATTAATATGGTCACTCAGCAGATGTACTAATACACACACCGACCTAGAATGGTTTAAATTTATTTATTTTTGCAATAACTTAATCTTTTTCATTTTTTTTAAATGACGACCACTCTCTGGCTCTTTAATAAAATAGTGAATCCGTGCGCATGGTAAGATTTGGAGCTTTTGATAATAGCCAGATTAAGCCAAAAAAAAAAAAACAAGGTTTTCACTCATTTTTGTCAGGCAGCATCTTATTATTTGAGGGGGGATTAGATAAGAGAACAATGAATTTAGGTACTGACTATTAAATCTTGGGAAACTTTAGGGCATCTCTACCAAATTAGGGAAAAGCACAAACTCCTCTCATACTATTAGCCGAATTCAACTTTGGTCCCCCAATTATTATCTTGTTATAATTGAGTCCCCCAACTTATCTCCGCCGACAATTTAAGGACAAAATTTTTCCGTCAAAACGTGGATAAAACATGTTGAATCAGCACTGGCAAATGGACACGTGGCCCCCTAAGAACAAGTATGTCTTAAAAAATTACACTTTTAATCAACATATTTTAAGAATGTTCAATTTTAGTCATTCTACATTGCTTTAGTTACAAAACTAGTGATCACATTGTTTTTCAACAAAAAAATTAATTTCTCTCATCCCATATTAATGCAAATTGTTATGCAAACGTCAAATTAAAACAAAGTATTAATTGGTAATTCCATACGCTTACAAATTTTCCAATATAATTGAAAGTCTTATAAATGCCATCGTTTTCAAGTATTTACGATTAACATCACGGGGAGTTGCTGATGACACTAATTAGAAGGTTTCTTATAAACTTTCCCAATTCTTTCAGCTACAAAATAACGAGTTAAAGCTGTTGTTATATTTTTAAGAAGGATCCTTTTTCTTTTCTAAATGATATCTTAGATACTTTATGTGGATCTATATAAAAATGTGGATGTTCTACGATTGCATATGATGGAATTATTCTTAATGAGGCTATCAATCAGATTGTGTACATAGTTTCTTTCAAAGTGACATTTAATAAGATTTTCTGATAAGATGTGATGAGAGAATAAGGTTTCTATTGCAAGGGCTAATTTTATAACCATAATAAAGTACAAGGATCAAATCGGAACATTCTTAAAAGTACGAAGACGAAAAGTGTAACATTTTCAGAAACCTGTACACTTAGGTGCAAATTGTCGATTTGCCGGTCCTGACTCGTCATATTCCGTCCATGTTTACACAAAAAGTTTAATTTTGTCCTTAAATTATCACCATAGACAAATTGGGGGACTAAACATGTGAAAAATATAGCATGGGGACCAAAACTAATATCGTGTAATAGAACAAAGACGGGTTTTAAAATTTCCGCTATCATTAATTTTAAACTTTTAAAAAAATGGAAGAAATATTCTGTGGGTTGTTACATGTTTCTTCTTCTTAATTGATTCCGACACCTAACATGATTATCTTCTAATTGTTTGCAATTGCGGGATTCCTGCCTGATGACATCGCAAAAATTGTTCGGAAACCCAAATTAGATAAATAATTGTTTGTTGGCACTCCACGTGCAAACCAAAACAGGAAGTTTGGCCTTGATTCATTGTACTTTCATTTTTTGAGTATATAATGTCAAATAAAATAATATTCGTTTATTATTAGTAAATAAGTGGGGTACTGTTGTGCATGTATACATGTATAAATATAATGTATATCTTACGTATTGTACTTGTGTCTACATTTAATTTTGGAGGAGAAGATAAAAAAGAAAAGAAAAGAAAGAAAAGGGTCAGTCAGCAATGACAGTTGACGGATCAAGGTTGACCTTTGGTCCTTCTGGTTTGTCAAAGGAAGATTATTTTCTAGCCATGAGCGGTGCTCGTTGAGTTGCGCGAACTAGTGGAGGAGATTAATTGATTTCAGATTGGTCGCTCTTTATGGATCTTTAAATATATCAAAACTGGGCTAAAATTTTGTGATAAATTTTATGCTCCATTTGTTTCACGGAAAATAAACGATTTAGAAAATATTTTTTTAAAAATGATTGCTTATATCTCTTAAAAAAATGAATGAATGAATGAAAAATATTTTCATTACCCATAAAAATATTTAAACATAAATTATTGGTGATAAAAAATTATTTTTCATTGATTAATTATTTTAAACGATATAAGATATCATTTTTAGGAAAACGTTTTCTAAATCAATCATTTTTCACGAAACAAACGGAACCTTAAGTATCTCTTGTTTTTTTTCTCCACCTTGCTATATTTTTTTAGTGAATTTGCGGGTTTGAGTTCATAGTCGAAGAATTGATTGAAGTGCATCGACACTGTTTTCTTTTGAAAGGGATTTTATCCTAGAGATGGTATTTCAATTTAAGCCCTTGGATCATAACGGGGATATTACTATCTTGAAGAACGCTTCCTAGAAGTGCCTTGCCTCGTTAAGTTTTCCTTTGCTTTCTTCTTTTAGATTTGTTTCTTTGCTTTCTTCTTTTGATTTATTTTCTTCGAATTTCTTCTTTTTAGTTCACGACCATTTTGAATTTATAGCCTTCATATATCCACGACCGAAGATTGACCTTTTGTTCTAAAAGAAAAATAGTTGGAGTTTCATGTGCAATATGTGTAATCATTTGATTACGCAAGCCATTTTGTGCAACGTTAATTGGATAATTAGTTGTTTATAATTATTGATCTCAATGGTGATGAAGATAGCTTGTGTAAACAGAAAGTTACAAAACATGTGTGCGTAATTAAAGTAACTCATGGATACAGTAAAATTTATATATTAGGTGATGCAGTAAACTTTTATTAAATATTGGATATGATCCATTTGTTTGAAGGTCCATATATTTCTGGTTTATATATTACTTAACTGTGACATCCAGAATTTTCTATATTCGTTGATAATATTTAGGATATAAAGTTAAGAGTCATAGCTTGGAATTTCGGATCGCATGTCGATCATTAATTTTGTGAGGAATGGAAGGTGCGAATGACGATTTTTTACGACTATAATCACCTAGAGTCTGATGTGTTAGAATTAAATTGATAAGATGTTCAGTGTATGTTGATGGTATAGTGTGGTGGTAATTGATTTACTATCATATTAGTTGTATATGGGGACCATTATACTTCAAATTTCATACTTGATGACATTCAAGTTTTAAATTTACTGAATTGAAATTTTCCTAGCATCTGATATTGCTCACTAATAATTTTAGTGGATTTTAGATTTTTTTGGATTTATCAATGTTTCGAATGGACACTGGTTTCCTTGTTTGCATACTGATTTAATAAATACTTCAGTAACTTGATCAAAAATCTACTTTGAAAATCTTATGGTTGAGCCGTTGGTCATTCTTTACTTTGTGCACACCTATTTTCATTTTTCCTAAGCGTTTTGATCCCCACACACTCTTAATTTGAGACATTGAACTTAGCTTATTGATGAGATCATGCATTACATCATGTATTTTAACCTTAGTCAATTAATATTATTGATGACTTACTCATTTACTTGGTCAAGAAGAAGCCATATCTCATTTGAATAAAATTATCTCCTTGTAGTTCATTTTATGAGGCCACTTGTACACCCTAGCTACTCGCTTAGGGCTACTTTAAGCATTTGTATCGGAACACATACCTTTCTATTTTTTACACCTAATGTTTTTAAGCCAATGATATGCTATTATGATTTAAATAAAAAGGTATGTGTGATTTAAGTAATGATATGCATGAAAAGATGATGTGTTGATTTTTACACCTAATGTTTTTAAGCCAATGACATTTATTACTTTAATCATGTTTAATCAATTTCATCATTATAAACCTTGTCTTGGCCGTGTAGTTGAATCTTGGAGAACTTTCAAATTGCAAAGATAGATGTAACATTCCGGATTTTGACCCAATTTTGGGATTTATAAAACGCACGATTTGTCAGTGTGCTTATAGTAGAATCTCGCCCGAGAACTGATCACTCTCGGTTATTATTTTAAACCAGAGATTTCGCTAGAATCGCACTCAATCAAATTTTTGTCGTTATTTAGACTCTGAACTTGGCAGTCAATTTTCTGGAGTTTCTGGACGAAATAAATTGGACGGTGTCGACATTAATGTGGCCAGTATCGAGATTTTCAGGAATAATGAAAAATTGGGGGTTTTTGACCAAGGGTGAATATGGACTAGTAGACCTCCCTCGTAAAAATTTAGTCTCATTAATTTGGCCTTTGTCCTTTTTTATGTGCGAGGCCTATTTAGGAGCGATAGGCAATTTTCGGATTTGGATTTGGACCCTCGGTTTGCGTTTATTAAAGAAATGAAGTTTATTTCTTTTAAATTTTCCCCCCCCCCCTCTCTCTCTCTCTCTCTCTTCCCTTCCCCCACGCGCGCACGTTTCCCCCCTGTCCCGTCCATCCTCTCTCCCACCTGCTCCCTCTCTCTCTCTCTCTCTCTCTCTCTCTCTCTCTCTCTCTCTCTCTCTCTCTTCTTCCTTCCTTTCTTTTTCTCTTTTTCTTTTCCTCTTCTTCGTTCCTTCTGTTCCTTCTTCGCTGGCTCTCCCTCACGCTCGATTGGCCTGCTTCTGCTTCGTTTCCAGCCACCGCACAACGTCCGACCGCCGTTCAAGCTCGCCCCCAGCCTTACTGTCGTCGATGCCGTCGCCCCGACCGAGCCGTGTCGTCGTCGGTCGCCACGACCGCCCATCGCCAGCCTGCTCGCGAGGCGTGTGGACAACAGCTCGTCGCCGTGACCTCCGCGACCCGGCGCTGCCCAGCCCCCCGGCGGGTTGTCCTCCGTCATCCGGCCACCTGGGGCGCCGCCGTACCACCCCCCGGCTTTTGCGCGACCCTCTTCCCCTCTGTTTTTCTCTCCCCGACGCTCCCCTGTTCTGGCCTTCCTTCCGCCGCGCGCCGCCTCATCCCGCCGCCACGCCGCCGTCGCCGTGCCGTGCTGCCCTGCCGGGCAACTCGCCAGCCCGTCCAGCCACCCCTCACCTCAGTCGGCCCTTCCTCTCTCCTCTCCACCCGTGAGACTCCTCTCTCTCTTCCCTTCTCTCTTTTTCTCTCGCTCTCTGTCTCTCTCTCCCTTTCTCACCCGCCGGTTCTTCCCCCCAGCTGCTCGCCGGAGCCAGCCCCGCCGCCTGCAACGCTGCTGCTTCCGTTCTGTCCAGCCGCCCCCGAACCCGCGCCCTAGCCCGTTCTTGCTCGCGTCTGTGCACTGTTCATTTCCGGCCATCACTGTTCATTTCCGGCGAGTACTGTTCACCGCCAGTCACTGTTCACCCGAGCCCGTCACTGTTCATCCGGCCCGTTTTAAGCGTAGGACACTCGGTGAGTTTGACCCTAAACCCTAATTAGGCTAATTTACATTTCTAAACGGGTTTAGGTGTTAATTTAGGGGTTAAATTGTGAAAGTAATTAGGGATTTTGATTGAGGTCGATTTGGTGGATTATTATGATGATTTAATGGAGGATTAGTGGGTCGAGTGGCGCGATAAGTGGGCTGGACAGTTTGGATTAAATCGGTCCAAGTTCAGGAATGTTTGGGTTTAATATGTGGACTATAATGCGCGCCGTATTTGATTTTGTGGTGGTCAATTAGAATGATATTTGAGGAGTATAATGGAGTAATTTGATGACACTTATTGGCCTAGAATTTGTGGTATAACGACCGGCCACAACTGGATTTGATTTGGGCAAGGCGCGATCGATTTGAGGTTTAGCCGTGACATTTCTGGGAAGGATTGCACTGTGTAAATGACTGGCTAATTGAGCCTTAGTTGTGGTTAATTTGATGATGCCATGTAGCGTGTTTAGCGTGGTTGGGAGTGGAATAGCATGGCGAGCCCCTAATGCGTGAAATTCGTTGACTTGGTTGTGTGAATTTTGTGCATGAATTGCGTGTTAAGTTGATGCCATGGTTGAATTGAAATTGATTGTCTGAGTGGGCATGTTGATTTATGGAATTGAATATGCGCGGTGCAAGTTGAGCTTGTTACATTGTAATTCGCGCATGTGAATGCCCAAGTGTGAATGAATAACCATGAATGCGCATCTCACGCATTGGCACGACATGTGCATATACGAGCGTGCCCGAATGACATGTGCATTGTGATCACTTAAAATGCCTTGATGCGTTTTACGCGCGGTCCAGATAATAATGAATTGTGTGATCACCTAAGGACCTACGAGTCGTGACCTTCGGATCGATACCGTCCTCATACACTTTGAAGCAGGACGATACTCGGTACGTCCGGAAGGCAACCATCCTCATGCACTTTGAAGCAGGCTCTGGTTCGCAAGGAGAACAGTGTTGCACCTCATGCACTTTGAAGCAGGCTAGAGACACTGGGCCAGATTGGTTGCTACGCCTCATGCACTTTGAAGCAGGCTAGACGCACCGGGCCGTAAAAAAAAAATTGATGACTCGAGTCGTGATAATAATAAATTAGGCAGTGTGCCTGTGTGCCAGTGTGGGCCAGTGGGCCGGGAATTGCATGGGTCAAGTCCATGACATTTGCATACATGAACATGCATTGACTGGCATGCGAGAATGTGAGAATCAGTGCATAAAAATGTAATTGGCATATATGTGATTATGAGTGCCACTTATGTACTGTGATTATTATATATGGATCTGTCTAACCTGCAAGGTCAGGTAAGTTCTAGATTTGGGCCGAGGGCCTAAGTCATATACAGTTTGGACTGTGTGTTGTTTGTTTAGTACTTGTCAGGACGTGCACGTTAGCCTAGTTTAGGTTTAGGGAATTACTAGCTGAGATTTATTCTCACGGTTGTTGAAAAACTGACTTTTCAGACCCCCAGCCTTGAGGATGGCAGGCGTACCGGTGCATTTTTTGGAGGAGCCCCCAGCTAGTTGTAGAGCCTGAACCTGAGCCACTTACCCCTTTTTGTTAGTAGTGGCCTTGACCCGCTTTTGGATTTTTTGAAGTTTGGGCTGTATATGAATACTGTATATGATCTCCAGTACTAGTACAAGTGTTGATTTCCATGGTTACCCTTGGTTATGTGTTCATATATGTACGGGTGGTTTTAATTACTTCCGCATGTGCTTTAAATCTCTGTGTTGGGGTTTTGGTCGGCGACGCGTCCTGGGACGTCGCATACAAATCGACATCTGCGAGGGATGTGACGCACCGAGAAGTGCGAGGCGTGACAATAGAAGTCTCCATTTTATTAACTACCAACTTCCAATTTCTAGCTTTCTCCTTCTTCAACTTTCATTTTTAAATCCTGCCAGTAAAAACAAATGCCCCATACTCGTATTATTACAGTTTCTACTTCAATCTTTCAGGTGTCGGCAAGGTAAATTATTGAAATTTCACTACTTTCCATAAATGAATTTTTCGTTTCAAAAACAGGAATTGTTAATTTTGTGTTGTGTTTATTTTGTTTTGTTTGAAGGTGACTAAAGCTTTAACTTGTCAAGTCTTTTTCAAGGTAAGTGAAACCTTCGGGAGTTAAGTCAGGCTGATCTACTTAGTACTTTTGACTTGGTTGATTGATGTTTGTTAATTTAGTTGAAATTGGTGTTAAGTGCGAGTAAACCTTAATAATGGCATGTTGAAATATTATGATGATTTAACTTTTTTGATGAGTTCTTGCATGCCTAAAATATGTTTGGTTTATTTCCGAAAGATGTGGTAGCATGTGAAATGTCAAAATGTGAAGATGACGAAACAGATTTGAAAATGTTATTTCATAAATTTTGACCCACTCATACACCTTATACACAATAGCCCCTGATCATATTTATCTTATACTCACCAGCCGCCGATCATATTTCACCTTATACACAATAGTCGCTGATCATATTTACCTTGCACTCACCAACCGCTGCTTATGCTCACCTGCCGCTGCTTATATCCACTTAATTAGTATATTCACTAGGTATATTCACTTGCCACTACTTATTTTCACTTGCTTGGGTATATTCACTTAATGAGTATATTTACTTACCGGTTGTACCCACTTGTTAAGTATATCCCTTTGCTGAGTATAACCACTTACCGAGTATGCCAATTTCCAATTTTTGAGTACTATTGCTTTCATAAGAAATGAAAAGAGTTTAGCATGCTATCATTATGTCATCATTAAAAGGCAAAGTAATGATATGCATGAAAAGATGATGTGCTATTATGATTTAAATAAAATTTGAATAAGAGAATAAAAAATGTCACATAGGAGAGAGAAATTAATTTAAAAATGCCACGTCAACATTTTCCGTTAGACAAATTGATAGTGTTAATGGAAGGATATGATTATACCAATTTGACAAATTTTAGGATTTGATTCTACTTTTTGAAAGTTTTAGGATTCAATTGCATTTTTGCCACAATTTTTGGGATTTCTAATGAACATATCCCAAAAATTTAATATATATATATATATCATAAATGAGAAAGCTAGCTTTCAATAGCTATTTTTTCCCTATACAATACGTTGTAAAATATTTGCATAAAGCCTTGACCATGGAACAAAATCTCCAAGACTAAACCCAACCATGTCTAGATGTAATGGCTACTTCAGTTTCATATCACCTACCGCAATCCTCATAAAGAAACACGAGCATGTTGCTCTTTGATCTTTAAACTTGGGTCGCCAACCAAAATTTATTAAGTTAATATCTATGAGTCTAAAGTGTAAATATCTTAACACATTATCAAAAAATTTGGTAGACATATATAGAACCATAAATGAGGAAGCTAGCTTTCAACATCTATTTTTTCCACGACACAATAATACATCTTAACATACTGGGAAAATACCACGAAAAATCTCAAACTATGTCACTTGTAACAAATTTACCATGAACTTTTTTTTGTGACAAAAAAAATCTCAAACTATGCCGCTTGTGACAAATTTACCATGAACGTTTTTTTGTGACACGAAAAACCCTAAATTATGTCACCTGTGACATAGTTACCCCACAATATTTTGGCCCATGGGTATTTTTATCTTTTTCATTTATCTTTTTTTTATTTTTTTCTCTTCCCTCCACCGGCCATGGTGGAGGGAAGCCGGCGAGGGTTGCCCTCGTTGGCCTAGGAGAGGGCAAGGGCAGCCTTGCTCGACGTCGGCGAGGGCAACCCTCGCTAGATCAGCAGGCTTAGGCAGCCGCTCGCCCGAAGCCGGCGAGGGTCACCCTTGCATGATCCGGCATCAAGTGAGGGTGGCCCTCAATGGATCTGGTGAGGGCGACTTCACTTGACTTAAGCGAGGGTGACCCTCGCCCGACGCCAGCGAGGCGACCCTCGTAGAATCTTGCAAATGAGCCCTCGTCGGCTTCCCTCCGCCATGGCTGACGGAGGGAAGAGAGAAAAAAAGAAAAAAAAAAGAAGGAAAAAGACGAAAATACCCATGGACCAAAGTATTGTAGGGTAAATGTGTCACAGATGGTATAGTTTGAGGTTTTTCGTGTTACAAAAAAAAGTTCGGGGTAAATTTATCATAAGTGACATAGTTTGAAATTTTTCGTATCATAAAAAAAATGTTTAGGGTAAATTTATCACAAATGGCTTAGTTTGGGGTTTTTGGTGATATTTTCCCTAACATATTTGCATAAAGCCTTGATTATGGAGCAAAATCTCTGAGGCTAAACCCAATCGTGTCTAGATGTAATTGCTCGTTAAGTTGCGTATCACCTACCGCAATCCTAATAAAGAAACACAAGCATGTTGCTAATTAACTTTTAAACTTGGGTACCTACCAAAATTTTGACTAGTGTCTTATCATAATAGGATAAGTTTTAAAACTTGGGTACACTAGAAGTTTTAAAACTTGTCATAAAAGTACAATTGAGTCCTTAAACTTTAAAAAAAGTGTAGTTTAGTTCATAAACTTGTTAAGAAAGTACAATCAAGTCTTAAAATTTGTCTTGAAAGTGCAATCAAGTCCTAAAACTTTCAAAAAATGCAATAAAAGGAAGGACTTGATTGGATCAATTTGATAAGTTTTAGGATTTGATTACTTGTTTTGAAAGTTTAAGGATCCAATTGTACTTTCGTAACAAATTTTAGGACTTAATAGCATTCTTTGAAAGTTTTAGGACTCAATTGCATTTTCGGGACAAATTTTAGGACTTCCAATACTTATTCCTATCGTAACTATTAATCTAATATTTATGAGTTTGCAAACTAAATATCTTAACACATTATCAAAAAATTTAGTAGACATATATAGAACCATAAATGACGAAGCTAGCTTTCAACGGCTATTTTTTTCACAACATTATCTTAACATATTTGCTTAAAGTCTTGAATATGGAACAAAATCTCCGAGGCCAAATCCAACGGTGTCTAGATATAATGGCTAATTAAGTTACGTATCACCTACTGCCTAATAAAGAAACACAAGCATGTTGTTATTTAATCTTCGAACTTGGGTCACCAACCAAAATTTTGACTGGCATCTTATCTTAACTATTAAGTAAAAATTTATGAGCCTATAGTATAAATATCGTCACGCATAAACAAGATTTAGTAGACATATATAGAATCATAAATGAGGATACTAACTTTCAACAGCCATTTTGTTGCGATGCAATATGTCCTAACATACTTTGAATAAACCTTGACCATGGAACGAAATCTCCAAGGCTAAACCCAACCATGTCTATCTGTAACGGCGAGTTAAGTTGCGTATCACTAACCGCAATCCTAATAAAGAAACACAACCATGTTGCTCCACAATATCTATATTTGGGCCACTTGTCCATTTTGGAAAAAAAGAATTGTGTGACAGTGCAGTTATTTTCGAAGCTATGAGGGTACTTCCTCCACCATATATATTTTAAAATGCAAATTTGAGAAACTCTAGCAACTAGTTTGCTGCGGGGCGATTCCCGAATTTACATGAGTGGGATCACCTCTCAAATGATTTTTTTTTAAATTAGGATATATAGGATCTTTGATTAAGTAGTTTGATGCCATATTGAACTTACCAAACTAATTCCCACAAATTTGACCATAGTTTTACATGCATGAACAGAGAGGCCAAAAGTTAAACACATGCAGACCTTTTCAAGCTTAAAATGGAATAAGCATACCAAATTAAATAGAAAATCAACATCGGTTTGAAGTAACAACAGATTAGGCTTTGTTATCTTTGCTTCAAGCGGTAGAGGTTAAAAATGGACAAAGAACTCGTCGAGCTGTATAAATCGAGAAGGCTCGGGTGGAAGAACCCTCTACTCTATTCGTTTCTTTTGCAAATTAAACTATACAAGTTTGCTTTGAATCTAGTCCATTTAAATCGATTTTTACATGTTTTTTTAGCCATCTACGATTAAGTAATTTGTTTATTCTTAGTTTGTTACACCCATAAATGATAAATTGGTCAAGCTTCACCAATACCCAATAGCAGTTCATTTATTTCTTAAAATGGACTTATTCGATTAAGTTGAGAGTAAATAATATTTTTTGATTTTTTAAAAAGCGATGGATGAGATGTTTCACTATTTAGTTTCTTTCCCCCTCATCTTGTTTAGTAATGGACCGATGATTTGTTTTTCAGCTTATCTTTCTTCTCGTTTCTTAGTTTGTGATGGCCTCAACTTACTCAGCCAGAGGCCACCGTCATTCTTAGGGATGACCGTGGCTGTCATGCTAACACTGCTTATACAGATTTTACCTCGTCTTACTTATTTATGAATTTTTCGTTTTATGAGGCTGAAGCTACCTCTCTTTCCTCATCATAATTTTTTTTTATTAAACGTACATATAACCGCAATAGGAAGCTAGTTCTTAACAACTGTTTATCGAAGAAACAATGAGTACTTACCTACTTAAACAAAGCCTTAACCAAACATGGAACAAAATCTCCGAGGCCTAATCCAACTGCGTTTAAATTCTCTAGATTTAAACAACTAGATTAATTGCGTATCAGCTATTGTGTCCATAATAGAGAAACAAAAACGCGTTGCTCTTTCATGCCAATACTTGGACTAATCACTCAGATTTTGCCTTGCGTCTTATCCAGTCTCCATGAAACTTTTTCTTGTGAGTGTGAAACTTACCTAGGTTTTCTCCTTGTCAGAAGATTAATCAGACATGCGCAGAGAGTAAACCATCCTGAAATAAGCGAGTTTGATATCAAATTATCAATTTTGTGCCGTAACTTTGAGCGTTAGTTGTGTTCATGGTGAGCGTTAGTTGTGTTCATGGTGAACGTTGGCTTGTTTAGCAGAGCTATGGAGAACATTCAAATTTTCCATCCATGTGACCATGAAGAGATCTCCATGATCGGCAAAGATTTCATTAAGCAAACCAAAAAGGAAAAAAATTACATAAATTTCACTGGATCCATTTCACTGCTGAAGCGTTTGATATGTTAATATTCTAGAAAAAAAAACATCTTCTCATTTATTATGTTTCACGACAAAGAAGAACTATGTCATCTTTACAACTGAAAAACCCAGAACAAAGGGAAACAACAATATTGATTCACCACCATGCAGTAATATCCATAACCTAATCTATAACTTTAAGGTCAAGTCCAGCGCCGTGGAGCTTGATTCGGGATCGACAACATCTTTCTGGCCATTTGTGCACTCCATCTCCAAGGTGAGACGCCGCTCCAACTGATCAAGAAACGGCTGGGTGCGATCGGCGGGCAGGTCTGATGGCACAAACATTGACCTGAATTGACAAAAATTACCTCTATCCCTGGGAAAAACTCCTCTTGGGGTGTTGGCCAATGGAAGAGCACCAATCGGGTTGATTCCACCAACGAAAGGGTTCATCTCTGGCCTTGTGGTTGGCACCAAATAGCCACCTTGCTGAGCTTGAAGTGTTGGCCTGTTGGGGATAATTGAAAGATAAAAACGGGGTGGGTTAGGATTCAAGATAGTCACATCTCTAGGGTATGAGAGACGATTAGTTTCACTTCTCATTCTTGAGGAAGCTTCATCTAAACCCATGTGAACCCCAACGTGGTCTATGAGGACCCAGTTGTCCATGAACACCTCACCACACAACCTGCATGCAACGGGAGTGGGGTTCTGGTTTTGTTCCCTTTGGGGTGATTGATGAGGCCCACCAACACTCAGGAACTCAAAATTCTGCCTATTCCAACCACGACCAGCCATTTTTTTTTTCTGGGAGAATTCAGCAGAAGAGAGTGTTTAGATGAAGGCTTTTAGGAGAGAGAAGGAATGCTTCAATATGTGATGATAAATCAAGAGTGGGAGTGTCAATTTATAGATGTCATGGTTCATGCAATGACATGCAAGTCATTAATATTTGCCGTTAATGGTTTGTGTGTCTGGGTCTGGGAAGGATTTATTACATTTTTGGGCTTTGTTAATGACTGCATTGAATTTTTTGTCATTTATAGGCAAAATGTGGGAGAGGTATTAGGGGAAATGGGAAAAGCATGGACTAAGAGTCGAGAAACAAGAGATTAGAGCTTTAATTGCAGAATCCTTGGGCAGGGCTAAAGTTTGGATTGCTAGTGATGGCATATTAATGAAGGTTCTAATAAATGATATTTCCCAGTTTTAACAGAGCAAGTTGCATCTACCTACTGAGCCTGATGGGGAGAGCTTAGGCAATTGCAAAAGTTACTGGTCAATATCATTATGCCTTTTCCAACCTATTTGGTAACATATCGAGAATAGGAGGGGAAGCAACTTCCCATTCGGATTCATTTTTCCATCCATGTAAATACAGTATGTGTGCTCTATCCTTATAGAAGACAGAAAACTTGCTTATTTCTCATTTTAGCATTTACATAAATACTTTACTCTTTCTGCCTCTATAGTAATTTGTTTTATGTTCATGCTCCCCTCAAAAGACTATTGATCTTATCAATGAAGAGAGACCATTACTTGTTACTTGCCACTTTTACTAACCAAGGTAAGAAGCTAATCTGAGGGGCTTGGTGGAATTAATTTGTTAGCAGATACAACATATACGAAACCCAACCCGATAAAAGTTCGACCTGTATTTTCGATATTGCCTTACTTATTAGACTTAGTCTGGAAGCAAATTCAACAAAAGTTCAAAATGATATCGTTTGACGTAGGTCTTCAAACAAATCCAACAGAACTTCGACCCGTATTCTGGATATTACCTTTGCAAAAGTCGTGCGACCCTTGGCACTACAAAACCGAGGCAGCCAGCCCTTGCAAGTGGCACCCCTCTTTTTTCATTTTAAACTTTTTATGTTCTATTTTCTAAATTTAACATATATTTATTCTGCTTTATCTTCAAAAGAAATTGTAAAATAACTATAGGGACTAAATTGAACAAATTTAAAAAGTGCAATGAGTAGAAGTACAATTGTCTCATTTACCAACTGTATATGAATTTATCATTCTTTATTTGAATGGTGTATCAACTCTTTTCTGATTGAATTACTATATACTTTTAGTTTACTCAATCTCATATGAGTTACTTACCAATATTTATATTTATCAACTTTTATTATCTTTTATCAATCTTCCTTACGAACGTTTTAAATTTGTCAACACTTAGACGAATTTACTCACCTTTATTTATATGACTTATGAACTTTTCTCTTGTTAGGTTACTAATAGACTAAATTAATTTTGGCCAGTCATCAATAGACTTATGCTAATATATACTTTGATACTCGCTCTCTTTCTTTCTTTTTTTGTCGGTCAATATACTAGCTCTTAAAACACTTCAATTCTGATTAAAAGAGTATTTTGTACTTAGTTTTTAAATTTTTATGTTGGTTTAGTCTTCAAAATTAACAAAAGTGATGAGGTATTGTACTACTGGAACAAAATATGCAACTAGTAAAGAAAACCAGGGAGATCAGAGCTCAAAAAATAGGATAACTATATTAAATTGGGGAAAGTTTTCATTCAACTCAATTGAATCAAATTAAGTTTAATGAGTTACGTGGACAGTAAATGCTACTTTAATTTATATATAAAAGATAAATGACCCTTTTAGCTCATGCAATTTTTGTTCAATGTGCAATGTGATTTATGAACATTGAATGGAATAATTGTCCAAAAAATCCTAAACGTTTTGTATGACGGTCAATTCAATTTTAAATCTTTAAATTGTGTCAATTTAGTTCTAAATCTTTTTACAATTTGCCAATATAGTCATTCTGGTCAATTTTGGCCTCATAACTGATGTGGACGTCAGTCATCCTATGTGGCATAGCCGACATGACCGGCACTTACGTGAATAATTTTTGCAATTGTTTTTACATTTTTCTAATTTTTTATTAATTTGTTATCGATTTCTTCTTCTCTCTTCTTTTTCTATTCTTTTCTTTGTTTTTTTTCCCTACCGTTAAGGGCCAGCGAGGAGCCACCAGCCACCAGCTGAGGCTCAGAGACCCCCGTCAGCCCCTTGACGAGGGTTGCGACCCTCATACAGTGTCCAATGAGGGTAGGAAAGGGTGTCTTGGCCCTTGCCCAGATTCAGTGAGGGCCATAATAGCCTGGCCTGTGGCCGGCAAGGGCCCTCACTTATGGCCAATAGCCTCTGTCAATTGTTGCCGACCATCACTACGACTCGGGCCAGTGGAGGGAAATAATATAAAAAAATAAAGAAAAGGAAAAAATAAAATAAAATAATCAACAAAAAAATCTTAAAAAATTGCACAAATTGTCTACATTAGTGTTAGTCATGCCATGCAAGACGGCCAGCATCCATGTCAGCAATTTCTGACAAAAATTGACTGGAAGGACCATATTGACAAATCATCGAAAGGTTTAAGACAAAATTTGTGTTATTGAAAGGTTTATGATTGAATTGTCTATCATACAATAAGTTTAAGACTTTTTGAATAATTTTCCAGACATTACATTGATCCAATTGAGTACCTAAAATTTTATAAAACGTGCAACATCATTCTTAGTTAGGTCCCTGAACTATTTTAATATGTTCAATTTCATTTCTGGGTTACTTAGTATTAATGAAATTTGCTGAAATAGACACTAATCTAATTCAACTAATATCGGATGGAGAACATCATGAATTTCGTATTCATATTTACTTGAAATTGGCAAGTACAGTACTTGTTTCTTTCCTGTGTATAATCTAATACAACTAATATCTGATGGAGAAAATTACATACATGAGTTTCGTATTAATATTTACTTGAAATCGGCCAGTATAGCATATGTTCCTTTCCTGTGTATAATATTCACTTTAAATAAAATTTGGAAACGGATGGTTTACATCACACTTGGGTCCAGGCCCAACAGCATTGAAAGCCCACTTCCCTACACAAAATTTCAAGAACATGTCAAGGAACATTTCTTGTAGTTTTCGTGTATTTTTCTGTTTAAGCAAAACTTTGGGGGATTTCCTTTACTTTTCAAATAAGAGCTATTTTCAGGAAGAAAGAAAAAGAGTCTTGAGCGTAATAAATTAATAACAAGAATTAGATAACCATTTGCTATTTTTTTTCAAGAATTAAAATTGGATATTTATATAAAAAATGAAAAGAAAATGCGAAAGCAATCAAAATTTCTCACATCCGGTGCAAAGATGCATTTAGTTGTTACATTTGGGGGATAATTAAGGAATTTCCCTAGTTTATTTTTTTTTGGTAGAAAGTTGTAGTTAGCTTTTTATTTTTTTTCATCCTTTTCATTGTTTTTTTCTTTGGCTAATTTTACATTTTCTCCCCTTTAAAACTAGATTGAATTATTTGATAAAAAAAACTTGATTGAATTATAATATTAGAGTAACATTCATATGAGGGCCAAATGGAAAAGCTCAAAAGTGAGACAATATATATGGTGTTTCAGTTAAATAAATAGGTAGATAATGTTTTATTTTCTGCTTTTTATATTTTTCTTGTGCAGACGTGCATTAGTCATAAATGAAGAATCTGCAAATTGCAATTTGGAGAATTAATTTTTGCTTTAGTTGTTAAACTTCCTCACATTAGGGCACCTTGATTTTTCCCTGGAATTAGTAATACTTGAGCAAAGTACAACTGACTATTGAAGAAAATTTAAGTAATTAATTTGGTCCCCCTATTGCAAAAACGCGCGTCTAGTAAGCAAATAAATATAGAGAATTGAAATCGTGGAAAATGGAAGTTAATCGCTATTATTTTTCGCATAAAAATTTAACTATAGTTGAGAGTTGTCTTCGCCAACTTGTGAAAAACTTTAACCATATTGATATTATAGAGCCAAAAATAAGGGAAGAAAACAGACGTGATCGTCATTGATTAAGTTGAACATCAAGAAGTTCTTACATTATAAGTGACTCTTGCTCTAGTTATGAAATTACTTGAAATTATGTCACGAGTATTATGTATCATAGTTTTCTTTGTAATATCTCAAATCCTATATCGTGTGGAAGATGGATGACTAGTGATTTATAAGTTGACATCACCCTTAAATCATCACTAGTCAAGTCCTCGGCTTGTAAGGCTAGGTTATGTTGAGTGATCTGCACGTTGTTACAGATATTAGAGTAGGAACCTTCGTGTAAATTGGGTGATCCGATTCCAAGGGGAATAGGTTCTAGATCAAGAATCTAGAACCTACTTTGTCAAGGTCAGTTCCTCTTTGCTAAGATAGGGAACAGAACTTGTTGACCTAGGAACCAAACCGATCAGCGTCCTTAAGACCTTGGAGCCAAACAGGCAAGTTCTAAGCTGGTCCCAAGGTCAACATGGGAACCGGTCATGCTATTTTTTTTTTCATTTTTTATACATATAATATGCATCTTGACACCTTACCCAAAAAAATATGCATCTTTACAAATATGAGTACACTTCTTTTTATTTGGGGATTCAGGCAAACTAGAAAGGACAAGAAAGACTAGCCATACTGACGAATAAGCAGATGAGAGTTGTTTAGTAGCCATAGCAGAATCTATGTCAAATATATTTAATTTTAACAATTTTTAAAGTCTGAATTAAGCCCAAAAAATCTTGAAACCTGTTGATCAAGGTGTTGCCTTGTATTCAGACCAAAAGGGACAAAACATAGTTAATTGTAATTTTCTGAACTAAAAGTGAGAGCAAAATCGGAGAGCAAAACATTAATAAAAATGTGAAATTCTGAAGTCTCACACAGAGGTGCCGGTATCACCTTAGGGTCATTATCTTGCAAGAAAATCTCTTTCCATGCCATATATTCATACGGGGGAAACCTTTCTTTTGAGACACATCCCAGGCAATATTTGGAGTTTGCCCAGGTCGTGAACGTCCATCAGCAACAGTAACCTGGATAATAGTGAGAGTCGATTGAATTGATTTCCTGAGGCAATACTTCAGCAAAATTGCCAAGTACATAGCCACATAGCGATGTGCAACCAGACCGGATTTATCCAGTAACCAGACTGTACCACCTTAAAAAATAGGTCCAAGAACCGGTTCCTGTTTGAACTGGTCCGAAAACCTGTTCCATTTTTTGGAACTGGTTGGAATTGATCCGGTTCCCGATTCCAAGTAAAGATCCGCCTAGACCGGTTTTTAGCTTGTGTTGAAAAAAAAGGCTGTAGATCATACTATTACTATATTTTGGATTGTTGTTTTTAGTGGATAGTAAATTTTATTGCTCATCTTAGGGATTATTGCTTTTGGCAGATAGTGATTTTTATTATTTATCTTTTACTTTGAATCGGTTCATTACTACTCATATTATTTTGCTGAAAAAAATAAAATTAGAAAAAGAACAAAAAAAAGACAAGTTCTCAGGTGAACCCTAAAAATGAACTGAAAAACAAGGCAGGTTCCAAAATAGGTTCCAGGTTCCAAAAATTAGGAACCAGTTATAACATATTAGATTTCAGGTTTCTTTAGAACCTATCCACATTGGAACCGATTACCCCTATAGCCACACACCATAAACACATGCCCTTTAGAACCTTCATGAACTTCTATTTTCCGTTTGCTCCCACCATGAGCACAAACAGCTTGTGATCCAAATGGAAAAGGGTGTACCGGTCCTTCCCCTACAAAGGGGAGGGATGGCAACTTCGATTTAGATTTACCTTGAACTTAAGAGTGAACCAATTCAAAACCGGTTCGGTTTCTGGATATAACCGACTCGTTGAGGATATCAAACTGGGAAGCAAACCAATCCCCATGTGAGCTGATCGAGTGAAGCTTGTTTGGGCCGGTTGTTCACCCTTAATGTAAATGTTGGGGTTGGATAGTCCAGCCGTCCAGGTATTTCTAGATGGCGGCCAACCTCTAATTAGTGAATTGAATCACACATTACATCATGGGCGTGTGCCATATACATATAGGTTCATACTGATGAAGACATCATAATACAGTATAGCCTCTAAATATGCCAGCTGTCTTTCATTGGAGGAGAGTACGCTTCCAATGGTTACTCTCACTTTTAATCTTCTTCATTCTTTCATTTTAATGTTCTATTTTGAGTTATGTAGTTTTACGAAATTGTATATACCAGTATGTACTTGGCAATTCGCTTTGCAACACACCGCATCACTTTATGGCACTTCGCGTAAGAACACCACTGGAGCTCGATAGTGGATTCACGATGAATTTAGATTTATGTAGAATTTGCATAATTTTATTTAACGTAATTAAATATAACTTATATTTTTTGCTAGAACTAAATATAACTTATATGCAATCTATACGGTTAAGAATTTTTTCATGACAATGAAAACATATGGTTGATCTCAAGGGAAAAAACAACTTGCAATGTGAAATCCAGTTAGTCATATTTGTATTAAAATTACATCAAGTTGCTTGATATAATTGATAATTAGTTTATATCCAGAGGCAATCTGTATATCCCAAATTGATCGATGTAATCCAATTTATCGAAGATATCACTTTAATCACATATCACTTTAATCCAATTATAAAAACTCTTACCTTTACCAAAAAAAAAAAAGAATTATAAACATCCTACAGTCAAATCATAATAGTTTGATCCCTTCCCATTCGTTCATATACCTCCAAGGTTATGATCACACGGGAAGACATTTTAAGTCAAACTTACACCTATATATCAAACATCAATTTCTCACTTCATCTTCAGCACATGACGACGACCTAGAATCAGTCAATACCCGCCTTAAGTGTTTTGATCTCCCCACTGTCTAGTTACGTGGTAAAAAGAACATTGAATTTCTTTTTCCGGAAAAATTGACCATATGATTAATGCTTATGCAATGGCCACATCGAATAGAGAGCCAAAGACTCCATGTACTAAAACATTTCCAAAAGAAAAAAGATAAATGTACGGACACATATGTTTTTCCTGTTATATTTTGTTCTTTTCATGTCTTTAATAAAAAAAAAAAGAATTTACTCGTGCACACAAAACAAAATTTTTAAGCCAGAAAGAATTTGTAGAAATAATAGCAAGTTGTAATAATATATATCTGCTTAAAGGCACTCTTAAAATAATCTTATGTTATCCATGATTTTCTTATTTCTTCCGCTGCAAAGGTCCTCCTTCGAAGGATAAAAGGCGTAGTTAACTACATGCCTAGTCCTCCAAAACACGTGGAATTTTCTCAATCATAAGTTTCCATAATAATTTATCGATTTGAACGAAAAAGTAGCCATGAAGAAGCCAAAAGCTTAATGTTAATGAATTCCTCCTTTTTTTTTAATAAAAGCGATAAGAATCCAATGCAATTTGGCCGTCAGCATCGAATCTCCTGCCAAACCTAAGTAGTCAAATGTTAATAATCTTGTAGGAAAAAAAATTCAAATGTTGATATTGACGGATTAACAAATTTCGGAATCGTGCAAGGATTGTGGATGGGACTGTACTGTTGAAGATGACATAGTGATCAACATGTCAAAGGGTGCACACTTTCATGTTACATCATTTGTCTGGATAAAGTTGCATATACAAACTCCAGTTGGGACGTAGGATTTGTTCATTGTTGCAATCGAGTCCTATTCTTTTTCAAAGGTGTGCTATCAAATTCTCGTTTGTCTTATATTGTACATGTGGCAATTCAAAATTGCCTGTGTGGGGGACGTCTTGGAAGGATGTTGTTGCCAAAACAAGCAGTCGAATAATAGAATAAACAAAACAAAGTGAATAAATTGAATATTGGACCATGCACACTCTCTGGTCACTCAAATGTTCTAAGTGATATACATAATAAATCACACGGTGTTTATTACTCATAAAACAATCTCTCAGTCTCACAATTGGTTGACAAGTCAGAGGGCACAAATCCAAGTCATTGTTGATGTGTGCTGTGATTGTTCAAAGTAACGTGACATCCAGACATCCAATTGGTGCTTTCGACTTGGTGGTGGTTGTGAATTGTATGCAAGAGATGAGGCTTCAAGCCAATAAATCTTGTGGGTAAGATTTGTAAATTCCTTTATAAGATTGAAAGACTATTTCACAAGGAATTATAGGAACTAAATATTATATGAATTATTCAGCGCAATTGAAGGCTGAAAATATTTGAGTAACTTGAATATAATTATAATATCAACTGTATTGCTTGATCCCATGACGCTCTCCTCGTGGAGCCACCGACTGAACCACAAAAATTCCATGTCCAATTTATTTAGTTTATATTTATTATTTGTTCGCTTGTTTTTTTGTAATAGATGACATTTGATATCAATAAGAGAAATTTTGACGAAAGGAGGACAAGTCAAAACACTATAATAAAAGTCTATCGAGTCTATAAATCTTAAATACAATATACAGGCCCCTCCATTTTTCAAGTCGGCCATCATAAATGTCTATAAAGTCATGTTGAGCACCACGGAGGGAGAGGGGAGGCTAAAACCTAGAAACTAACCATAGGTGGGTCTCGCATAAACCTCACAAGAACTATTGCGATAAGAAAATATTTTCCAATTAATATCTCTTACGCCGAGAGATAGCTACATAGTAAAGCTCCTATTACATATATGCGATACACATTTACGAAGAGTTAATCAAAACTCAACTGTCCATCAATCATGAGCACCGCCAAGTCTCGCCTTAACTTTGCCCGAAGAGAGTTAGGAGGATAAATTCGGTTTAGGTCTAGTCCTTGGGATATCAAATTCAAGAAGGAGCTTCCCATTTAATATTCTCAAGCCGGCTGTGATAAGTGACTTGTGTAATGTCAGAATGAACAGTATTAAGAGACAGAGGAGGTTAAAACGCAAAGCCCAACCTTAGTCAATATCTGCATTAGATGTCTATAATATGGTGTCATATCGAAAGCTAGAGAGGAGAATCATTCGTTTGGACCCGAGTCCACTGTACTCGCAATCTTGGGAAACCTGAGCCTACCATCGAGGAGGGATAGGCGAGGCCAAAATGCAGAAGCTGAACCGGGTCAACATCACCGCCCATTGGAAGAGACGCCATCTTTGCTGTCAGTCCACAAGCTTTTTAGCATCGTACTGTCAACGATGAGCAGCTCGTTTCGTTGCTTGCACGTGTGAAGATGACGAACGAGGGAGTACATGAACAGTATCTATGGCCGACGCGTACACGCATAGTTACTTGTTCGCATGACCATTTGTCGGCCACAGCCCGATGCAGTATCCCAGATGGGTCTCTGTCGTTCAGGTCGCTGATGGGAAATCACATGGAAGACAGAGGGTCTCCCCCACCCAGTTAGGTTTTAGTCCAAGAGGGCGTTTTTTTTATGGCTCCTGTTTTTCTCCAAAACAAAAAGAAAATCTGATAATTTTGACTTCTAGTTAATTTAAGTATTTATTTCTGCGTGGGATTGAGAGTCCGTTTTATCTTGACAAAAATGGGATTTTTTCTTGCATAGATTTAAGTACTTTTAGCTTGTTAATATGATGTGACATCTCAAGTTATACGGAACTGTGCAATTTTCGTGTGCTTTCTTATAAATCAATATTGTTTTATTACGTTTTGAAATATAGTCAATAAGCATCTTTTGAATTTACGATAAATTATATGAAACAAACAAAGCACCACACTTTAGAAATGCTTTTAGAACTTAAGTAAAATATTAGAAAAGTATTCTTACATTGTTAGCCCAACACTTTAGAAACTCTCATCTCTTTATGATTTCAACTTCTTAAATCACCACAAAGAAAGGAGAATGTTCTAATAAGAGTTTTCTCTCCCTTTGATAAACACAAGAAGTTAATTTCGATGAGAATATGCAGCATTATAATATGTTCTTTATTCTCAAAAAAGATTTGTCAAGTTGAACTATTAAAATACGGACCAGCCACTAATGTATACAGAACATATTAAATACTGCTCTCTCTCTCTCTCTCGTAGACGGGTTTTGAAAAACATAGACAAGATGTGAACTTAATCGCTTCAAACAAACAACGACATATTGGAAAACAAGCAAAAAAGAACCTACATAATAGGCACATTAAAGATGAGAAGAGCATGTCGAGATTGAACTTTTGTCTAGTATTTTGATATCACACGAGCTAATGATGAACAGATACCGTATTAATAAATGAGATAAGTATATTAGAAGTTCTAAAAGTTGTTATAAAAATATAATTGGGTCCTAAAATTTTCAATAGTGCAATCAATTAGAAAACTTGTTAAGTTAATGCAATCGAGTCATTTCATTAATTCCGTCTAACTTGACAAACGAAAAATGCCAATAAGTTTTAGAGTTTATTTTACTAACTTGACAAGTTTTAAGACTTGATTACACGAACTTGATAAGTTTTAGGATTTGATTGCAGTTTTGAAAGTTTTAGGATTCAATTGTACTTTTATGATAAGTATTAGAACTCGATTGTACTTTTTTAAAGTTTTAAATCTCAATTGCTCTTTCATGACAAGTTTTAGGATTTAGTGCATTTATTCCTTTATAAATTAAGCCAAAAGTGAGGTCTTACTTTTGATTTTTCAAATTTACCCTCCCATTAGCTCTTATTTTTTAAATGAAAATTTCCTTTTAGATTCTTCGCTTCAATTTGTTTTTTTCTCATCAAAAAACTTTTTCCAAAAGCTAAAAATTGTAAAACCGTCCAAAAAAAAAACTGCCCAGTACTTGTTAAATTTTGAAACTACCCATCGTCTAAAAAAAAGAAGGGAAAAAACCACCAAAAATTCGAAACTTTGCCCCGTGTGACACATTTACCCCGAACTTTTTTTTATGACACCAAAAATCCCAAACTTTCTTATTTGTGACACATTTACCCCAATGTACATTATCCATGGGCATTTTCGTCTTTTCCGCTTTTTCTTTTTTTTTTTTACTTTTTTTTTCCTTTCCGGCGGGGCTGCCCTCGCCCCGCCCAGGCGAGGGCTGCCCTCGCCGGCGTCGGGCGAGGGCCGCCCTCGCCCCGCCCAGGCGAGGGCTGCCTCGCCCTGCCCAGGCGAGGGCGGCCCTCGCCCAGCCCAGGCGAGGGCGGCCCTCGCCTGGGCGGGGCAAGGGTCCTTCGCCTGGGCGGGGCGAGGGTCCCTCGCCCTAGCCGGCAAGGTCGCCGGAGACCTCGCCGGTGAGGACAGCCCCGTCGAAAAGGAAAAAAAAAGTAAAAAAAAAAGAAAAAACGAAAAAGACGAAATGTCCATGGATAATGTACATTGGGGTAAATGTGTCACAAATAAGAAAGTTTGGGGTTTTTGGTATCATAAAAAAAAGTTCGGGGTAAATGTGTTACACGGGGCAAAATTTGAGGTTTTTGGTGATTTTTTCCCAAAAGAGAAACACCATTCAACTTCATTCATGAAATGCATGAGGTGCATGTAACACGCGTTGATTCTAGTCACTTAACAAAGAAAATCATTGGATATTGCATTAGGCACTTCGTACCACCGAACACTACAAAAGCTAGTATTTTTTTTTATAACCTAGGGAATCCCAGCACGGCCGACAGCCAGGGAGTAAACCCTGGGGGCGACACGTGCTAACTACCACACACATGCCACCGGTTAAGTCACCTTGCAGCACCCGGAATTCGAATACTCAACCTTTTGCGATAGGAAGAGTGCGCGCTCCAGCAGCGCCACCCAAGTGAGTGGTCTACAAAAGCTAGTATGATACATAGTTTTACCAAAGTCCTATAACTAGAGGTATTCTTGGCGTGGCCATAGCTTTGGTTGGGATAATCCTTCTCACAATCAGCTGTATAGTTTCAAGGGTCCTTTTTCCAATTTCACAAACCTATCTCTTCCTACCTCTTTATATTTTCTCCCTTGTAGAAGTTGGATAAGTAGGAAATCCGGGTGAATTCTCTAAAAAATCCCCAATTTTAAGTCAAGTCTCAAATCTGTCCCGGACTTTTTTTTGTGTCAGAAAAACTCCAACATTTAGGTCCAGTCCAAACTCTGTCATGAACTTTTTTTTATATTAGGAAAAACCCCAAACTTTAAGTTTAGCCCCAAAACTACCCCGAATTTTATTTTGTGAAAAAAATCATCAAATTTCAATTTATTTTCAAGAATATACTCCTATGATCCAGTCCCAACTTGACGTGGCACTTCCATGTCGATAACAAATTCACATCAATAAAGTAATGGAGCGATAAGTACAGACCGATATCGCATTTCTATTTTGATGACAAATCTAATCCAATAAAAATTATTAAAATTCTTTAAAATAAAACCGTTCTAGGATATGAAGGTTAGGGACGATAACAAATCCACCCCAAAAAACTTTTTTTAATTTATAAAAACCTAATTTTTAGATTCAGTCTAAATTTGTCCCGAACTTTTTTTGTCTAAAAGAAGCTCCATTACTTTGTTGATGTGGATTTGTTATTAACGTAGAAGTGCCACGTCAAGTTAGGACTGAATCATGGAGATATAATTTTGAAAATAAATTGAATTTTGGTGATTTTTTTTACACAAAATAAAATTTGGAGCAGATTTGGGACTGGATCTAAAATTTGAGATTTTTTCTGAGATAAAAAAAAATTAGAGGCATATTTGGGACTTGACCTAAAATTTGGGGTTTTTTCTGAAACAAAAAAAGTTTGAGGTAACCACCCGCCTGGGTGGCGCTGCTGGAGCGCGCACTCTTCCTCTCGCAAAAGGTTGAGTGTTCGAATCCCGGGCGCCGCAGAGTGACTTAACTGGTGGCATGTGTGTGGTGGCTAGCACGTGTCGCCCCCAGGGTTTACTCTCCGGCTGTCGGCCGTGCGGGGGTTCCCTGGGTTATCAAAAAAAAAAAAGTTTGAGGTAGATTTGGAATTGGACCTAAAGTTTTGGGTTTTTTCTTAGATAAAAAAAAGTTCGGGAGACCTTACCAAAAAAAAAAAAAAAGTTCGGGAGAGATTTAGGACTTAACCTAAAATTGAGGATTTTTTTTAGGGAATTAGGCCTAGGAAACCTTTGTATTGTGTTCGAAGCTTATCATATCCCTCATTTAATTGCCCGATAAAATCAACACACTTTAGACAGAGTAAATCCCGGTCACATATATATGATAGAGCAATAAATATATTGTGGAAAAAGCTCTCATTGACACCATTGCCTCGAGGCATGCCGTGCTGTAATTGGATCAGCAAAATCAATTTCTTTGTCATCTCTCGAGCGGACAACGAGAGAGCGTTTCTCCGAAGCGGACAGAATTATTTAACTCGGTGCTCAATTACACACTTAAGGCTAATTGTAATCAGTAGCTCTAATTGATTCCGGATTGGGTACTGGTCACATCAGATGTATAGCTTCCTATTCCATAGCTTCTCTCGATTTCCAGAACTCTACGGAATATTATATTAGGAAACCAACCGAGATTATTGACTTGGTGAGTGCTTGCTAGGACTTGCGTGATTCCTCTTTGATAGGAATCATACACCAATTCCCAAAAAAATAACATAAATAAACAATCTACACAGATATAATATAATAATAAAAAATAAAATCGAAAGAATAAGTTAAAAATTCTATTATTGAATTTCATCCAAACTTGAGCTATGTTTTCGTGAGTCCACTAAATTTCAAAGAAAATAAAAATATAATAATGATTTTCTTTTAATATCAGGACGAATATATTGATTATACTTAAAAAGAAAAAATCACCTTTTCTTCCCTTTTTGCTGCACACAATGACCTTTTTCTTTCTTTTCGCCATCATGGCCTCTCATTTTCTTTTCTCTCTATTTTCTTTTTAGCCAACTTATAGCAGTTGCCTCTCAATGGCTGACATATGAGGCGTAACTTCTAACCTAAAAGTAAAATGAAGAGAAAAGACAAAAAAAAAAAAGCCTCAATAAAAAATGTTGGCTTTACCCACATCCATCTACTTCAAAAGCTAGTAATTGAAACTTGTGCCTTTGCAATACTCCTCATCAATTAACACGGAGTAATACCAATGGTAATAGTATAGAAAGTATACTTCTCTCTGTCTAATACCTTGGTAAACATGTCAACTAGATTTTTCGAGTCATCAATCTTCTGTAGTCTTAACTCATTATCTTTTAATGTTACTTGATGAAATGATAACGCCTCTTGATATGTCTAGTCTTTGAATGATAAATTGCATTCTTTGTTAAGTGCACTACACTTTGGCTATCACTCTATAGTGTGCTCACTAGCTTCTATCGATATAGCTCCTCTATGTAATCTTGTAACCACATGATTTCCTTAGAGTTTTTTGTGATCATCACGTATTCCGCTAGTGGTACTCTTACAACTATCTTGATTACCCAAGTGATCTATATTCATATAACCCTAAAACTCTAGAGATGTATCTCCATAACAAAGAGAGTAGTTTGATGTACCTACTATATATTTCAATATCCATTTAAGTGCATTCCAATGCTCTTTGGTCGAAATAAGCAAACATTGACTCATAACTCCTACTGCTTGTGCAATATATGGTCTCATGCTCACTACAACATACATCAAACTTCCCCCTATTGATGCATATGACTCATCTTTCAAAGCCTTAGCACTCAGACACATATCATTGGAAAGTTTGAATTGACTCACTAGAGGAGTCCCCATCAATTTTACTTTATCTACATAAATCTCTTTAACACCTTGATCGCATTGTCTTCTTGCGACAACCATAATTTCTTATTTTTCATGTCCCTAATGATTTTCATGCCTAACATTTTCTTGACCTCTCCTAAGCTTTCATTACCAACATCTCCTTCACTCATGCGATTCTCTTCATATTGAAGTTAGCCACTAGCATGTCCTCCATATATAAAGAGAGATACATTGTATCACCGTTGCCCTTGTGAAAATAAATACAATGATTAGCCTCACAATGTGCAAATCCATTTTCTTCCAAGAAACCATCAAACTTTGAATACTATTACCGTGAAGCTTGCTTCAAGCCATACAAGCTTTTCTTCGAGCGACGTACCATGTGCTCCTTAACTTTGATCTCAAAACCTTTAGGTTGCACCATATATAACTCTTCATCATGGTTACCATGCAAAAATGCATTTTTCACAATTAACTGCTCGAGATTAAGATCCTCTACTGCAACTATATTCAACATAACTCTTATTAATATCATTTTCACTATTGGAGTAGTTGATCCCTTCTTCTTGAGATTAAACCTTAACTGCAAGTTTTCCTTGTATCCAATACTAACATCTACTTTATTTTTTATCCCGTACGCTCATTCAACAAAGCCTTTTTACCAGCGGGCAATTCAGTCAACTCCTATAGTTTGTTCTAAAATAACGAGCCAATCTTGTCTTTCATAGCACACTTTCACCGCATGTGAGATGTGTCTTTCTTTACCTTATCATAAGTTTTCAACTCTCTCGAATTTGTCTATAAGACATGGCTTAAAATAGTATTTGCTAATGGATCAAAATTACTTTTGGCTTTCTTTCACATGTAAACCTCTTGAAGACAAGTACTTCAAGGTCCTTAGTTCTGATTCATTGTGTTTTTCTTAAAATGCCAACTTATTAATAATAGGTTTATCTTGAACCTTCCATCCAAGTGCATTATGATATGTTAGAATCATCTTCACGAGCATGGTATCCAGCTCAACATATTTTGGTTCCACTGCCTTCTCATGCTCTGTTTGATGATCCTTGTATATCTTTTCTTCATGGAATACCACATTCCGATTGCGAATGACTTTGTTATTCTCATAATCCTAAAGCCTATAGCCATACTCATCTCCATCATATCTGATAAAGATGCACTTATGAGATTTAGCATCAAGCTTCTTCCTATCCTCTTTGTCAATAAAAGAATATGCAATACAACCAAAAACTTTTAAACATAAATAATTAGCTTTTTTACCTGACCACCACTCTTACGATATTCCTCCATCCAGTGCACCGGAGGACTCCTGTTGATAAGATAAACAACTCTATCAACTATAGCAGCCTATAAGTGTAGCGGAAGACCCACATGTACTTTCTGCATTTCGCACGCTCTGAAATGGTCCTGTGCATTCTCTCAGCTACACCGTTCTCTAGAGGAGTTCTAGGAATATTCTTCGACCCATGTACACCTTTTCAACTCAAGTATTTTGCAATTTCATTATTCATGTATTCATCATCATTGTCAGACTTTAAAGATTTAATTTGATAACATGTCTCTTTTCTCTCCCATGGTCTTCACATTTTTAACATCCTTGTTGAGATACATGTATGAGTTATGTTAGAGAATCCCACATCAGATAATTAATGTGGTGTTGAGCAGTTAATATATCATAGTTGGCCAATTACTTATTAGCTTAAGCTTTTGAGTGAATGTGGGTTCAATTGGATATGTTAACAAGCTCGAATTTGAGCTCCCTTTTGATGATCTCCCTTGGCGAAAAGGTATCGGGCTTCTACTACGCATTTCCAACAAATGATATCAGAGTCGATGGTTGATTGGTGGGTCTCCAATCTGTTATGGTATTTGGTGAATATCTCAACAAAGAAATCTCATGATCGATGCTTGTTTTGGATGGAAATTGCCATCACGGTTGGTTTGGTGAGAAGTGACCATGGACAGTTGGTCTGGTGACGTGAGATAGAGATCATGGATGATGCAATCCCAAGTTAGCAGTTGATGATGGTTGTTGTACATATTTACGGGTGCATTGCAATGACTTGGAGATTCAAGTTGGGATAAGCTGATGTAGAAGAATACCTAAATTGAGAGGGAGCAAATCTAATACTGAGCTTACACGTATGGGGGAGATTGTTGAGATACACGTGTAGGTTGTGTTAGAGATCCTACGTCAGATAATTGATGTGGTGTTGAGTAATTAATATATTATAGTTGGCCTATTACTCATTGGCTTAAACTTTTGAGTGAAGTTAAGTCCAACTAGATATTTTGATAAGCTGGGATTTGATCTCCCTCTTGACGATCTCCCTTGGTGAAAAGGTATCGAGCTTTTATTGTGCATTCCCGACAATCCTAAATACTTAATTTTTCTCTTAGAGTATAGACCAAAGTTTTCCTTGTCACAGAATCAATGAAAGTGACAAAATATTTCTTACCACTAGAAGATAGTTCCTGAGTTGGTCCCCACACATCAATATGAACCATCTTTAGCTTTGGCCATTATTATGTTGTCCATACAATTGAAAACCAACTACTCTTCATTTTCCGTAAATGCAATTCTCACAGAAATCTAACTCAACTCTTTGCAAACCTGGAAGCAACTTTCTTGAATGTAATTGCTTTACACCCTTTTCACCAAGATGTCTCAAAATGATAATGCCACAAAGTAGACAAACTATATGTAGCCACTGTAGTTGCAGCCATATCACTGATATTGTCTCCCTAAAGAAGGTATAGTGTACTTGTACGCTTTCCTTTTGTTTCTACTCTTACCCTTGAGGTTATCTTCCACTTTCCATACTCAAAGGTTGTTATCAAACCTTTTTGGTCAAGTTTACTAGTTGAGATCATATTTTTCTTTAACTTTGGAATATGCCTAGTTTCATGAAAAATTAGATGTCCTCCACTTGAGATGTTCATAATCACGGTTCCTTTTTCAACAATCAGACATGTGAGGTTGTTTCCTATAACTTGCTTGAAATCTCCATTGGCATAATTAGCAAATTTGTCTCTTTGTAAGGTGGAATGAAAAGAAGCACCGGAGTCAACAAACCACTTATCTATTGTCAAGTCAAACCCGGCAAACAAACACAGGTTTTCTAACTAAGGTTCATCGCTAATTACATTAGCTCTTTGATTCTCATCTTGCTACTTCTTTTTGTTGGCTTCACACTGAACCTTCAATGTTTAGTACGGTGACAAAACCAGCACTCATCTTTTATAACATCTCTCTTCCCCTTTGATTGTGATCTGCCACGCCCACTGAATTTTTCTCCTTTTGTTTCTCCCACATTTCTCCACTGCTAATACTGTCGAAGATGTAGATGCTAAAAAATTATCTCCACTCGAGACTTTCCTTTGCATCTCTTCATCCATGATATTGCTCATAGTATCATCTGAAGTCAAATCATCCTTGATGGTGTTTGAAATTCCGTGCACTGTAGTGTTGTAGCTTACCAGAAAGGAACACAAAAATAGTAAAACTTAGAGTTGCATACCAAAGTTTATGTATGCAAATTCCAACTGACTCGTGACCTGCATGAAACTATTAATATGCATTGCTACATAACTTATGTTAGATAACTTCATATTAACCAACTTCTTTAGCAAAAATATATGATTTGATGTGGATGGCTTCTCATAGATATTCGTTATAATATCCATGGCTTCTTTTGCAGTCCTTACTGTCACGATGTGGTATCCTATCTATTTTGTTAGCCCTAGACGAATCGCACCTAGTGTCTTTCGATCAAGAATTTTCGATTTCGATTTTGCTGACGGATCCACTTCTGTGATTTCGGTTTCGACCCCTCAAGTGGTTCATAGTGATCTTCTTATAAAGATAGTCCTCGATTTGGAATTTCCATCATCTGAAATCCTACTTGTTGAACTTATCGATTCTAATTTTATCTTTTGCCATATCGTTTGCTTTCAATCAAACGTCACCGAGAAACCCTTAATGTTCTTGATTAGCCTACCTAGGCTTTGATACCAAGTGATCGGAATTGCACACCGATTCGAGAAAAAATGGCACAAGAACAAAATATAATAATACAATAACACGCTAGAAATTTTATTATCGAAGTTCACCCAAACTTGGGTTATGTCTCTGTGCAAAGGCACCCTGTGCATCCATTAGACTTCAAAGAAAGTAAGGATGCAATGATAATCTTCTCTTAAGATTTGGGGACAAAAAGATTGAGAACACTCACGAAAAAAAAAACCATTTTGTCTTCTCTCTTTACCGCACATACTCACGTTTTTCTTCCTTTTGGCCTTCACGGCCTCTCTTTTTCTTTTCTCTCTATTTTCTTCTCAACCAATTCATAGCTGCTACCTCTCAATAGCTGATATATGAGGTGTAGCTTTAAACCTAAAAGCAAAATGAAGAGAAAAGACAAAAAAAAAGCCATTAATAAAGAAAAGTTAGGCTCGAATGCAACAAATATTTTGGTATTGAAAATGGGAGAAAACTTTTGTTACCATAGTTTGGGAGAGTTGGAAGTGCATCGAAATAATGGTCACAAAAAATTTATTTTACAGAAAATGGATGATCTATAAAAAAATTTTCATAAAAATGATTGCTTTTTTCATTTGAATATTTAGTTAATGAAAATATTTTCATTATCGATAATAATCAGTGTCTATATATTTTTGTGGATTATGAAAATATTTTTCGTTCATTCATTATTATAAACAATATAAGCAATCAATTTTACAATAATATTTTTCCAAATCATTCATTTTTTGCAAAACAAATAGAACCTAAATCCAAACTAGGTAGCCTTACAAAATTTGGAGGTTTTATGAAGTGGTGGATTCCTTATAGGATTTGCAAGTTGAAGTATATCAAATTGACATGGATATATAGTAAGAATTGAAAATCCCTAAAGATGCTTATCATTTAGGTTCTTACTAAAGATTGGATCAATTCTTGAGTTTTTGGTTGTAGAAACGTCAGAGTTTTCGGTGTTCGAACTAATAAGGTCTTCGATTTTGAACCCTCGGACCATCCTTTTTCACCTATTTATGCTTTTACTTCCACCATACAACAAGAGTTTCGTAAACTTCTTCCAATTCATACATAATAAGTTGGTACACTTTATATTTTCACCATTCTATCAAGCGATGGATGAGAAGACGAAGATACTCATTATTGTCTGACAACTTAACCTTTCAGAGAAGATGATTGCGCACCTAAATTTGACATATTTCCACTCGAAAAAGCGTGAGATTCGGGCAGCAACAGGACAACTGGTATTTGTAATTCTCTTCACTTGCCTATCTCGCAGGGTTTGAGCAGCACATGGACCAGTCCACTTTTATTTTAATTGGTGAATTCTTTTTTGTGAAAACTGTCATGAAATATTATAGGGCCTCACTCAAGACCCATCTACAAGAAGCATCATTAGGAACATGTATTGCGTTTTATAAATTTAGAAAAAAACATGTGATGATTTGGTCAATACAAGCAAATTGGACAAGAAGATTAAAAGTAAGAAGGGTATAAACTATGCACAAGCAGAATTCGATTATAGAAGTATCACGATAAGATGAGATGTTAAAAGATTGCAAGTGCAATTACTTCCATAACTTTTGGTAACAAGTTGTGTTTTGTTTCGTGCATCTTTTTTTGTCAACCATTCATTGTGCTTTCCAATTTTTTTGGAGAGTGGATTCAACTGATAATACTAATGAAATGTTATTTATTATGTGACTATGATCAAAATATCATCCTATTCAAAAGAAAAGGATAAATTATCAAAAAAGTTCTAAACCTATCATACGGATGCCAATTTAGTCCTAAACTTTTCAATTTGACTAATTTAGTGCTAAACATTTTGACGATTTGTAAATATAGTCATTCCAGCCAATTTTGGTCGGAATGGCTAATGTGGACACCGGTCATTCTACATGATATGGCCGGCGCTAGGATTGTCGGCATCTACGTCAGCTATTTATAGCCAAAACTGACCAAAATGATTACATTAGCAAATCATCAAAATGTTTATGATTAAATTAGTTAAATTGAAAATTTTAAAACTTGATTGACATCAGTACAATAAGTCTAAAACTTTTTTGTTAATTATCCCAAAGGAAAACAACGGGCGAAGATCAATCCTAGCAACAGTTTCTTCGAATCCAAGAATAATTCAGATGATTTTAGTGCTCAAGTTGATTTCTTTATCTTCTTTCCCTTGAGGAAGATCTGACAAAGATGCTTCACTATCTTTGGGGTCCAATCAAAATCCTAAATATGTATTGCATAATGATAACCTAATTTGATAAAATAATCACCGCCTCTATGCTATTGCTAAAGAGTTAACATTATTTGATGGGTACTGTAAACCCCACTAAACATCTAGTCCAAATTTCATTATCAGATTCATAAAGTAGTTAATAAAGAGGTGGATGATGCATTCAAGCTCTCTAAGTTACTGTATGCTTTATTCTTCCTTTTTCATAAGCGTAGATCTACCTTTCTTGCTTATAATGAACCTACATAATAATTAGCTAAGGTTAGGGATAACTCCTTTCCCTTTCAAAGATCATCCATGGTTAGTGAATCTATCTGATTGATGAAATCAAACTGACAAGAACCTCTACTTGTGGAGCGTATAGATTTTGCAACAGCTAATCTTGTAGAAGATTCTGACCTAGAAAAAGAAAAAGAAATAACAAGGAGCAAGCCCAAAATAAATAACCTTTCGTCAACATGAATAGAAAAAAAGAGAACTCCCAAGCACCCACTGTTTTTTCATCTTTATAGCTATGTGTACAGATTGACTATTATGAAGAATCATGAATTTACGTAACTTTTGCTTTTATATTTCCCGATTGATCAAGGGCATAGAAGTAAATCTGGTCCAGACCCTCCTCTTTTGCATGTTCGTTGGTTCAACTGCAGTTCATTCACCAGTCATAAGCTAAAAAGGTGAGAATCCGTGAAAAAGGGCTTTTCATGTTAAAGTTGCAAAATCAAGTTGATAATGGACGTTCAGGTGGAGGAGACTGTTTCTTCACTGTTTGTGTACAAGTGTTCGTGTGAATGGACCTCACCTATTTAATGTTATCTACTCTTTTGGGAACATGAAGGCTTGATGTGACACAGTGGAGCAATTGGAGACAGATTTGCATGATAAATAGGGCACAGAATAAGACACATTCTACTTTTACTGAGCTGGGAAGATGAAGCAACAACCATTGAATATATTTTGCTATTTAAGTGGGCACTTTTTTCTATTTGCTCCTTTGAAATTAATGGGCTAATGACGACTTTGATCCCAAAGAACTTGTATTCATCACTTCCTTATAGATTGCTATAAGTGTTTAGATCTATTTAAACGGTTCTTTTAAATTTATCTAGGGCAAGAAAAATCACCAAACACAATAAAAAGCCCAACAGACAATTCAAGAAATACACGACACGATATTTGATGTATTTGCTAAGCTTTTCATTCCCAGAAGAAGAATGATATGCCAAAACAAATTAAGTATTGCACAAAATAAGGAATTGTCAACAGAAATTGACGAGGAATAACATCAACTGAGAATTTTATTTCTTGCTGTAAATGGCTTAAATACCAAGTACATTGACAAATATGAGTTCTAGTTTCAGATTTTTCCAATCAAGTACATGACTTAAGTTAATCGACTGACTTCCTCCCAACCAAGCGTGAGATTTTATCAAATCTGAAACAATTCCGTGCAGCTAACTAATACAAATAAAAAACCATGAAATTCTATCACTTGATGAAACATCTCTAGCAGAAATAATCACATTCTCATAAAGAAGATGCGCATTAATTTTTGCTATTATCATCTTCAAGGTGTTACTCACCATGCCCAATTACTTCGGCGAACTCGATCCTTATGAACCGGTTCTCAGCAAGAATTTCACGACCTGGGATATGCCTCACTGATCTTCACTCGATGGTGGCAACCCTGGGGCCTGTGGTGGCGGCCTCTTCCTCTTTTTCTTCTCATAGCTCACCCCTCTCGCTTTGGATTGCAAATCGCGAACTTCGCGCAGATAAAGCCTCACGGCCCTAGCCGCGAAAGGGTTGGCCTCGGGGTTTCCGCCGTTCTCTTCGAAGGCAGCGCGGAGGCGGCCGACAAGTGCGTCAAGACTGCCCCAGGCTTGCCGGAGAGGGCACGGGCAAGGGGCAGGCGGGTTAGGGTAGCCAAAGAAGGGGCAGAGCTGGGTGTGGACCTTGGTCTTCCCGAACTGGTCGAGGTACCGGAGGAACTCGAGCACGTGTGCCCCGCTGCACCGGGAGAGGGAGAGAGGCGGCCGGTGGTTGCGGAGATACTGCCCGAAGGTGTTCCAGTCTCGCCGCTTCTGGTTCTCATATCGGCTGAGAGCAGCGGGCGAGGAGGAGGAGGAGGAGGAGGAGCTGGCGGCTGCAGCAGTGGAGCTGTAATTTGTTGCAGCGACACTGGCAGAGGCGGCATCGTTGAGGGTTCCGGCGTCTGTGCTCAAAGAATCCAAGTCTTGAAATGAATCTGGATCCATGACTCTGATCTATTGGCTCTTCTGGATGATGCTTACTTGTTCTGTTGCTTTTATGGCTTTATTTGTCTGGCCTGAGCTTCAAGAGTTTTGCTGTTCACTACAGATGAGCAAAACAACAAGAAGACTAAACCCTCAAGCGACAGATGGATCATCGATAAGGCTGACCTCAAGCACTTCAAGACATGGTTGAAGATGCTTTTATTAGTACTGAAGTTCGTTACTCAAGACTCAAGAAAGAGAAACAAAAACCTTCAACATGGATCAGATTCAGCTAACCCGAGAGTGAGAGAGAGAGAAGGAGCAAGTTCCTCCCTTATTCTCTTTCTTTCAAGGTTTCTTTCAATCTTTTCTTTGGTAAATCCTAGAAAGCTTGAGAGATTTGCTTGATGTTAGAAGCTTTTGCTGAGTCATTTTTCGGGATGAGTTCAAGCAGAAGCAGAAGGAGGAGAGAGAAAGCAAAAATTAGCAAGGAAGGAAGTGGAATTTCTATGGGGCTTTTTGTGGAAGGAGTATGTACAAGTCGGATAAGAGAAAATATTTTATATTATATGTGAACACCCATCTTGTGGCCATGATAGATGATACGACTAGCACTACGGAGAAAATAACTGATGTGTTTCCTTCTACTTTTTTCACTTATAAGTGTTTCTGAAAATTGGAAAACATAAAAGATAAATTCTAAAATATGTGAAAAATCATAAATTATATTTCAATAACGTTGTGTTTTGGGAGATTTCATGCTCTTTTCGAAGAAGTTAAGATAAAAAAATAAAATAAAAGTGGAATTTCGATTTCTCCACAAGAAGTGAAAAGAATTATAATCATTGATACCATATTTTGGATAAATTCCAAATAAAGGCGTGAAGTGTCATAATTTTCTCAAATAAGGATATGAAATGAACCCTATTTCAAATAAGGGCATGATGTGACTATAACAGTTTCAAATAAGGACTTACCCTTATCGGTCGGCCAAATATTCTAGTCGATCAATAGCATTTTCATCCAAAGACAATTTAAACTAAGTTTTAGTTAAATTAGATTAAAATTTTAAAAAAGGTAAAAAAAAATTTTAAAAGAAAAAATACAAGGAGGAGGGTTGGCCGCCAGACCACCTGCCTGTGGTCGTCACCCCATTATTGGTGGGGCGGCAGTGATGGCCAGTGGGGTCGTCGACGCCTTAGCAAGGGACGGCACCCTCACCAGAACCAAAAGAGGGCGACGACCCTCTCTCAGATCTGGGTGAGGGTCGCTAGCCCTCGCCTAGGTCTAGGGGAAGGCCGCCAAACTTGTGCGAGGTAAGGGTTGTCGACCCTTTCTGAGCTGTCGGCGACCCTCTCTCAGATCTGGGCAAGGGTCGCTGATCCTTGCTGAGGCGCCGGCAACCCCGCCAGCCATTGTTGCCGCCCCACTGGCGATTGGGAAGCAGCCACAAGTGGAGCCCATGTGTTTCTTTTTATTTTATTTTAACTTTAGTCTTTTTTTTCTTTTTTGAGTTTGTTTTTTTATGTAAAGAACAACAAAAAAGGGAAAAAAGAAAAAAAAAAAGAAAACCAAAAGATGAAAATGTCCTTGACTAGCCGGTGAGGTCAAGTCATTCATTGAAACTGACATGGCCACTTCAGACCTTTATTTAAAACAATATTTACTTTAGATTCTTATTTGAGAAAATGATGACACTTCATACCCTTATTTGAAATAAGGTCTACTTCATGTCCTTATTTGAGAAAATGATGAAACTTAGAACCCTTAGGTGGAATTTTCCCCCATTTTTCTTGTCATCCTTTGGTACTTTTTATATGTTAGATTATTACACCCATGGTACAAAAAAAACATATTAGTAGAAAAAGACTATTATTTTGGCCAGTGGAAAAGGTAATACTTAAACTCATCTTGTCATTTAGGTGATGAAATTATAAAAAATACGTAAATAATTGAAATAGTGAAAATAATTTACGTATTGGTTCCAAAAAAAGTTATTTAGGTATTCCGAAAAAAAAAATTATTTACGTAAATCGATTTCAATTGAAAATGAATGAAATGAAAAAGAAAAGTAATAGATGGAATGAAATATGATAAGGATCTCGATTTCTTTGTTTGGTATAAGTAAAAATGGAATGGAACAAGAATTTTTTTTTTTGGTCTCACTTTTTTCTTCTATGTATATGTGTGTATAGTGCTCACGTAAATTGAGCCCCAGACCTAGTACTCTCTGGCCTCGTCCCTCCAATCCCTTTACTAGCAAGGGCAGCATGCATGTTGGCAAATAAGAATTTTTTCATTTGGTTGTATAAAAAATGAAAAATGTGAAATAATATGAAATAGAATGGTGCTTTCATATTTTCGCTTGAAGAAAAAAATAGACAAGGAAAAAACTAGATATATAGATCACCCCGGAATGGAATGCCCTTTGCAGATTCCAAATTTTATTCTATATTTTTTATTGTGCCCCAAGATTCCATCTATTAATATAAAATTAGAGATAATCAGAATGACTTTTCTTACTTTGAAAAACAATTTCTTTGTTTTGCTTTCGAAGACAATGAAATATGTTGGCTTTTAAAATGATCAATCTTATCCGTAGCCATTCAAATCGTGCTTCTATCTGAAAAAAAAAAAGCGTTTATGTACACATAACCAAACGGCTTAGTGACATAAGATGAAGTACTTGTAATACGAATATTCATAACAATTTTAAGAAATAAGGCACTCCTCATTGAAGTTTGATACCACAAAAAAGTAGCAATTTTATATGATGGATTTCAAAAAAGGAAGGTATGGGATCGAGAGGATGGACCTACAATGAGTCTTTTATACATTTCGCATCTATCATGCTGATATAAGTAATTAAATTATTAGGAAGTAACTGACTACTCAAATCGGCAGCGAAAAATGTGAAATTTACAAAGGATAGCTAAGCTATATCCACTTGCTATAGAAATTATAATGAAACATGAATATGAGCGCCGGTGCAATTGCACAAAAAAATAGGCTTTGTCATAATTACTGTAGTTTATGATGAAAAAAAAAGGATAAGTGCACTGAAAATCCTAAAACTTATGACGAAAGTGCAATCCTATTCTAAAACTTTCAAAAAATACAATCGAGTCTTCAAACTTATCACGAAAGTGCAATCCTATCTTAAAACTTTTAAAAAATACAATTGAGTCTTTAAACTTATCACGAAAGTACAATCGTGTTCTAAAACTTTTAAAAAGTGTAATCAACGGAATGACTTGAATGTACAATTTTGACAAGATTTACGACTTGATTGAGCTTTTTCAAAGCTTTAGAGTTCAATTATATTTTCATGATAAATGTTAAGACTTTCAATACACTTATTCCAAAAGAAAAAAGAGTGCAGTAGTTTGTTCTTGTTAGCAAAAGATAAGTCCATATTTTGTCATACAATTTGTGTACTTAATCAAAGTTTGTAATTTTTCATTGGCATGGTTCGTCCTCTATATTTTTCAATTTTCTCAATCAAGCTTTATCAAGTCGATTAAGCTAGAAATCTTCATTTTCACTAGGATTAAGTTGTCTCATTTTGAGTGGTTTTGGTAATTTTTTTTATAGAGCTTTGGGGGGATATAATTGCATTTCCAAAGCTTTTTAAAGTCTTCTAGTTCAAGGCAGATTCATGGAAGTTTTGGGTTTCAAAAATGCTAATACATTTCTTTTTCAAATTTTGCTCTCGCTAAATTTACAAAATTTTGAAAATGCCCTCACCATTTTCCACCAAGCGACGTTGAGCTAAATCTGGCATCGGCAACCCTCACCGAGGTCACATGACCTCAAGCAAGAGGGTGGCCTGAGGTCTCGTCACCTTAGGCGACGTTGCCGTTGCCAAATTTGGCCAAATTTGGCTCATCGACGCCCAACAAAGGGTTTTAGCTTAGTTTCTTTTATTTTTAAAGCAAAAGTTTGTGATTTTCTAAACCTTATTTAAATCAAAGTTGTTTCCCAATACACTTTTAAATTACATTTTATCAAATACTATTTGTATTTTTAGAAGCCTCTTTAACCTATAGTGCTTTGTATTTCTCAAAGGCTTTCTCCAAAAGCCATACCAAACATAACTGAATTATATTAAATAAGAATAATGCATGATGGAAGGAACATATCAAACATTTTTTACTACCGAACTGCTGAGAGTTTGAAAGAAGATGCTGATGTAGTCGCTTAGCGAAGGATAAATCACGGGACATCGATACTTATTCTTGAAAATTAGGCAATTTCATATGAGACTCACGTAATGTAATGGTTTGGATACACCAGATGGTAAGTATATCCGTTACCGAATAATCTATTGTCCGGCAAGCCGTACAACTCGGAAAATAGAGAGAGACAAAGATGAAAAAAGGGACGACAGAGAGATCAAAACCAAACCGTCCGCTTGCACTGATTGGTTATCATCAGGAGAGCATATAGCCCGGAACAAGAAATAATAATCTTTTAACCAACACTTTCAAAGTTGTCCAAGGAATGCGTGCCAAACAGCATTCATTGGCGTAAAAGATGAAACGACTGTCTTCCCCATTTCGTATACAGAAACTCGCTTTAATGCAGGTTTCTGTAGCTACATGAAGCCTTGATTTTCTAAAGCCTAGATGCGATTGGAGGGGCTTTACCGATGCCCAATGTTTCAAAGGGTTGGCATTTGTTGGCCCGAGATGAAGCTGCAAACACAGGTTGGTGCCTTTTTGACAATGTCACAATCGAATTCGGCCACTGGCTCCTACCGAGCAAAGCCCAACAGGCTTTAAAGCACGGATTTTCATATTTTAGTGCTACAAGTTCGAGGATTTATATGATATGATTCCATGGGAAGGACTAAAACCTACAAGAGGGGCCAACCTAGTACTGTCTCTGCATGTGATGTTATGTTGGGAGGGGGTTAAAAGTATGTCGCAGAGGAATTATACCATGTTTATATGTTCGCATAACTAAATGCATCTGGAATAATCTGATCTTGCGGACCACGGTTCACGCACGGGGCCTCAGGACAGTGCCCCTCGTGCGGCCGCTCATGGCACATTTCCGGAGTATTTAGAGATGCGGTCGCCCTGAACAGCGCCGTTTGCTCTTATTTCTTGGTGTTGGACTCGTTTTTCCATCAGAGGGTTTCTTTTTTAATGATCCAGGGGCACGGGCACTGAGGGCCGGCAATTTGAAGGTCTATGGAGTAACCTGCAAAAGTATGATATATAAGTTTTCATGTCAATGGAAAACTATGATATTTTGTGCGCGTGAAGGAAAAGGGATTTGATATTAGGATTGATTACTCCCTTTTTGCTGGGTATCCATATTTTCATAACTCCTATTTCCTGCATAAATACCCGTAAAAAGTCCATATCAATAGAGAAGCAAATAAGGTGGTTGATTGGGTTGTTAAAACCCGAAGAAGAAATAGCCTATCGAGTAACTAGGTTCTTTATCCCCCAGATCTTTTGGATTTACTATGTTCCGAAACCCATGGAGTGTATTCTTGAACTTCTTTTGATTAAATAAAAGTGAATTTGTATGACCAAAAAAAAAAAACCTGCAAAAGGCATTCTTTTGGGGTGATGTGCATGAACTGGTTTGCCTCTTTTGAGCATAGCTAATAAATAATGAAATTTTCAGTTGAATAGCAACGTCGGAGTTCTTGTATTTTCCATTTTTCTTGTGCAGTATTCTCTTAGAAGGACAAAGAAAAGCACCCTAGTATTCCGCTAATGCTAATTTGAAAGATTTTGAAGTTGTATGTGTTCACCAATAATGAACATGCTGTAGAACAGTTAAGTTGCGAAAGTACCTTATTCCCATTTGATTCGAACAAAAAATATAATGAAAAGATGCTAACATAACAAGAAATATTGGAGGTGGTACCTTCACAAAAATACGATTTTTTATACCTACAATTACAACTATAAAAACACACACTAGAAGGGGGGAAAAAGGCCAAACCCAGACAAAGGGTTCAACAGCTAGATGTTGAAGAAACTGCAAGACATGCTATTTCTGAGAGTATCTATCTTTTAATTCTCTATCAACCCATGTTCATAATTCAGGGTCAAACTACTTCAGGGATGCACTGTGCTTGTTGCCTAATATATTTCGGATTCTCTTTTTTTCCTCTACAAGCTAATCCTGAATTAATATCAGCATCCTATAGTACCAAGGAAAAGAAAAAGGAACATAAGTGAATCAATATTCTGAAGATTGAGCCGCATCGTTATTTTCTCCGGCATCTGATGGATTACTAGATGTTCCTGCCTGGCTAATGCTTGTCATCAATGGCGGGTACTTCTTGAACACCCTATCTTTGTTTTGGTTCCACCATGCTTCTGCTTGCCGCTCAGCAAATCTCCTTTTGCTGTAACAGAGATGATTGTGTTTAAATGGTAAAAATTTCATAAGAAGGGAACTATTAGTAGGCCGAAACACGATAAATTAGATTTATTTTTCATTATCTTGAGAATTCAAATTAGAATGATCCTAGCTATTTGGCAACACGGAAATCTGATTAAGAACAAGAAATATATATTTGCACCTGAATCGGACGCGCTTGAAGGCCTTGACACCATTAGGAAGAGCATCGACAGTAATGTATACACCAGGTTCGAATTGTTCAATTACTTGCGAGAGCCCATCTTTCCTCATGACCGAGGAAGAGTTGGAGTTTGAGCTGATCTCCGTGTTCTGTTGAGGTATGGCTCCTTGCATCGACGAGCAGCCAGTATCCTCATTTGTGCCAGTCTGATTATCAGTCAAAGAGTCATTCACACCCACTATATGGGCTTGATCTATGCTTAATTGATTCCGATCATTGTCCACATTTACTGACGAGGAACGTGAACTCTCGGGCATGGTGTCGGTATTAAGAAACGTCTCGACCTGAGCATACAGTGTGTTGAACTTCTCGTTGTTGTGAGACTCGGGCTGTAGATTCTCCATTATGTCCTTCAACTGAAATTGGTAAAGGAATCCATGTTAGTGGAATTAAGTTTCACATCCGATAAATAGATACATTCCGCTTCAACGCTTTCTTTATGAAAACCAATTCATGTTGTGAACACACACAAAGACCAGGAATAAGATGGATACTTTCTTTCTGAAGTACTGTGAAGCACATGATTTTGTGTGTACCTGAGTTGTGACAGAATTGACGACTTCCTTGGCTTTGGTACATTGAGAAGACTCTTGCTCAGCCTTAAGAGCAGCTCCTTCCGCATCTTTATGCAGTTTCTTTATCTCCATGTCTTGTAAATCACACCTTTGTTTTAAAGTTCTAACCTGAAGGAGCACAAATGAAGAACAACATTACAGATTGTGGGAAACAATTTGGCATTATTGTGTTCTGTATTTGTTTGGTATACCTGATTCTGTAGCTTTGTTATTTCTTGATTCAAGTATTCATTTGTTTTACTGAGGCTGTCGATCACGCTTCTAGAAAAAACGGGCGTTGTGGATCGTGGAGGGCTTGGCCTCCTTGAGTATGGCGAAGCGGGTCTGGAGTTGGGGGCGGACTGAGGCGGCGTATAATTTGTAGCCACTGGTTTTAGAGCACTTTGCAGAGCGCTCAGTGAACTGGGGAACGCGATATCTTTCAATTGCAAGAGCGATGGGACTTGGGAAGCTCGTACCACGGAGGGCTCGGCTTTAGTCCCCGGTTTCCCCGGTTTCACTTCGATGTACTTGACCGGTTCGATGGTTGGAGAAAGCAGGATTCTCGAGGACTTTACAGCAGCCCTGTCTATTTTCTCCCGAGAATCGATTGACTGTCGCATGGTGTTGGCTTTTCCTTTCATATAGGACATGCTGCCACTTTCGGCAGCTTTTAGTTTTGCATAACACGCGTCGCAAACCCGATGTGGCTTTCCTGGAGTAGGTGCTAATGCTGCCTTCAATGCCTTCTTTGAACTGCAAGCGTGACAATGGACCAAACCACAGTTATAGCAGTTGTGTCTTTTCCTAGTGAAACCGAACGCTTGACGACAGCCGGTGCACACAGATTGATCTGCTCCGGATACCCATTTGTGGATGCATATGCTGGCTGTGAAATTCGAGCCGCATGATATGTTCTTCACGTGCCGATCCCTAAGCGCTTCGACCATGGTGGGGATTTTGCGATCGTCGATGTCCCCATGACCCAATCGACCATTAGCGCCTCTTCCCCAAGTGTACACTTCGCTTCTCGAAGTCAAGACAGCCACATGAAATGCCCCACAGGAGATCTCTTCAACAAACTCGCCCACTAATCTGTCTTGCACTAGGCAAGGCACCTTCCCTTCCGAATTCGGATTCCCCAACTGGCCATATGACGTGCTTCCCATGGTGAATACATGGCCCGATGTAGTTAGGGCAATGGTCATTGTGTGCCCGCACGCTAGTTGGTGGAAGTTATAATCGATGAGCGCGGAGACACAAGTAGGGAGCAAGTAAGTGTCCTTGTTTCCATGTCCCAAACGGTATTTGTCGCCGTCTCCCCATGTGAACAACTTCCTCGACGAGATGTTGCCGCCAGATGACTGGCTTATCATCACTTCCACGATTGCCGCGGTGTGCCACAACCCACAAGCGACCTTGATGGTCTTCAATCCGCTCAGAAGTTGAACCTCTTTAGGATAAGGGACGCTCTCGCGATCCCCATGGCCTAACACACCAAATGTCCCATCGCCAAAGGTATACAACTTTCCGCTGGAAGTTGCTAGCGCCGTGTGCCAGGTTCCGCATGCGACCGACAGGACTTGAACTCCTTCCATTATGCCGGACACTCTTTTTGGTAACCAATGGCTAACGTGAGTGCCATGACCAAGAAGCCCCGCATTGTGAGTCCCATCGCCCCAACTGAAGAGATCGCCTGAGGTAGACACTGCACACGTGTGATACTCACCGCAGGCGATAGAGTCCACATTCGTGACTGCTAGAAATTCGACAAGATGGGGACGGCTAAAATCCCTCTCACTCCCATGACCAAGCCTTCCCCCAGATTCCTCACCCCATGTGAAAACCTCACCTTGCCTTGTCACAAGCGCCAGATGGCGTGTCCCGCAAGCAATCTGATGAACATCAAGTACTACATTTGATTCTAATGGTCGAGGAATCAGGACATCGATTTTCCTCGGGAAACTCGTGGATCCGTGATCGGGCCCGTCGCTCCAAATCTCTCCCCAGACATAAACGTCTCCTAGTGACTCAATATCATCTTGTCCAGACCCGCCGCTTGAACAGCTAGGAGTGCTCGAAACACTAATTCTGAAACCATCTCCTGTACTTGTTCTCAATTGCATATTTGCACGTTCAGAACCCACATCTGAGCTCGCCAAACTCACGGAAGATTCACGAGGGTTCAGCTCAAAAGAGACTCTGCCACGAGTAATACTCGAAGTGTACTCGAATGTTGCGCCAAATGGTCTACCACTTGGACCGAATTCGCTGCCGTTATGCAACTGCAGAGTCAAAAAAGGCGAGATTAAGGATAATAAAATGGCACAAGGAGAAATTTTCATTCACATGTATATGTTCTCACATCTGGGATTTCGCTTCTGGTGCGCCTACGCTGTTGTCCAGTGGGGATTATCGCATTAAGTCCAGATAACCACACCTCTGCCTCAACTTTGTCCTTACAGATCTACGACCAACAACATAGGCATAATTGTCACCATTAGATTTAAAGCTCAATTGGAAGTGATTAAAAAGTAGTTGCTTTGATGTTATAATTGGGCGTGAATGACTAACCAAATCGAGAGATCTTTCACCGTTATTATATAGAAGTGAGAACGATAAGTAATCCTTCTCTGGGCGCAAGAACCTTCTGAAAACAGCCTACAAGATATCACATGGGAACCAATTTGGTTAGCGATTGAACATCGAAAAATCTCTGAACAAAGTGAACATAATTCTTCAGCTGTCCATTTTGTGGTTGAGCTAAGATACAAAGGTAACTCACAGTTCTCTGTCCTGGAATTATTCGTGAAACTGAAGCCAATTTCAGAGTCCTTTCCTCTCCATGCGAGTACCAGATCAAAGTTGTTTCGTCCTGCTCAGCAGTAAAGCTGCAAATTATTCGTCTATTTGACCTGGCATGTACCTTCAAGAACTTATAGCAATTGCTGATTAACCGTATAATAGCATCTAACTGTGGCATGTGGCATAATTGCACGCGTGACCTTAGGACATACGTGTCAATAAGATTGTCTGAACATGCCATTAGCAAGAGCAAGATCACTCCCATACCAGTTTTCCTTTTTCTCTGCTATATTGTTGTCAGAGTTCAGAATCATTTCGGAGAGAACATCACCTTGGGATAATTTTGAAACAATTATATGAAGTCATCACTAAGAAATCATCATGCCAGAAGAAATTGCCCAGAATCCGACTGACTCACCGGTGAAATTCTAAACGGGCATAACTTTGGCTTTCCCTTTCGGCTGTACTTGATTAATTGACTACCTTTTTTCAAAGCAGTGAGTGCCTTCAAAAAGGAGAAACAGAAATAAGTTCAACTATGAGGAGCATCACCAGCAAAAGAATTTCTCACAACATCACGCAACATATTTCACATAGGAAAATATTGATGTTGTCCGTCACACGAAGAGCGAAAACTTCGCTTTTACAGAGTAATTTGGCGTTCATTATGACATGAACTTTCTGTTTATACCAAACTGGAAAGAGCTTCAATATGAAATCAGCCGTCAAACTCATACCCGAATTCTTGATAACGAAGTTCATAAATCAGGTTTTCTCTGCACAAAATTCCCATTTCACTTGCAAGTTCTCCCAAGAAATGCTTCTCAAATATGCTCGCTGATGTCGATCATGCATTGTGCTATAATTATACAGGGCAGGACCGAAAAAGAAGGCTAGAGATAGAACTCATTCCACATTCTGGAACATGAAAAGCCATTGAAATCCATCTAATTTGCCTACTTATGATAAATTCATCGGAGAAACAATTGGAAAGACGACACGAATTTGTTAATCAGAATTTTGAGGAAGACATCAACATCAACCGAATAATGTGCCATTGATGAGGAAAAGTGAGAGGACCCACTTGCTCGATGTCGCGCTCCGGGTTGCCATAATTAACAGGATCTGCCATTCCATCTGAAACAACCGCGAGGAAACCGTCGGAGGGGCGAGTGCGACAACAACTGCATCAGGTGCGGCGGCTTCGGCGATCTAGTCCTCATAGATGCATATGTCTCGTGCACTTTGGCCTCTCATAGAAAGTCGCCACGATTCTTGATCACCCACAAAAACGAGTATTGAAATGATGGACGATTCTGCTGCATCAAGAACGATCAGACTCCCAACGATCAAGAGTACCCAGAAAAGTGTTTAGGGATAAGATTTTCTCTTTTCTCCAATGACCCTTCTGAGCATGTCAGCAGAAAAGAGAAAAATTTTCTTTCAAAATGGAAGCCAGACACAAATGAGAGAGAGAGAGAGAGAGAGAGAGAGTTTAGGAAGGAAAGAGAGAGAGTGAGTTTAGGAAGGTTTGTAGCTCAAAAGAAGAGGGAGTGAGACATTGGCGCGCTTCCTTGTCTGCTTCCACGTATGGGAATTCCTTGTACTTCTCCTCCTGTTTAGTGAATTTCTTACCATTTTCACGGCCATGTGGTTGGATTTCAGATCAATACTTCGGTGCGGAGATAGTAATTAGCCGGATCAAGTTGGGTCGGGTCGAATTACCATGTTCATGGATCAATTTACAATAATATAATTATATATATTCTTTGCGTCTAATGTACGAGAAAATCTCAACATAAATTCGGATCAACAGATTGAGTGAGCCGTCGATTGTGCGAGATCTTTAGATGGAGCTTACAGGATATCCATAAGATTTTTCTTTTTGGTTGGAATAAGATGAAATAATTGTAACTCATCCGATTCTCTAACGGGAGACGAGAAATTCACCATGTGATATATGATGAACTAAAATGTTATCCGAGATACGGTTGGAAACAACTTGTGGACATGTATGCGAAAGCAAAAGCGTATATGTACGTACATTCATAACAACGAGGCCAAGCCATAAATGCGTGCACTTCTCAGAGCATGGCTGCCACATATCACAACCTCAAACTTTAGGTGTAAACGAGCCAAGATCCATCCACATGCAAACCCTGATTAATCTCCATCTCACCAACCTCTCGCCACGTCTTGAATTCTCTCTGCTGTAAATAATATCCCCATAAGACTCCAAACTCGTCACTGCGAATTCTCTCTCTCTAAAAGCCATGGCGACGAAGACGATGACTGCTCTTGCCTTTGTGCTTCTCTTGCAATACGCCTCGTGCTATGCCCAGATTGATCAGGTGACGTTGCAGGGCCAGCGGCCAAGCCGGTTCGTGGGTGGGGAGTGCTGGATCGAGAGGCTTGACATGCTCGAGCTGAGCCGTCGGATCGAGGCTGAGGCTGGGGTCTCCAAGCTGTGGGACGAGGACGAGGACCAGCTCCAGTGCGCTGGTGTGGCGGTGGTCCGCCACATCATCCGGCAGCGGGGGCTCTTTTTGCCGGCGTTAACTAATGCGCCGGAGCTTCTGTATGTCGTTCAAGGTAAAATTAATTCAATTTTTTCTGTGGGAACCATCCAAAAGACGGCATGCATGCAACATAGAGTATGGTTTTATCGGTTTATTTTTACTTTGATTGTGCACGCATGTGACCATTTTATAATTTGCTGGACAAATTTGTGATGTATTTAGTGTCGCATTAGCTTTTTGCAGAATGAAACTCAGTCCAGAAATATTGTGACACAAATTACCAAAAACTAGATTGGAAATAGTTCAGTCGATAAAACAATAATTTCTGATTTTTTTTATTAGCTCTCTTTCTCACAGTTATCCATCTAAATCAGTAAGACACCATGTCCTAGGAATGGGAACCCAACGAGTAGTGTTCCCGGGATGTCCCGAGACGTACCAATCGCCCGTGGGATCACAATATTCACAGTCCAGGATGGGGGGCAAATGAGGGGCGAGAGGACCCAAGATCGGCACCAGAAGGTCCGGCAGATCCTTGAAGGCAACATACTAGCGATGCCGACCAGAGCGACCCACTGGATTTACAACCAAGGGCAGTCGGATCTTGTAATAGTCTCTATCGTTGACCTCAGCAACCAAGAGAACCAGCTCGACCAGAGCTTCAGGGTAAGGGAAACAAACGTAACGAGGACTTTGATGCTTATCTAAAATAAGCTACAACAAATGTCCGCGCTATATAATGCTAATAATGTAATTGTAATGCATGTGTCTCGTGCAAGCTAATTTTGTTTTTCTATCCATATGCAAGTTTAGAATGTTCCGAGATATGAGCAATTTTAGCTCGAAAGAGGTTCGATGCATGTGACATGCATTCTAGTGCATCATGCAGCAAGAGAACTCTTAGGTGAATTAACGGAATTTACATCCTATACTACATTGAAGTCGTCCACATATGACTCTTAATAATGTAACAATTGGGGGTATGCAGATTTGCATGTCTTTTGTAACTTACCTGATATTTTATATCCGATGTGCACATCGAATACTCAAAGAAGAGTCTTTGGCACTCTTTTTTGATATAACGAAAATTATTTCAACAATGTTTATTCTCACTTAAGTGTTTAGAAATTCTTCCCCGCTGGAGACCCGCAACAAGGCAGGCAACAAAGCGGCAGCAGTCGAAGCTGGGGGCCAAGAAGAAGTGGGGGCAGAAGCCAGCAAGAGAGCTTCGGCAACATCTTCAGCGGCTTTGATGAGTAAGTCCTCAGCGAGTCCTTCGCCATCGACACTGAGCTTGCCCAAAAGCTCAAGTGCCCGGACGACCAGCAGGGCCACATTGTCGAGGTCCAGAATGAGCTCCAAATAATAACCCCACGATACCGAGAAGGCGAGCAAGAGGGAGAGAGCGAGTGGGAGAGGGAGAGAGCGGAGGAGATGAGGGAGAGGGATGAGAGACAATGGCTTGGAGCAGACGCTTTGCACCATGAGGCTGAAAGAGAACATAAATAAACCCGAGAAGGCCGGCATCTAGGATCCTCGCGGAGGGCGGTTCACCACGCTCAACAGCTTCAGTCTTCCTATTCCCAGCTTCATTGGACTCAGTGCTGAGAGGGCTGTTCTAATTTACAGGGTAAGGTTTCAAGAAAGACTCTCTTGAATATATACTACTACCAGTGCTATTTAACGAATCTGTTTCGTGTATTGAAATGAATCTGAACCTGATTTGAACTGCTAAACAAAATTTTCAGTACACATACTATGGTTTACTGATAAAATTTGCGCTCACTACAACTAATCAAACACGCATGCATTTCTCAGGTTCACAGAGGATTGTCGCCTTTGTTTCCTGAGTCAGTGATTTGGTGTTCGAGTATTAATTAATTAGAGATTGGATGGGCCGCAATACCCAACCCTAATAATGAGAATTAGAGGAAACATATATAGTTTGACATTGAGTCTTAATGAATTAGAGGAAAGTAACTTATGTGTGGTGCTCCTTATATCCACTCATAGTGATATTTATATTGACATTTTTGCCCACTGAATAATTATTTGCAGGATGCTCTTGTGGCGCCACACTACTACATGAACTGCCACGGTGTAATCTATGCCACCTGGGGCGGCGGCAGGATCTAGATTGTCGATGACTCGGCGAATACAGTCTTTGACGGGCGGGGACCAACGATAATGCGATGATCAGCTCGCTGGCGGGGCAGCTGTCGGTGATCCGGAGCCTGCCAGAGGAGGTGGTGATGAACTCGTACGACATCCTGAGGGAGGAGGCCCGGAGGTTGAAGTACGCAAGGGAGGAGTTCGCGGTGTTGAGCCCGGGGTCTATGTCATCAGAAAGAGGAATGGAGGATTGAGGTTGTCGTACCAAGTGTACTAAAGGCAAAGCGTGAGTCGAGCAACACGAAAGTGAAGGTAAATTTGAAATAATGTGTATGTCCTCCTACGAGCGGGACTAGGGACCACTAAATGCGGGATAAAAATGTATGTAAGTTTAACCTATGAGTTAAGCAATAATTCGTGCCTTGTAATGGTTTTGTGTAAATGCGGGATAAATATGCATTGAAGTTTAACCTATAAGTTAAGCAATAATTCATGCCTTTCAATGGTTTTGTGTAAATGCTGGATAAATATGCATGGGAGTTGAACCTAGGAGTTAGCTATAATTCGCCCCTTTTAAGGGGAAAGAACCAAAAAAAAGTTTTAAATTTATTGCATTGGTATCAACTCACTTATATATATTTTAATGTGATCAATTTAGTTTTTATATTTGTACTAATTCAATCATAAGCCATTGTCTGCTAGATTTGGCAAAGCTGATCCTTGCTCAGGCCATTCTCGCAAGATGGGCAAGGCTTGAGCTAAGGTCGGCCTCTGCAGATCACCTCTCCAAATTTGGTGAGGGGATTTTGGTAATCGGCGACTGGCCATTGCCAAAAAAAAAAAGAGAAAAGGAAAAAAAATTAAAAACATCAAAAAAATTATAAAAATATCGACGTTAGCTTCAATCTTGTCACGTAAAATCATTAGCATACATGTTAGCGATTTCCAATTTGGATAGACTGAATTGGTACAAATGCAGAAGGTTTAGAACTAAATTGGTCCAAATGATTGAATTATACTAATGTAATAGGTTTAGGATTTTTTTTGTACTTTTTTCTATCCTTTAACCTTTAGATATGATCTTATTTCAGATGTCACCTGGACTTACAAAAAGGGATTGCGTAAAATAGAATTTTATTGTTCTATGTCAAAATATACTAATTTTTTCATATGCCGATAAATTTCAATTGGCGAGGCTAGCCTTCACCTAAGCCAGGGTGACCTTGGTGGGTGTCGTCTAGGCGAGAGCCAACCTCACAAAGTGGTGACGATGGGGGCCACTCTCGCAAGATCAGTGAGGCCACCCTAGCCTAGGTAAGGATTTGCCTCTTTAGATCCGGTGAGGGTGGCCCTCGCTAGCTTGCCAGAGGCTGGTGGCCAACGATCGGCCACTACTAAAAACAAAAGGGAAATTAAAAAATTTTAAAAAATAAAATAAAATGTCTTCGTTAGCATTGGTCGTGTCACGTAAAATAATCGACACCCGTGTTAGCAATTTTCGGCTTAAATTAGTCAGATGAACTTGGACTAGCACTTATGCAAAAGGTTTGGGACAAATTGGTCCAATTGAAATGTATAAGACTGAATTGGTACCAATGCAATAGGTTTATGACTTTTGTGGTACTTTTTCCTGTTCTTTAACCTTCATATATGATCTTATTTCAAATGTTACTTGGACTTACAAACAGGGATTGTTGTTAAGTAATCTACGTGTGGTAGAATTCTATTGTTTTATGTCAAAATATATGAACTCTTCCGGTGCCGGTGAATTTCAATTGGTGCCAGTAAGTATAAAAAAGTTTTGCTAAGAAATATAACTAGTAATTTTTTGTTTCAACCGGTCATTTACATGACATTAGGAACTCCTTTTATCGTGTGCAAATTGCAATTTTTGTACTAATTGATAAAGTATTATTTATGTAACTTGTCAACGCTTTTGAAATTTTGGAATTTATACCAAAGATAGTGTAAAATGAAGTGATTTATCAAGTTTTATCGACTTAATCACGGTCTAGTTTTGGGTTAGCAATTCTCATTTTAGTTATCCATCAATTTTATTATTTTTAATTTATTAATTATTTTGTGGAGTTTTCAATTTATTTATTTTCAATTTTAGGTTTATTTACTCTTATTTTAGTTGCTAATCAATTTTTAATTGTTTCTTTATTTATCATCTTTAATGGGATAGATATTTGTCTCGAGTATGCCCTTTTTACTTGCTAAATTTTTCTAATAATTATTAGTCTAACTTGAATTGGCAAGATCACCAACTTTTATCCTATTAAATTATCATATAGTATTGGTTAACAAATTTAATCCTATTAAAATATCACCCTGCATTGGTTACCAACTCTAGTTATTTTAAGTTGCTTATCGACATATAGTTCATTTTTATAATTTTCAAGCAGTCTAATTGTTTACAAAATATTCTTTGTATTTTTTACAACCCCTTAAATTTACTAACCTTTTTTTTAGAAATTATCAATTTTAACAAAGTGACTTGTCAACTTCTCTCTGAATAAATTATTCAACTAATTTTGAATTACTAACTTTTATTCAAGTTATTTACTAAGTTCTTTTTAAGTACCATTTTTCTTTCTTTAACCAACTTTTATTAACCTTAAATTTGCCAATATTTATATAAAATTACTAACTTAAATTTAAGTGAGTTATCAACTAGTCCCGAGTTACCAACTCTCATATGAATTTGTTACGAATGCGTCTGTATATTTTTTCCAACATCCAACACTGTTCTATTGGGTTACTTACTAAGGAAAGAATTTGGTACATCACCAAATAAAGATAGGTGAATTCACATAATAGTTAGAAATTTAAGGTATTGATAAAAAAGAGTTCGATAAAAGTTGGTAATTATAAGACGAACTTTTTTTTTTAGAGATAAGAAAAGTTGGTAATTCAAAAGAAACCAAATCAACATTCATAGATAACTCAAATAACAGTTATTAACGCAAAATTAGATTGTAATTTGGTCGTAGAAAATGGTTGATAAGTTAGACAAATGAAAATGATAATTCAATAGGACAAGTGATATATTATAAAATAATAATAAATTATTAAAAAAATGAAACGTTTATAAGCAACCGAAACAATAGTTGGAGACCTAAAACTATTTGGTAACTTTAATCGGAGAAAGTTGAAGTAACACAAAAAAGTAGATAATTCTTAGTAGGTAAATTTCAAGTGTAAGAAAGGTAAATAAAATTTGGTAAGACATAAGAGAATTTTTTTTTTGTTAGAAAATAGGTTATAACGCAAAAGATAAAACCAAACAAACATTGGCAACTAACTCAAATTAGAGTTAGTAACTTGACTGGAAAAAAGTTGGTAATCACTCTAATTGAGACCAGTGATTTCTAAAAAGTTGTTAAGTTAGGCAAATAAAAGTGGTAACTCCATAGAAATGTTAGTAAATTTAAAAATACATGTTAAGAAACTTAAATGAAAGTTGGTAATCCAAAACTAGTTGATAATTTAACTAAAGAAAAAATCGGTAAGTCACACAAATAAAAATTGATAATTTCATATAATAGTTAGTAAATTTACACCGACAGTAAGAACAATGGACAATAGCAAGTAACCTATAAGAGAAGTTTTTTCATTTATTAGAGATAATTGAATTTGGTATTAGAAAAATAAATAAATAAGCTTCAGTAACTAACTCAAAAAGAGGTGATAATGCAAAGTTAGTTGGCAATTTAATCAAAGAAAAGTTGGTGATCACTTTAATTAAGGTTAGTAATTTATAAAAAGAGTTGACAAATTTAAAGTGTCGGCAAGTAAGGCAAATAAAAGTGGTAACTCAACAGAAGATTTGGTATTTGACCAAAAAAAAAAGAGAAGATTTGGTAAATTTTAAAAACAAATAAATGTAGTTAATAGGAAACTCGAATGAGAATTTGGATCCCAAAACTAGTTGACAACTTAATTTGAGAAAAGTGATATGTCACTTTACAAAGATTTGGTAGTTTTATTTAATGGCTAGTAAAATTTATTGTTGTGGTAAGAAAAGCAAATAAAAGTCTAAAAATGATAAAGGGATGTGTTTTTTTTTGTCATAAATAGGAAAATTTGATACTTAAAAAAATCAATTAAACATTGATGACTAACTCAAATTGTAAAAAAAAAAACTAATTAACAACTTAATCGAAGAAAAGTGAGTAACAATTTTAAATCCAAAAATTTCTGAATTTATTGTACTTTTGCCAATTTAGTCCTAAACTTGTTAATCTTGTCAATTGAGTACTAAATATATTCACAATTTGTTAATTAAGTTCATTCCAACTAATTTTGGCTAGAAAATGCTGACACGAACAATTTTAATAATATTTTAATAATTTCGAGTTTTTTTATTTTTTATTTTTCCCTTTATTATTTTTCTTCTCTTTTCCTTCTTTTCCTTTTTCTTTTTTTTTCTTTTCTCTTCTTTTTTTCTTTTTCCCTTTGTCTATCTTGAGCAAGGTCCGCCCTTCACCAACCCAGATTTGACGAAAGGCTGCCCACTCTGGCTTGCCAAGGGCCACCTCATTGGCCCCTGGTTGCCCTTGCCTGAGGCCCAAGGAGGGAAAAAGGGAAAAAAATTAATAAACAAATTCGAAAAAATATTTCAATGTATTTAAAAATTATCCATGTCAACGCCGGCAATATCATGTAGGACAGCTGGCATCTAATAGAAAGGTTAATAAATTTAAGTAAAAAATAAATAAATGTTGGTAAGCAACTTGCATGAAATTTAGTAATCCAAAATAATTGGTAAATTAATCAAATAAAGTTTGTAAATCATACAAAATAAAGGTTGATGATTTCATAGAAGAGATGATAAATTTAAGATGTTGGTGCAAAGTAGATAAAAGTTGATAACAAATAACGGAATTTTTTTTTGTTAGAGATAAGAGAAGTCAATACTTTTAAACAAAACAAAGAAACATTGGTAACTAATTCAAATATGAATTAGTAGCATAGAATCATTTAATAACTTAGTCGGAGAAAAATTGGTAATCATTCTACTTAAGGTCGATAATTTCTAAAATCATTAGTTAATTTAAAATTTCAGAAAATAAGACAAATAAAATTAGTAACTCAATAGAAATTTTGATATATTTTAAAAATTACATAAACATTGGTAATAAGAAATTCATAGGAGAATGTCGTCCCAAAACTAATCGGTAACTTAAATGGAAGAAAGTGATATATCACTTAAATAAAAGTCAGTAAGTCCATATAATAATCGATAGATTTAAGACGTTGGTTAGGAAGGTAGATAAACTAAAGATCTTGAAAGTAATTTGATATCTCGTCACGTTCACATTCTTCTGATGCCAACAAACCATATTAGATGAAAATAAAAATACGCAGGACATTCCATTGCCATGTATACATACAGAAATATTTGGTTCCATCCAACACATTACTATTATCTGCTGAATGTTCAGTACCGCTTTATTCTATATGAACCAGAACAGAACCATCGCGCATGACCATCTTGGCTTAGGCATGACTCTTGGAAGCTATTATTTGGCTGCGCTTATCGTGGCAGTAGACCACCATCTTGTCCCTCGGTGGCAAGTTTTCCTTGATCACTGGGTGCTCGATGAACCTGCCGGTCCATGCCACGATGGCCGGGCACTTTGCCGGGTCAAAGATCTTCATCGAACCGACCTCGTCCCAGACGGGCAGCCAAAGAGAGACCCAACCGACTGCAAGGTCCAAGTACCCAATTGCTTCACCACCAAAGAAGGCCTTGCCTCTTATCACTCCTTCAATGTGTCCCAAAGCTTCAGTGGCTAATTCTATGGCTCTTTCCTTTTCCTCTCCTTCCTCAGAGCACACAGCAAGCCAAGCATTCTGTAAAACCTGTAGGATCAAAACCAAAGATTTGCATCTTATCTTTGAGGAATAAATTTCTGATGCAAGAACTAGAGATGGGCTCAAGTAAAAATTAAGAAGGTACAAAATTTTGATTTACATCTAAACTGCAAGCATAACTACATTTTGCATCTGGTGCTTTTGAGAACCGCCGTTGAATCAACAGTTTGCAAAATACTCTGGTGAAAATGTTTGGAAATTGGAACTAATTTGAGTGGATCCGTTTTGGCCTGTTCTTCTTTTGTTTACCATACTGAATCCAAATGCAATGTCAGGTTAGACTCATAGAGAAGACAATAGCATTTACAATCTCACTCGTGTACAGTGGGAGCTTCAAGCGTCAATCTGCGCAGCGAAGAACAACCTAAGACAGAGTGAAATCCTACACACAGGAACAGAGTAACTCACAAACCACACCATCACGATCCAGACACAACTGTTGAATCTTAAATACAATTCCTGAGCTCGACTCATAAGGAAAACAAGGGCAAGCAAAGCTATCATTCTCTGCACCGAGAAAGGAACAGGTGCAGCATCTTACGATAGGCTTCATTCCTTTCGGGACAGAGGATAGAGAAATGCTCGACGATCATTATAGGTCTACCAGCAAACTCCCAGCCAAACTACACAGTTATGACATGATCGATCAAGAAAACCGAGACCCAGTTTCTTTTTTCTTCCGTCGAAGAACGACAAATCTTGAAAAGGAGGACCCCAAAAGGAGAGAAAGAAAATTCACCTTGTTCTCTGCAACTGAAGCCCAGAATCGGGCCATGGATCTTTCATAAGGATCGCGAGGGAGCAGAGGGCTGTGCTTCCACGTCTCGTCGATGTACTCGAGGATGAGGAAGGACTCGGAGACCACTCTGCTCCCATGGACGAGGACGGGGACCTTCTGGTGAACAGGGTTGAGCCGCAGAAGCAGGGGGCTCTTGTTGAGGATGTCTTCCTCGATGTAGTCGTAGGGTATACCCTTGAGCTTCAGCGCCCACTCGACCCTCCGCACGAAGGGGCTGACCCAGAGCCCCAAGAGCTCTACTTCTTTAGCGTTCGCCATTCGAGCGTCTTAGGAGACGACTGGTTTTTCTTGTGAGCTGCTCGCGTGGTTTGCTGGCGGTGGGAGTTTGCAAGAACCTCTATAAAGTGAGAGAGATCAAACCCAACCGCTGAAAATAAGATTGGAGCACAACATAACCTAACTCCCTAGCACGACTTGAAATTTCCCGTTCCTCTGAGGAGCTTTGGCTTTTTATTTTAGTTTTATATTTATGGCAGATTTGGCTCTATGGCTTGCTTTTAGAAATTTTTAATCGAAGCTCGAACAAGAAATCTAAAACAATTTAAAAAATCAATAACCGATTCGGTTTGATTTGGTTCGGTTCAAGTCAAGATTCAGTTTGGTTCGAGTGTGCACCCCTAATAGTTCGGTTCGGTTTGGTTTACCCCCTCTTATGAAAGACAATGGATCGAGGGATTGATCCGAGATTTAGCGATCGTTAGATCACGTGCTAAATAGATCTTGACCATTTATATGACATGTACCTAACCTATGCATGTGTCTGTTTGTTGAATTCCAAACAAGTGTAATGAGAGTCAAATCCAATTTTTTCTGTGTCATATCTCATAAATGTTTTTTGTATAAAAGTATGCGCCTTGTTGTCCAAGGCACACCTCCTTGAGAGTGTAAACATATCTAAAATGCCGAGAACATGATTAAATGTGACATTTTCTTTTATAAAAAAATCAATAATATTTTTATACCTTATTAGTTTACCAACAAAAAGTATAACTTAACTCTTAAGTCATTCAATAAATAGTGTCCGATTCATGAAAAAAACTTCTTAGATGATTCCGATTGACGCGAGCTTAATACATATGAATCCTCGATGTTGATGCAACCTACATGAAATCCATATAATCTAAGAGCTTAAATGCATTAGGCTTACATGCATTGGTGCATGCCCGTTCGTGATCTTTGGTAGGGGTGTGAAAAAAAACCGAAATCCACCCGAAATTGCCTGAAACCAGACCGGAACCGATGGTTTCTGGTTCCATTTTTTTGGAACCGGTGGGTATCGGTCCGGTTCCCGGTGTGGAATCGCCCACCCGTCCACCCGGACCGGACCGAACCGGTAATATAATAATAATATGTTTATTTTTTTAATTTTTAATTAAAAAATCTGAAAAAAAAAGAAAATAGGAGAGTTGTTGTTTTGTTTGCTTGCTGACTATTGTGAACTTGTGGCAAACTCCCACGTGTGATATCTATTATAGGCTACAGATGTATTTGATGTGAAGCTTATGAAGTTGTGAACTTTGTGACGAATCTTGTTGTGATGTGTAATTAAACTTTGTGGGAAATCTTGTTGTCATTATTTCTAAGGGTTTTAGGCTCATTCAATTTGTTAGCTTAAATGAGAGCCTCTTGACTATTGAGGCTTAAGTAGGTTGTGTAGAAGTTTGGAAAGTTGTAGAGGGCAGTTATGCATCAGACCATTTTGGATGGAAGTGTATAACTTCTGCATCAGACTAGTGAAATCAAATGCCAAAGTAGGGGTGTTCTGTGTACACTAAAAATACATCACACATGTGCATTAAAGTAAATCAAAGTAGCTTGTGGCGAACACAACCCACCAACGGGCAAGAATTAGACCAATCCATTTTTTGATTTGTCCAGGAAAACTTAATGGGACTGGTTCCATGAACCCACCCAAGAATCGGACCGCCGGTCTAGTCCGATTCTCGGGTGGGTCCATGAAACCGACGGGTGGTTCTCGGTTTCAATTTTTTGAAATCGGTTCTTAGCGAGCGGTCCACGGTTCCGGGGTGGGAACTGCCCACCCGGATCATGCTCAACCCTAATCCATGGTAGAAAAGTTTTCTATGAAATGCAAAAAATTTCAACCAAGGAGACCAAGTGACAATTGAGTTTGACTGTTAACGTTGGAGTTTGCGTGAGCCCGGCGTATTGTTGTCATTGTTCATTGGGCATAGCCGCCGCTTAGCAGGGATCATCCATCCTAATTCACAATTGCACCAATAAGTAGATACAATTTTCTATCAAACGGAAAATACTTGACATGTTTGATTTTTACCCTCATCTCGATCGAGAAGGTATTTCATGCGACAGATGACATGTTTGATTTTAATCCTCCTCTCGGTTGAGGAGGCATTTTATGTAAGGAGTATATTACGTGACGGCGACTTGTTGTGTAGCCAATTAATCAAAAGTGAGATGCATATACATATAAGTAACATCAAATAAAATGAGATTCAAGCACGCCAATAACGGTGATTAGTCAATTACACAATGTTTTTACTAATACGTGATGTATCCGTCCTATAAAATACTTTCTCTACATCACTGTGAATGAGTATTGGATTCTAAGGCTACACATGGCAATCATTCTGTGCTCAGAATCTGATTCTGAGCAGAAATTATTCTTTTTTATTCTGTGCCTAGAAATAATTTCTAAGCATTTGAAAGTATTTGGTAACTGTCCAAAATTTTTGTTCTTAGAATAGAAAAAGAACATAAATATGTTTGGTACCTTACCAAAAAAAATAAATAAATAAATAAATATGTTTGGTAACTAAACAAAATTTTTTAAATAATATTTTAATATTATTTTGAATTTTTTAATATTTTTTTTTTTGGTAAAGGTAAGTGTATAAATACTAATCAAACACCAAATACAAACTATAGCCCAAACCATCACCTGACCCTATTAGGACAAAATTGTCCAAACAGGGTCAAAATTTAATATTTATTTCTCTTATTTCTCTTTTTTTTACTTTTATTTTTTCTTTCTTTCCCCTTCCCTTCTTTGCTAGGGCCGGCGAGGGCAAGGTCGGCCTCGCTAGATCTGGGCGAGGTCGAGCCTCGCCTTGGCTGGGCGAGGTCGCAAGCCATCCTCGCCCAGGAGGCGAGGGGGACCTTCACCGGCCACCGGTAAGGGCAGAGACGCCCTCGCTGACCACCACGAGGGCAATGACACCCTCATTGATCCTGACCTGTGGCCGGTCGCCAGCAGCCTGTGGCGGTGGCTGTCAGCCGACGGCCGGCGGCCGATGGGTGGTAGGGCCGAAGAATAACAACAACCAAAAGAAAGAAAAAAACCAAGAAGAATCAATTTTGAAAAAATTATTTCAGAATCAAGAAGCTACTTTTTTTTATTCTTTATTCTGTTTTAAAATTGATTCTAAGTACAATTTTGCAAAAAATTGTGCCCAGACACAAAAAATTTAACAAACGGATTTCTGTTCCTAAACTGATTTTGAGAACAAAAGAATAGAATCAATCACTATTTGGTAAGTTGTCAAACAGGCCCTAAATGCAACCAAAATATATTGGAATTGCTATTTTTTGTTAAATAACACAAAACTTCATCCAATTGTTGAGGTCATATAGGTTTTTGTACCTAAGCCTTCAACTATTACATATTACTCCCGAACTTTTATTTTGGCCGTTAACCTTCTTCTATACTTTTAGTAAACGTGTTCAATGCACGTAACTTTGAAGAAGTAAAAGTGTATTTCCGTATCCTTTTTATTTTTAGGAAATCATAACTTATATTTTCTTCTTCTTCTCCACAAAATTTGTAAGAGCTATTAACGCCTCTAAAATTTTTCGAGGGATGAAATTGTAGATTCAACAGCAATTGTACATCATTACCATCCATAGCGACCGCTTTCATATCATGTTATAAGGGCTATTAACGCTTTTGAATTTTTTGTTCTTTTATTATCGATTGAAATTTGCTTGTGTTGAATATACAATGATGATATTGTTTTGAATAAAGAAAGAGTGGTTTTTTTAAGTGATCGACAAATTAATGTTAATTTCAAAATTCTAACTAGTTGACACTTATGTTAAAAATAAAACTTAGGAGATAACCGTATCATTAAGTAAAAAAATGAGCAAATTGTATAATTTGCAATTAGATATGAAAAATGTCATTTAGTGAAAATTGTGTTAAATAAACATTTCTTATTTGGTGTAACCAATTTTTTTCCGTCAAGAAACATTTAAATTAACTTAAAACAAACCAAATGATTGTATTGTTTTATAAATAAAATCAATAAAATAAGATCATGCAATACCATATTGAAACCAAATTTTTCTTTAAATCAGACATGCGAACTTTAGTGTTAAAACAAAGAACAATAATTTCTTTAAATTGAATTAAAATAGCACAAACTAAAACTATTCACCGCAATTATTGTCAACGAAAATTAAAGTGATATTCCATCTGTTAAAGTAGCACGACCTTCCAAACGTATCCTGTGAATTCTTACAAAAGATTTTCGACATAATTAATTTATTATTGACATATTACTTTAACCCCCTAAGGAAAAATCTGGTTAGATCATTTAATTTAATTAAAGTACGTAGAATTTATCTATTTTCAGGTTAAAAGAACATGGGTTGTTGATATTATCCATTTTGAATGGCGATTTCAATGTGTTACCAAATTAAACTTTTGCAATTCCGAGTGGATTGAAATTGCAACAAAGTACATAAAATTCCATCGTTTTGGATCGAGTTGCCAAAAAGAAAAAGGAATAACTCTCTGAACCCAAATTATTAGGACAACATCCTCAAGGGGCATAAATCGATTTAACATGAATATTTATTGTCGATTCCTGAACTGAAAGTTTGAGAATGTCATTATCACTATTTCAATCTCAAGGTTCAAATTTCTCCTTCCGGCTCGAACCGATTACCTAAACTCACTACAGCACAATTTAAAATAGATCATATAACCCGATTTTATGTTTCATATAATCTAAAAGAAACAATTATTCTTTTTGTTAGTAAGAAACAATCAGTTGACCAAATAAAAAATAGGTAGTGAGGATACTGAATGGGCCTAGTGGCAACGGCCCAAAGAGAAAGGGCCTAGGCCCATTTGTGAGATGGCCTAGCCCTAGCCTCGTAGCCAAGTCAGGTAAGAGAAGAGAACCTGCTCAATTGGGGAATATGAAGAAAAGAAATTGAGCAGCCACGAAGTAATTCATTTTCCTTTCCCCAAAACTTTTACTAAGACGCTCATCTCGAGTACTTATGATTGTGAGATGAGTAACGTAACAAAGAATTTTCTTCATAGTTGATGTTGTACTCTTGATTTAATCCTTCGACGTACTGACAAAAGAATTCTGCAATATTTTAAGTTTGTATAAGATTAGACCATATCTGGAATAAATGCGAACATAGGATTTTAAGGTTTTGACAGGTGGTCAATTGAGGATTATTATAAGCCACAATTAGGTCTCTAGCTCGCCGTCGGCCGAATCCGGGCATCGCAAAATGATACATGGAAAATGACCAAATATTCCATGTGGAAGCTATGTCAGATTTTTAGGGCTTGAATTCTTTAGGTGGTGAGGTCGAGACATGATCGGTGCCATTTCAAACCTAAGTCCCCAATTGACAAAAAGAAAATCTAAAGTTCTCGATCGATTAATATCAAAATGTCAAGTCCTATTTCTGCACTTATCCTGAGGAGATCTCCAAAAAAAGAGCAAGGCTCTTGGCAAATACCAAAACTGGGTAACATAATTACAGTTCTATACTCATCACTGGTGGAATTTCAAGGTCGAATAATCACATTTGGCTCACTTATTAAAATTCCACGACGCATGTTTTGTTCAGAAATTTGAATCATATGACAAATGATTGTTAAAATAGAAAAATGTTTACGATTTAACTAATTCAATAAAATAATTTCACATAACCAATCGACTGATAAACAAATAATTAGTATGATTTTGCACTTATCCCAAAGCAAAATAGAGATAATGCCTTCAAATGTAGCAGGTAAATTTACAATTCTAGTGAAAATTAAGGCCGATTTACCCTCTGCTGAGCTTGTGCACAGGAAATTTGCCGCAGCTTTGTCAGCCGTTAGATCCACGCAATTTTTTTTGGGTTAATACCACGAAAAACCCCAAAATGGTACACTTGTGACAATTTTACCCAAAACTATTTTTTTGACCATAAAAAACCCCAAACTGGTACACTTGTGATAAATCTACCCCGAACTATTTTTTTGACCACCAAAAACCCCAAACTAGTATACATGTAACAATTTTACCCCAAACTAATATTTTAGTATTATTTTTTATTTTTCAAATTTTTTATTAATTTTTTATTTTTTCTTTACTTTTTTTTTCTTTTCTCTTCAACCTCCGACTGGTCGCTAGATCGGCGACCGGCCGAAGGCTGAAGCCGGCGAGGTCGGCCCCGCCGGCCGCTGGCGAGGCTCAACCTCGCCGGCGTTGGGCTAGGCCGACCTCGCTCAACGCCGGCGAGGTCGAGCCTCACCAGCGGTCGGCGGGGCCGGGCCCTCGCCCGATTCGGCGAGGCTCGACCTCGCCGTTGCAGGGCAAGGCCGACCTTGCCGGCTTCGGCCTCTGGCCAGTCTCCGGTCTGGCAACCAGTCGAAGGTTGAAGAGAAAAGAAAAAAAGTAAAGAAAATATAAAAAATTAATTAAAAAATTCGAAAAATAAAAAATAATATTAAAAAATTAGTTTGGGGTAAAATTGTCACATGTATACCAGTTTGGAGTTTTTGATGGTCAAAAAAATAGTTCGGGGTAGATTTGTCACAAGTGTACCAGTTTGGGGTTTTTTATGGTCAAAAAAATAGTTTGAGGTAAAATTGTCACAAGTGTATCAGTTTAGGGTTTTTCGTGGTATTAGCCCATTTTTTTTCAATTGTGAGATCATTTTGTAGGAAGCCATGCAATCTAAATCTTGTCGACACCCACCATTAGATTCTAGCACGGCAAATTTGTCGTGTTTTAGCTCACGATAGCGGAGACTTAGTCAGAAATAAATGACGGGCAAAATGTGGATCAGACTAAGAACTAATGCTGTCCAAGAATCTGAGCAAGGTTGCGAAGATGAGTTATCATCAAATAACAAGAAGTTATTCAAACACGATGTCTAAAAATCCACAACTAATAGATCTGAGTTTCCATTTAAGTTTGAAAATTTGGGCAAAAGGAAGAAAGACAGACTCAAAATTTGAAAAAATAGAAAAAAAAAGACATTGACAAATTTCCACATGAAATTTGTGAGTTAAACATGTAAAATCACCATGTAAGAGCTTAGCAACTCTAAGCATGAAATAGTTTAGACCTTCTAAATAAAATTATCACACTAAAAAATTTCATCACAAATATGAAAAGCATAACATCCATTTAAAGAACATGTCATTGCTCAATGATGTCAAATAAGAAGAAAGTCATCAAGAATGAGAGTCCTATGATTGCCCCTATTTGAAAGGGACGGACGCATGAACGCTCCATCTTTGCTTCTGCCCCATGGCATTATCTCAATTGGATTTGTCGGTTCACTATCATCATGGAAGTTCAACATGCTCCTTAGTTCGTCATCTACAAGAGAAGAGGGACATAATGTCATTTTCAAAATTAGTTACATTCAGGAACGTGATGTACCTCTTTCTTCAAAGATGGATGCTCCTTTTTATTTGCTCCCCCACTTTTCATCGATGTGCAAGGAAAAGAGTTTGCGTTAAGCATCATGCTCAAGTAGGAGGTGATTTTTTACCCCACAGGTTCGTCATCATTGGAACTGGATATGTCATTTTCAAATCTCTCATTGTTATCAAGATTTATAGAATTATGCTCTGAGACATAAAGTAAGTGAATTAGAAAAACAAACAGGGTTAATCTAATGTATGCTTTGGAAAAAGTTTTTTTTAAAATTTTTTGAATCTTCAAATTTTTTGGATTTTTTTTACAAAGATTTTTGTTTATATATTTTTGGGTGCTTTTTTTAAATTTATTTTCAAAAAGGTTTTAACACGAGGAAGCATAAAGAAGCCCATGCCTCAAAGTTCTCCTTGGATTATATTTTTCTTTTATCGATTGGATATCATCACTGAGCTGGTTTGATGTACCTCAACATGCCCTCAAAAATGAAAATAACTTGTAATTTTATTGATTATCACCAAATGAATTGCATTTATTGAATGAAAATTGCAACAATCGAGTCCTAGAAATGAAAAATCCTAAAAAGCAGCTCTTGAGACGGGGCAAGTCCTAAAAAGTAATAAAAAATCCCACGCAGGGGAGTGTGCAAGAAAAGTAAAGGTGTTACTCTTATGGGCTTGTGCCCATTCTCTCCAACAGTCCTTCCTCGATAGCTTCAATAAGTGCGTCATCGAACAAGGCAGTGATTCCCTCCATCACATCATCAAGGTCTTCTGACACTGGAGATGTCGGGTCATTCATACCTCCCTATCCGTCAAAGACAATATCACGCTAGTCAATATAAAAGCTCTAGGGCAAAGTATTTCACAAAGTAGTTGAACTTGCTGCTCGGTTGCCCCAATATGTTGATCACCTCTTTCTCTTCGTACATCATTCTTGCAGGGCCCGGGAATGTGGTGCGGAAATGTGAAGGCAACTTGCCACGCTCAAGCTCTTTGTTATTTTGTGTAATTCCACGCCCACGTTCTTCACTATTCGGCTCTTCCTCGAATCCCTATCTATTCGGCCCGTTTCCTCAACCATGCCTACATCCTCTACTAGATTGTCTACTACCATGCCCACGTCCACCACTATTTGGTTCACTCGGCCCCTAATACCTAACCCAGTAGTGTGGAGCCTTCTAGGGACCTCTACCGGCTAGCGGATACCTTAACCATTCCTGCCAAGGCCTTCACTTAGGATGAAACCATGAGACATCATCACTCTTCTAACCATGACTATGGTATATGACACTTCAGGGATGGGTGGTGATAAACCCCAAGATACATGTATGGTCAATACGAGCTCAAGCGACTGATAGCTTGACTTTAGTTTGTAATCCAGCTCAACATAGGGGACAGCCATTGCATGGAAAATTGGGTGTTCTTCTTCATCGTGGACCATGACTAGCTTTCTATCCGTAACGAACTTCACTTTCTGATGTAGACTTGACGGCACGGCTCTAGCAGTATGAATCAAAGGACATCCCAATAGAAAATTGAATGCAATAGAAATGTCCATCACTTGAAATAGGACGTTAAACATTGTTGATCCGATTTGTATGTCAAGGTGGATTTCTCCCATCACTTCCTTCTTCGTTCCGTCAAAGGCTTACACGGAGGTATTGGCAGAATTTATCCTGGAGGGATCTATCTTGAGGCGGTGTAAGGTCGTCGAAGGACAGATATTTAAGGCCGATTTGTTGTCAATGAGTACTTAGGCTACATGCGAGACCTTGTATTTAACAGAAATGTAAAGTGCTTTGGTATGCCTCGTCCCTTATAAAGAGAACTCTTCATCTGTGAAGGCTATGAAATCCTTGAGAAGTATAAAACCCCCAAATTCCTCCAGTTTGTTGTGATCGATCGTCTCGGACACGTGAACTTCTCTTAACACCTTCATCAAGACCTTTTGATGTTTGATAGACACCCGGAAGAGTTCAAGCAGAGAGATTTGCGCCGGCATCCTGCGCAGTTGCTCAACTATGTTGTATTCACTAGCCTTGATCACGGCCAGAAACTCCTTGGTTTCTTCATCAGTGATAGGTTTTGCGAGTTGGGCATTAGCTTACACATAGGTATGCTTCGATCTAGTAACCAAGTCGATATCGAGACTGTAGGACCAAAGGATTGCCTTATTATTATTGTACTCATATGGTTGAGGTATCTCGATCACTATCTCTTCATCAGCTATAAGCGTGCTCACTATGACACCTTCGTCATCGAATGCGTCCTCCGACAAAGGCATGTCCTCGAGTAGAGGGTCAACCTTGTCTTCTTCGGTGTTTAGTGTAGTAAACTCCTATCCCAATCAATGACCACTTCGGAGATTGTGAAGACGATGCCAGTATGATTGACATAGATAATCATCCCGACTTCCACCATTCCGGAGATTCTTTCCCTCATGGCAGTCAAATGAGGCACCTCATCACTTGGGTAATACCCAGCTCTCACTAACCCACCGTAGATATTGGCAGTGTACACCTTGACATTCTTGATTCGGTCAGTGTTGAAACTGAATATGGCATTTAATTTACTCGCATGATCAAGGAGCGGGTTATTCTGAACATTAAGCCTAGCAGGTTGGAATGAGAAAGCCTTTGTGTCTAGGAGATCCTGGACTTGGTGCTTGTGAGTAAAGCAATTGTCAGTTGATTGCTCCACCTCGCCCATATGATAATCACATTTCTTAAATGGGTCATAGTTATAGTACTTTTTAGAGTTAGGTCGCTTTTGGCTCGGTGGTAAGCAAACTTTTCTTTTGAAATACTGCCAGTACTTGGGACAATGACACGGGAAGAGGGGTGAATTGCCTCTTGTTGTTCCTCCTCTGAGAGAGTTGATGGCCCGTGCTCTGTTGTTGAGTTTCTTCTATTTGGATCACGGGAGCGACATTAACATTCTTTCGACCTAGCTAGGTATACGTCACATTGACTTCAGCTACCGACTCTTTCTCCTTTCTTGTGCCAAATTTTTTGGTTGAAGAAGACATCTCCACAAACCACCCATCTCTCAGCCCTATCTTAATCTGTTCCCTGATGGGGATGAGTTGATTGAAGTTTTCAGTCAAAATGGCTACCATCTAATTACGATACTCAAACAAGAGAGTTTTAATGAGCATCATCTTTAATTCACTGTCTATAGGTTATGGGACAACCTGAGCAGTCATATTTCTCCATTTGATAGCATAATCTTTGAAGGACTCGGTCTTTTTCATTTGAACATATTCGAGATCTTCACGGGTGGGAATGATGTCCATTATGAACCTGTACTATTTCAGGAATGCTTCACTAACTTTCTTCCAGATCTTGAGGCTATTTATCTTCTTCATAAGATACTAGTTCAAGGCAGGACCTGTTAAGCTTGCTTGAAATGTATGGATCATCAGGAGTTCATTATCAACATACGAGATCATCCATACGTAGTACAGCTACAGGTGGGCTTTTGGGCAGGAGGTGCCATTGCATTTGTCAAAGTCCAGCATTTTGAACTTTTTCGAAATTTTGATTTGTGTGTAAAGAGATAGATTGATTGAGGATAAATCATGTGGGTCTTCCAACTCTTTCACTCTTTCTTCAATCTTATTGACCCGTTTGTTGTGCTCTATACTTGGCTCACCACCGGGTTTATCTTTGTTGACGACAATTTGGACGGGGTTATCTACTAAATCCGAGAGATCATCATCTTCCTCACTATTAGCATTCTTTCCACTTTTTTGCTTTGGGGCTGATACCTCAGGGGATGCAGGAATGGGAGTCAATCAAAGGGCTTTGATCTCAGAGGATATTTGTTGCATTACGGCGAGGAATTACTTCATCTGATCCTCAATACTAGTGACACAATCTCGTAAGTCAGTTTGATCGGCCATTCTAGCTCTCGATCGTGTACAAATAGGCGATTGTGATCGGTCTGTAATTACCTAACTCAAGAGAAATGAACCAACAAGCACACGGTCAAGACAAGGCTGGTCCATGACACACTTCTAGTCCTTCTTATTTTTTGCTTATTCATGAAAATATTCGTATATGGACAAGACTTTATGAAAGGTGATCTAGGTAAAGAAATATAAACAACGCCCTAGACACAACCTAGAAAATAGAAGCATCGAAATCCCTAATCATAAAACTATAAAAAAAAAATTGAGACTCCCTAGAAACTATGAACTGAAAACAAATTCTCTAAAGTTTTTTTTTTGTAAAAGGAAGACGACGGCAAACTTCTTGGGAAAATAATTACCTATGACACATCTAGGAAAATAAAGACATAGATTGAAAATAAATTTTGTAAAAAAGCTTTTTTTCTTTTTCTTTTTTTAAAGGACTCAATGATTATTACTTTCAAATTGAAAACTGACCTAGACCTATCATGGACCGACCCGAAAATTGCAATAACCAAGTAAATTGCAAATAGGAGAGTTTAGAAGACTTATTTCACCTAGCAAGACTACGGCAACCACATAGACATGCACATGAAATGTGATGTTCGATTTATATCTAGACTCTGGCTTGTAAAGTAAAGACGCAAAGATTACTGGGCTAAACCAATTATGGTGGTCGTTAGGCCGAGGTTCCCTTGACTCTGGCTCAGTCAAGGAGCCAACCCGAGTCGTAGGGTCGCGACCGTGGTGGTAACTCAATGACATCGTGAAAGAAGCTTTGGGATCGAGGAGGGCGACCTGTACCACGTAGGTGTGGTCGGGGTATCCGCTGTCTCAGTACCATCTTAAACCTATGCCACCTAAGTCCGGCAATGGGTAGTGTGTGCGGTGTAATGTAAATGTAAGGCATGCACAACAGGTTATATCATTCAGCGCTTTGTGCGTAAAATAAGCCATGCAACCAAACACCTCCTACAAAATAAGGATTAACAATCACTCCTCCATTTATATCTCCCATTCTGCAAAAACATTTAACACCTAAATGTTTGGGATGTACCTAGAATCTTCGCTGCCAAACAAAAATATGTTTTTGAAAAGAAAAATTGGCCTAAGTTCACCAAGAGTTTTAACTCAAGTCTCCAGCAAAGTCGCCAAGCTGTCACGACCAAAATTTCTCATGCTAATGGATTATTAAGACTAAGCCTAACTCGGCCCCTCCCAAGCCCTACCAATTCACAATTTAGGATTTAAGTTTTTAACATGCAAAAATTTTTATGCTTGAAATCGCCACTAATCTAGTTGTGATAGATCGATTGAAAACCTCAATAAAACATAGAAATATATGTTTTACTTCTACGAACCAAGGATCCTAAACTCGGGAACTTGATTACGCTAGATCTAGTCTAACGCCTTTTCGGTATCTTTTCTTTTGAAAAAAATATTTAAGCAGGCAATCTGGATCCATTTTATTGCCTAATCACTAAAATATGAGGTGTCCATGTGACTATACAAACCACCAATTTAACACTCAAGAAAGAAGTATATAAATTTATAAGTTGAGAGGATAACGTATCTTAAAGCAATGCAAGCATCTGCATTGTTAGCTAGAAAATCATATAGACAATTCTAATATGATTCCAATTAACAAGGAAAGGCACTCAAGGTGTTCTTTAGGGTTTGCGCTTTATTAAAATGCAAACTAACCTATATGCAATGACTTGCAAAAATTGAGATACGATTAATGAAACCTAGCATGCGAATTATATGTCATGCGACGATGTGACCTAATTCTAATGACGGACAAATGATTTATTTTTGGTATTTTTTAAATGAACTCGGAATTAAAAATACTCATTACCTAAGCATGCAATGTTTAATTGAGGAAACAAATTAATCTATTCTAGAGCAATATTTTTGGTATTTTTGTTTAAATTAGAAATAAAAAAAATTACTCCAATTAAGAATGCAATCTATCCTAATCTATCCTAAAGTAACTTATTCTTTTTGGGATTTTCATGAAAATTCGGAATCTAAAAATAACCTAAATAATCTATTAGGATTAGAATAACACCTAATTTAAACTAGGAAATAAATTATCTTAAGTCCCAATTTAAACTAAATAATTATCCTATCGTCTAGATACATTTAGGATTCCCTAAACATGCAAAACTTCTAATTGAAATCCTATTTAACATATTTTTGGATTTTATTTATTTAAAAAAAATTAAACAAAGATAACAAACGCACTCAAACACTCCATGCAATCCGCAAGATTCTTCTTATCAAATTTGAATTAGGAAAGAGAATCGAACTAACGATCATATCTATAGGCTTATAAATATCGACGAAAATTAAGCCAATTATTTGAATTTGGAAAGCAGATAAAATCGATTATCGCTTATGGATGAGATAACGATTTTTGTATCACCGCATATAGTACCTTAGGGATAAGGTTGGATAGTTGTCCAGATACGTTGCCAAATTAAGGATAATTCCTAATTTTGAGTGTTTTCAAATATTGCGGATGTAACACACATTATCCTAAGATATCTAGCAATCCACACAATATTCAAAATATTCAAACTAAGAATCTAAATATTTTGAAAATATATCGAATAGAGATTTTTACTTGATTTGCGGATTACTTTTCAAATTTGAATCATCAGGATTGCGGATTGGGACGGTGACCAACGACGAATGCAGCGGCTAGGACATGGGTGCCCCTGGGTAAGCTCAGGTCAGCGTCGGGATGGCAACACGACGGCACGGATGGGCGCGGCTCGGCGATCAGTAGGCTTGGCGTGGCGTCAAACAGAGATGGCAGCGGCTGGTGCAACATGGGGCTGGTTTAGCACGGCAACAGCATAGCAGCTACGATGGTGTTGTGAAAGAACACAGAACAACAACCAAGCACGGTGGTGATGTTGTCCTCGAAAGGCACAAGGCGATGCTGTCCGAGGAAGCCAAGAGTCGACGAGAGTGAACTCCAAGGATTATTTCCCGATATTGCTAAGTTCGAAGTGTGGGGGTCTCACTTTGGCGTTTTCCGTGATGTGGAGAACATATGTTGAGCCAGTGAAGTCTCGGTGAACGTGTGGCCGTATGTGTACTGTGGCCGATCTCTCTCTCACCCAATTGTGGCCGTGCTGGAATTGTGCAGCCTCCCCCGTGAATGGATCTCTCTATCTTCGATTCTTCTATCGTGTGCTGAACGTTGGTCAAGCGGAGGTCTGGCGTAGTGATGAGGGGATGGGCGATGGATCGGCAGCAGCAGCACGAGCGTCAATCGGGCTCGGATCGGCAGCGGCGGCGAGCACGGTGTCGGCAAGGGCAACGCAGACATGGCAGCGGTTGTGCACGTACACGGGGAACTCTCGCTCTCTCTGGGAATTCTAATCTCTAAAAATTATAAGAGCCTCTAATTACGAGGCATAACGACATATTTATACTGCACACTAGGTGAATTGACTAGGCTTTCAATACCTAACGAGCTTTGGCTTAGGCTTTATTAGTTAATTTTATTTTAATTCCAAATAAGCTGAATTAATATGAGCTTTACTCTGATTAAGCTTAATAGGTTGATTTAAGCTCAATTTCAGACAACCAAGCCCTTTTAGACTTGTGATTTTCGGCTCCTATTTCCTAAGTGAGCCGAGTTTCATTCGGTGCCCAAGCTCTGTTTGCGCGATAGATTTTAAGCTCGCTCACCACCGCCGGTCCGAGACGGAATGCAACTAAACTATATGCCATGCAATTTTAATATTTTTTTTGTTTAGGGGTTAAAATTTAATTCCTAACTTTCTATGAAAATTAACATTAAATGGTAGTCAAAATTTAGGTGTCAACAATAGCACATAATTATTTAATAACTTAGTCGGAGAAAAATTGGTAACCATTCTACTTAAGGTCGATAATTTCTAAAATCATTAGTTAATTTAAAATTTCAGAAAATAAGACAAATAAAATTAGTAACTCAATACCTTACCAAAAAAAAATTAGCAACTCAATAGAAATTTTGATATATTTTAAAAAGCACATAAACATTGATAATAATAAACTCATACGAGCATCGTCGTCCCAAAACTAATTGGTAACTTAAATGGAAGAAAGTGATATATCACTTAAATAAAAGTCAGTAAGTCCATATAATAATCGATAGATTTAAGACGTTGGTTTGGAAGGTAGATAAACTAATGATCTTGAAAGTAATTTGATATCTCGTCACGTTCACATTCTTCTGATGCCAACAAACCATATTAGATGAAAAGAAGAATATGTAGCCCATTCCATTGCCATGTATATATGGAAATATTTGGTTCCATCCAACACATTACTATTATCTGCTGAATGTTCAGCATCGCTTTATTCTATATATAACTAGAACAGAACCTTACTTATGACCATCTTGGCTTAGGCATGACTCTTGGAAGCCATTATTCGGCTGCGCTTATCTCGAAAGTAGACCACCATCTTGTCCCTTGGCGGCAAGTTTTCCTTGATCACGGGGTGCTCGATGAACCTGCCGGTCCATGCCGCGGTGGCCGGGTACTTTGCCTGGTCGAAGATCTTCATCGAACCGACCTCGTCCCAGACAGGCAGCCAAAGAGAGACCCAACCGATTGCAAGGTCCAAGTACCCAATTGCTTCACCGCCAAAGAAGGCCTTGCCTCTGATTACTCCTTCAATGTGTCCCAAAGCTTCAGTGGCTAATTCTATGGCTCTTTCCTTTTCCTCTCCTTCCTCAGAGCACATAGCAATCCAAGCATTCTCTAAAACCTGTAGGATCAAAACCAAAGATTTGTATCCTATCTTTGAGGTATAAATTTCTGATGCAAGAACTAGAGACGGGCGCAAGTAAAAATTAAGAAGGTGCAAATTTTTGAATCTAAACTACGAGCATAACTACATTTTGCATCGGGTGCTTTCGAGAACCGCCGTTGAATCAACAGTTCGCAAAATACTCTGGTGAAAATGTTTGGAAATTGGAACAAATTTGAGTGGATCCTTTTGGCCTGTTCTTCTTTTGTTTACCATACTGAATCCAAATGCAATGTCAGGTTAGACTAATGGAGAAGGCAATAGTATCCATTTACAATCTCACTCGTGTAAAGTGGGAGCTTCAAGCGTCAATCTGCGCAGCGAAGAACAACCTAAGACAGAGTGAAATCATACACACAGGAACAGAGTAACTCACAAACCACACCATCACGATCCACACACAATTGTTGAATCTTAAATACAATTCCTAAGCTCGACTCATAAGGAAAACAAGGGCAAGCAAAGCTATTATTCTCTGCACCGCGAAAGGAACAGGTGCAGCATTTGACGATAGGCTTCATTCCTTTCGGGACAGAGGAATGCTCGACGATCATTATAGGTCTACCAGCAAACTCCCAGCCAAACTACACAGTTATGACATGATCGATCAAGAAAACCGAGATCCAGTTTCTTTTTTCTTCTCTCGAAGAACGACAAATCTTGAAAAGGACCCCAAAAGGAGAGAAACAAAATTCACCTTGCTCTCTGCAACTGAAGCCCAGAATCGGGCCATGGCTCTTTCATAAGGATCGCGAGGGAGCAAAGGTCTGTGCTTCCACGTCTCGTCGATGTACTCGAGGATGAGGAAGGACTCGGAGACCACTCTGCCCCCATGGTCGAGGACGGGGACCGTCTGGTGAACAGGGTTGAGCCGCAGAAGCAGGGGGCTTTTGTTGAGGATGTCTTCCTCGATGTAGTCGTAGGGTATGCCCTTGAGCTTCAGCGCCCACTCGACCCTCCGCACGAAGGGGCTGACCCAGAGCCCCAAGAGTTCTACTTCTTTAGCGTTCGCCATTCGAGCGTCTCAGGAGATGACTGGCTTTTCTTGTGAGCTGCTTGTGTTGGGTGCTGGCGGTGGGAGTATGCAAGAACCTTTATATAGTGAGAGAGATCAAACCCAACCACTGAAAATAAGATTGGAGCACAACATAACCTAACTCCCTAACACGACTTGAAATTTCCCCGTTCCTCTGAGGAGCTTTGGCTTTATATTTTAGTTTTATATTTATGGCGGATTTGGCTTTATGGTTTGCTTTTAGAAATTTTTAATCGAAGCTCGAACAAGAAATCTAAAACAATTTAAAAAATCGATAACCGATACGGTTGGTTCGGCTCAAGTCAAGATTCAGTTCAGTTCGAGTGTGCATCCCTAACAGTTCGGTTCGATTTGGTTTGGCTCACCCCCTCTTATGAAAGACAATGGATTGAAAGATTAATCCGAGATTTAGCGACCGTTAGATCACGTACTAAATAGATCTTAACCATTTATATGACATGTACCTAGACATGGCCACGGTTCGGAACCGGCCAGTAAAAATTTAAAAAATAAATTGTGAAATAAAAAATTATGAATTATCAAATTATGAAATAATGAATTATTCAATATAAAATGTAATCAAAATGTACATTGTGATCAAATTTGGGGAAAAAAAGAGAGAAAGAGATGGGGCTTGAACTTAATGAATTATCATTAAGTGCCTTACATATTTTCTTAGGGATAGAAGAATCAAAATCAGTTCTTTTACCCTCAGTCGTTGCTACCCGTTCCGATACCGACACCAGCAGTAGTGGTATATCCGTCGTTAAAGAATTTGGATTCATTATTCCGATTTATCTATTGTTGTCGATATTGAGCCTTCGTCCAATCATCGACAAAAGCTTGAGCCTCCACTAATTCCGGAATTAATTTTGAACGTTATTCATCCAAAATATTACCTCCGACACTGAATGGTTGTTCGACCACAACTATCGAACATAGGGGTTGTAAAAAAAAATTTTGCAATTTTTTTTTTGGAAACGGAACCGGGCCCGTGGCCTACGGCCCGGTTCCGTTTCCAAACCGTGGACCCGATCAACGGGCCGGTTCCAAGTCGAAACCAGCCCATGGCCATGTCCACATGTGCCTGACCTATGGATGCGTCTGTTTGTTGAATTCCAAACAAGTGTAATGAGAGTCGAATCCAATTTTTTCTGTGTCATATGTCATCATTTTTTTTGTATAAAAGTATGCGCCCTGTCCTCCAAGGCACACCCCCCGAGAGTGTAAACATATCTAAAACGCCGGGAACATAACTAAATGTGACTTTTTTTTATAAAAAAATCAATAATATTATATACCCTATTAGTTTACCGACAAAAAGTATAACTTAACTCTTAAGTCATTTAGTAAATAGTGTCCGAGTCATGAAAAAAATTCTTAAACGATTCCGATACACATGAGTTCAATATATCTGAACCCTTGATATTGGTAAGTCTCACACGAAATCCATATAATCTAAGAGCTGAAATCATTTAGGCTTACCTGTACCGATGCCTGCAAGAATGTCTCCCGTCTGTGGTCCATGGTAGAAAAGTATTCTATGAAATGCAAAAGATTTCAACCAAGGAGACCAAGTGACGATTGAGTTTGACTATTACGTTGGAGTTTGCGTGAGCCCGACGTATTGTTGTCATTGTTTATTGGGCATAGCCGCCACTTAGCAGGGATCATCCATCCTTATTCACAATTGCACTAATAAGTAGATAAAATTTTCTATCAAACGGAAAATACTCGACATGTATGATTTTTACCCTCTTCCCGATCGAAAAGGTATTTCATGTGACGGATAACATGTTTGATTTTAATCCTCTTCTCAATTGATGAGGTATTTTATGTAAGGAGTATATTACGTGATGGCGACATATTGTGCAATCGATCAATCAAAAGTGAGGCGCATATACATATGCGTAACGTCAAAAAAAATGAGATTCAAGTGTGCTAATAATGGTGATTGGTCAATTACACAGCGCTTTTACTAATACGTGATGTATTCGTCATATAAAATATTTTCTCCACATCACTGTGAATGAGTGTTGGATTCCAAACGCACCCAAAATATATTGGAATTGCTATTTTTTGTTAAATAACACAAAATTTCATCCAACTGTTGGGGTCCTATAGGTTTTTGTACCTAAGCCTTCAACTATTACATATTAGTATATTACTCCCGAACTTTTATTTTGTTACGGCCATTAACCTTCTACTATACTTTTAGTAAACGTGTTCAATGCACATAACTTTGAAGAAGTAAAAGAGTATTTCTGTATCGTTTTTTATTTTTAGGAAATCATAACTTATATTTTCTTCTTCTTCTCCACAAAATTTATAAGAGCTATTAACGTCTCTAAAATTTTTCGAGGGATGAAATTGTAGATTCATCATATCATGTTATAAGGGCTACTAACGCTTTTGAATTTTTTGTTCTTTTATTATCGATTGAAATTTGCTTGTGTCGAATATACAATGATGATATTGTTTTGAATAAAGAAAGAGTGGTTTTTTTAAGTGATCGACAAATTAATGTTAATTTCATAATTCTAACTAGTTGACACTTATGTTAAAAATAAAACTTAGGAGTTAAATCATTAAGCAAAAAAATGAGCAAATTGTATAATTCGCAATTAGGTATGAAAAATGTCGTTTAGTGAAAATAGTGTTAAATAAACATTTCTTATTTTAATAAACATTTAAATTAACTTAAAACAAGCCAAATGATTGTATTGTTTTATAAATAGAATCAATAAAATAAGATAATGCAATATCATATTGAAACCAAAAATAGTACAAGAACAATATATACACACAATGCGTTGGGTAATTTTTCTTTAAATCAGACATGCCTACTTTAGTGTTAAAACAAAGAACAATAATTTCTTTAAATTAAATGAAAATAGCACAAACTAAAACTATTCACCGCAATTATTGTCCACGAAAATTAAAGTGATATTCCATCTGTTAATGTAGCACGACCTTCCAAACATATCCTGTGAATTCTTACAAAAGATTTCGACATAATTAATTTAGTATTGACATATTACTTTAACCCCCTAAGGAAAAATCTGGTTAGATCATTTAATTAAAGTACGTAGAATGTATCTATTTTCGGGTTAAAAGAACGTGGGTTGTTGATATTATCCATTTTGAATGGCGATTTCAATGCGTTGCCAAATTAAACTTTTGCAATTCCAAGTGGATTGAAATTGCAACAAAGTACCTAAAATTCCATTGTTTTGGATCGAGTTGCCAAAAAGAAAAAGGAATAACTCTCTGATCCCAAATTATTAGGACAACATTCTCAAGGGGCATAAATCGGTTTAAACATAAACATTTACCTTCGATTCCTAAACCGAAAGTTTGAGAATGTCATTATCACTATTTCAATCTCAAGGTTCAAATTTCGCCTTCCGGCTCAAACCAATTACCTAAACTCACCAAAGCACAATTTAAAATAGATCATATAACCCGATTTTATGTTTCATAATCTAAAAGAAACAATTATTCTTTTTGTTAGTAAGAAACAATTAGTTGACCGAATAAAAAATAGGTAGTGAGGATACTGAATGGGCCTAGTGGCAACAGCCCAAAGCGAAAGGGCCTAGACCCATTTGTGAGATGGCCTAGCCCGAGCCTCGTAGCTAAGTCAGGTAAGAGAAGAGAACCTGCTCAATTGGGGTATATGAAGAAACGGAATTGAGCAGCCCCAAAGTAATTCATTTTTCGTTCCCCTAAATTTTTACTAACACGATCATCTTGAGTACTAATCATTGTGAGATGAGTAACATAACAAAGAATTTTCTTCATAGTTGATGTTGTACTCTTGATTGAATCCTTCGATGTCCCGAAGAAAGAACTCCGCATTATCTTAAGTTTCTCTCATGGAATATGTATTTGATATGTCAAACGACATTTCTAGTACATTGCCGGGGGCAGCCTTTTGAGTTTACTAACCTATTCCCTCACCCCCGGCCGCCCCCCCCCCCCCCCCCCCCCCCCCCCCCGCTTTCCCTTCTCCTGTTGCAAATTTTCCTTAGGGCAATTCAGATCCCACATTTTGTGTCCTTGCAAAGTACTAATTCTTTTGCCATAGGTCCTGCCAAAGAAGATTAGACCATCTCTGGAATAAGTGCAAACATAGGATTTTAAGGTTTTGACAGTTGGTCAATTGGATTATTATAAGCCACAATTAGATCTTCAACTCGCAGTCGGCGGAATCTGGCCATGGCAAAATGATACACGGAAAATGACCAGATATTTCATGTGGAAGCTACGTCAGAATTTCTGGGCCTGAATTCTTCCGGTGGTGGGCGCGAGACTTGATTAGTGCTATTTCAAACCTTAAGTCCTCAATTGACAAAAATAAAATCTGAAGTTCTGAATCGATCAATATCAAAATGTCAAGTCCTATTTCTGCACTTATCCTGAGGAGATCTCCAAAAAAAGAGCAAGGCTCCTGGCAAATACCAAAACTGGGTAACACAATAACAGTTCTATACTCATCGCTGGTGGAACTTCAAGGTCGGAAAATCACATTTGGCTCACTTATTAAAATTCCACGACGCATGTTTTATCCAGAAATTTGAATCATATAACGAATGATTGTTAAAATTGAAAAATGCTTACGATTTAACTAATTCAATAAAATAATTTCACATAGCCAATCAACTGTAAACAAATAATCAGTGTTATTTTGCACTTATCCCAAAGCAAAATTGAGATGATGCCTTCTAATGTAGCAGGTAATTTACAATTCTAGTGATAATTAAGGCCGATTTACCCGCAGCTGAGCTTGTGCACAGGAAATTTGCCGCAGCCTTGTCAGCCATTAGATCCACGCAATGTTTTTCAATCATGAGATCATTTTGTAGGAAGCCATGCAATCTAAAACTTGTAGACACCGATCGTCAAATTCTAGCACGGCAAATTTGCCGTGTTTTTGCTCACGATAGTGGAGACTTAGCTGGAAATTAATGACAAGTTAAATGTGGATCAGACTACGAACTAATACTATCCAAGAATCAGAGGAAGGTTGCGAAGATGAGTCATCATCAAATAACAAAATGTTATTCAAACACGATGTCTAAAAATCCACAACTAATAGATCTTAGTTTCCACCTATGTTTGAAAATTTGGGCAAAAGGAAGAAAGAAAGACTCATAATTTGGAAAAAAGAAAAAGAAGATAAGACATTGGCTTCAACTTGGATGGTCTGTGTATTTCTTGGATGATGCAAGTTTTACAAGAAGTCTTGAGGTATTTGCAACAAGATTACAAGTTTGAAAAACCCACAAAAAATCTCAATGGAAATCATCATTTAGGGACGACTATTCATCGTGATTTGGGTTGGGCCATATCACATTAACGCTAATGGTGTAATGATGAAATACGAGCCATTGACGTAGTGGGAAGGCAAAAATAGAAATTTACATGTGGCATTGGGCATTGAATGAATCTGAAAATGGTGCAAGCTGGGAACCTGTCATTCGGTGGGGTTGAATCAAGAACAGACGACAAGATAGACTTTCTTCGGTTTCGCTAAGGGCAAAATGTAGGCCCGTTTCTGTTATTATGATGCTTTTTCGTCCCTAAATGATGATTTCCATTGAGATTTTCGTGTGTTATTCGAAGTCGGAATCTGGGTGTGAATACCTCGAGACTGCTCGTAAGATTTGGTAAGATCCCAGAAATACGTATCATCCAAATTCAAATCAATGTCTCTTTTTTCAACCTTATATATTGTCACCGCCTGGGTTTTAGAGCGGGTCTTCTTACCGAGCCTTCATGAATTTTAATTTGATGGTCAAATTATCGACGGAAGAATGAACAAAAACCAATTCTATTATAACCAACTACAATGAAGATTGTAATTATGAAACAAGCTCATCATAGAGCTGTATGTAGATGAAGGAATAAGGTTGAGTGCAAATTTTCTATCAGATTTCAAGGGTTTGATAATTTGATTCGGTTTAAAAAATTTCAGACTTTTTTTTTCATACTAACAAGAACTTCAGATTTGATATTCTATGTGAATACGAAATTCTAGACCTAGATTTACCTTATATCTAATCCATGAATATATTTGTGTAGGCGTTTCATGGTATGATTTCAGGTCAATGCCACATATGCATTTGAAAGGGCTATCTCAAGTGGCCAGAGAAAATTTTCTCGAACTAGTTTTCCTATTATTAAGATATAAACATGAATATCACTCGTACTTATTTTTAGTTAAGTTTATATGAAGGTAGTATCCTTGTTTATGACTTTCGTATCAAAGGTCTTGATAAAGGATTCCTCCAATCTAGAATGGAGAAAAATAAACTGTAAAGGATAAATTGAAGGATTCTAATCATGCATTGAAGAACAAAGTTCAAGCACAATTATAATCAAATGCGGAAAACAGGATCGAAAATAAACTGACCTCCAGCCATTGTTCAACTTTATGTTCGTTGGAAATCCACGATAGTTCGACGTCAATTTGATAGAGATTACGGGTGTACTCTACTAACCCAATTCTCTCGCGTACTGATGGTGTATTATCGAATGAGAGGGTTTGCGTTAGACCTTGTGTCTACCCTTACAGAACGAACATTCGTCTTTATAAACCACTTTCCATCAAGGCGGTTATCGAAAAGGACGGTTGTCACCGAATGGATACGAAGTGTGGAAAAAACCGTATGTAAATAACCGTCATTTAAAAGAAAAAAACGTGGGTCATAACCCAACGGATAAGTTTTATTTCAAAAACTATATCCCTAAATGTGGGATTACATTATAAATATAACATTCTCCCACTTGATCCCAACATTTTCATCAAACGGATTACCCAACCAAATCCACGAAAAGCTTATGCTTAAAAAAAGAAACAAGACACATGAATCATGGCGACATGTCCTCTAAGAGCAAGTAACATCTTCCATGTATCACAATACGTCTTATTCTTTTAATGTTAACCCATACGTGACAACACATCTTAATGAATAAACCCTATGTTTATTCCAGAACCAAGGATACTTGTTGTTCTCATAAACAGCCGAATGTGTACATTAGAAATTGAGAATAACATTACAACTGAATAAGAGCTTCAAACAACAAAAGTCGTACATATGACGATAAATCACATTATGGGAACTATTCCCATACTAACCACATGATCCTTATACTTCATTGGTGGCATGCCTTTAGTTAAAGGATTAGCTATCATCAATTCAGTGCGAATGTGTTCAATGACCACTTTTTTCTTCTTAACGCGTTCTCTTATGGCTAAATACTTAATGTTGATGTGCTTACTTCGACTGCCACTTTTGGTATTTTTAGCCATAAAAACCGCAGCTGAATTGTCACATTATATTTTTAATGGCCTAGAAATAAAATCAACAATTCTAAGCCTTGAAATGAAACTCTTCAACCATATACCATGCGAGGTAGCCTCAAAACAATAAACGAACTCAGCCTCCATAGTGGAAGTAGCAGTTAAAGTTTGCTTCGCACTCCTCCATGACACGGCTCAGCCAACTAACAAAAAAATGTATCCTGATGTTAATTTTAGAGAATCAACGCAACCAGCGTAATCTGCATTTGAAAAACCAACTACTTCCAAATTGTCAGTCCGTCTATACATAAGCATGTAGCCTTTAGTACCTTGAAGTATCTCATCACTTTCTTTGCAGCTTTCTAGTGGTCCATCCATGGATTACTTTGATATCTTCCCAACATTCCCACAGCAAAAGCAATGTCAGGTCGAGTGTAAACCTAAGCATACATCAAGCTTCCGACAGCAGAAGCATATAGGATGCTCTTCATTTGTTCCCTTTCCATATCATTTTTCGGGCACTGGTTCAAATTGAACCTATCACCCTTCACAATGAGTGCTATACTTGATGAACAATCTTTCATTCGAAATCTCTCCAAGACCTTATTGATATAGGTTTCTTGAAATAGTCCTAAAACTCCTTGAGTTCTATTTTTATGGATCTTAATGCCAATGACATAATATGCATCACCCATGTCCTTCATGTCAAAACTCTTAGAGAGGAATTATTTCACCTCATGCAGCATTCGCTTATCATTGGTTGCAAGTAAAATATCATCCACATATAGCACAAGAAAATAAATTTTGCTCTCACTGACCTTCTGATATACGCATTGATTCATGATATTCTCTACAAAGCCGAATAAAGAGATGACATCATGGAACCTTAAGTACCATTGGCGGAATGCTTGTTTCAAGCCATATATAGATTTCTTAAGCTTGCACACCAAATGCTCACCTTTACTAGAGGAGAATCCTTTAAGTTGTTTCATATAAACCTCCTCCTCTAGTTCCACTTGAAGAATGTCTTTTTCACATCCATTTGATGTAATTTCATATCAAAATGGGTAGCCAATGCCAAAATAATACGAAGGAAATCTTTCTTAGATGCAGGAGAAAATGTCTCTATATAATCGATTCCTTTTTTTTTTTTGAGTGAATCCTTCGGCAACAAGTCTAACTTTATATCTCTCAATGTTGCCCAACGAGTCCTTCTTAGTTTTGAAGACCCATTTACAACCAATGGCCTTCGCACCATTAGACAACTCAACCAAATCCCAAACTTCGTTTGATGCCGTAGAACTCATCTCATCCTTCATGGTATTGTATCACAAATTGGATTTATCACTACTCAAGGCTTGTGAAAACGCTTCAGGATCATTCTCAGCTCTAATATTATAGTCAGACTCTTATAGATACACAATATTATCACCATGAATTGCTAATTTCTTTATTCTAGTACTTCTTCTTAATGTTGTATCGACATTCTCCTGAGGAGCTTATTGTTCAACTGGTTGTTCAATAGTTTATGGTAATTACTGAACAACTGGATCTACAGGATGAATATCAGCAGGTTGTGGAACTTCAATAGTTGGTTGTTCAATAGCCGCTAAACTGAAAGGGCATTATGAACAACAACCAACCTAATACTTGAAGTGAAAGATTGAATATCTGAATGATCTTTCTCATGAACAATGTTCTTCAATCGATCACTCCCACTAATCAAGTCACTTTCAAGGAACTTAGCATTTCTTAATTCCACAATCCTAGTAGTATGAGATGGACAATAAAGCTTGTATCTCTTGGATTTTTCGGCATATCCAATGAAATACCCACTTACAGTCCTTGGGTCCAACTTCTTTTCCTATGGATTATAGACTCTTAGTTTAGACGAGCATCCCCAAACCCGTACATGTCGCAAACTTGATTTCCAACCTTTAAATAACTCAAAAGGTGTCTTCGGGACAGCCTTGGTTGGCACTTGATTCAGTATGTACACTGCCGTCCTAAGATCTTCAGTCTACAAAGACTTAGGAAGTTTGGAGCTACTAAGCATACTTTGCACCATGTCCAATAAAGTTTGGTTTCTTCTTTCTGCTACGCCATTTTGGTCCGGAGAACCAGGCATAGTGTATTGGGCAACTATTCCATTCTCTTGAAGAAACTTTGTAAACGGACTAGATGCTTGTTTATCTTTAGTGTATTTACTATAAAATTCTCCACCTCTATCTGATTTCATGATCTTAATTTGCTTACCATATTATTTCTCTACTTTTGCCTTAAAAACCTTGAAGGCATCTAATGCTTCATGCTTATAATGAAGCAAGTAGAGATACATGTAACATGAGTAATCATCAATGAGAGAGATGAAGTATTTCTGATCATATGAGTCCATATCAGGACTATAAATGTCCGTATGTATGATTTATAATATGTTTGTACTCCTCTTGGCATCTTTCTTTGTCTTGTTGGTCTGTTTTCCCTTTATGCAGTCCACACAAATATCATAATCAGTAAAATCCAAAGTACCGAGTACTCCATCATTTACTAATCTCTTAATTCTATCTATGGAGATATGTCCCAATCTCCGTTGCCACAACATAGAAGAATCTTTATTCACAACACATCGTTTTACACCAGCATTATCATGAACATGCATCGCATTATAATAGGCATTGTCCTGTAAATTAATTCGAAAAAGGCCATCAGACAAAGTACCGCTTCCAACAATTTCATATTTAAACAATAAACTGAAGTTTGCATCTGAAAAGTTAAGAGAGTAACCCAAAGGTACAAGTCTTGAAATTGAAATTAAGTTTCTAGAGAAACTTGGAACATAAAAGGTCCTTTCCAAATTCAAAACAAAGCCACTAATGAGAACTAATCTATATGTCCCAACAGCTTTTACATGCGGACACATCTTGTTTTCCGAATAGATGCTTTGTTCACTTCCCATTGGCTTCCTGTGGTTTTGAAAACCCCGCAAGGAATTCGAAATGTGGATTGTAGAACCAGAATCAATCCACCAAGTGTTATGACTCACATCAGCCATATTAGATTCATAACAAACACAAGAGGTTGGATTACCTTTCTTCTCGAGCTAGGCCTTAAATCTGGCGCAATCCTTCTTTATATGCACATTCTTTCTACAGAAGAAACATTTGGATTCCTTCTTAATGTCGGCTTGGGAAGGTATTTTACCTTTCCCTTTCTGCTTGCCGTGACCCTTATTCTTCCTTGTGTCGCCAAATGAGCATTTTCTCCCAATTCCATAATCAGCCTCTCTTCCTCTTGAACACACATGGTCATGAGTTTATTAATTGACCATTTATTCTTATGTGTATTGTAGGAACTCTTGAAAGGTGCATACTGTTGTGGGAGAGTGTTCAGAATGTAGTATACAAGAAATGATTCAAATATCTCAACTTCAAGGTTTTTCAGCTGAGCTGCATTGTCCCTCATCTTCATGATGTGCTCACGCACACCTTTAACACTTGTGAGCTTTAGAGATGAAAACTTCATTATCAGGATCATGGCATATGCCTTTTCTGAAGTCTCAAATTGCACATCAATGGCCTCTAATAAAGCCCTAGCATTGCTATGCTAAGCGATCAAACCATGAATACTGGGAGATATTTTAGTCATTATGAACATCATACTGAGGTGGTTAGACCACTCACTGTTCATAAAAGGTTATATCAGCTGTAGTGCTCATGTCAGTAGGAGCAGGTGGTTCATCTTTTCTTATAACATAATCAATATCCATGCACCCTAATTGAAGAAGAATTGGCTCCTTCCAAACTTTATAGTTTTTACCATTCAGTATAGGAGCATCACTCTTCAATTCAGAGAAATTCATAAGTTGCACAACTGCATATCAAACAATCATGCTTATGTCACAAAATTTGAGGTAAAATATACATAAATCATGTTTGACCAATGTAAAGCATGTCACAAAATATGAATCACATAACATAAAAAATGCCTATGGGCTAAGTTTTTAATTTAAATAGATTCATATATATTTCATGAAGAAACTATCATAATATATTCCTTTGCTTAATCCTTGTGGGTAAATTAAGAAAAAAAATGATATTTCAACTTAATTAATCAAATTAATATAATGAAAATTCCTGTGGGATAAAATTCATTATATTAATAAGATTAATCACAATCAATGTCCATTTTCAAATGTGATCTAGAGGCTCTTAATATATAATTTAATTAATTAAAGATGCTGTGACTACTCTCTAATTAATTAAAATATATGGATCACTGGACATTTAATTTCATGCATAAAATATTCACAAATAATGCATGAAGGGCAAAATAGTAATTTAATGCTACCAAGGGCAAAATTGTAAATACTTTAGCCGGTGACAAAACCGTAAATTAATTCGGTCAAATGGGGCAAAACAGTAAATAACGTAAGGGGCAGAAACGTAAAAGGAGGGGTCGTCGGTTCATGGGGCGTATGCTGTGTACGCGCCTTGCAACTATTGTGCGCGTGGCCCACATGCGCCTAGCAATTGTGCATGTGGATCCCACACGCTAGCAGTTTTCGCGCGTGGGGCCACGCGCCTTCTTTCTCCCGCGAGCAGACCCAATTTTTATTTTTATTTTTTTGATGTTCTTCACCGTTTCGCCACGCCTTCGACCGAATGGGTCTCCTCCAGCAATCCAACTCAAACCAAAATAATTGGTGGGTTTCGGAGAACACACCAGCGCGACCACATGAACCCGAAAATCGGCGAAAACGGCCAAGAAATAGGCCCGAATCAAGTAAAATTCTGTCAAAACGCACAAATCCTAACCTGCAACTTTCACTGTGCAATTAGCCTCCGGCGATCACTAATATGCCAGATTAACTTAGGGCTATTCTTCTCCATGGCGGTGCGACTGTGCCGGTTCGAAGTCGAGCGGTGAGTCGCCAGAATTTGACCGAAATCAATGATTTTCCTCTTAGCCCCAAAATGCCCGAATTATTGTTCATCTCAAAAGCCTCGAAAAATGCACCCAAAATTCAACAAAAACAAGGTAGAGGTACTAAACATGCTCTGATACCAAATGTAAAGGATAAACTAAAGGATTCTAATCATGCATTGAAGAACAAAGTTCAAGAAAAATTAGAATCAAATGCGGAAAACATGATAAAAAATATACTGACCTCCGGCCATTATTCAACTTTATGTTTGTTGGAAATTCATGATAGTTCGATGTTAATTCGATAACGATTACGAGTGCACTCTACTAACCCAATCCTCTTGCATACTAATGGTGTATTACCGAATTAGAGGGTTTGTGTTAGAGCTTGTGTCTACTCTTACAGAATGAATGTTCATTTTTATAAACCGCTTCCCATCAAGGCGGTTATCGAAAAGGGCGGCTGTCATTGAACGGGTACGAAGCGTGGAAAAAATCGTATATAGATAACTGTCACTTAAAAGAAAAAAAACGTGAGTCATAACCCAATAGATAAGTTTTATTTCAAAAACTATACCCTTAAATGTGGGATCACATTATAAATATAACATAAACCCCACTTGAAATAACACAAAACTCAATAATTATGATATTATAAAGGCGATGTCATACTCCAACCTTGATTGTAGTAAACTTTTTGCTGCCAATCTTCCGATTCTTGGATTGCAAACATGGACATTATCTACCTACATACTAAACTAAAAACAAGGGTATGTTTCCCATCATCCTACTTGGTGGAATAATGCCTCTTATTGGTGGGTTGGAAGTCATGACAAATTTAGGGAAAATTGTCTAAAAAGTCTATCTATTGCACTTTTATTAATTCAGTCCAAAACATTTTAATTGTGTCAATTGAGTCCTTTGATAGCCAGCAGAGGTCCCTTGCCTTAGGCTAGCGACCTCCATGTTTTAGGTGTGGGCACCATGGCTTGGTATCGGTATATAGTAACATGTCTACCACTTTTTCATATATGCTAATTTGTTGGGAAAAGTACCCAAAAAAGTTTTAAATTTATTGTATTTGTACCAATTTAGTCATAAACTTTCAATTATGTTAATTGAGTCCTAAACATTTTGATGACTTGCAATATAATCCATCCTGCCAATTTTGGCCGAAATTTCCGACATGAATGTTAGCCATCCTATGTGGCATGGCAGTGGTAACATAGACAATTTTTAATTTTTATGAATATTTTATTATTTTTTAATTTTTTTCTCTTTTTTTCCTATTGTGGATTGGCGTGGTCTGGGCAAAGGCCTCTGCTCCCTCGCTTGCCATAGGCGAGGTTGTTGGGCCCTCACCTAGATCCAAAAGAGGGTCACAACCCTCGCCTGTTTACTTGTGAGGGCCGCAACACCCTCGCTTGGTCTGGGCAAGAGCCACGATGCTCTCTCCAACCATGGGCAAGGGCCACAAGCCCCTCACCTGTGGCTAGTGGGGGTGTGGCGAGCCTTGTTGGTCAATAGGCAAGGGTGTTGGCCCTCGCCTGTGGCTAGCGAGGCCTACCACACCTTCACCCAATCTAGGCAAGCGTTGCTAGCCCTCGCCGGCTCGGAGTTGTAAAAAAATAAAGAAAATAAAATAAACGAATAAAAATATTTAGAAGAGAATTGTAAAATTTGTCCGCATTAGCAAGAGAGCCAGTGTTCATGTTAGTAATTTCCGGTCAAAATTAATTAGATGAACTACATTGACAAATCATCAAAAAGTTTATGATTCAAATTGTACAATTAAAAAGTTTAGGAATTTTATGGTACTTTTCCCCTAATTTGTTTCTGCCACGTGTACGGTCACAATCTCTATCACTTCTACAATTGACTAGAAAATAATTGTTTTCGCATTGTTTTTCTCAAACTTTGATTGGTTTAGCAACATGCAAACCGGAATTCCATGTATCCCAACTTCTTTAGCCATGTGTTTGCCAACCGCCCATGTCACGTCTGGCCATGATTCCCATATCTTGCTATTCTAGGGTCGTGGCTTAGCTGCCTCTACTTCTCTTTCTCCCTATTAGTATCGTTACAATTGGACAATACTAATCTTGCACATGTCAAACCTCCAGTTTGCCAAACCTATGCTAATCGCAATATGGATGGCATAATAAGATTTTATAATCATAAAGTCGATAATCTTGCTTAATATAATGGGTGCCTCATAGGTTAATATCTTTCTCAAAATGACGTATGCCTTTTTTTGCCATTTTAAGGTTCGACACATAGATGTGCACATAGAACTTGTGTAAATATATCCGTTTATAACTGCCAAACTAAACAATATCACATATTTTCGAAATGTATTTCCTTGGAAATACTTTTTTCTTATTTTTTGAATACATGCTTGATCATCTAGGATATCTTGCCCATAGATGAAACTTTACATGCTTGTATACGAACGGAAAGATAGAGAAACTACAACAGCATGTATAGCCAGTTTCAGGAATCAAAATGTCACACTTGGGTAAAAACCCCAAAGAATTTGCTCTTCACTATTTCTGGCACATGTAAATTGAACCTAGTCATTCTCAATCTTGTTTGGAAAGGAGAACAAATCTGAATGAAATTGTCAGATTCTAACATCTATCATCTAATGAGAAACGACAAATGCTTTTAAAACTCTCAATCAAAACCCTATTCCCAGGTCAACATTTGTGTCTTCTCACTGTAAAAGTGAACTAGTGGAAACTCCAATGTGTTGAACAGGATTGAATTCAATCCTGTCCACCAGAAAGGCCTCCCCCTCTTTTGACTTGTCCGACGGCTATTGGACTTAAGAAGCAACATTGTTGCCCCCACGTTGGGAAAAATTGTAGCTTTCCCTTTAATAACGGTCAAAGGAGAAAAATGAATACTACCCCACAAATTCCAAATTTGCCTAGCCGCCAAAGCCCTTCAATTCTATTTGTTTTGTTTTGCGTTCTCTGTTTTTCGCTCTCTTCAGAAGTCTGGCAATTCTTCTGCACCCCCAGCTCTTACGAAAAGATCGTACCAAAAGTCCATTCCATTATCCACGCGGCTTAGACCGTCACAAGGCCATTCTTGCACATTATTAGCCATCGGAGCCACCGCATACTGAGCTTGCGCAACTACGTTGATGCCGGAGAGTTCGGACAAGTTGCTTGAGTACTCATCAAGTAAAAACCCCGAGTCGTCTGACCAAAAGCTCTCGTCGATTAAAGGGAACGACTCCATGGAGTATTCCATGTCATCGCTCTTGATCTCAATGTTGTTCACATCTCCAGTTTGTATGGACGTTGAAGCTTCCGTGATCGAGGACATTTGGCTTGAAGAAGGTTGAGGCGATGCCGGAGCATGGATCAAACTTTCCAACAATCCCGGTATCGTTGCCTCAGAAGAATCTGAATTGAATGATTTGTTGTTTGCCGTTGTCGTCGCCGGCATGACTTGATTTTGTTGGAGCCTCTTCTTCAAATGTGTGTGCCACACATTTTTTATTTCATTGTCTGTGCGCCCCGGCAATCTTGCTGCAATAGCTGACCACCTGAAATTTCGCAATGAAGAAAAACCTATAAGGATCTTGTAATGTTGTATATGAATAACCTAGAAGATGATAAGTGAATGCAGAATTTTATGCAGGTCTTGGCTTATTAAGCAGAACACTCCATGTGCAGTCACCATTTAGCGCTCAAAACCAAAGAATCTTTTGTCAGCACACTTGCTGTTTTTAATCAAAAACAAAACCCCTTTTGTATACTTATTGAGCCGTTTGTTAATTAAGATTAAAATATAGTCTGTATCGTTCTCCAAGGGCTCAAACTTTTAAAGAACACGGGGTTACGATTGATAGAGCTCCGCTCTCACAGTTGGATCGGACCGGTAAACAGCCCCACTCCTAATCAATGTTCCTCTCAACTTTCGTTCAATTCGTATTTGCTAACCAGCAAATACAAACCACGAAGGAAACAACTTAGTGTCCACCAAATTAACAGAGATGATTAAAGATTGATAAAGAAAAATACCTGTTTCCAAGCATTTCATGCAACTTAATGATTGTTTCCTCTTCTTCCCTACTGAAGTTTCCTCTCTTTATATCGGGCCGCAGATAATTTATCCACCGAAGCCGGCAACTCTTCCCGCATCTCAAGAGTCCTATAAACGAAGAAGAAGGAGATCAACGAAGGACCCAAAAAAAAATAAAGAAACCGAAGTTGCACATATATATATATATATATATATAGCACTAACGTACAGATCAATCGGTATTGTATAGTGATGTTTCTGAGCTTGCATGTAACATGCAAAAGAGGAGATCAATGTCCAACATATAAACGGTTTTGAACTTTTAAAACCTGCAATACGGTCTTGAACTACAGTTGCAATAAATTCGAGGCAGTAATCAAACTAATTAAAATTCTGTAGTGATTTGTGCAAATGCGCCATTTTAGGACCAAAGGGAACAGAAGTTGGGAAAGAGAGAAAAAGGAAACAAGAGAGAGGACGAAAACCCGGATTAGCTAGATTCTCATAATGAATTCTCGGGGGTATTAATTAAGCGGCTAATGACCTAGCTTTTAGTCTTGAATAATATGATCCAAGAGATTATTGATTGTCAAACTAATTTACCAGCTTGCTTGGGAAGAGCCCTCCAATTTCCATGGCCATTCCTCTGGATGAAAGAGATCAAGACTTGGTCTTCTTCAGGCGTCCATGGACCCTTCTTCAACCCCATCTTCTCACAGCATGGTGCTCTCACCATCTTCTCTTGCTTCTTCTTCTTTCTTGCTTTTGCTACTAAATCTGTCTCTCTCTCTCTCTTCTTTTAGCTCTCTATGATCTCTCTCTCTCTCTCTCTCTCTCTCTCTCTATATGATAGACAAGCAAAGATTCGCGAGCTGGTTGTTGTTTTCTCGGCCGAGATTGCCGTTTTATACTTGCATCTAACCTTGAAAAGTCAAGACAACGTGCTTGTTCAAACCTTGCTTAGGCATCTTCCAGGAAAAGCCTCCCCCCCTCTCTCTCTAAAAAGATTAGGAGTTCAGACTAAGAATAAGTAAGATGCTAACGAGTGAGGTTTTGGGAGTTGCAGATTTCACAGGTTGTCTTTTAGTGGGCGCTAAAGTACACATAAAGATATTGAATATCAGACAAAAGATCGTGCAATGATCTTCTGTTGAAATCGATATTATATTTACTGTCCTTTGAAATAATCTAATCTATTCACGGGCCCAAAAGGAAAAGCAGCTGACGTTGCGAGGGCTTTGAAGAAGCCAAAGTAGCTTGCCTGACTTTTGCAATTTAAATAACCTTTTCTTCAACGCTCATCATGTTCCCTTTCTATGTTAAATTAATGCCAATTAAGTATTATTAAATTTGATGATTTCTTGGCCAAAATATCAATTTTTGTATCTACATAGTATACTGGAGGTAAGTATGCCAAATTTGATTTACAAAGGATGAACTACTTTTTTTTTATAACCTAAAACACAAGTGGATGCCTAATTACATCTGAGGACCTAAAGTATGGCTTACAAGTCTCGTGAAGCGACATAGTCGGTAAAATTTGAAGAGTTATTCTCCACTTTCCATGCTAGAAATCCCTAAAGCCCTAACTAATGGCTCTTTTATTCAATTTGTTAATCAAATCACCTAGCAAAATTCATGTTATTCTCTGCCAGTAGCATTATATGTGTTCATAGTACCCAGAACTCATTATTCATTGACTTATCTATTAACTAGAGACCCTTTTGAATTAGTCGTAGATGAACAGGTTTAACCGGCCAAATTGGTTAAAAAAAATCCAAATTTGTATTTGATTGAACGGCCTACCCAAATTTATATGTAATTGAATGGCCTGACAGTTGCTTTTAAATAACTTTTTTTTCTCAGTTCCTAATTGAGTTACTTCTCAATCTTGGAAATCAATAAGAAATAATATAATGTACTAAATTAGATTAAACAAAGGTAACGCGGTTCACAAAGTTAATTTGATTTACAAAATATATTTGCTGTGAGTATGTTAAATTTGGTTACAAAATAATGTGACAATATCTTATTGGACATTGAATGTGATATATATGTATGTATGTATGTATGTTGGCTAATATATTTATTTACCAAGTCATTTTGCAAATCAAATTCGTGAATCGATCACCTAGCACATATATCCAAGTTGAATAGTGGGGTCTAAAGAGGTATAATACTCCTTATTCAGTGATTTATTTATTTAATTTTGGCTAAGATTCGGTAATTTATTTATAACGTAGAAATTCTTTTAAAATTAGATGTAGATGAAGAGGTTTAGGGTGCAAATGGTAACCATTCTATTCCAGAAATCAAATTCTTGCCGGAAATTGATTTCTGGAATTCTTGCCAGAAATTGATTTCTGGAAGAGAAATCTGTTTGGTAAAACATGACTAATTCTGCTCCAGAAATTGATTTCTAGAATAGAAATCTGTTTTGATTTTTTTGTTTTTTTTGCACCTAAAAAAATTTAAATTTTACTCAAAGTGGGTGGCCACATGCATTATAAACCATTCTGTAAAGTTTTGAAATTTTTTATTTTTTAAATTTTTTTGGACACCTAAAAAAATTAAATTTCACTTAAAGTGGGTGGCCACAGGTATTTTAAGCCATTTTGTGAATTTTTTTATTTTTTTATATTTTTATATTTTTAAAATTTTTTTAGGCACCTCAAAAAATTTAAATTTTACTCAAAGTGGGTGGCTACAAGTATTCTAAGCCATTCTGTGAAGTTTTGAAATTTTTTATTATTTTTTATTTTTTTGGGCACCTCAAAAAATTTTAATTTCACTCAAAGTGGGTGGCCACATGTATTTTAAGCCATTTTGTGAAGTTTTGAAAATTTTTATTTTTTTATTATTTTTATTTTGTTTTTGCATCTCAAAAAATTTAAATTTCACTCAAAGTAGGTGGCCACGGGTATTTTAAGTTATTTTGTGAATTTTTCAAAATTTTTATTTTATTATTATTTTTCTTTTTTTTGGGCACCTCAAAAAATTTAAATTCACTTAAAGTAGGTGGCCACGGGTATTTAAAGCCATTTTGTGAAATTTTGAAATTTTTTTTTGGGCACCTCAAAAAATTTAAATTTCACTCAAAGTGGATGGCCACATGTATTTTAAGCTATTCTGTGAAGTTTTTGAATTTTTGAATTTTTTATTATTTTTTTATAAAAAATCACCAAATTTCATATTTTCCTGAAATCTGACTTTTTTTTATTTTCTGGAAATTTTTATGAATTTTTCTAGAATTTTTCAATTTTTATGCATTTTCTGAAAAAAAAATTGTGAGAAAATAGGGAGAATGCATTCCGGAATCAAGAAGCTACAAAAAGTAGCTTCTCTTTTTCTTGCCAAAAACTCATTCTGGAATCAAGAATGCATTCTGGAATCAAGTATTTTTAACAAACGCATTTTTATTCCAAAATGCAAAAATCGCTCCAGAATGCATTCCGGAAATTTTTTAACAAACATTCTGTTCCGGAATGCATTCCGGAACAGAATTTTTATTCCGGAATGCATTCCATGCGCACTTAATGGATCAAATTGGTCAATAATTCAATCATGTGATTAAATTCCCCAGCCAGCAAAAAAATACGTATATCTTGATTTGGTGCTTATTCCCACTTTGCACGGAATAGATTACGTCAACTTTTCAGCAACGAAAACATAAATTAACTCATTGTTTTTTCACCATATAGTTGTCGTCCTTGAAGTTGATTTTTTAATTATTAAATTGGAAAACCTAGGTTAAAAGAAGGGTTTATACCACAAAATCTCAAACTGATATGCTTGTGACAAATTTATCTAAAACTAATTTTTTGACCATAAAAAACCCCAAATTGGTACACCTGTGACAAATTTACCCTCCGTTAAATCTTAACATCAAATTACTGAGTTAGATGACACGTGGCAGTTAACGAATGTACCAGTTTGAGGTTTTACCCTCCATTTGTCACAGGCATACCAGTTTGTGATTTTTCGTAGTATTAATCCAATTTAATGGAAATTAATGGAGGATAAATTCATCACAAATGTACCAGTTTAGGATTTTTTATGGTCAAAAAATTAGTTTTAAATAAATTTATTACAGGTCTACCAGTTTAGGATTTTCCGTAATATTAACCCATAAAAGAATAGGTGGTGTTGTAACATCTAAACTATAGTGAACTAAGGAGACTTATAGAAGAATTGGTCAGTCTACTTTGAGATAGCAGGATTTAGCTTTTAAACTTGTAATGAATTAGAGTCTATTCATCGAGCGATCGGTGATTTTCTAGATTTCGATTGCACGCTTGTCGATTTAATATATTCCACGGCAATTATTGTTATTTTATCTATTTAAACAATATAAAACCTAGTCAGTACCTAATTGTAAGTAACGATATACCTAATACACGACCCCGATGTTTGAAAGAGGAGTTTGAACTGATGTATTAGAAGGTCTATAACTTATTTGTAAAATTCGTGTTAAGTAAATAATTGTTTGATATGTTATGAAACCTATTTATGTTTTAGCATTTATACTAAATCAAACCTAATCAACAATGAAAACACAACATTAATAGAGAAAAGACAAAATGGTCTGAAATGTTTTAGCATTTATACTAAATCAACCCTAATCAACAAAGAAAACACAACATTAATAGAGAAAAGACAAAATGGTCTGAAAGAGTACACAGATAAATAGTTCGAAAGATAGAAAAAATGATTCAGAACTCATGAAAACACTGGATTTTGAGGCCGAAAACAATCTCAATACAACATCGCACTCTGAACAACTTTTCTAGATTAGGCACATGACTGCAAGTTAGATTTTCCATATATTACCAAGTCCAAATATTTTCACGTTTTGGTCATTCATTCGGATTTTGACTCGTGACTTATTTGATCCATAAGATTAATGTAACGATTAGTTGAGTGGGCTTGACATAATTAACTTATACTTAGAATTTCTACTGGTGATACACTCATGCAAGTTAGGAAAACAAACAAGCTAGGACCATCTACTACATTTCTTTACACAATTCCTGCATATGTCCTGTTATGGTAGTCAAACAGACAAGTGTAAAAGCCAATTTCATTATAGGAATTTGAGAGGAAACGATTTATTTGAAAAATGGTAGAAAAACGGCAGACGGCAAGTCACTTTTACAAATATAGGAATTGAATTTTCCCGGTCAAAGAGAGGAGCACGTGGTAATTTCCCCCTGGCCCATTCTGGCCCTCGCCGATTTCAAGAAGTCAAAATTGTGTAGAAACCTAAGTGGACCTTGCCATATTTATATATATTGGCTAATCTATCTTTTGATAATACTGCGAAAAATCATAAACTGGTATATTTATAACAAATTTATCTCAAATTAATTTTTGATTGCCAAAAGTCCCAAACTGGTACATGTATGATGATTTTACCCTCCATTAATTTTCATTAAATTTTATTGTCAAATTTCTGAGTTTGATAACACGTGGCAATTGACATGTGTACTAGTTTGAGATTTTACCCCTCATTTGTCACAGATGTACCAATTTGTGATTTTTCATGATATTAATTAAATTTAATGGAGGGTATATTTGTCACAAATGTACCAATTTGAAATTTTCGGTGGTAAAAAAATTAGATTTGGGTAAATTTATCATAGGTGCACCGGTTTGGGATGGTCAAAAAATTAGTTTGAGGTAAATTTATTACAGATATATTATTTTGGGGTTTTTTGTGGTATTACCCTAATCTCACAAAATAAGTCGTATTTCTTTTATGGAAAAACGATAACAACACCACAAATTATCCAAATATGCATGTAAAAGATATATTTTTTGAATAAGCGATCGCTCGTGTTGTGATTGTCTATCAATCTTCTGGTGCTATAGGGAGATCATGCATCGTAGTTATGCTACCTAGAAGCGGTCATCATCTTAAGACGACAATGCATTTGTCCCTCTCCACACTCTCTCGCCATATTAGTTGATCTTAACCTTCCCGTCTTTTTTATTTTCCGTTTCTCCTTTTTAGTGCTTTTTACGAGGAAATATTCGGCCTGATATACTCCGTCCAACGAACATATTTTGATTGAGTATTTAACCTAAGATTGGGACCAGAAACGTATAGTAAGGTTTCGTGATGATAGGCGATTGCACTCCCTCGGTACGACTTTGCGATATTATTAACGAGAGGTATTAGGTAACTTGGCATGCATGGACCAATTCTAGGCATTGAGAAATCTAGCATTGGAGATGTCAAACATGCAATTGCGGATGTCACAAGCCACATTAATTGGCTATTTATCGTCAGCGAGCACTTCAAAACCTCCGATTTAGCCGTGCCAAGTTTAATAATTTGACTTTTCGTAGGTTCTAATTGTTGTTTAATCACGATTTCGGTATCTTAGTTCCAATCAAGCATGAGGCGTCATCTCTTATCTTTTGAAATCGGCACATCATGGTTGACGTTCATGGTTAGAGTTTGTGCGAGTCTTGCGCCTGGCTGGACCAATCCCCCCCGCTATAGACTTGTTCCGTGGGCCGTATCTTAAACCATATTTAATTTAGTTCTTAGAGCTTTGGATGCACGACATTAGCACATATAATTCTGGAATGCTTAATGTTGAAGCAACGGTGGTTGACTTGTCAAACGAGTGGTTCACATTAGGTTAACAGATATTGGAGAGTAAAAAAAAACATATAGATCCTGACAAGCTTCATCAATTAGATCGATCAAGAAACAAGCCACCTACGTCGTGGATCGATTGAAAGTTGTAAACATAATTTTTTTAGAAGAATAATAAGCGTTACTACGTAATCGCGGCCTTTTTTGATTTGTTCCATCATGCATATGTCGGAATATACCTTTTTAGATGGTTCATGTTAGAATATTTAAGTATTATATCACATATTAATCTAACAGCTCAAGTTTTCAAAATAAGCATCAAGGATTCCACAAAATTTTACATGATATCATAACAAGAGGTCATAATCTTTCTAAGCCCGTCTCACAAAATCTCGTAGAACCTGTATTGTAAATTTCCTTACATTGGAAATCCACTGTGGAATTATTCCATTAGACGCCAAAATGTAAATCTTTGTCATTACATTTTCTTACAAAAGGAAAATAATGAATGAATTATATTATACATTGTCTCCGTGGAATGACGGAATGACGGTCAGACCTCAGCCACAAGATTTTGTGGAGGAAACTGGTAAGCTCGGTCAACCGGTTTCAAATCTTGACCCTCCTCTCCTTTTCTTTTCTTTTTTGAGATTTTTATGATTCTTCATTGTAAGCTTAAATTGAGATACAAAATCATAAGAACCAAATTGAAACGGTTGATATATGAAGAAACAAATCAAAGTGATAATATTCAAATGATAAGAAACAAATCGAAGTGATAAGAATCAAGCGGCGAGGATGGCCCTTGCAGGCAATGGTGGGGCGGCGGTAGTGGCTCTTGACAAATTTATCTTCTTGTTTATTTTATTTAGCTTATTTTTAAATTTAATTTAAATAAAATTTGCATTAAAAATCAGATTTGAATCAAAACGACATCTTTTTAGCCATGTCATCATCATGTACGAGATAGAAAATATTTAAAAAAAAAATCACGTCGATATTTTTCGTTAACCAAGTTAAATGGATTTAACGGAATGACTCGATTATACCAATTTGATAAGTTTTAGGATTTAATTGTAATTTTTATAAGTTTCGAAACTCAATTGCACTTTCATAACAAATTTTAGAACTTTCAATGCATATATAATTTTTTTAAAGATTTTAAGGCGACATAGGATGCCACGTCAACACCACTTCACCATTTAATGGTGACTAATCGACCACTTTGGTATTTTCATAATGTGACGATCAATTTGAGAAAAAAACATATTATTTCAAAACTATGTCGACAAAAAAAGTTCCATTAACGAAATTGAACAAATTAATAAAACCAAAGGAATTATACATGCACAGAGATTTGCCGTGCTGTTATCCTTTTTTTTTCTTTAGTTTCTATTGTTGAAGTAAATAAGGAATGTGTATCTTGTGAAATTTGTATCTAAATTCCTTCATGGTTGCCATGGACTTGTGAAATAAATATGTGGTCAGTATTGCACGGTTATTAATCAGAAATAACGGCACCGTCCTCTTAGCAAGGTCCAATCCCATTTTACCTCTCATGATTGGCGTAACTAGTTGGTGGATTTGGGGATTTTCACTTCTGGAACTGGAGGTCACTTGTTCAAATCACACCAACATCTACATGTAAATAAGGTTAGGACGTATAAGATCTAATAAATAAATAAAAGGAGTTAAAAAACAAACATAACATGTATTCAATCGCTTGATTATTACTTGCCACGTCATTTAACAGGTGAGATATACTTTTTTTCAATATTTGTATGTCGTTTATAAATTAGTATTTAATTTATTTATTTTTTGCTTTTGTGTGCATAAAGTCCGAGTTTATTCTAGTATTCTATTGCAACCTAGCTTTTGTCCATAATATATTGATCATGGAGAAAGGAATAAACTTGGCCGACCATGCATGTACTTTGTAATGTCCTTTAGCATGGTAAGAAGCCAAGGTCGAGCATGTGGAAAATTGTAGTATGAATTCGTCGGATAAATTTAAATGAGTATTCGATTTCTTTAAATTTTTTTAATATGTGATAACTGAAAAAAGAGTTTAGATGGTAATCTGTTATGGCATGTTTATTACGATGGAATCAGCCTGGAGTGCCCATTCGGGTCTAATTCCAGTCTAAGACATAGAAAATAAGTGATTAATAATAATTAATTAATTAACTATACTTTTATATTAAATTAAATAATTCATTTATTGAATTAAATATACTTATATTCTTGCATCTTGTCTGTTATTTTCTGTGAAATTTAATAATAATAACATATATTAGAAAATATTAGTAAATAAAATCATTCGATGTTTCTAATAATTTTTCGAATCAATTGTTCATGTTTTAGAACAATGTTGGAAAGTAGTTTCACCAAATTAAATTTATTGAATTTCATCGCAGCTCAACTGTTTATTTGATTTTTTTTTTTTGGCAACATACAAAGAATCCTTAACGGATTACATTTTGACTCAAACCAAACAAAGAAATCACGAACATCCTTCCATTCTTTTTTCATTCTATTTTCTTATTTCATTCCATTCCTCATAACCCTAGATCGCTTATATTATCTTTCTCCCAAACAGGCCAAGGGAAGAAGGCTCAGAATCTTGATTTCGAATATGCTGAGCATTATTGTTGTAATTAAAAAAAAAAATTGTTGCAATCAGCTTGATCATTTTAAATTACCTACTAAAAGTTTGACATAGACCGTGGTCTTCCACGTGCTACGATAGTTGTCTTTTGGAGAAAATTGTTCAAAAAGTCATATACTTATTACACTTTTGCCAATTCGCTCACAAATATTTTAATTATGTCAATTGGGTCCTAAATTTTCATATTTTTTCAATTGAGCTCATCCAGCCAATTTTGAATAGAAACCACTGACGTGAACTCCGGCTGTCCTACGTGGCACAACCAGTGCAAATGTACATAATTTTTAATAATATTTTCATATTTTTCTTTTCTTTCTCTTTTTGTTTTCTAACTTTCTTCCTTTGGCTAGTCGTCGCTGCTGGCATCCAAGTTAGCGAATTTTGGTCAGATAGACTCAATTGGTAAAATGTGAAAATGTTTAAAACTCAATTGGCACAATTATAATATTTAGGGTTAATACCGCGAAAAACCCTAAACTGGTACACTTGTGACAGATTTACCCAAACTATTTTTTTTACCATAAAAAATCCCAAACTGGTACATTTGTGATAATTTTACCCTGAACTATTTTTTTGACCACCAAAAACCCCAAACTAGTACACCTGTGACAATTTTACCCCGAACTAATTTTTTAATATTATTTTTATATTATTTTTCAAATTTTTTTAGGTTTTCTTTTCTTTTCTTTTTCCTTTTCTTTTCTTATTTTTTTCCTTCATCTTCAACCTTTGGCCGGTCCCCAATCCGGCGACCAGCCGGAGACAGGAGCTGGCAAGGTCGACCTTGCCCCACCCCTGGCAAGGTTCGACCTCGCTAGTTGCAGGCGAGGGGTCGTCCTCGCTGTCACTGGCGAGGTTCGACCTCACCGCTTCTGGGAGAGGCTAACCTCGCCAGTTGCGGCGAGGTCGAACCTCGCCAGTGACGGCAAGGATGACCCCTCGTCGTTGTCCGGCGAGGTTGACCTTGCCGACCAGAGGTTAAAAATGAAGGAAAAAAAAATGAAAGGAAAGGAAAAAGAAAAGATAAGAAAAACTAAAAATAATCAAAAAAATCAAAAATAATATTAAAAAATTAATTCGGGATAAAATTGTCACAGGTGTACCAGTTCGAGGCTTTTGGTGATCAAAAAAATAGTTCGGGGTAAAATTATCATAGATGTACAAATTTAGGATTTTTTATGATAAAAAAAATGGTTTGGGGTAAATCTGTCATAAGTGTACCAGTTTAAGGTTTTTCGTGATATTAACCCTAATATTTATGATCGAATAGACAAAAGTGCAATGGGTTTAAGCAAGGAATCTCGATTCCGAATATGCCGAGCATTGTTGTTGTAATCAACTTAGATCCTTTTTAAATAACGTGGGAAAATTTTGTAGTTGACCGTGGTCACGTGTGCATGCACGTGCTGCGATCGTTGTCTTTTTTAGCACGAAAGACGGCTCTTGCAGAACATGATCCAGACCACAAGACGACAAAGTAATTTGGTGGGGTTATTGAAACCTTTACGATGCCCGACAACATTGCACCGATCCAGCCCATCTGAATATTTCATAATAGCTTATTCCTTTTTTATTGTTTGGTCAGTATAATAGCTTATTCAGACGATGACAATCGTGTCTAACATCTCTAATGTGACAATTGTGTCTTTGTCCATGTTTTTCTGTAAGGAAATGCATTTGAAACTTTGACATTTTTTCTTTGATTTCACACTTTTGATACTGAGATTGGAGCGCTACTTAGACAAATTATAGTCGACAACAGATAAAAAAAATATTGAATGTCACTAAAAAATAGGGAGTTTACTGTTATTTCATTAGTGGAGACAATGAAGGGTGAACAAAAGTATAGTTTCTTGCATCATTATCTTGTTTGTTAGCCTTTTCTTGTTATTTATGTAGGGGAAGTTTGGGAATGAGGAAGAAGTGAGACAAAAAGATTTTTTTTGACTTAAATTTATGGATGGTTTGTTACTAGAATATATATGAAAAAGAGACAGCAGTTGGGGCATAAGATATTTTAGTTTTGTGTGATTTTTTTGGATAAATTTCCAATATTTATATTAACATAATAATACTATGACATTAACTTGATGGATGGTTACAATTTTCTACCATGAGGAAGTGGGAAAATTATCAAAAAAGCCTTAAACCTATTGTAATCGTGCCAATTCAGTCATAAACCTTATAATTTGGCCAATTTAATCTCGAATCTTTTGACAATTTGTAAATTCAGTCTATTTAGCAAATTTTGGCTGGAAATCACTAATGTCGACGCTGGCTGTCTTACGTGGCGCCACCAGTGACGACATGAAAAATTTTGATAATTTTTTTTAAAATTTGGAAGCTGTATACCAAGCTCAGCACGAAAATGTCGTCAAATGCAATTAAATGTTTCTAAATTTGTAAAAGGGTGCTAAGTAAAATAATTGGCGGATGTAGCCGTCAAGTGCATGTTCGGGCTTCGTGGTCAAAGTCCAACACGGGGGCTACTAGCTCTTTGGCAATTCCGTGCATGCATACTTCGTAATTTATCTATAGTCGAAACAAACACACGTTGTGTATCTTCTACATTATACAGATAATCTATCAAATTTATAATGGCGATGGTTGTGGCAGCTTCGCCGAAGGTGGCGATGGTCGCAAGCATTTGCGTGGATAGGGAAGGGGTACCACGGGGCGGAGAATTTTCAATGAGGTAGTTGATCCGTCGGGATACACCATTAAATTAAGGGGAGACTTAGGAATTTAATTTCAGAGGTCCCTTTACCTCATTAACATCCAACGTCCAATACTTGGAAGAGCGATAGAAGAATTCTCTTCTAGGACACTCGTCCCTAAAGGGTTTCTCTGTACGATACGGGTGGGCTAATTGAGCGAGCGAGTGGTCCACAAGGGACGGCTCGGTTTAGGAGATTTAATAAAGGGTGAACAAGTCAAAAAGAACCTAAACGCTGCGCGGCCGTCGCAGTCACGGTCTCAATTGTCTTGCCCATAATTTGAATGGTACGGCGAGTAGGAGGAAAGGGGAGGGAGAGTATGAAATATTCAGTGTTCCCTTTACCTTATTAACACATGGTTTATATATTTGACCCCCCCGAAAAAAAAAACATGTAGTTTATATTGAGGAATGATGGTTCCAAAGAAATTTGAAAAAATTTAACTTTCGAGGGACGCTCAGAAGTGAGAAGAACCCTTATTTTGCGGCCAAATCACCCGTGAAAATGTAGACATGGTTGTTGTAATTACTTTGCGGTGTGTGCAAAAGTATCAGACAACAAACGTTTTGGCCTAATAGCAATTTCATGTTGGGTCTCTAAATCTAAACACGGGGGATGTACGTGGTTTGGCAATGTGTTTACTTCATAGGGATATATTAATGAGATAATTTCACTATAATCGCTGAAATGCTCATTCAAGTATTTTCTTGATCGTAGATAAGCCCATGCCCGCGAGAATCAATCAACACGAATAGACTTAATTTCATGCTCTTAACTTTTTAGGATGACGGCTCTCAACACTTTCTAAGTTTTCACAAAATTCCTGTACTAATAAACTTCTAAATAGGGCTTTGAAAATATTAGAATCAAGTTTTACATCGAGCGCCAATCGATCGCAACTTAATATGCTCACGGGCACTTGGTCGGTTGACCGCCCCTCTGCATGGTTGCCCGGTTCGTTTAGAAGCCAGAAGAGCCGCCTTTCTGTGTGCTCTAGTCCCCCCTCTCCATGTTTGTACTAGCGTCAATACTCTGAGTTTCCAAAAAACATCAAACTTGTGTTGATTAGTATGGAAGAGGAAACTTTGAACCTTTATCAACAACAGTTTTAACTTATGAAAACGTTATAGTAAAAACTATGATATTGTTATTTCTAAACTTTTAATTTATTCAATATGGTCTATGAACTATTAGTAAATGTTTAATCTAATCTCCAAACTATTTGAAAATGTTCAATATCATCTTTTCATTAATTCAAGTTAACGTAATCTACTGGTGTAACTTCCGTTCCGTTAAGTTTGAATGATAGATAACAAAACAAAATTACACACGGATTATCCAAGTAAGATATTTATATTGAATCAAGTTATAATAATCCGAGTCATCAAATAATGATGGACATGTTAAACACCCAAATTTATTTATTTTTTTCCTTTTCAAAATTAGATCGATATGCTGACTCATCATTTTTAAATGTCTAACTAATCATATAAAAATCCACGTCATCAAATGACGTTTGATTTGTCATTTGAGCAAATCAAAGGACTGCATTGAAAATTTACTAATAGTTTAGGGACCGTATTGAAAATATTGAAAGTCTAAGGATGATATTGCACATTGAGCTAGAGTTTATAGACCATTCGTGTCATTTTCCCTTAAATTTATTTACTCATATAGTCCTAGCCATATATATATTTTTTTTATTTAGTCATTAAGTAATGTTATTATTGAAAGTCATTGCATTACATCATAAAGCAAATTTAGTATCATTTTTCAACCTCAAACTTTAATCCAAAAGTCTCGTGATACATGTTTGTCATACCAAATTCAAATGTAGTGCTTTCAAAGATGGGTGAAATCGTTACTTAGTCAAAGTTATATCCAGGATACTTCCAAAATCTCTCATATTCTAAGTTTTTTTTTTTAACTCTATCTCATATTCTAATTTCGAAATGTGTACTCTTCACATAACTTTGTAAAGGTCAAGCTTAAGACCAGTCATGCGTGGGACTTCCAAGGCCATTCATGCATCCTAGCGGTCCCTCATTTTTCTTTCACAATCAAGTCATTATTTCACCTTTCCTTTCAGTTGACTGGACATTGCATTTTCTCCATATCCAATCCTTGTTAGTCATCCTCGCGTCAGATTAGTCTCTTAGTCTTTCTGTTGCTTTCTATTGCTCTTTTTCGTTTTTTCCATTAATCAACTTCTTTTCACATTGTCTTCCTCTTGAAAATATGCACTAATGGGCAGCGTTTCTCTCTAATCCTTCAATCGCGGTTGTGATAGGTGGATTACAAACATGAATATCACCGTTACACAAATTACATTTTAAGCAAATGCGGGTTGTAATCGGTAAATCATAAGATTGGTCGAGGAAGTTTTTTATCTTAGCTTAATGGCGAGTTGGCCCTTTAGCATATAATTGTTGGCCAATCCTAAGTTGCTCTTGTAGATCTTCGCTTCATATTCCTGTCCTTCTCATGGATACATAATTTTTAGTGCAAAAGAAGTCATTAGCCATCATTGCTTTAACGCTTTCAAGCTAAACCTAATCACCATTTTGGTCTCTGGGCTTCTCTAATTGGGCACGATCAGTTCTTGGTGCACTAAGAAAACCATAACGACATGAAAGAATTCAAAGAGATAGGACAATGATGGCTTGGTCAATTTGGATAGAGCCATCCAATTATACACGCAACGGTATCTGCACGTTTTGCTCTACTTGCTTATGTTACATACATACATAAAATTGGGTGGTTAAGTACGAAAGTATGGATTTGGACGGAAATTTTTTGCTACTTTTTTTTTGGGACGGTGGAAATTTTTGCTATTTAAAGATTGGAAAAGGTGAGTGGTTGAGAGAAATGTCTGCATAAATATAAGCTTACCTGTTAACTTTTTTTTAATTATTTAAATCATGACTAAAAATGAAAACTCCCTGAGACAAAAGCAGTTTTTGTGGCTATATCATTAGAGATTACGATGAGTCATAACAGGGGTTAAATTTATACAAAAAAAAAGGGCAAATTTAAAATAACATGTTTTTGTTTCTATAAAGTTTGTGTAAGATCTTATGTTCGTATACTTTGGGGTTTTCTACGGATTCTTGGGTTACCGATGCCCATAACATAACACGCCATACCTAAGTAATTTTTATAAATTTAATACAAATTTTCGTGTCCTACAAACACTTTAACAATTTTTAATCAGTAGCTATTTGTATAGTAAGATAAGATCCTATGGGAATTAAAACAAAAACGAATTTGAATCAATAAGTTATAATGAGGAATTGGTCTCTTGGGAAACCAGAAAAGTGCCTCTCTGTCACTATTTCCAAAATTAAAAGACTACTTGTGAATAGGGAACTTTAGAAATGCCATACATAAAGGAAAATCCAAAGTATTAGGATTGTCTAAATTTGAGTGGTCAATTTACATGTTAAATTTACCTCTTTATAGTGGTTGAGATACATCGCCCAACTTCAAATGAACGAAAAAGGCCTCGTTTTAAACACTGAATTTTAAGTGATGACAAATTTAAATGTTGAAAATAGAAATTAAAAATTGTTTCGTTTGATTACCAAATATTATTAATTTCTTGTCGGTTCATGGAATTGTGATCATCATTGATATGTTTTAGCAATATAATTGATAAGATCCTAATTCCTCTCCCTCTCTCCCTCTTTCTCATTCAGCGACCATGGATATTCTTGACTCAAATTCGAGGTTGTCGACCTTCATCTTCACCTATTGGAAGGTCCACGATCGTGGTTTCGAACTTCCACCGATATTAGATTAGAGAGTTCTCACATCTCATACAAAGAGAGAGAGAGAGAGAGTTTTTGTGCGGGGGGCTTTGTAGAGGATCCATGTAAATCTAATAGTCGAGTTTTTGTTCTCCGTTATGTGAGAACACCACAAAAGTCATCGAGAAAAAGTCCATTTTTTTCTTTCTAGCAAAAGTACAGCGAAAGTCATAAACATTTAACCAGTTGATCAATTGAGCCTCCAACATTTAATTTTAGTCGATCGAGTCCTACACGTTTCTAGAAACATGCAATCAAGTCCTTCATGCGTCCACCGGTTAACACTTGACAGCACTAATTCTAGGACAGGCAATAGGTTAACGACTCGATTGTGCATTTTCCAAGACGCCTTAGGGCAAAACCTTTAGGATTCCCGTTGCCCTTACCCCGGACCGTTTTCTTCGCAAATACCCTGACTACACATTGATTAAGCAATGATGCAATATACAACGATACACTGAAAATTTACAAAAAGAAACATTAAATACAGAATCCTTAATCGGGTAAGATCTCCATGACAACTTCAGAATCGTAGTAGACTTGTTCCACAATGACGGATGAAGCTTAAAGATCTGCGACCGTCACTCGATGACTTGAACCTAAACCTAAGACGTTAATAAAGGACAACGTTAGGTGAAAACTTCACCTAATTACAGAGACCGAGAGAGAGAGAGCATTGATTCACGGCTTTACTTGCTCGTACAAGTATTGGACAGAACTTGGTCCACTTTCTGAAAGAGCGTGCGGAACAGTTCTTCACGGGAAGCCCCCTTTCTTGCTTCTTCTGGGTCGATTACAAGGAGTTGAAAAGTATTTCTCTTTTCCCTTTGAAAGGAGGAATCGGTGTAGTTTGGCAACGGCAAGCCAATCCGAGATGGACTTAGGACTTTTTTGTCACTGAATTGTTTTAAGGCAAGCGGAAAGTTCACGTCAACGTTTCTAGAGCATGATACGAAAATATTACCAAAAAAAAATTTAAAATCGATTGTACGACGATCAATTCAATCCCTAACTTTTCAATTTGATTAATTTAATCCTAAACCTTTTGATGATTTATCAATGCAGTCCTTCCGACCAATTTTAGTCGGACATCACTGTCCGAGAGTGGCAAGGCAGGCGTAGATTGTAGACAATTTTGGCAACTTTTATGAATTTTTTTATAAAACTTTTTCTTTTTTTTTTCCACCGTGGGCCAGCGACCCTCGCCGGCACTAAACAAGGCCATGGACTAGCAATAGGACATAAGACAAATGGGGAAAAGTTAAAAAAAATCAGAAAATTTTAAAAAAATTGCAAAAATTATTCACGTCAATACTGATCGTGTCACGCAAGATGGTAGGTGTTCATGTTGGCATTTTCATGTCAAAATTGACTGAAAGGACTACATTAGCAAATTATCAAAATGCTTAGAACTAAATTGGCTAAAATGAAATATTCGGGACTTAATTAACATCCATAAAATTGATTTAGGATTTTTTGTTATAATTATTATAGTTTGATACTTCTTACAACATTTTAGCCTCTCATGATAATTGCATGTTGAGATCTAAGTCGTAAGTACTTGTTTTCGTACGTGATTTTGATCCAAGACCTTCATTTTGGGCCAAACAAGAATCACTATTTTCGCAAGTGATTGAGCTGAGAGACAACATAGTCGTCCCGTCTGCCCGCAAACCCGTTCTCTTCGGGCTGATCCCAAACTCTTCGGTTTCTCGATGGACCTGTGCACCACAAGCAAGAAAGCCTCCTTGGTTTTATTTGAAGAGAACCCTCAAATACCTAAGTTAGTACTAGTATCGGGTGATTCATCAATTTTCGTGGTTCTACATTTTTGTACGGGCACTTCGATTTCCTACCATATATTATTCACACGTGGTTATATATAAAAGCATTTGCATGTATGTAAATTTGGGGTTTGATTGGATCAATGTCAATGATAAGAAAGACGCTCAAAAAAACTGTCAGATGAAAGCTATAAAAGAGTCAGAGACAACCCAACAAGGATCGAGCCTCGTGCAAATAGATCTCAATTCGAGACAAAGACCTTTTCTGGGCTGCACAAGACCAAAGCCCATCAGTGCATCGGTTAAATACACTTGAATATCTTCCAAGACCACTCCAGCACATCACGATGCGTTTAATAGTGACTTTTGATAAGGATTCATTGCATTAAGGCCCTCTTGCCGAGTTACGTGCCTTAATGAATGATCCAATTGGACTGGTGACCCATGTTGATTAACAAACTTAGCATTTCTTCTTTTTTTTTATAAGGAAAAATGATATACATAGTCCCTGAACTTTAATCTATTGTTCAATGTTATCTCTAAACTTTTAATTTGTTCAATATAGTCCATGAACTTTTGTCCAATGTGCAATGTCATCCATGAACATTAATTTTGTTCAATGTAATCTTTGAACTTTTGATACATATTCAATTTAGCCAATTAACTAAATAGAAATATTCAATATTATCCTTTCATTAATTCAAATTCATTGACAACACTGAACATTTCCATATAGTTTAGAGTAGATTAGATACATACTGAAATTTTATGGACCACGTCAAACAAATTTAAAATTCATGAGCGACATCACACATTGAAATAAACTTCATAGACCACATCGAACAAATTATAAGTTAGGGACGACATAATATATTATACCAAAATTTAGATATCATTTGCGTAATTATTCCTCATTTTAAGCGATGAGGGCTCAACTTGATAGCAGTAAGCTTTCGTCAGATATGGGGGTCCCCAATCCGGACCTTGCCGAGCGGGTATAGAGTTACAAATGTCCGCAACTCTCGGGAATAGCTCCGAGGAATTAGAATCGGTGAGGTTTGAAGTAGTAAAGCTCTGACATGATAGGCGTCCCTGTAATGTACTATCGGCAAAGTTATATAAGCTATTTCCAAGATACCCTCCTCTCTTTTCTCCCTCTTGCTCTAATGTGTTAGATGATATTAATGTTTTTTTTACAGGAATTACAAAATTAGTATGACTATAATGTTTAAACCTAATTGCCTATTTTATGAGTATATTTTTTTGTCAAAGTAATATTTCATTCATTTCCACGGATACACAAAAGAAAAACAACACAGTCTAACTAAATTAAGACAAATCCTAAACAACTTTAAAACAAAATAAGTTCCAGATAACAAGATGAGTCGTCAGATTAAGGTTACGAGTCACCCGCTCAAAAAACAAATGTGTGACTTCTTTTAACCAAAATTGACTACCGATCACCGAATCCGTCTTCAATAATAAGCATGTATTGAGATCTCCATCTGTTGAATGGCTTTGCCTTTTGGTGGTGCATGCCAGCCTAGGTTCGGTATCCCCAACACCATAGCCATTTGGAGTAACATGATTGAACGAGCATTGATTTGATACCTGCGAGAGTGAGACCTTCACAAAGCTCCTCCGATCTCATTTGAAAATGGACGTGTACACCAATGAAACTCAAGGGAAGTGAAACCCCGAAATCATACACACAAAAAGTTCTGCAAAACGAGAAAAAAGCAAGAAGAAAAGAAATAGAGAACCAAATCAACCGAAGAATAAGGAAAGAGGAAGGGAGGGAGAGATCTAGCTCAAACCCTCCCCTCCGTGGAAATTGAAAAAGAAAGTCGTGTGAAAATGGAAGTACAAATATTCAATCGTGACGTTTTGTTTTTGAAAGATAGCTTTGACCGTATTCTCAATAATTGATGTTAAGAAGAATCTTGTGAACGGTGATTGGATTGATGATAAAATAGAATCCTAGGTCATTTGAACTTGAAACGGTTCTTGCGTCCATGAACGTCGCATTCGTCGCCATTGTTTTCACTACTTCATTAAGGCATCTCCACATTTGTTGCAATAATTTCAGGACATGATTCCATTGAAATTTGAGTTTTAAATATTGATCATCTCTATTATTGACTTGGACGTGTAAAAAACGGTAACATAATATACCTAATTCGTAGTCGATGCAAGTCGCCTATTGCTCCAATTCATTTCTACTCACACATCAATCGATTGCTTGTTATTTTAAAGCTCCACTAGACATATGTTTTGTCAGGCGAAGATGGGTAAAATCGTAGCAGAGAAAAATCTATGGAAAATCTTGAAAAAAGACCGTAGAAATACGGGGGGTTAAAACAGTTAAACAGTTACAAAATGACAGTTGACTGAAATGCAGGAGCTCATTACAAGGAGGGATTGGTCTCATCTCCATCGCTGCCGCATTCATCGCTCGCACAAATCAGTGTGCACACAGCGTGGGACCGCTGAGGCGGAGAAGATATCTCTGTTTCAGCACACCCCCACCATCCTTGTCAGCTCGATCCCACGTGATGTTCACGAAACGGATCAATCTTCTCTCTCTCTCTCTTTCTCTCTCTCTCATTCCCTCTCGCAACCCGACAACTTCCCCCGTTTTGATCTCTTCCACCAGTGAGTTCGCCGAGGCTTGGTTTTACTTAGTGCGCGATGGCCTCGGTCCTGTGGAATTATTGAATGGGAAACGCTGTAACTCGATGGCGATTTCTCTGCGGTGTAGCTGGATCGAGTAGAGGCCAAAGGTGTTTCGGATCTCGAGGTTGTTCGAGAGTCGAGTGACTCAAATGGGTATCTGATACTTCATCCAGAATCGTCTGTGCCAGTAAGTTTGTGGCTCTTTTTCTAGAGTCTGAAGACCCCTTTGATTCATTGAATCTGATTTGATGGTTCTTGTGGGTTCTCTCCCTTGAGGTTGTTGCTTGAGATGCCTAAGAAAGGTAGTAGGAGACAACTGATGGGGGTGCTTAAATCTTGATAGCTCAGCGGGTACTCAGTAAGCTTTTTTGGGAGTACTGGGACATTTTCCTGAAAGTTTGGTATAGTTTCTGGGTTGTGGTAGTTGCATAGTTCCTTTGAGTGTTTTTTTCAAGTTGCTCGGCAATCAACAGAATTAGCAGCCGACCCTTACCAAAAAAAAAAAAAACAAAACAGAATTAGCAGTCGACAATTTCGGTGTATTGGGGCAATTAGACTCTCCTTCGGTTAGGTCTCTATTCAAATAGTGTGCTCTGTGAAGAATGCAATCAATTTGAGTCATCCTCAAACTCAAGAGTCATATTGATACATTTCGTTTCAGTTTGAGAGGGAATTCCCGGGTTGAAATTCTTGAAAATCGTGAAGCATCATCTTTGTTTCCCGAACTTAGAGTAGCTGCTTCTGAGCTTATTCAGGAATGGCTGGCAACAAGATCATTGTTTGGTTTAGGAGGGACCTCAGAATTGAGGATAATCCAGCATTATCTGCTGCTGCTAGAGACGGTCGTGTGCTTCCCGTGTTCATATGGTGTCCGAAAGAAGAAGGGCAATTCTACCCAGGCCGGGTTTCGCGGTGGTGGCTAAAGCATTCTCTATTATACCTGTCTCAGTCCCTCAAATCTCTGGGTTCTCAACTTTTGCTGATTAAAGCCGATAGCACACTTGCTGCGCTTTTGGCTTGCATCGATTCTGTGGGTGCAACAAGAGTGGTCTTTAATCATCTTTATGGTAAAGATCTGGCTCCCTAGCTCCAATATGCAGCTCAATCTTCTGAATACTTAGATTTCTTGGTGCATCTTATAGTTTTTGGCTTCGAATATCTGAAATACATTTGAGGAATTGATGAGCTGGTTGATACTAGTACCACGGTAGGAGCCCTTTCGAGGAGCTCTATTTGATTACTTGTTCTACATGTTAAATTGTGTATACAACCAAATTATTAGATAGTCTCAGCATTGGACAGAAGGTTAGATGTCAACATTGGGTAAGGACACAAATAAGAGAGTATATGATGTTTGGGTGCGCATACTACCTTTGGGTGATGTTACTGCTCAGTCATAAATCCACATTGGTGTGATTGATTTCATATATTCTACTCTATAGCATATCTCGTATGCAAATAAACAAGAAGGAGGATAAACTGCAACAAGGTGTCTTTTCGTTTAGTGACCCACTGAAATGGGATTGGTTGATTTGCAAGTCTCAGAAGCTAAACTCGGCTGGACTTTATATCTTTGCACCCTGCTGAAAAGGAAACCACTAAGTGGCTGCGCTAAATACCGCAACTAGCTTCACTGTCATTAGAATTACTTCGAAAAATTTGCAACTGCTGATTGAGTTTGACAATTCCAAAACTTTGACGTAGAATAGTAGATGATAATCTTGCTGCATATATCAACTGTTAAGCCTGTTATGGTAACTCATGTCATGTAACTTTCTCGGTCAGCATAAGGTGACTGTACATTGTGTCTGAAAGGAGTCTTTGTTGTCATGTATGCTCTTTTTGTAATTTGGTGTTCTGAAGTTTTCAGCAATTATTTAACAAGTGCTTCTTACTTGTCGTCGTTTTATCCTAGATCCTGTTTCACTGGTTCGTGACCATCATATCAAGGAGCAATTATTGGAACTTGGTATTTCTGTGCAAAGCTATAATGCAGACTTGTTATATGAACCATGGGAAGTGTACGACGAGAAAGGGCTTGCATTTACGATGTTTGACGCATACTGGAACAACTGCATGCACATGCAAATGGAACCCATCACTCATGCTCCTGTCTGGCGCTTAGAGCCGTTGCCAACTTCAGGTACATCTTTATGCTTATGGGTTTTTAAGCTTGATTATAAACTTTTGAAGAAAATTATATGTTCTAATTGTCCTTTTAAATGGTCCGCTAGTTGATAGAAGACTGTAAAAAGTTATCTTAATCCATGCTATGCAATTGCAACTAAGTATCTACATGTCAGTGATTTACACCTGGGTAAGCAAAAAGGACTAGTTTTTCATGGTTCCTCCACAAATTCTAGTTTTTCACAAATTGTCTTTAGGAAAAATCTATCGTATATAAAAGAGTAGACCGAATCAATGTTGCAGTGCAACGACCAAGTAAACTCTACCATGCCTTTAACAGGAATGATTGAAAATTGTTCGATTGAAGACCTGGATCTCGAAGACGAAACAGAAAGATCTAGCAACGCATTATTAGGAAGAGGATGGTCCCCGGGTTGGGGCCACGCTGATAAGGCTTTGACTGAGTTTATCGAGCATCATCTGGTCAGCTATGCTGAAAATAGGTTGAAGGTAGGGGCTAACTCAACATCCCTTTTGTCTCCGTATCTCCATTTTGGAGAAGTCAGTGTAAGGAAAGTCTTCCAATCCACTCGTCTGAAGCAAATTCTGTGGGCGAAAGAAGGCAATTCTAGTGGGGAAGAAAGCGCGACTCTTTTTCTCAGGGCCATCGGGCTTCGGGAGTATTCGCGCTACCTTTGTTTCAACTTCCCGTTTACTCACGAAAAACCTCTGCTGAGCAATTTGAAATATTTCCCATGGTGCCCCGATCAGACCTCTTTTAAGGCTTGGAGACAGGGCCGCACCGGCTATCCGCTAGTCGATGCCGGAATGAGAGAGCTCTGGGCGACTGGGTGGATACATAACAGGATAAGAGTGATTGTTGCGAGCTTCGCTGTGAAGTTCCTGCTGCTCCCCTGGAAATGGGGCATGAAGTATTTCTGGGACACACTTTTGGATGCGGACTTAGAAAGCGATATCCTTGGTTGGCAGTATATTTCTGGGAGCTTACCGGACGGGCATGAGCTTGAGCGTATGGATTGTCCTGAGGTATGTAAACTATTATTGACTTCTAAATCTTTGCCGATTTACATGTTGGTAATGAAACGAGACATTGCGTAATCACGTCATGCTAAATATTTTTCCTATATGCGGTTAGGTTCAAGGATGCAAGTTCGATCCAGAAGGAGAATATGTTAGACAGTGGCTGCCTGAGCTAGCGAGAATGCCAACGGAGTGGATCCACCATCCATGGGACGCGCCCACCAGCGTGCTCAAAGCTTCAGGGGTCGAATTGGGACTAAACTACCCGAAACCCATAATCGATGTGGACGCTGCCCGAGCATGCTTAACGGAAGCCATTTTCAAAATGTGGGAACTGGAAGCAACCGCCAGAGCACGTAGCTCTAACTACACCGACGAAGTAGTTGGAGACAATTCCGAGGGAGATGAGAACTCGAGCATTCCGAAGGTTGTTTTAAAGGACAGGGCTACTTCTTTTACTATTTCGTCTAACGATCAGAGAGTTCCTTCAATTCAGAATTTAAAGGGCAGTCTTGTTTGCAAGAAGAGGCCAAATGAGATTGCGGTCAATGAATTGCAGCCGGTTCATGATAACTTGCAGGACCAACCGGGGAGCTCGAGAAGGGATGAGGAAGAGTGCTCCACAGCGGAATCTTCGGCGGCTAAAAGACAGACAATTAGCAGAGAATCATTCTCGGTACCCCAGTCTTCTTCCTTGTTGAACGGCTTGACTTCGAACGAGCGGGAGATTTGATGTTTTAACTTGAAGCAAGAACAAGTAGACATTGAACAAGGTACGCGAAAAGATGGGGTCTAAGTGGGCGTTCTTATACCGCGATTTTGGAACAATCTTGACTTGAAAGGATTTTGGAAACATGCAGAATTGCTTCCTCTAATGGTCATTGAATCCATCTCTGCCGTTGGCTCCTGACTTCAGAAAATACCTTGCTTTGTCATGAGACTCTGTTCATGTGATGCTGTGAGTAAAATCACGACAGACGCGTGTGGATCTGATCTTCGTCATCGTTTATGTGTGCATGCTAATAAACGTAGCAAGTCTTTTACTATGTTCGCTTCTTCTTGAAAATCTCTCTTTGAGACCACATGAAAAGTTTTAAACATGGTCTGTAATTCGCCCACAAGGGTTTTGCACTGAAGGTGAAAGTTCTCAAAGTCATGTACATCTAATGCAGGTAGAAGCTCAACACAGAAGCATCCTCATTTAAAGTTTATGTTTCTGATGCAGTATATATCTAATTGCATGGTTATAGAAGTGAGAGTTGATAATATACAGTCAGTCGTAGAATATTTGATAAATAGCCATTGCCAGTTTGGTGCTGGGCGAAAAGCTAATTAAGTTTTGAATCTGTGAGACTTCCCTTCGAGTGCGAGAGCGAGAAGCATCGGCATTGTATATAGGAAGGTACACAGCTTACAGATCATTACTTTTTAGCTAATAACAATCGAGGGTGAGCATTCCACACAGAGCTATAAGACTGGCGAAAGGAATTGTCAAAACCAATGGCCTCGTTTGACATGATTTGCGGCATCTGCCGGCAGCTTGCGCTGTGGAAAAGAGTATCAAAGCAGCGTACGGTACGGAGGGCTCCCGCCACTTGAGCAGTTTCGTTCGTTGGTTGCCAGAAGAGGCAAATGAAAAAGCAAGTCCTTGCTAGCTTATAGCTGAAGTTCTGATGTGTTAGTTTTGAGTACCATCAATCTTGAGGTGAAAAGCCTAAACTTGAGTAATTAATAATTTCATGCAAGGGTTAGATTAAAGAAAACGAAATTCAAGATGCAAGTCCAATAGAAAAAAGTAGTTTCGTAATCTCCTATGCGATGCAAATGCAAGATTTTCGTGATCCGCTGCCAAACTCAAATTAAAATGTTGATGAAGAATATAATCACATACCAAATTTTACGTTCATTTCGCATAGAAGGCATCTGTTTCAGACGTTCAGAAGAAAATAGCTCTGTTTTAGGGTCCATTCAGAAATTTCCTGAGAAAATTTTTCCAAGGAAATAATCTTTTGGCAAAATGGTTTACTTTATCCGTGTTCGGCTGAACAATTTTACAATGACCTAGAAAACACTTGTGGCATTGCATACTGACAGACTCTGTACTTGTCCAAAGGGGTTTTGATTTGGCTGCCTCTAGGTCTGGTTGTCGAATTTCCAATCTGGCCCACGAGGATGGCCCGGCCCTCGAAGACTATATCGATCTTTTGGGGGGTTCGGTTTCGGCCGCCATGGACTCGGGTCCTGCCTCCATGAGACTATGGCTAGCCGTCGATAACCGAGGCTTAATTCCCTGAAAAAACTTTCAACTTTAGGTCGAATCCCAATTCTGCCATATTTTTTTTTATTTGAAAGGGGTAATAACACAAATAGTTTCTGAATTTTGGCTAAATGTGCAATGTGATCCCTGAACTTTTAATTTATTTAATGTAATGCCTAAATTTTAGCCCAATGTACAATGTGGTCCTTGACCTTTTAATTTGTTCAATGTGGTTTCTATACTTTTCGTACATGTTTAATTTTGTTCTAGCACATATGAAAATATTCAATGTTTTCCTCCATTAATTCAAGTTCAGGGACAACATCAAACATTTTCATATAGTTCAGGGACTAAATTGAACATATATCAAAATTTTATGGACCACATTAAATAAATTAAAAGTTTAGGGACACATTGCACATTGTACTAAAGTTCATAAATCATATTGAACAAATTAAAAGTTCAATGACCACTTTATACATTGGATAAAGTTTAGGGATCATTTGTGTCATTTTCCCTATCTATCAGTCTTGAACTTCTTTTTGTCTAAAATGTTGATATGTGGTTCATACTCTCTATCAATAAGAAAGCATGGGCGGGCAAGGGTTTAGGGCTACCTTGACGAGGGTTATAGGGTGCAGTGCCCCTGTGACTCTAGAAGGCTTTAATAATTTGAGCAAATATTTTATTGGTAGTTTGAGCTTTAGGCTCATGAATAACTATTAAATATAGAGTTAATACCATGAAAAATTTAAAACTGGTACACTTGTGATAATTTTATTTTGAACTATTTTTTTCACGAAAAATCTTAAATTAATACACTTATGACAATTTTATCCCGAACTATTTTTTTTACCACAAAAAATCTCAAACTAGTATACATGTGATAATTTTACCCCAAACTAATTTTTTGACAACCAAAAACCCCAAATTGGTACATTTGTGACAAATTTACTATCTATTAGTTTCTATGAAATTTTACTATCGAATTACTAAGTTTGATGACATGTGGTAGCTGATGAATATACCAGTTTGGAGTTTTTCCCCTCTATTTAGCACAAGTTTACCAATTTGTGATTTTTTGTGATATTAATCCAATTAAATGAACACTAATTGAGGGTAAATTTGTCACAAATATATCAATTTGGGATTTTTAGTGATCAAAAAATTAGTTGAGAGTAAAATTGTCATAGGTATATCAATTTGGGATTTTTGGTGGTCAAAAAATTAATTTGGGGTAAAATTATTAAAAGTGTACCAGTGTAGGTTTTTTGTGGTAAAAGAAATAATTTGAAATAAAATTGTCATAAGTATACCAGTTTTGGGTTTTTGGTGGTCAAAAAATTAGTTCGAAATAAAATTGTCATAGATGTACCAGTTGAGAGTTTTTCGAGATATTAACCCTTAAGTATATATAATATATTTCTCTTAAAATTGAAAGATGTAATAAAAAGATGGGAAGTGCTAAATATAGTCGAATCTTTTACTAGACGTAACTCTAGCTTAAGGGTGAATTAGGAAAGAACCTTGTGTCTTAATTTTTATTTCGTGCCTTTATTCTTTATTTTATTGTATTTGTGTGGCTAATCCTAACATAAAAGATACCCCAAACTTTAGATTCAGCTCCAAATTTAACCCAAACTCTTTTTTTTTGTCTAAGAAAATCACCAATTTTAATTCTATTTTCAAATCTTTCCCAAACTTTTTTGTTGTTTAAAACAAATCACTAATTTTGAATCTAATCTCAAATCTACCCTCATTAACTCTCCATCCAAAATCGCAATTAGTTGTTTGACATAGTATTTTCATGTTGATAACAAATCCATATCAGTAAAATAACATGGAAGATTATCTCCAAACAAAACCCTTCTTTGACATGAAAATTAGGGAAATCGGGGATGATTAACAACTATTTTTGAACAGATTTGGGACTAAAGTTAAAATTGATGATTTTTGTTAATTAGACAAAAAAAAGGCTAGGGGAAAAATTAAGATTAAACCTAAGTTGGGGATTTTTTGGTGGATTGCGCCTAAGTGGCAATAATGAAAGTCGGGAATTTTGAAAAATGACTTAAGTTCCAAAAGTTAGGAGGGTGCATTTGCTTTGACTTGAAAAGCCAAAATTACATTCTTTAGTTGTGTGCTAATAGCTAAAATACTATTTTAGTTTACATGACAAAACACGCTTTCTAATTCTTTAGCGAAGGCAATTAGAGCATAACATATGAATTTCTGAATACAAAATGTTCCAAAGAGATTGAGGTGGTTAGGTTTACTAACTAGATGGTAGGATGTTCCGACGGTGGGCATTAGCAACCCAGTCAACAGCTTCATTGGGCTCCCGAAGGCAATAGACAACAATTACGGAATTCAATTGGGCCAAACAATCCTTACATTCTTTAACAGGATAAACGGGGTCCTTAAACTATAAATTTATTTAATATGATACCTGAACTTTAACCTAATGTGCAATGTGGTTCATGAACTTTAGCTCAATGTGCAATGTTCAATATAGTCCCCCGATTGTATGAAATTCAATGTTGTTTTTCAATTAATTCAAGTTTAGAAATAATATTGAACATTTTTATAAAGTTCGGAGACTAAACTAAACATCTACTAAAAGTTCAGGGATTATATTGAACAAATTAAAAGTTTATAAATCATAGTACATATTAGATTAAAAGTTTAGAAATTATATTGAATAAATTTAAAATTTAGGAATCATGATATACATTGAATCAAAGTTAAGTAATTATTTGTGTCATTAACCTTTTTCAATGATAGCACGCTTGGCATGGGCTGGCAGAAACACCCTAAGCACTCCACGAGCGACAAGCTATCGCCTGTCGCGCTCTATCACTGAGGCCAGATCACTTGCTTCACCCTCTCGGTTCGGTACTTCGGCTTCTGCAAACTGGATAGGAAGGGAACTCGGTCTCGGCCTATGTCGACGGCGTGACCCCATCTCGCGGCGACGACGACAATTCGCTTCGTTTCGGGCAGCCACGCCCTTGACCAGCCAGAGCCGCCGCCCCAGGTGGAAGTTCCAATCTTCTTGCTGTTTCTTTCGTTGTTGTTGTCTTTTCGCCTGTTTCGTTCGTGTGTTCTTCATCTGCACCTACATGGGTTTCATCTGCCACTACCCAATTGTGTCTAATACCGTCTGTTGCTGATTCTTGAATTTGTTTTTCTTTTCCGTTTCTGGGTTTCTTACTTCTTCGCCTGCAGCTTTGATCGAGAAATTTATAGGGAAATATATTCTTTTTTTTTTGGTTAATGTCAAGTTAAGCACTGAGCGTCAATTGGCTTTTAGAGTTTTCTTGGTATCGAGTTCCATTCAAGGCTTGAGGATGAAGATGATTTATGCCCCTCCCATTTCACAGGGCTCTCTTCATTTAGAGTTTTCTTGGTACCAAAAGATCAATTCATTGCTTGAGGATGAAGATGATTAATGCCCGCCCATGATATCTCACAGGACTCTCTTCCCAAACCCGAATGGCTGTTGCAATCGCAGTTACAAAGCCTGCTCCGCTTGCACGTGCAATTCTTGTTAAAGACCCGAGTTCCACATCCTCTCTCCGATGCCCCTCGGTCTACTTGTGCCATTGCAATCCCAAAAGAAAGGAACTTCCATTACCCCCTAATGCCCTTCGACGTAAGATTGATCCAAACTGGCAAGGAGGGTTCTCCCTCGGTATAGATTTGGGATTGTCTCGCACTGGTGTTGCTCTTAGCAAAGGCTTTTGTTTTCGCCCTCTGACGGTAAACTCCAATGTCTGGCTTTTCTCCCTGTGATCTATGAACTGTTTGCACATTCGTCAGATGCACTCATTGGTGAATTTTAATAGTAAGGTTAGTGACTTTTAAGGTTTTGGAGCTGCGAGGACAGAAGCTTGAGTTGCGGCTTCTGGACATTGCAGAAAAGGAGGTCGAAATCCTTCTTCGTCAATTTTAATGGCATCCTTAGGTCAGTAAGCTCGATATGCACTTCTCTGAGTAATGCTTTCATGGTAATCTGCAGGAGGTGGATGAATTCATCATTGGGCTTCCTTTATCGTCTGATAGAAAAGAGACTGTTCAGTCTAATAAAGTTCGCAGCGTTGCTGGAAGACTCGCGGCTCGAGCTGCGGAGAGGTGAAATGATTCCATTTGTTTTGTTGATATTGTTAAGTTTTGTCTTTATTGGTCTGATGGTACTTGAGTGCAGATTTTGATTTGTGATCATATGCTGCTGCACTCCATTTCAAATGCATTTAGACTGCATGTCTACTGGTTTAGCAATGGGTCTTGACTTGCTTTATAAGTTGCTTCTATTTTCTGCTTAAATTTTTCATGACCTGGTAAGAATTTGCCTCTGCTGGTTTGGCTTTTGTAGTACACCGAATAAAAACTTAAATTATCAGCTCATTTTGGATTTTAGGAGCAGATTTGAATTTTTGAACTTGTGCATTGACCATACATGGAAAACAACATGGTGATTACCTGCTTTCCATGGATATTGATGTTAATTTTTTCAACAATGCCGAAACCTTTTCCTACAACATTGTAGTTTACCTCTAAAGTATGTTTGCGTAAGAACTGATGATGGCATGGGATCTGCAGTGCTTGAAAGTTGCAATTGTTGGCCAGGCATCTGTTTCTCTAAAATTGTCTACCTTCAGGACAAAAACCCCCTCCTTGCCTTCTTCCATTTAGTTGTGAAGTTGATTTCAGCTTTGGATTTCAGGGGTTGGAGAGTATATCTGCAGGATGAGCATGGGACATCAGCTGAAGCCACTTGCCATATGATCAAAATGTAACTCCCATTTGACCAAGTGATTCGCATGTTCATGCTTTAAGAGTTGTACAGTCTATGGATTGCATGTCCCTTGGCTAGACTATATTACATAAGTGGTTGCTTCTTACTTTAGAATATGGGCACAAATATTAAACAGTTTGAAGATGATAGTTTCATCGAATCAAATAGTTTGAGATTTTTCCCCTGACTTTTGAGTTTTAGAAAACCATTTTGATCAACCTTCTTTTTCGCCACGGCTTTATGAGATGCTCATTTTTTCCCTGGGTTGGGGTTTCCTGGTGTATGATAAGGCATCTTTCTGATTATATCCATATAAATGATGATCTCCACAGTCTAGGTGAGGTGAGACCTTATTACAGCATTCATTACACAAATTCCAGCTGTAGTGTACATAATTTCCTTTTAACCTGTATGGTTGATCATATATTAGATTACCAGAGCAGTAGTTTTGCACAAATTCAATTCACATATTCTTCCACTTAGGACATGCCAGGCCTGACGTAGAAACCTGTGCAGTTCTTATTTCTCTGGGTTCATCTACTGTCCCATCTTGGAAAACATAGTATAGTATCATGTGAAAGTAATTTGCTTGTGCTAATAAAATTCTCTACGTAGATTAGTAACTTAGTTGTAGTAGCTTTTATTCTTTAGCAGTTGCTTTCTAAGCTGAGCAAGTAATGGTCACCAACCAAAGAATGACCCTATTTCCGCTAGTTTTTCTTTCTCTTTATATGCTCAATTTTTGTACTGAGTCTGCAAAATCAAAAGGCTTCACTGGGCCGAAGGCAATGTATGTCATGGCAGCATGTGTTTTTTTTTGCCTGGTACCTCAGGACTGCATTTACCATATTATGTGAGATTACAGAAAAAAAAGCTTTTCAGTTATTTGTTTGCTCATCTTTGCAGAGGTGTCCAGCAGTCCGCTCGGCAAAAAAAAGCCGATGCCTATGCCGCGATGGTAATGCATTGAAATTTTGGTATGGTTTCATCATTTTGCTTGTCGTGGAAAAGATAGTTCTGATTGTTTTACAACACTAATTTCTCTGAAGTGCAAGCTCCAAGAAGCTGCATAGTTCTGCTTTATACTCTCTCTCTCTCTCTCTCTCTCTAATAATTTGGCTTACAATTTCTTGTAATCCGCATTTGTTGCTTGTGGATGCAGATGGTCCTAGAGAGATATTACTCTTTGTCAGGAGAGCAAGCTGAATTAGTTTTGCCCAAGAGTTTAGATTTGCAAGAGAAATTACGGAGGGCTCCATCCGAGGACAGTGACTTCTCTGAATGAGTCACTGATTGGCTATTACAGTAACACCGACACCAAATGCCATGCCTTTCGAAGCAACGACATCCATAATCATGGATTATTTAAAAGCTAGGAAATCAGCAGTATCAGGGAAGTTTGTCGATGTGCCTTTGTCCTGTTTCCAACAGAAACGAAACTATATATTCTGGACTAGTTTCTCTGGAACTCATGATGTACTTTTTCAAAGATGGTCTCGAGTTTCCTTTATCTGCGGCCTGGGATAGTACCCTTTTCCATTGAAGGGCCAAGCTGGGAAGACTTGAAGTTTATAGGGTTGCTGAGCTAATGCCACAATTGTATGATTGAAGCAATTCAAGCTTTAATCAGTTATGGGGTTGTGAAATAATTTTTTGGTTTTAGATACAGAAGTCTTCATGTAGCGAGAAATTCGAGTGAGAAATTCATTGCACATCTCTTTCTCTTCGATTCTGCTACTCTCTTGATCCTTGTTTCCCCTTTCATGCCCCTAACTGGGGACTTTTCATTGCTGTAATAAGCTTGTCTTTATGCCTTTCTACCTACGCCAGGCATGATGTCACATTTTCAAATGCTAGGAGTTGGAGCACGCTATGCTCTTCATATCTTCTACGAAAGAAAGATTCTTCAAGTAGTTTTTCATTGCTAGTAGATGACAAGATGCTTCTTGACGATTATACTAGTTTAGGCCTTGACAATGATGGTCGTCTCAGAGGAAACGTGGACGCATGGTTTGCGTTCAACAATCGATCTTGCAAAATTCTTAATTGAGCACGATTTGTGCTTGTGTGCGAATTTGAAGCTCCTCTTCGAACTAGTTGGGATCGGTGACTAGTCTTCATTGCAATCATCATCAATTTCTATTTCTCCGTAGGAATCGACATTATCCGGCCTAAAGTTTCGCGAATTTGATGGGACATAAGTTCGGAAACTTAAGACGAGGGTGATTTTCTCTCTATGCTTGCAAAATTACCCAATCGATGATAGAAGATCTAAAGGTGCTAAGTACCCTGTGCAAATAAGGCAGAAGTACAAGAAGGAAATTACATGCAGGAATAGGAAGGTATGTGATAGTAATACCAGACTAAGAACTTATTAAATTGTCAAAATGAAATCATATGACAATAGAGATACATCTGCCTCTACCGCAATGAACCAAAGTCCAAGCTTCAAGGATGATGGCATGAATGTCTTCAACAGAGGTCCACATGATCAGAGGCCGGAAAAGGCCGCATTAAGAGTTTTTTTTTTTTATTTCTTTTGGCCAAAAGCCAACTTTCAGGTCCCAAGCAAGATCTTAAAATGCTTCATCCTGAGGCCACAATTGAACCTCGGGGTCCCCAAAATGTAAAGGAGACAGAGGGAATTCTCTCTCCTGGGAAGACAAATATAGCGAGGGAATTGGGAGTCAAGAAGTGTGCTGGCATAAAAATAAATACGGATTTGTAAACTTGCTCCACAAGGGGACAGGTCGCGAAGGCCAGAGCTTATTCGGTCTAAAATTGTACTAAAGCTAACTTACATTAATAAAAGTCTGCTAGAAAGATCATATGCTTAGACCATGAGGCCTGTTTAAACTGGACCAGTCCCTAACTCAGCTGCATCTTCTTCTTCATTCTCTCCAGAAATTTCCTCGAGCGAAAGGCCTTTTGCCTCTGGCACCAAGAAGGTGAAGACCACCCCAAAGAAGTTGGTCACGCCGAGTATCATCAGTGTCTTCCTAATTCCGATCCCGTCCACTGCATACACAAAACCGAATGTACCCAGCAAGGACCCGGCTTTGCCAGCCGCGGCAGATATACCATGACACGTTGACCTGACCCACGCTGGGAAGATCTCGGCGGGGACGACGAATGTGGTAGCGTTAGGGCCGAAGTTTGCGAAGAAGAAGGTGAGTGAGTACACGATCACGAACCCGATTCGATTGTCTGGCAAGGTCCAGTGGTGGTAAGGGATGGCCAAAGCGAACATGAACACTGTCATGAAGAAGAAGCCCATCAATTGTATTGTGAACCTTCCGATCTTGTCGATGAACGCCACCGTGAACCAGTACCCTGGGACTGTGCTGCAGAGAGCAATCAGGGTCTGCGCACGCCCAATCCGGTACACCTCTTCTATGGCATTCATGGTTTTTGCCTCCGGAATCCAACCGACGGCTGTGTAGATGTCTTTCTGGAAAAGGTTCTGGCTATAGAAGGCAATGTCCAGGAGGAACCAGGTGCTTGTAGTACCAAGCAAGTGGAGCCCGTGACGCCGGACGAACTGTTTTGAGAACAAGCCAAAGTCATTCCCTTGCACCCTTGGCTCGACTTTCTCCGGCTCTGCCTCCAAATCAACTTGGAGAACCTTCGACATGTCGGCTGCGGCTTGTTGGGCGTTCTTGGCCACTAGAGCAGTGTAACGAGCTGTTTCGGGCATTTTCATCCGCCAGTAATATGTGAGAGCCGCCGGAACCGCACCAAACATCAAAATTATCCGCCATACATAGGCCGCTTCGGGGACGGTAGAGAGGCCCGGATTGACTTCATAGGCTGGAGCGGGATATCTAGCCTTGAAGGACGAGGAGACAATTATAGAGACCGTCCCGCCAGCCAAAATCCCGAAGCCCTGCATTGCGAAGACGGCGGCGATGAAGGCACCACGAGTCTTCTTGTTCGCATACTCTGACATGATGGTGGCGGAAAGCGGGTAGTCCCCACCAATGCCGAATCCAAGCCAGAACCTGAAGAAGCAAAGGGTGGCTATCACCCCTTTCGCTTCCTTACCGAAGGAGAGCCCCGAGGCAATCGAACAGAAGACCATGAGCATGAGGGTCACGCCGTAGACCCTCTTCCGGCCCATCTTGTCACCCAACCATCCAAAGAAGATCTGGCCTGCAAGGGTCCCACTCAAGGCGACAGCATTGACCGCCGACGACACATTGGAAGGCAGAGTGCCTGGGGTGTCCGAGCCCGGCTCGGTGTAGTACAGGCGGCCGAGGAGCGACGTCACAAGGGAGATGCAGAAGAGGTCATATGCATCAGTGAAGAAGCCCATGCCGGCGATGACAATTGCCGTGAAATGGTACCATTGTGTTTTGGCTGAATCAAGGGCATTGAGCACTTTCAGTTGTTCGTTAGCCATTGATCAGCCCCTTCTCAAGTTCCCAAGTAGCTGCTAAACTTAAACGGCAAAATTTAGCAGAATCAGATGAAACTACGTTATACTAAAAGAATGAAAAGTAAGATGTTCATGTGACCCTAAATAGTCAAATTATAGGAGCGGTCGAGCTTTGCTTGTAAAGGTGAAATAGAATATACCGTAAAGAATAAACGGATAATCACATAAACAAACTTTTCTAAATTTCTCTTAGACACGCAGAGGCTTAAGAGCAGGTTGAGTTTCAAAGATGAGGGTCAGTGGATTGTGATTGGTTGAGAGTGAAATTGAAAGCGTGAAAGGAGATTGGGAGGTTGACGTCGAGGTTTATGTGTTGAACATTATGAGTCAATGATTTATATATTATGCTCTCACCCATCATCTCAAGTATAATTTTCCATAGTCAAAGCTATATAGGATCCTAGCAAAGTAGATTACGAAATGCACAACTTCAAAATATGACTTCTAAAAACAAAACGCACCCCAGAGGGAATATTCCACCTAAAACTTTAAATTTTGATCGGTGTAGCACCAATATGTCAAACTCTTTTTCATATCACTAATACGCTCAAACTTGTACCATTGACCCAAAATTACCTTCCATCACAATTTCATTCAAGATGGTCGCTAAAAATCCAACATGGTAGTTTGTGTGGACAACAGCAGGCAAATGAAACTAGCATGAATCTCATGTAGTCTTTAGTTTGAGAAAATTCTACCAAAAAGCCTACACTTTACGTAGTATGACTCTGATACTTCAAACTTGTTTTTGGTGTCGCCAAAAACCTTCAAACTTATATCAGTGACCCAAAAATATTTTCTCTAACATTCTAAATTTGCATTGTATTTATTATGTATATTGTGTTTTATAGAAATAAGATTCATATTTCTCCATATGGGTATTGATAATTGTCTCATGATGCTCTCTGTCTCTTATAACCATAATTTATTAGTCACTTGTCACTAATTTGGTTATCACATTCCTTAGTTTCTTACTTGCAAATTACATCATTCCTTATATCACTTCTTTAAATTTAGCCCATTAATGCTCTTTACGCTTGTAAGCCAAGAATCCTCATTCATTATCCACATCTCCCTCATTTTCAACCATAAGTTTCGCCTATAGAACTACATCATGCATGACCTCATCCTTTTGCTTCAATAATTACAAATCAAATAATGATTTTTATTCATGCATATTTATTTGGGCGATTTTATGTTCTCTTCAATCATTATCTTCATTTAACTGCTCATATTATCCCCCAGTTAATTTTTTATTTTGTACACATCTTTCTCATTCTTACCAAGTATTTTTAACCGTAATGTCATGGCTTTTAACTTTAGTTGACTAAAATGTTTTGTTTTTAACTCATGAGAAACACTAGTCAAGGTCTTCTCTATCTCTCATTAATGATTGAAATGATTACAACTCAAATTATGTGTCCTTTCATGCATTTCACTTGGCCAATGATGATGCTCTCTCTCTCTCTCTCTCTCTCTCTCTCTCTCTCTCTCTCTCTCCAATCAAATATCTTCATCTTTTCATCCAAAATCACACAATTTGTCACTGATATAATAACTCACATGCTCTTAAATGGTGACATTGAACTTAGCTTATTAAATGATACACTTGTGACAAATTTACTCCAAACTAATTTTTGACTACTAAAAATCCCAAACTAGTATACTTGTGACAAGTTTACTCTCCATTAATTTTTGTTAAATTTTACTGTCAAATTACTGAGTTAAATAATACATTGCAATTGAAGAATATATTAGTTTGGGGTTTTAACCTCCATTTGTCACATGCAAACTAATTTGTAATTTTTTTGTATTAATCAAATTTAACATAGGGTAAATTTGTTATAAATATATCAGTTTAGGATTTTTTGTGGTTAAAAAATTAGTTTGAGATAAATTTGTCACGGATTTATCAGTTTGGGGTTTTTCGTAGTATTAACCCTAATTATAAACCTAGTTAAATAACATGAATTGAAGTTATTCTTTAAAATAAGTAAAGGATGAAGAAAAATTCATTTTCCCTTCTCCTTGGTAGAGTAACTTCATCTTCTTATCTTCAAGTGAAATTCTCTTTTTCCTTGCAGAACAACAAGCAAAGCTTCCCCTTAAATTTCAATCAAAGTCCAAAGTTTGTTCAATTTGATTTGTTTGAGCTTTTAATCTCATCTTTTAAGTATTTACAAGGTAAAAGTTCATGAACTCCAATTTCTTTCTATCAAGCTAGTTTTGTTGTTTTCTTAAAGATTAAAAGTTGTTAATGTTTGTTCTAGTTTATTTTGCTTTGAAGGCGATTAAGATTTTGAGTTGTCCAAATCTTTGTTCAATGTAAGTGAAAACTCTATGGGTTAATTTAGATTGATGTACTTGATACTCTTGACTTGGTTATTTGATGGTAGTAGATTTTTGTTTCAATATTGACGATAACTGTGAGAAAATTTCAATGATTTTACGTTCAATCATTATGTTCGTTTGACTTGAATCTATGAATTTGTATACACCGAGTTTGTGATTAATTGATATCCATAAGATTCAATAGTATAAAAAATTGGTAATGATGAACCTAAAGGTAAAAGTGATATTTTTATAATTCGACTAAGTTATCGAATTTTTAGCTAAGCGTTATCGATTATTTAAGTGGTCAATCATATGAGTTCTCGATGGTTACAATGTTGATCGTTTGAGTTGTTGTTCACACTGTTGATTTATGAGCATCGGTTCTTAAGTTACCGATTACCTATATACGGCTTTCGATTAAAAGATGATGGCTTATATCAGAAAGAGTGAGGACACATGTGTAAAAGTGCACGTAATTAATTATTTATCATTAGTTGCATGAAAAATAGAAAATTATTGAGATGTACGTGGCGATTGTTATGCGATGTATGTAACTGATTAAAATCTTGACCACGGCCTATTTGCCACAAAGCAAATTCCCTTATATGAGTATGTGGAAAAGACTCTGGAGTTAGCCAGATATTCTACTACATGAGACAGTTCTCTACAAGGTTAAAATGACACTATATCCTATGAAGACATGACTTATGTAGTCATAGTATGACATAGGTTGTGTAGTCATGGCATGATGTTAAGAAATAACCATTATAACGTACATGTACAGTGGTGTATTTATCATCGATGATGTAGAGAACACTCATGATGAATGGGTTAAGAGACGTGGTAAAGGGTATGAATGATTTTGTCCCCATGAGTTGGTGATGACGATACCTCGTTAGTTAAGATGTCTAGTGAATCAAGATGATCCTGGCCAGTGATAAGTACGAATTCACCTTTGCATATCGGTGAGCTATTATGTGGTATATGTGCATCATAAAATAATATGTCATTTGCTTGCATTTGAATGAATAATCTTATATAACGTTGTAAATGATTTCCATTGACATATCATGATAGAAAAGGGAGTGCATCATTTACTTCTGCATTTGGCATCTGTGATTATTTTGTATTGCTTTCAACTCACATTGTTTATTAATATTAGATTAAATGGTGAGATGATCTATTACATTAGACTTAGAGATTTAATTTACTAGGTTTCAGCTCACCTCTTATTTTTCAAAATTTGTAGGATGGATCACCCTCCCTTGTTGCGATTTGGAGTTCCTGTCGATGTGTTTGTACTTTAATCAGCAATAGTATAAGTGTAGTCTCGGTGGGTGGGTAGACAAGGAGTTTCTTGGACCACTTAGGGTTTCAATGGCCCCCCTAGTTTCGACGGCTATGGCTTGTCAATGGGCAAGGTTGTCGATCCTTAGAGAATAGCTTGACTTTTGTATATGCAGGTTTTTGCGCACGGGAATGGTGTTGGTGATAGGTGACCTTGACCCCTTTCTAGGACTTATGTATGTGTATTTTTCTTTGATGTTGTATTAAGATAGTAACCAAGGTTGATAACTCTATAAAAATAGAGTTATTTTACCTACTTTAGGCAACAAATAATGCAATATTTGTTAGAAAATATTTGGATTTCATTTTATTTAACTCAAATTTCCTTGTTTATGCAGGATAATGAGACATGGAGAACATGAGGAAAATATGGCAAAAAGAAAGAAAGGAATATGCTACCCAGAGAAGAGTTAGAAGGTAGATATCAAATCGGGAATTCTGTGATTTATTTCCTAGTTTTATGCAAAAAAAGAAGCAATTGCCTTGTGTTAGGAGTCTTGGATGTTATCTTATAAATAGGATAATATTGAGAGTGTAGAGGGACAACTAGTTTTCTTTAGATTATTTTTTATTATTGTTTTGGAAGTTTTTCAAGTATTTTGAAGAAATGACAAAAGTAGTAACAGAATTCTTGTTCTTTGATTCAAGATATTTAGTTTAATTTATACTTTCGTTTCTTCTTCTATTATATTCTAATTTTTTTTGTTAGAGCTATGATGTAGCCTAACCATGATATGAATTTCATGCTTTTTATGTTTTGTAAGTGATTTCATTAATGTGAGTTATATATTACCGTGCTTAATGTCTTTAAGTGACTGGTCATCGCTTGAATGATCTGATGTGCATGTTTAAGAATGAGAAGTGATAATATGTAATTACTCCTTATAGTATATAATCATGAATTAAATGTGGATAGAAGTATACCATGTTATTTGTATAGCTTTTGGTGATGAGGTGATCCAAAAGATTTATTGTCAACCGGGAATATTCACAGATTTTAATGTATTTATGTTTATTTAAATTCATATAGAGATAAAGTGGATTGATAAACTGAGTAGATTTACTATACCTAGAATTAGAATATTAAATGGACTAGGAAATTCCGTTATCACATTTTTTATATTATTCTTGTATGCATAATGATCTAAAATTTATATCTAGTGGTTATGGTGAAATCGAGTGATCTAACATATTTTATCTAATTGATTTTTACCTTTAGTTTCTAAAATTTGATTTTTAAAATTGTCAATTTTTATTTATTCTCAATTTTATTTTGATCTGTTAGATAAATTTTATAATTAGTCTATTTTTAATACTTAATTGGTTTATTAATCATCAATTTATGTGGAATGATACTTTTCTCATCATTATATTACTTGTTTAACACGTTTGTTAACATGTGCAAAATTTTACGAACATTGATGCTTGTATAAAGATGAAGATATGTATATTTAGGGGTGTAAACGGTTAGGTTTGATTCGATTTTCCTGAAAAATCGAACCAAACCGAACCGAAAAACCGGTTTGATTCGGTTCGGTTCGGTTCGATTTTCGATTTTCGATTTTCGATTTTTTTTTCTTTTTTTCTTTTTTTCTTTTCATTCATAGCTTGTTTTTTGATTTGTTCTACACACAATATCCACGTCAAGAGACCACCCACCCGGGTGACGCTGCTGGAGCGTGCACTCTTCCTCTCGCAAAAAGTTGAGTATTCGAATCCCGGGTTCCGTAAGGTGACTTAACCGGTGGCGCGTGTATGGTGGCTAGCACGTGTCGCTCCCAAGGTTTACTCCCCGACTGTCGACCGTGCGGGGGTTCTCTGGATTATCAAAAAAAAAAATCCACGTCAAGAGACGCTTCACCCAACCATTTTTACAAACACTTGGCCGGCAACTCCCCGCACGACGAAGTGCCCCAAGCCACCGCTACTGTCCATGGCCGAGAAAGGGCAAGCCAGGCCCCTCGTGCTTGCCTTGCGCACTGTCCGCAGTGACGAAGACAAAGCCTTGTCGGCCCATTTCATGCTATGTCGGCCGAGCACATCGGATTTTTAACGACTGTCTTGGATGGAACTGTGATGAAAGCTATTTTTTGGTCACTCGTTTAATTTTTGGGGTATTCATGAAACGAAAAAAAAAAGGTTTGAGGCATGATTATCACACTAGGCAAAGTTTAGGACACGAATGATAATCATTATGTTTTTTTTATTTTTCTTTTTTTTTCTCAAGAACATATTTGAAACAGAAATTTGTTTGGTAAAATAATTTCATTTTTCTATTTTCAAGACAAGTTTTTAGCTAAAAAATAGGTTTGGAATAGAAATGAGAAATTAAAATTGTCTACTTTTCTATTTCTTAGACAGAAATAGAAATAACAACTCTCTTTTATTGCTTGCCCTCACCGCTTGCTGCCGCCCACCCTGTCCATCGCCGGTCGCCTGCCAAGAACAGAAATTTAAGAATAATCTATCAAACGAATTTCTATTTGTTAATTTTGTGTTATTATTAAACGTTATTTTTTGCTTAAAAACTTGTCCGGGAGCCAGAAATAGGATCGGGGAAGAGAAATTTTATCATTCGCGCCCTTAGACTTTTCATGGAATTTTCCATTTAAAGAAAAAAAAAAAGCAATGCCAATTCAATCTTGGACTGCTGCAAATTACCATTTCAAAGATTCTTCCGAACTTTTACGAATCACAAATGAACTCATAATGAAGTCTCGACCAAAACAGTTCCCGCGAGTTTCGTAGTCTTATTTCTCCCATTTCAATGTGGGCTGACAAGTGAGGTTTTGTGGCATTGAGGTGAAATATGACATGCATAAGATTTAATCCAATTGATCCATGAGAGTAGTTGAGATGCTTGTGCTAGGACTCTAGAAATGATCATATTAGAAGATCTCTAAAAGACGAGATTGGTCTTCCATGTACAAAATGGTCAGGAATTACACTTTCCCGATGATGGCCATAGTAGGTGAAAATCAGTTGGTGCGCCAAAGTAATCTGTATGTGCCGCTCGAGGGAGTGAATGTCCGAACTGAATTGGACATGGTACGATTGATTATAAGGATGTGATTCTCCGTAAAATTCTTGAAAACGGTGAGTATGAGTGCAAGACCAATTACAAAACCAGCCTCATATTCCGACTCGCCAAATGTTGCACGAGCTTGTCCTCGGCCGAGAAACTTTTGGCCAATGACCCGAGGACAAGAAAAACAGATCTATGCTTCATCTTCTTCATCTCTACGGGCTTGATTTTCGGAGTGTATGATCAGGACTAAACAGGGATGAGTGCCAAGTCCAATCCAGTTCGACTGCACGACACGAAAAAGGAGAGGTAGAGTTACAAGCCACGAAACTTACACTAAGGGTAGATGAGAGTTTGTAGTTTGTTAATTTCTTTTAAATTGAATTAATATCACGAAAAATCTCAAATTGGTACATTAGTAACAAACGAAGAGTAAAACCCCAAATCGATATATTCGTCAACTGCCACGTGTCATCAAACTCAGCAAATACTTCCCTTATTTTGCGCAATCTGTCCAATTTGCCTGACCCAGACTCGTCTAAAACGGATTAATTTTATGTGAAGAAATTCGGACGTTCTTTTAACCAGGAGAGGCCTAGGCAAGGGCTTTAAGGCTTTTGTACTAGGAAGCCTCATACCCAATTGCATCCATTGATCGGGTCTATTACAAATGACAGGCTGCGGAATGATTTTGAAAATTTTTCTTACGGCGTACAAATCCGAACCTTGTTCTCGTGAAATCAGCTTCTGTATTATCAAATTTGACTATACGCAAGTAGGGTGAAAGTGCCATTGTTGAACTGTAACTATTCCCCTTTCGTTGGACAGAGACCCAGACTGTTTTCCTTCATTCCTTTTTCTTTTTTCAAAACGGTCATAATTAGACATGATCATGGATCGGATTGTCTCATGAGACACTCTAGTCCCGACCCCCAAATGAGTGGACAGGGCTCTAAATTTTGGTCCCTAACTCGCAAAGTTCGTGGATCCAGGCAACTATTTTGGGCCCCAACCCCGGGCTCGGGCAAGACCTTCAGCCCGCCGCCATGTTTTAGATAAATAATATTCAATTTATAAAAGCTTAAATTTCTATAGATTCCCTCTCTTCCAACTTCAGAAGAACATTCCCATTGTTGCCTTCTTCACTTATATTCGATTAGACCTGAGTAATCATAGCTTAAAAGACAGTGAAATCAGCATCATTGAAAGACTCATAGCCCAAGAGCCAAGTACATTTCTACACATTTCTTATGCTACTTATTGCTTTAACCCACATGAACTTTACTTAGTGGATGATCCCATGCGATATGTTTTGGTTATCTTTTAGGTTTTTAGCTTGGACTCGAATCATGATCGATTTGGCAGCACTAGTCGGGAGGGTGAAGGGCCATGTTCAAGCTGGAACGGTCCTCAACTCGGCTGCGTTTTCTTCCTCATTCTCTCCGGAGATTTCCTCGAGCGAGCGGCCCTTCGACTCCGGCACCAAGAATGTGAATACCATCCCCAAGAAGTTGATCACGCCGAGTATGATCAAGGTCTTCCTGACGCCGATCCCATCCGCTGCGTACAGAAAGCCGAATGCACCCACCATGGCCCCGGCCTTGCCGGCTGCGGCAGATATGCCGTGACAAGTCGACCTGAGCCGTGCGGGGAAGATCTCCGCGGGGACCACGAACGTGGTGGCGTTCGGGCCGAAGTTTGCGAAGAAGAAGGTGAGCGAGTATATGATCACGAACCCGATTCGATTGTCCGGCAAGGTCCAGTGGTGGTAAGGGATGGCCAGAGCAAACATGAACACTGTCATGAAGAAGAAGCCCATCAATTGGATTGCGAACCTTCCGATCCTGTCGATGAACGCCACCGTGAACCAGTACCCTGGGACTGTGCTGCAGAGAGCGATCAAGGTCTGCGCACGCCCAATCCGGTACAACTCTTCTATGGCATTCATGGTTTTCGCCTTGGGAATCCAACCGATGGCGGTGAAGATGTCTTTCTGGAAAAGGTTCTGGCTATAGAAGGCGATGTCCAACAGGAACCAGGTGCTTGTCGTGCCGAGCAGGTGGAACCCGTGGCGTCGGAGGAACTGCTTCGAGAACAAGCCAAAGTCGTTCCCTTGCGCCTTTGGCTGGACTTTCTCTGGCTCTGCTTCCAAATCGACTTGGAGAACCTTCGACATGTCGGCTGCGGCTTGCTTGGCATTCTTGGCCACTAGAGCGGTGTAACGGGCTGTTTCGGGCATTTTCATCCGCCAGTAATATGTGAGAGCGGCCGGAAGCGCACCGAACATCAAAATCAGCCGCCACACGTAGTCGGCTTGCGGGATGGTGGAGAGGCCTGGATTGACTTCGTAGGCCGGAGCGGGATATCTAGACTTGAAGGCTGAAGAGATAATTATAGCAACCATCCCGCCAGCCAAAATCCCAAAACCCTGCATCGCGAAAACGGCTGCGATGAAGGCACCACGAGTCTTCTTGTTCGCGTACTCTGACATGATGGTGGCGGAAAGCGGGTAGTCCCCGCCAATGCCGAACCCGAGCCAGAACCTGAAGAAGCAAAGGGTTGCCATCACCCCTTTTGCTTCCTTACCGAAGGAGAGCCCCGAGGCGACAGAACAGAGGACCATGAGCATGAGGGTCATGCCGTAAACCCGCTTCCGGCCCATCTTGTCGCCCAACCACCCGAAGAAGATCTGGCCCGAAAGGGTCCCACAGAAGGCGACCCCATTGACCGCTGCCGCCACGTTGGAAGGCAGAGTGCCCGGGTTGGCGGAGCCCGGCTCGGTGTAGTACAGGCGGCCGAGGAGCTTCGTCACGAGGGAGATGCAGAATAGGTCGTACGCGTCTGTGAAGAAGCCCATGCCGGCGATGATGATCGCCGTGAAGTGGTACCATTGTGTTTTGGCTGCATCAAGGGCATTGAGCACCTGCAGTTGTTCCTTAGCCATTGATCAGCCCTTTTCCTCAAATTCCCTCGTAGCTGTTACATTCAACAGTAAAATTTAGTAACATCAGAAGAAAATATGCTCAACTAAGGGAACTAAAAGTAAGATGTTGATGTGGCCCAAAGTATAGGAGAGGTAGAATTTTACTTGGGAAGGTGAAATCAACAAAGGATATAAGGGAAAGAATAAGCGGACAATCACATGGACACCCTGTGCTGAATTCCTCTTAGAGACGTAAAGACTTGGAAAAAAAAAAAGCAGGTTGAGTTTTGAAGAAGAAAGATCAGTGGATGGTGAATTGGTGACTGGTTGCTAGTGAAACTGAAAGCATGGAATACGAGCACGTGTCCTTTATCAAGTCAATAAAGTGAGACCGTGTGGCTGTGGTTGAGCTTGAGCTTTAGGTTTATGTCTCGATAACATTATGAGCAAATGATTTATGAATCGTGCTCTTCTGACACCATCTCAAACATAATTTTCAGAGTGATAAACGTGAAAGCTGTGTATGATCCTAGCAAAGAAGCATATTTACTTGACGTATACTGATCTCCTAACCTTGATTTCACACACTATATAGAACATGGAATGACAAAGACATGACTTTAATACTATAAACTTTATCAGAAAAAAACTTGTAAAGCTTGAAAACAGAACCTTCGTAGAAAATCACACTATATGAAGCCCAAATGATTAAAAAAAGTAAGCACGTATTCGCCAAGCAGACTATCTGTTCTTATAATCTTTGCAGAGAAAAGGAAAGCAAAACAGAGGCACACAAGTCAAAAGAAAGAACGAATAAAATGGGAAAAGGCAGATTACAGAAAGTACCGATTCAAAGAACAACTTCAAGAATCAGAACGCACCCCTTCCAAAGAAAAAACAGATGAAAGCACAGAGTGCAACGAGATAGGCGAGGCAGAGTTCCCAAGTTGCAAAGCAAGAACGGGATAAAGTTACGCGAAGGATGGACGAAAGAGTCCGTACTTCGTACGTCTGAACAGTGACAACGTGGTACAAGTCTCCTCAGAAAGAGAGAGAGAGAAAGAGATAGAGAGAGAGAGAGGTCTGTGGGGCAATGCAATGGAGTGAAGAGAGAAGGGGGGTTCGGTATTTAAAGCCAACGAGAGGCGCCCACCTCTGAGTTTTTAATTTTCTACTTAGTTTTTGGCATTTTTCTGATTTGAGATTTTATGCAAAGTTTCAAAAAGCTTTTCAGCCCAGCATTTTCTCCTACCTGTTAACGCTTTTTACCTGCTGCTGGTGACTCTTTTTACCAAACTTCCACGTACAAAAGTCATGGTGCGGCTGAGACTTTTGGTCATACTTTGGCTTACAAGTCAGATCAGTCAGTTTCGCCGTCCACATGCTGATCATTTTTAATAGTGCACCATCTTAGGGGTTACAAATTAGAGGTGATCATGAACCTGCCAATCCGACGGAAGGGCCTAGGTTTGATTCGCCGGCAGGACAAACCTGGTGGACTTGGGTAGCTACTCCCTTCTCTTACCCGAATCAGTCACTTTGGCTGGCATGGACTTGCCTCGACGTGATTAATATATTCTTTTTTAAAGAAAATATCATTGAAATTCTAAAGCCATGCCCGCTATGGTATCAATATTATAAACTTTTTTCATGTTATCAAAACCCCAAACTTATAGCAATATCCCACGTGGACCAACGATAAGTAAACGGTGTTGACTTGGATCTGACGGATTTTTTCCTTTGGCTAGAGTATTTCCCTCCAAAATCGATGTAGCTTTGGCTTCACTAAACGTCATATCGGATTCATGTCAACTTTGTTCGCACGGCATTGTCCACGTAAGCTACCTGTAAGATTCTTAAAAGTCCAAGTACCTATAAGATTCTTAAAAGTCGTCTTGGACAGGACTGGGATGAAGGGTATATTGGTCAGACTAGTACAAATTTAAGATTTTTGGCGACACGAAACAAAGTATGAATTTTTGAAATCACAGTGGAAATCATTTAAGACTTTCAGCAGAATTATTCCTTCTTTTTTCCTCATAAAAAAGCCTAGGTAAGGGTTTTTAGGCTATTTACTAGGAGGGGTCTACCCAAATGCGTTCATTAATCAGGTCGTACTACAAATAATAGGTTGCTGAATAATGTTGTGCTCTTCTTACAACGTACAAAGTTAAATCTCGTTCCCGTGAAACAAGCCCGTCATCTTCTCTATTATTGAATTTGACTCGATGCAAGCAAAGTAAAAGTGCCACTATTGAAACTATGCTTTGTCCCCTTTGCCGGACAAAGACCCAAAGATTTCCCTTTCGTCGATGCATTCGTAACTAGATTTGATCATGAGTCGAGACACCACACGGGGCCTTCTAGCTAGAGCCACCCGCAAATGAGCGGGCGTGGCTCTAATTTTCGTCGCGAGCTGCAAAGGCGTGGATCTAGGCAATTACTATGGGCCCAAACCCCGTCCTAGGCAAGACCTTCGGCTCGCCAACAATATTTACGATAAAAATTATTCTATTTTCAAAACCTCAAATTTCTACATATCCCCTCTGTAAAGTAGAACGCTCCTTCTCATTACGTTACTTTCTCATTTTCAGATCTATATAAAAGCTAATTTTTCCTTTTCCGTCTCCTTTTCTAGGATAACTTTCCAGCCAGTTTCCATAGTTATTTTGTGATTTAGCTGAAAATCTCAAAAGGAGGATATACGTTCAACAGAAAGAGTACGTTGCCCAAGTGACGGGTCGCGTTTCTCGCTGGCACTCGACCCGACCCGATCCGACCCGCTAGTTCGGGTCCCGAGGTGGACTCGTGTAACGCGAGGGGAAATGGCTTCCTCGTCGTAATTATCACGTCGATAAGGTCCGCGTGCGCAGTTGGGTCAACTTAGGAAGGATGTCGGACTCCGAAATTCAAGTCAACGGGTCAAGGAAGGCGGAAAGGGGAAGAGTGCGTGTGAGAACAGGCGCGCCCCGTGAGGACCGACCGGTCTGGGACGTCTTTGGGATTTGGGGGAGGAGGAGGAGGAGGGGGGGTAGGTTTCGAACTTTAAGGTGGGGGGGTGGCGTGGCGCCGGCGGCTCAAATATCCACACCTTGGACGGTGGCCTCTCTCTCCCTATTTCAGCTTGTATTATTGGCCTCGTGTCGTTTTGTTTGATTAGACAAGGCTACTCATAGCTTTAAAGGACGGCGAAAATCGATACACGGGATTCGACCTGAAACAAGTCCTTTAGCTGGTCCATCGGGCGTCTCGTTCGAGCCTTGGAATCCTTTCGATATCGATGGATCCCTTCGGTGTAAAGCAACCAGAGGATGTTCCTTTTCTCCGAAGAAAAAAGACGAAGGTATTTTGGGAAAACGGGAGGCTTGGGATGTCCGACCGCCGGGACTTTAAACGAGACGTATAATTGAGGGTCTGCCCCATAGCAGAGATAGCCCCTCGACACCCGCAAGTTGCAATGATCCTTGGGGTTAAGATAACCACTACGACCTTAGGGGGAGTTGTAGGCTTATGGACCAAGAATAACCGTAGGTTAAAGGATGGTGAAAATCGATGTCATAGGGTAGACTTAGGGACCAAAGAACGAGTGCATTTCTACACATTTTTTCGAGCTACGTGTCGCTTTAACCTGTGTAATATTATTGAGAGTAATGATCCTATATAATATGTTTCAATTAAATCTTTTTTATGTAAGGAATAGTGATCTTTTTGGCATTACAAGTTAGAAGAGCGATTGGTCCACGTACACGAATAACTCGATAAAGCATAGCGTAACTCTTTTGATTGATTCTTTAGAGATATCGAAATTTTATGCGTTTGGTGAAAAAAATTGAATTTTATTTTTGTCCCCATGCTTGATTTGATAGTTACCGACCCCTTACATTATACATGAAGTGCGCGTGGCTCGATATCTTTCGTTCATTATCTTCGATATTTGTGTTATCTTTCTTTTAACCTTAATCTTGTTTGTTCCATGTACATTGTAGCAGACCAAAATTTGAAGAAAGACATTAGATCTTCTTGCGCATGTCGGATAGTTCCCTTAATCTCGGATTGCGCACCAGATTTATTGATATTCAGGCTGGACTGCTCACAACATGGGCACCTAAAAGTTTATTAGGCGTCGGTCATTTCTTTGGTCTCTTCCTTCGGTGGGAGACAAAGGTCAAAGTCAACTTATCACAACCTCTCTGTGCTCCACCAAAGTCGTGGGACTCCATTATCGAGAAAACTCTTGCTTTTGGAGACCCAACACGAAATGCACGCTTCTGACTAGACATCATTCAGTGATGGGAAAATTATTAAGAAAAATGGCACAAATAATTTCTGAATTTTAATTTAATGTGCAACATCATCTCTAAATTTTTAATTTGTTCAATATGATTTACGAACTTTAGCTCAATATACAATATCGTCTTCGAATTTTTAATTTATCTAATGTGGTCCATGAAATTTTGATACATATTCAATTTAATCCCCAGACATGTTATCCCTCTACTTGAATTACTGAAAAAATAACATTAGATATTTTTATATAATTTATGGGTTAAATTGAACATTCACCAAAATTTTATGGAATATATTCAACAAATTAAAAGTTCAGGAAGGACATTATATATTGGGCCAAAGTTCAGAGACCATTTATAAAATTATCCAAAGTTATTATTTATGGGTCTTGCTTAACTGTGATTTGTGTATCTTATTAACATGACATTTCTTAAGAATATTCACTAGAATATATTTCGATTATCCTACTAGTTGATTACATATAATATCAAATTTGTTAGGGTGCAACAAGTTTAATGCTTCATGAGACGACACTTTCTATTATGACCAATAAACACTCCTTCATGGAAAATTGATTTTGAGATTGAAAGTGTAACTACTAAAAAGTAAGGTCCATTTTAATAAACTGAAAATTAAGAACTGAAAAATTTAAGTATCGAACCAGTATTATAAGCACTAAATTGTATAAGTTAAATCAGATTGATACGTTCCCACTTTTAAGTGCTGTATCAATCTTGTTCGATAATCATCACAAATCAAAGCATAGAATTTTGGTGATTTTGCTAGATCGTTTCGTCGGTAACAAATGGTAGCTAAATGAGATCAAACCCAACCATGATCAAAACTAAAAATTTAGCTGTAGTGTTGTGAAAGCACGTTCATAATCGGATAGATGAATGAATATGAATTCCCTTAATTGCGCCCACGATGCGAGAATCAAAGTAAAAGTCAAAACACGTGCTTTGTTTTTTAATGCAGTAACACTTTTTAAACGTCTTAGCCATCGATAAATCAAATTCTAAACATTTCATTTCGATAATCATGTCCTAGGGTCAACTTTTGTCATCCCAAGAAGTCGTGTGGTTTCGTTGGGGAAAAGGAGTATCCGACGTTTCCGAGTCGCCGAGTCCTCGTCCATCTTCTCCTCTCGTTGGTTTCGAGAATCGTTCTTAATAGAACTAAAAGAGGACAAGTAAGCTGTGAGGATAAGATCAATGGAAGTCGACATCCGGCATCCAATTCCTATTGATTGACATATTTTCCTCCCTCACTATCACTATTGCCATTGTTTCGGGGGCCCGGCATTGTTGTGAAATTACGCGAAAACTAACTTTCAATCACTAAGGTATTAACAAGGAACGATAAAGAACACTGTCAAGTTGTATGATTCGATTCGCGTGTCGGTAACTACGTCATGGAGAAAACCGGCTAGAAAGACTCCACTATCAATCGGAGAACTATAAAAGTTATAATCAATCGATCACATATTTCCTAACCCTAAATTAGAACCAATCCCATGATGTTTTGCCTCACATAATTGTTAGAAAAGATCAACAAGATCGATGTGCGAGAAATTAACTCGCGCTTTGGAACACTTGTGCTTTCACGAGAAAGGACCATCTCAATTCGATGACAGTAGCATAAATTACTAAGCAAAAGGACTTTTTTTTTTTGGTCATAAGCAAAAGGACTTTAAGCACGAAACCATTTTGTGCGTTCGACTCCAACTCAAACCACGTGTTTCGTCATTCACCGATTTGAGCCAGAAAGTCATATTCAGACTATGACTTCACATTCAATTTTCCACTCAAATATCCATCATGACGGTGTAACGAGTTCAAACTCGAAACATAATTTTTATAGATAAAAAGCAATTTGGTAGTCCACGTCATGGGCTTTGTATTACCAAGAAAAATTATCTTACATGAATCAAAATGATAACTACAACTTGATTGAATCTACTTGAGTTCAATCCGATGGAGTCCATTTGGGTGTCTTTGCTTTGGTGAAATTTTTTTCACGAATTACCTTTTTGGACCGCCACGCGTTTGATATACTGAAAATGATTAGTCAACGGAAAACCATATACGGTCAAAGAATATATGCATGTTTAAAGTTAGAAGAATGAATTCCCTAGTTTGAAAGGGAAAAACATTTTCCCGGAAAAAGATTTCCTGTAAAAAATTTTCCTTTATCAATAAATTTTTCCCGAACCAAACACACCCTTGGGGTTCATTTGTTTGAAAGAAAATTATTTCTAAAAAATTATTTTCTGGCTTTTTAGTGTTTGGATGATGAAAAACTAATCGATTTATGGAAAAAGTTTTCCATAGATTGAAAACAACAAACTTAGATAGGAGAAAACGACTTCCCTTCTGGCAAGAAGGAAATCATTTACCTAAACTACCATACAAATAAAACTAATTATATTTCCTTTAGAATAATTTTCTTTCCCTTGAAAAATTTATGATAAAGAAAAGGGGAAAATACCTCCAAAAACCCCAAACTATGTCACTTATGATAAATTTACCCTGAACTTTTTTTTATGATACGAAAAACCTCAAACTATGCCATTTGTGATAAATTTATCCTGAACTTTTTTTTTGTGACATGAAAAATCCCTAACTATGCCATTTGTGACACATTTACCCCACAATACTTTGGCCTATGGGGATTTTCGTCTTTTTCCTTTTTTTGTTTCTTTTCCTTTTTTTTTTCCTTTTCTTCTCCTACGAGGGCAGCCCTTGCCGACGACGGCGAGGGTCGCCCTTGCCAAAGAAGAAAAGAAAAGAAAAAAAGGAAAATAAATAGAAAAAGGAAAAAGACAAAAATAATGGGCCAAAGTATTGTAGAGTAAATATGTCATAAGTGGCATAGTTAGAGGTTTTTCACGTTACAAGAAAAAGTTCAGGGTAAATTTGTGACAAGTGATATAGTTCGAAATTTTTCGTATCATAAAAAAAAGTTCAGGGTAAATTTGTTACAAGTGATATAGTTTGGAGTTTTTGGTGGTATTTTCCCTATAGAAAATAATTTTCAAGGAAAATGATTAGTTTTCATTTGTTTGATGGTTTAGGAAAATAATTTCTTTCTTGCTAGAAGAGAAATTCGTCTTCGCTTGATCCAAACTTATTGTTTTCAATCTATGAAAAACATTCTTTATAGGTTGATTGGTTTTCCATCATCCAAACACAAAAAAGGTTAGAAAAAAATTTCCCAAAAACAGTTTTTCCTCGAACAAATGGACCCTTAATTTTAGTTCGAGTTCACGGATGCAATTGTTTAAATGAGTTTGAAGTGGAGCACGCAATGCACGAAACAAATTTTCAGTGAATCTTATCTTCTAGATGGACTAAGCCAGGTGGCGTGGTAGTGGTTGGAACATGTTGGCATGTGTCATGGTCAACTAGTTCCGTTCCGTGCTATATCTTCATACAAATTCCGCAAACGAAGTGATGTCCAAAGAATATTACCGACTTCCCGGCTTAGTGAACCACCTTCCACGTACCCACAAACAGACTCATTCCTACATCAATCTATCATTCCGAGTTCATCAAAAAGGAATCCAAAATCATGAGGATTTAGACTTACGAACATGTGAAGATTAGACTTGAGCATCTTCTTAAAAGGTTTCATTTTAATCATCGTTTTGACTTCGGGATAGTTAGAATGTAAAATTTCCAAAGGGTATTACCTCTCCCTAAATAAAATAAAGATATGAGAGAAATTAGGAGTCTAGAATATACAAGCATCGATATATTAAAATAAGGAACAAAGTTGCGGGACTGCTTCCATATTCCTAGTACTCTCCATTATCCTTATGCGTTTAAGCTTCTGGCCTATATTGGGACGTGTCTATCATGTCATCCCATCATTGGGCACTCATTGGATAAGTTGGGTACCCCGCTTTCGCAAGGACACGCACCTTCCAAAAAGTGACGTCTTTTTAGTGGCGCATGGGGGCGAAATGGAATGGCCACAGGGCGCGTCCGGGGATTTCACATCTGCGGTGGGAGTGTTTAGTTTGAGCTGCAATTACTGCTCATTCTGAACGAATCCATCACCGTCGCATCGCCTATGCAAGTTGAGATAAGCTAGAGCTGTTTGAAGACTAGTACACGGGTCGGACCCGTGTCGTAGATGAATTAGGGTTTCTTGAGAGGAAGGGGCAATTGGGGTTTTGAACTCCCGACCAAGGAAGGTTCGAAAAGGATGAGAAAAGGTATTCCTGGTGCACCGCAATCCACGTCGCCTTATTTTTTGGAACAATTTTCAATTTCATAATCCAAATGGAAAAATTGGGAGTTCGACATATGTGGTCAACTTTAACGCTATTTTGGAACTACTATATTAGCAGATTGATTTGTTTTACGTGTGCAAAATATCTTAAATGTAAGAAAAAACTAAAATTTGAATGAAGCGCAATATGAGTGCACGTAAACTATAAAAAAGGGAAATATTAAAAAATATCTATGGTACCTTATCAACAGAAGACCGAAAAAATTAAACTTGAAAACAATCTTATGTACATGTGTAACATTATAAGAAAAGACAAAAGTTAGACATCTTACAATGTCTTAAGAGTCGACATTGTAATTTTTTTTAAAATTTTGTAAGCCATTAAAAATTTACATATTTAAAAATTTATGAGATTTTTCCGGTTGATTGCAGTGAAAAGTCGTTAGTCTTTGGAAACCATGGTAAAACGTGAAAAACTAAAAGTTTGCAAATAATTACGACGTTTTAAACTGCATTACCAGGGAATGTCGTAAGCCCCTGAAAAGCACGTCATAAATTTTTAATAATTAGCATATCTAATTATTGACATTGTAAACTTTTTAAGTTTCTAATAATTAACGTTACGATGAAATGTTGTAATTCTTTATAGAATGTCATCGATTACTAAGAATTACATTGTTTAAATAGTTACGACGTTTTACATTAGCTTTTGACAAAACATAGTAAGCCTTAATAAAGACATCATATAATATTAAATGTCGTTTTTGATTGTTTGAATATTAGTACGTTTTGCATTTGTTAACAACGAAACTCTCGTAAGCTATTATGGATTGTACAGCTGTGTCATTGTACTTTTGGTAACAGTAGTCTAGCATATCCCTAGCATATCCCGTAGATTAGTTATTTTCTTTTCTTATAAGGCTTTCCTTTTCTTGTAAGGCTGTTTTGCCTATTTACTGGTTCTGCAGATCCTAATACAAAATGAGTTTTTTCGTTCCAAACTTATTATGGTATCAGAGTATCTTCGTTCTGGAACCGATTGAATTTTTTTTTTTGAAGTTTTCATAGGATGGCGGACGTGAGTGATTCAGACAAGAGCCCGAGAAGGGACACCGTTTTACCGAAGACTAACATGAAGGGAGATGGCTCGGCCAGGAGGGTTGAGATTCCAGCGATGTATCGGCTGGAGTCGTCGGATGGCCCGGGCAACGTTCTGATCGCTTGTAATCTAAATGGCGACAACTACTTGACATGGTCACGTGGTATACTGATTGCGTTACGAGCAAAATGCAAACTACCCTTCATCGACGGGTCACTTCAAAAGCCGGACGAAGACGACCCGATGTGAGAAAGGTGGGAGATTTGCAACTCCACAATCTTAGCATGGCTTTTCAACACAATGGAAAAGGACCTCCAATCAACAGTCGCTTATGCTATGGACGCGAAAGAACTATGGGACGATCTCAAAGAACGGTACTCGGAAGGAAATCAGACTCGGATTTATCAAATCAAATTAGAGATCTGTATTCTCAAGCAGGATGGGAAGAGTGTGCGGGAATATTATTCCAAATTGAAATTATTGTGGGATGAACTCGAGTTTTACCTTGAGAAATCGAGCCGCAGCTGTGGAGCCAACAACAAGTTCGTGGCACAACGGGAAACGGAGAAGATATTTCAGTTTCTCATGGGTCTCACCTCTAAATTCAACACAGTACGGTCCAACATCCTTAGTATCGAGCCAATGCCGAGCCTAAATAAAGTATATCAAATGATTGTGCACGAAGAACGTCAAAAACTTGTTGTGCGATCTCATGATTCGACACCAAAAGCAGCTGTTTTTCTCGTAAAAGAAGGAGGCGGACCGAACAACATCGGAAAACAGCAACAGCAGTCATCCGAAGCAAGGTTGGTCTGTGAGCATTGTGGCAAGCTGGGCCACACGAACAACAACTGCTGGGCCTTGAATGGCTACCCAGCATGGTACACAGCAGAAAGGAGAAAAGGAAAGAAGCCCATTGGACAGGGCAGAGGGACCGGACAGAGTCAATGGAAGCGAGGCTGGCCGCGTGTGAAGACTCCGAATCCACAAGGCCCAGATCGGGCGAATGCAGTCCAGACCATTAATAGGTCGCGGGCTGATCGCTTGGAGGCCCTGCCTGATGATCAATTTCAGAAATTGCTGAATTTGCTTGCCTCTGACACAAATGATTATGATCGACTTGTCGGTAATAATTTTGTGAATTTACAGAATGAATGGATATTAGACACTGGAGCTTCGAGACACATGACGGGAAGTCTCGAGAATTTTTCAGAATCATTGCCAATTCAAGGCGGTGCACCGGTTTATATTCCTAATAGGGGCAAAATACAAGCCACCCGAGTTGGGAAAGTGATGATTGTTAATTCCATTCAGCTCTCTGAAGTGCTTTACGTGCCTACTTTCAATTGCAATCTAATTTCCATTGCACGATTATCAGTAGAGATAGATTGCCTTGTAAGTTTTTGCTCGAATTTATGTTTAATTCAGGACCGCACTTCGAGGAGGACCCTTGGAGTGGGTGAGCTTCGAGGGGGGGTCTACTACCTGCGGAAAGTGTTGATCGCGCCATCTACATGTCAAGCAATTCTAGAAGAATCCGTGGACATATGGCATCAGAGGCTCGGTCATCCATCCCGCACAATAAAGTTGAATGGTATTAATCTAAATTCAGAGGATAGAGGCAATAAGGAGTGTGATGTATGTCTGAGAGCAAAACATACTCGTTCTTCGTTTGATTTGAGCATGAATAAAGCCGATTACCCATTTCAGTTGATACATTGTGACTTGTGGGGGCCGTATAAGATTAAATCCAGTTGTGGTGCCAATTATTTTTTGACGATAGTTGACGATTTTAGTCGAGGTGTATGGTTATTTCTCGGCTAAAGTACACCACAAGTGCCATAACTTGTGTACGGCGATCACTTTGGTGCCATAACTTTTTTTCGGATCACTTTGGTGCCAAAATCGGAAAAAAAAGATCACTTTAGTGCAAATTTGGCCAGAAATCCGACGTGGCATTTTTTATTAATTTTTTACGCCGACGTGGCTCGCCGGAGGGCTGAGTCAGCGTGTACAGTCAGCATTTTTATTTTAAATAATTTTTTTCAACGTGTATAGTCAGCATTTTTAATTTTAAATATTTTTTTTCTTTTTTTTTTTCTTTTTTTTTTTTTTCTTTTTTTTTCTTTTTTTCTCCCTCGCCAGCCGATTGCCGGTGGCCGGCCGGCCACCGGCAAAGCCCGACAAGGGCTGGGCGAGGGCGGCCTTGCCCATGGCCGGCGAGGGGCGGCCGACCCTCGCCGGCGTTGGGCGAGGCCGGCCCTCGCCTGCCCAGGCGAGGGTCGCCCTCGCCAGATCCGGCGAGGGCGACCCTCGCCGGCGTGGGGCGAGGCCGGCCCTCGCCAGATCCGGCGAGGGCGACCCTCGCCGGCGTGGGGCGAGGCCGGCCCTCGCCGGATCTGGCGAGGGCGACCCTCGCCGGCGTCGGGCGAGGGTCGCCCGCGCCCGACCAGGCGAGGGCGACCCTCGCCGGCCCAGGCGAGGGCCGCCCTCGCCCGACGCCAGGCGAGGGCAAGGGCGGCCCTCGCCTGGTCGGGCGCGGGCGACCCTCGCCCGAGGCCGGCGAGGGCCGGCCTCGCCCCACGCCGGCGAGGGTCGCCCTCGCCGGATCTGGCGAAGGGCGGCCTCGCCCGTCGCCGGCGAGGGTCGGCCGCCCCTCGCCGGCCATGGGCAAGGCCGCCCTTGCCCAGCCCTTGTTGAGCTTTACCGGTGGCCGGCCGGCCACCGGCAATCGGCCGGCGAAGGAGAAAAAAATAAAAAAAAAGAAAAAAAAGAAAAAAAAAGGAAAAAAAAGAAAAAAATATTTAAAATTAAAAATGCTGACTGTACACGTTGAAAAAAATTATTTAAAATAAAAATGCTAACTGTACACGCTGACTCAGCTCTCCGGCGAGCCACGTCGGCGTAAACAATTAATAAAAAATGCCACGTCGGATTTCCAGCCAAATTGGCACTAAAGTGATCTTTTTTTTTTCCGATTTTAGCACCAAAGTGATCCAAAAAAAAGTTATGGCACCAAAGTGATCGCCGTACACAAGTTATGGCACTTGCGGTGTACTTTAGCCGTTATTTCTCTTACGTGAGAAATCTGAAGCACGACATTTTCTCATCGATTTTTGTGCTCTAATTAAGAATCAATTTAATCGTACGATTAAAATGATGAGAAGTGATAATGGGTCGGAATTCCTATCAAGGGAGATGCAGAATTTTTTTTCCGCCCAAGGTATTATACACCAAACTTCTTGCACGGAGACACCACAACAAAATGGACAGGTTGAACGGAAACACCGACATATCCTCAATGTTGCTCGGGCACTCATGTTTCAAGCATCTCTTCCAACATGTTTTTGGGGTGAATGCGTTTCGACCGCAGTTCATCTCATTAATGTTACGCCCACAAAGTTGCTCGACAACAAAAGCCCCTATGAGGTACTCTTCGGCAAACCACCTAATTACTCGAATCTTCGAGTTTTTGGTTCATTATGCTATGCTCACGTTCGAACCAGAGATAAATTTCAAGAAAGATCTCGAAAATGTGTATTCGTTGGCTATCCGCAAGGAAAGAAGGGTTGGCGACTTTATGATTTGAAGACACGACAATTCTTCGTATCAAGGGATGTTCGGTTTTGCGAAGATACTTTCCCATTTGTCACAGATAGTAATCAATCAGCCGAACCAAAGAAGGGCAGTCCACTATTCCTTGATGGAGTTCCTTCAATTATTCGATACAACGATTCAACTGATGAGCTTGGATCAATTGAGCCTAATCCAGAACAGGCAGCTAGACCAGAATAGGCAGCGGCAGAATAACAAGTGGGTCGGTCTGAGCAGGACAGTGGGGGCAGGCTAGTTGATTCAGAAAGGTTTAACAATTCGAATTTTGTCAGTAATCAGCAACTTGACATGGAAGAGGGAGATCAGACAAAGATTTTTGATAATGTTGATGCAACAATCCCAAAAAAAGTAGATATGGTGGCACGACGTTCGAATCGGATTAAGAATCCTCCTGGACGTTTTAAAGACTTCATTGTTCACACCGCACGGCATGTGACACCCCCCTTTCTCTCATCATCCACTTCATCGGACTCCTCAGGTACGTCCCACCCTATCGAGCACTTCATTGATTATTCTGGTCTTTCTAATCGTCACGTGGCATTTCTAGCTGCCATTGATTCTGACAACGAACCCACATCCTATCGCAAGGCTGCTCAAGATTCGAAGTGGAGAGATGCGATGGCGAAAGAGATCTGCGCTCTCGAGTCTAATAAAACTTGGACCATTGAGAAACTTCCGCCTGGGAAACGTCCAATCGGTAGCAAATGGGTGTACAAGGTGAAGCGGCATGCAGATGGGAGTGTCAAACGGTACAAAACTCGGTTGGTAGCGAAAGGTTTTACACAGGTGGAAGGAGTCGATTATCATGAGACATTTGCTCTAATGGCTAAGTTCGTGACGGTGAGATGCTTGTTGACAGTTGCTGTTGCAAAGGGATGGGAAATGCATCAAATGGATGTGAATAATGCATTCTTACATGGGGATTTAGATGAAGAAATTTACATGCAATTACCACCAGGATTCTCATCAGCTAAGGAAGGCAGTGTGTGTTGGCTCAGAAAATCATTATATGGGTTCCGTCAAGCTTCGCGGAATTGGTTTTCCAAGTTTGCAGATGCACTTCAACAATATGGTTTTCTCCAATCAGGAGCAGATAATTCTCTTTTCACTTTTACTCGAGGTAGCGTATTTATCGGAGTGTTAGTTTATGTGGATGATTTGATCATAGTTGGAAATAGTTCCAGCTATTGTACCTCGTTTAAAAGTTATTTGGACAAGTGCTTCCGGATAAAAGATTTGGGATCTCTAAAGTATTTTCTCGGCATTGAAGTTACACGGATGGACTCTGGGATTTTTCTCAGTCAACGGAAGTACGTGCTTGACATTCTGACTGAGTGTGGTATGCTAGGATCACGACCATCATCATTTCCTATGGAACAACACCATCGCCTATCGACATGTTCCAGTGATTTACTCTCGGATCCGGCCAAGTATAGACGTCTAGTTGGGAGGCTTATATATTTGACAATAACCAGATCGGAGCTTAGTTATTCTCTTCATGTCTTGGAGCAATTCATGCAGGAGCCTCGTCAAGGTCACTGGGATGCTGCCATGAGAGTTCTTCGTTACTTGAAGCAATCCCCTGCCCAGGGGATCTTTCTACGGCCTCACTCTCTTGAGCTTGAAGCTTATTGTGATTCAGACTGGGCTAGCTACCCATTGACCCGCCGATCGGTTACGGGTTATTTTATCACCTTAGGAGGCTGTCCAGTTTCATGGAAGACTAAGAAGCAAATCATTGTCTCGCGTTCATCAGCAGAAGCAGAGTATCGAGCTATGGCAGCAGCAGTTAGTGAGATCATATGGCTGCGGAGTTTACTTTCTTCACTGGGGGTGTGGATGAAGTCGCCAACTCGACTATTCTGCGACAATCAAGCTGCCCTACACATTGCAGCGAACCCGGTCTTTCATGAGCGCACGAAGCATATCGAGATCGATTGTCACTTTGTTCGTGAACATCTTAGATCGGGAATAATGGCTACCTCACATGTGTCTACGAGCCTTCAATTAGCTGACATATTTACCAAGGCACTTGGACGAGATCGCTTTCGCTTTCTTCTCGGCAAGTTGGGCATTCGGGATCCTCATGCCCCAACTTGAGGGGGAGTATTATGGATTGTACAGCTGTGTCATTGTACTTTTGGTAACAGTAGTCTAGCATATCCCGTAGATTAATTATTTCCTTTTCTTGTAAGGCTGTTTTGCCTATTTACTGGTTCTGCAGATCCTAATACAAAATGAGCTTTTTCGTTCCAAACTTATTATAAGCCTTATTAAAATGTCATAAATTCTAAAGATTCAAATAGTAGAATACTTTATGATGTCCAAACCGTATTACGACGAAATGCCATAAGCTTATGAAAGACGTCATAAATGGATAACAAAATAATATATTTAAGTATTTACAACGTTTTTAATAGGTTGCGATGAAAGGTCTTAAGCTCGTAAGATATTAAGATTGTAAACAATAAAATATTTACAATGCTTGGAAGACTTTACAACTAAACGTTGTAAATCTTTTGGAAAACTATAAAAATAATTAGGACGTTTAAATGTTCACAACGTTTTGCATACGTGAAAACGTTGTAAGCATCTGAAAAATATCGGAAAATATTGAAAATTACATAATAAAATATTAAAGGATTGGAGTTACAACGAAGCATTACAAACACTTGGAATACATCGTAAATAATCAGAAGTTAGCCTATTTAAACGACGTTTTGCTCTAGTTACGACGGAACATCCTGAGCATTATTCTAAGAGTCACTTTATTTAGACATTTACAATGCATTGGGTTACCATGAAATCTAGTAAGCCTTTGTGAAAAAAGTATCCGATTTTATATATTCAAATTCAAATATTTATGATATTTTGAACATCTTAACGATGAAACATCGTAAACCTTTGGAAAACGTTGTAACTTATCCAAAATTAGGATATGTACACATTTACGATGTTTTGCACTAGGTTACAAAATGTCTTAAGCCTTCGTAAGATATTGCAAAGCAATAAAAATTAGATTATGAAAATATTTACAACATTTTGTATTGGGTCATGATAACCATCGTAAGCCTTTGTGAAGCATCACAAATATAAAAAATTGGAATATTAATATATTTACGATACTTTGAGCTACGTTACAACAACACGTTGTAAGCTTTTAGAAAACGTCGTACATAAAGAGCATGGATACATAAATATTTATAATGTGTTGCTCTAGGTTACAAAGAATTGCCGTACACCTTGGTAAAACATTGTAGAATAGTAAAAAGTTGAGCATTTATGACTTGTTGGACTAGGTTATGACAAAACATCACGAATCTTGGTAAAAAATCGTAAACAGTGGAAAATTAGGATATTTGAATATTTACAATATTTTTCGTGGATCTCTTTGAAACATCATAATTCTTAGTAAAGTATCCTATAATATTAACAAGTATATTGTTCAAATACTAAAGATGTTTTATAATAGATTACTATGAAAAGTAGTAAGCTTTTATACAACGTCGTAAATTACCAAGAAATAAAATGTTAAAATATGGATACCAACACTGTTTGACAGTTCTTACTAGAGTTTACTTAAAAAGCGATGCGGCAACTTTTAATTAGGTACTGAAATAAGTAGTTGGCCTAGTTCCAAAAAAAGCATCAAGTTTATTTTGAATGACAATTTGGGTCTGAATTTTTTTTTTGGTAACCCAGGAACCCCGTATGGCCTACAGCTGGAGAGATAAATCCGGAGTGATGCTAGCACAGGACCCACCACCATAAAAAATCATTAACCTTCATTTAAATTTCAAATTTGACCGAAACAATTTGAAAATTTTACATCACAGGGATCAGATTTGGGATTCGAGTAAAAATTGATGCTTTTTTTGGACAAAAAAGAGTTCGAATCAGAATTGCCACTCAAAATAAAGTTGGTATTTTTTTTTTAAATTAGCCCGTGATTCGTTGAATTATTGGCATTTTAAAGTTTTCCATAGAAAATCGTCACATCACGTAAAACAGTTTTAATAAGATTTCTCATCTACTTAAAAAGCAATTGGAAATGACATTTGCATTGCGAAGTCGTACCAAAATGTTAATATTCTTGTCGCTTTTTGGGCACGAATTCAACAAACTTTACCGTCCTCGTTTGACTTTTCATACATGGAATATTTCCAACTCCACTAGCGGCCGAAAAACAATCGTCTTCGATAGACTTCTTTCACTGCACATATCCAAGCTTCTTTTCCTTGTCATGGTGGCTTGATACAAAAATCTGTAATTATATATATCGATTTTTCTCTTTTATCGGTTTTTTGGTATGCTACTTGTACACCACTTTTAGCGGTAAAATTTCTGCGTGACAAGGGCAATTGAGCTAATGATTTGAAGTTACGTATTGGTGCCAACCATCACTCAGTGATAATTTCCAAATTATGACAAATAAAGTAAACTAAACTTAAAATCGCAGAAAGAAAAGGCCATCGTTTTCCCAAGTCACCTCAAATTTTCACATTAGAGTCCATAATTTCACACTTCGAAAACTCAATGTGCGTTTATTTCAATTGTGCATATATTCAACTAAGAATTCTTTGATTATACCCAAAAAAAAGTCTCATTTTCTTTAAAGAGTCAACTAGAAGCAAGATAAGTTACAAACCACAGGAAGCAATGGTCCCCAATCTAGAAGCACAAAAAACAAGTTTCGTTGACCTCGTGCAGAAACTCGGACGCTGAGAGTACGGGCATACATATAGATGCTATCAAAATGTATGCATCATGAAATAACCCAGTGCACGCTTGCGAAGACAAATTCATAAGAGAACAAAGATTTGGAGATATGATAAATCAACCTCCACGATCATGGGCTGTTAAGATTCCATTATCATGTTTGAGAGAGAGAGAGAGAGAGCGCGAGAGAGTTGTAGTAACTTACAAAGCCGAGAAAGCACACAAATTTGTCGATAACTCTTTGGTCCAGTCAACTTAAAGTTAGATGGAATCTTGGAAATCTATTGAAGGATGACATGGTGATTGTTATATTTCGTCGGTCCGCCCATGATGTGTGTGTCCAAGGGACATCATTTACTCTAATAAGAGGTGTGTCTGAGAGACATTTTTTGAAGAGGTGCGAGGAGAGTTTCTTAATGGAAATTAAGATAACTTCCTCGATAGATGAATAATATACAAGAGAAATTGAGAACTCTCTCTCTTGACGTATTAGGATTCCGTATCTACTTTGAGAAGACAATCGGCATTAACGCTGTGGAACAAGAATACTTTCCTTGTGATTGTATTCGGACCAATGTGTAGTAGATACGTTCATCGTTTGCTGGTGATTCAACGTACGATCTTGGAAATTTTTGTTCGGAGTGCATCGAACAGGTTAGTTGATTCTCCCGACACTCGCTTCCAATATTGGTTTCGGAGCCTCGGTTATGATCTCTGCCTTGTTTTTCCGTTGATTTTTTCCACTTGGTGTTTGATATGGAGATCATGATGATGAACTTCATATTGTTTGCATATTCATTGCTCGGGAATTGCAAGATGAATCGACGAACATGAATTGAAACGAAGAACAGGTTTGAACGTTACGGGCAACCGTTTTTGTTCGGATGATTTTTGAAAACTTTTTTATGGAGAAAATAATTTTATATTATATAAAATTGAAGAACTCGTCGAGACGAGCAGAACGGTGGGTTGAACGCCGCCGTAAACCACCGGACCCGCCGCCATGCATGGCCAGAAGCCGCGGCGCATGGGAGCCACGTGCCCAAAGCGCTGGCATTGCTAGCGCGTGGATGGCATGCGCACGTCGGCCAAACGGCACGTGCTGACATCATCGATAACGTCAGTAAAACTGTCGGTAACCGACATGCTGACATCATTGATGATGTCATCTCGCTGGCCGACCGACCTCCGGCGACCAACCCGACCCGTGACCGGTTAATGATCGAACCGGTTTGACCGGTCAGACCAGCTTAAGAAGCCTGAATTGGGCAGGCGCGTGAGGCACACACGTCACGCACTTAGGCGGCGCGTGTGGGCGCGTGGGAGCTCCGATCGGGCTGTGATTGGTACCGTTATGTTCGTATTGAAATTTTCTACATTGTGGTGTAGTTATTTTATATGTGTGAAGCTTCTAAAGGTATGAAAATGCATACGAAACCCTAAATACGTGTATTTTTGGGGTATTATTGCATTTTACTTGTATTTCCCTATGATTTTGGAAATACAGGAGTTGGCCAGCATGTAAATGACCATATAAAGATTATGTAGAGCATGGTTCATTGATGGCATGTTTATATGATTTGACGTGCTTGCAATTTTCTAATTTTAAGCATATTAAAACAATGGCTGGAGATCCTTATATCATGAATTTCGCTATTGATTATATTTGTTACATGAATGTTCTATTTGTTGATTTACATCATGCTATGCTATATGATTGCTAGAAAGGATGTGATCATTGTTTTAGATATTTTTTTTTGTGAATTATCTAGTTTAGTGGGAGTTTGTAGGTTGGTAGAATTAGAAGAAATTCTCACCTAAAACTTAAAATTTGCATAAATTAAACAAGTTAATGATAGTAGAACAATCGTACGCCGAAACTGATTGGGAACATCGTGAACTTTCATTTTGGTGTCTTTTGTTGAATTATCATTAATTTAGTTTGTCTTTACTGCTAATTAAAATGTGTGTTTATGTGGAAAATGTGCTAGTATTGATTCTGCGTTTATTATGTCAATATGTAGTGGATAGTGAATATGGCTTCGGCATCCAAGACCATTGTGGCTGACCTCAATAAGGGTGAGAAGTTGAACGATGACAATTATGATATTTGGCACCGAAAAATTCAATATATCCTTGAGGAGCAAGAGGTTTTGGAAACCCTCAACCACACCATTGATAAACCTGAACATGAAACTTCTGCTCAATATAAAAGAGATTAAGAAGCTTATCAAGCTTGGAAAAAGAAAAATAGCATTGCTCGCATCACATTACTAAGCTGTATGCAAGATGATCTCATGTGTGAGTTTAAAAGTTATGACAAATCTCAAGCAATGTGGGTTGCCTTGAAAGATAAGTTTGGGGGTACGTCTATCACTAAATTGAGAAGGCTCACCATCAAATTTGACACATACCGAAAGCGCTCAAATCTATTAATGAGGCAGCATTTTCAGGAGATGTTAAACATGATACGTGAGCTGAAGTCGGCAAGTCATACCTTAACTGACAAACAGCAAGTTCAGGATGATATAAGGTCTCTTCCTGACAGTTGAGAACATATGAAAATCAATATGATGCATAATGAGAATATCGTCACTTTTGACAATATTACGCGTCATTTGGAATTAGAAGATGAGTGCCTAGAGTTTGCAAAATCCTCTACCCATGCTTATATTGCTGAATCAGGTTCGGGCAAAGCTTCGGGCTTTAAGCACAAGAGAAACCATAAATTCAACAACAAAGGAAAAGAGACTGATCATGCACCCAAAAGAGCCAAGACCTTCCGATGCAAGAAGCGTGGCGAGAAGAAGGACAAGGCCAAGATGACGTGCTACAATTGTGGCAAACTGGGCCACTTCGCTCGTGAATGCACTGAGCCGAAAAAGGTACCACATTACTCCATTATTTTGAGTAATGCTTTTGTTTCTAGCACTATAATGCTTGCCGAATCTCATCTAATGTGGACTATAGACTCATGAGCAACAGACCACGTAGCTAGAGACCGAGGAGCATTTGTGGAGTATCGTCGAATACAGCATGAAAGAAGATGGATATATGTTGGAAATAACTCGAGAGTTGAAGTGAATGGTATCGGCACATATAAATTAACATTTCGTGGTGGTCGAAACCCATTCCTCCATGATGTCCTCTATACTCTAGATATTCGGCAAAACTCGATCTCTGTAGTTGTTCTTCTTAGCTTAGGTTATGTATTTAATTTTCATCGTGATTGTGTTGATATTTTGTTTGGAACAGTTTGTTACGATTTTGGTTATGTATTGAATGATTTTATGGTATTAGACATTGACTATGATGTGTACAAAGTTAATGTTAATGGTTGATTTTCTTTAATTGCATCTTCTAGTAATGTGGAGATTAATACAAGTACTTAACATGCTAGATTGGGTCATATTGGGTTACAAAGAATGAAACGATTAGCAAGAGAAGGACTTTTGGGGTCACTCGTTAATGTTGAACTACCTGTATGTGAACATTATCTAGCGGGAAAAATAACTAGAAAACCATTTGGTAAAGGAACCAGAGCTGAACTTCCATTGCAACTTATACATTCTGACATTTGTGGTCCTTTAAATGTGAGGGCAATACATGGAGCCTCATATTTCATCACTTTTATAGATGACTTCATGCGTTTCGGTTATGTTTTTATGATCTCCCATAAGTTCGAAGCACTAGATTGCTTTAGGTGGTTTATAGCTTTAGTAGAGAATAGGTTGAACAAAACAATGAAGGCATTGAGAACCGATCACGGACGTGAGTATCTATATGAGCAATTCAAGCTTTTTGTGATGAAAAGGGAATTGTAAGATAATTGACTATTCCTGGTACTCCACAACAAAATGAGGTTGCAGAAAGAAGAAATAGAACCCTTTTGGAAATGGTTAGATCTATGATGGTGTAGGCAAATCTCCCTATCTCATATTGGGGAGATGCGTTATTAACTGCTGCCTATATACTTAATCGTGTACCCTCTAAGTCAGTTGCTTCCACCCCCTATGAATTGTGGACTAGTAGCAAACCAGACTTAAGTAATCTATGACCTTGGGGGTGTACAGCATATGTTCATCATTCTTTCCTTAAATATGGCAAGTTAGGCCCTAGAGGGAAGAAGTGTATCATTATTAGATACTCCGAACACTCGAAATGATACATGTTCATAGGTGAACAAGCTGATAGAAGTGTAACTGAAATGGAGTCACGAGATGTCACGTTCTTGTAGAACGATTTTCTTAGTAGAGGTGAGATCGATAAGGACTTCCAATTGCATGAGATGGAAGATCCCGATAACACACCTACTAATGTTATTGATGGAAATATAAATTTACCTCAACATACAAGACCTAAGCAATGAGGGGATCTATACTGAGAGCCAGGGAAAACCAGGTCAGCTTACAGCAGGTATGCTATTCCACATGGGCGAACCTCTTGTTCAAGCCCTTTAGGAACTGCCTTTTAGCTGCAAAACTACCCGGAGATTTAGCTCAGAGCATAGAGACGCTCAAAGTGACCAGGATGATGTTATGCCTATCTGGTCGAGCTGCATTTCTTAGAGGATCATGCCAGGCTTTGAAGAAAGAGGATTTTTAGAGAGGCATGGAAAGTGAGAGAATTGAGATTTCACAACCTTCCCTCTTATTTCAAACTGAAGGATTACACGGCCTTATATAGGCGTTGGGGAATACATGCTGGACGAGAGTCCATGCAAGACAAAACACACTTAGAATGAATACATAATTGGACTTGTGTCCACGTAAAACAAACGTTACCTAACTAAGTACATTTTTTTGGCACACTTACTCGTAGAACTCTTAAACCCTTTTCAGAAGTGAAACAGGACCTAGCTATGATATGCTAGGACAAAGCTAGTTAGGTGAAATAGTACAAGCTTATCTCAATCCAGAGTTGTGGTCATAGTCCGAGCTGTTTGAACTATTTGGATGTTCGTATTCTGCTATCTGTCTCTGTGTTAGAATGTGTTTGAAATTGTCTTCAGTGATAACTGGCGCTGGGTTCGAGGAAGAGGATGCATGTGTCGAAAGGTCTGGAAAAGCAGTATTTTGAGTGTTTTGTGGTAACAGGAGGTCATTCCACATTCTAGTGCCAAGGCTTGGTTGTGAATTTGGTTCAGGTAAGACTGGCTGAGGCAAAACTAGCTGGGGCCAATTTCCTAGTTGTGTGTATTGAGAGGAAGAGCCGGTGTCAAGTCCAACGGATAAGGACAATCGTCCATAGTCATAGGGGTCTTGAGAGAGTGGTCCACCCCACGGATCCTGAGACTGCACTGGATCTTGAGATGACTGTGCTGGATCTCCTCCATCTGACATTTCTTGATCTTATGATAATCCGAGCTGTGCTTGTGTCTGTTCGTGCTCGTATTCTCTGAGTGCTTGTCTTGTTGTAGAGGAAGATCCTTCATGATCCCATGAGACAGGTGTGAAGTAATCCCATGCTTCTTCAAGAATAATGCGATTCTCTTGGCATAGGATCCTTTGGAGTTCCCTGTAATTATATTCAACAGAACCAATGCGACTGGGGAACGATTTATAAACACGTGCAATCTAGAGTTGTGACTGAGGCTTGTAGGTAGTAGTACCTACTGCTGCGGGAGTATTGGAAATGGTACCATTATTATGCACAAAAGTCCAAGGACGGTGGAAGAGTACGACAGTGTGTGTTTCCGGATCATCTCGAACTTTTTTCACCTCTTCAAGAAAGAGTCGTTTCCAATAAACAGAAGGGTAAAACCATTTGAGCACAGTTAAAAGGTTTTTCTCGTGTTTATTTAATTGAACGTAATCAACCAGAAGCAAGTTGGTCAATTGGAGAATAAATTTTCTGGTGGGAAACTCAATAGCTATTACATACTTGTTGGTTAGATATCATAATAGCCATTTAAGTTTATCAGGAAAATCATTTTTTCTCCAAAGTAATGGGTGGATGAAAGGGTACCTCGAGTGTAATCTATAAGAGTCAAGAATAGATCCTCCATGGTGGCGAAAAAGGTCTGTGTGGCATTGCCACATGAGATTGTTAAGATTTTTAATGAGCTTATCCTTTTGAATTTGCTCAATTATTTCTTGAGGATAATCCAGGCTTGGCCAATCTCGGAACCGTTCAATCTTGTATTTGTCTGCCCGGAGCGGGAAGGAATGTCTGAGAATATATATGTTGATTTCTGCTGATGCTTTTGGTCTGGAGAGAAAATCAGCAAGCACATTTTTCTTTCCTGCAATGTGTTTGGTTTCGAAAGAGTATTTCGAAAACCATTTAGCCCATCTGAGTAGCTGAGGACGAGGGATTTGCTTCTGCTTAAATTTGGTCATTTGGGGAAAAGAAGCCATATCCAGTTCTACCAGAAAATGGTGGCCAATAAGATGGAATTCGAACTTTTTTATTCCATTCTTTACTGCCAAAATTTCCTTGAAGATAGAATGATAATGCATTTCTGCCTGAGAAAACTTGCCACTTTTGTAAGCGCAAAGGTGTTGTCACGACCTAATATTTTCTCTCAGGTTAATGGATTGTTAGGACTAAGCCTAACTCGGGCCCTCCCAAGCCCTACCAATTCGCAACTTAAGATTTAAGTTCTTAACGTGCAAATGTTTTTATGCTCGAAGTCGCCACTAATCTATTTATGGTAGGTCGATTAGAAACCTAAATAAAACATAGGGAGATATGTTTTATTCCTACGAACCAGAGATTCTAAGTTCGGGGACTTGGTTACGCTAGATCTGGTCTAATGCCCTTTCGGTACCTTTTCTTTTCAAAAAACATTTATGCATGCAGTCTGGATCTATTTTAACTTAGTCACTAACATGTGAGGTGATCATGCGGGTGCACAAACCACCAAAGTAACACCCAATAATCAAAACATTAAATAAATTGCAAGATTGGGAGAATTACTTACATCGAAGCAACGTAAGCATCTGCATTGTTAGCTAGAAAATCACTTCAATGGTCCTAATATGATTTCTAATTAACAAGCAATTCACTCAAGATATTTTTTTGGATTTTCACTAATTTAAATGAAAGCTAACCTATAGGTAATGACGTGCAAAAATTAACATGCGATTAATGCAGCCTAACATGCAAACTATATGTCATGCGACGACGTAACCTAATTCTAATGACAGACAAATGATTTATTTTTTGGTATTTTTAAATGAAATTCGGAATAAAAAAAGCCTAAAATAACATGCAATCCATCCTAGAGAAAATGATTGATCTATCTTAAAGTGATTCTTTTTTGGGATTTTTATGAAAATTCGAAATTAAAAATTACCCTAAAATGAACCATCGAGATCAGGATAATATCTAAATTAAACTAGGAAATAAATTACTCTAATTCCTAATTTAAATCAAAAAGTTATCCTATTGACTTATTCAAAGAAAGTTATTCTAAACCTATCCTAAACATGCATCATTATCTTCTAATAAAAACAATTCAAATCCTAACTAATCTTTTTTTGGAATTTTCTTTTTAAAATAAATCAAATGGACAGATAACCACCACGATCAAAATCAATCCACGCGATCCGCTAGTTCTTATCAAATTCAGATTAGGCAAAGAAATCAAACTAACGGTCATATCTATAGGGTTATAGATATCGACAGAAAGCTGATTATTCAAATTTGGAAAGCAAATAAAATCTATTATCGCATCCAAGTGATTATGGATAAGATAATGATTTTCCGTATCACCGCGTATCGTGCCTTAGGGATAAGGTCGGATAGTCGTCCAGATACTTTGCCAAATTAGGAATGATTCCTAATTTTGGGTATTTTCAAATATTGCAGATATCACAAAATTACCCTAAGATATCTAGCTATCCACCAAGATATTCACGAAATATTCAAACACCCGAAAATTAGGAAACCAAATATTCTAAAAATATTAGATGACATCCTTACCTAATTTCGAGATATTTCCAAATTTGAACTTGTGGATCGGGATTGCGGATCAGGATGGCCTTCGGCGGTGGTGGACCGGCCACGACGACGGCAATAGTTCTCACGACGGTGACATAGTGGTGGATGATGTGTGATAACAGAATTCGATGGATCAACCCCAAGGTTGTAGGACCACCAGAAAAGATCGAAATTTGCTAGTCCAATAGAGAATTTCACGGTAATCCTGCAAAAAATAAACGAATCAAGGGAAGGACAGCGTAGGATCTTGGGCTGTTATACTCACTAGAAAACTTTTCTTTGTTCAACAAATCAACCCGTGCGATATCGTAATTTAGTAATGAACGTGGCTTCTTTCTCTTCCTCAAAGCCGCTTGTTTGCCTCACGAAGAAGTCTTCCTTTTCAAGCGGTGGTCAAAGTCCCTCTTTTTCTTACCACACCTCCACCAATTGGCTTTCTATGATCGTGTTCTCTTCAATGATCACTTGGCATCTTCTGCATATGGAATTTAGTTGGGGGGGGTGAAAATAGAAAGAGGAAAAGAATAATAATGGGATGCGAATATTATATGTAGATGAAGAATCAGCCTCCCCTTTTCTTGTCTTCTTCTCCTCAACGTGTATTGCCCCCGTGAAGAAGCTTGGACTTGGGCGTGAATTGCTGAAGTGTGGATGACCAGTGCACTCCCTCACCAGCTTCTTGCTCCTCGTGTTTTGTGGCGAGTGTTGCTGAAGAAGCAACACCAGCCTCCCTCTCTATTTTTGTTCACTCCGTCTCTCAATGTGGCCGAGTGTTCAATATGTGGCCTCCTCCTCTCCGAAATTCTGTTTTCCGAAAAGTATGAGAGTCCCCTAATTATGAAGCATAAGCATGTATTTATAATGTAAACTTAGGTCAATTAGCTGGGCTTTCTAGTCCTAATGGGCTTAGGTTTAGGCTTTAATTTAATTCTAAGTGGGCTGAATTAATTTGGGCTTTTCTTTAATTAAGCATAATGGGCTAATTTAAGCTCAAATTAAGACAACCAAGCCCTTTTGCGCGTGATTTTCGGCCCATGCTTCCCGAGTGAACCAAGTCTAGTTCGATGCCCGAGCTCGATTTACATGATAAATTTTTAGGCCCGCTTATCACCACCGATCCGATATGGAATGCAGTTAATCTATATGATCCTAAACTATATGCTATGCCATTTTAATATTTTTGTTTAGGGGTTAAAATTTAATTCCTAATTTTCTATACAATTAACCACTAAATGATGCGCCGAAATTTAGGTGTCAACAGCTGCCCCTCTTTGAGTGGAGGCTCGCAGAGGTTTCGCTCAAAGACTGAGACCTAAATTTAAACTATGCAAAATGATGAATGATTTTTTTAAAATTTTTTAATGCAATGATGCATGATATGCAAACAATAAAGAACATATGCTAAGGCTTCTCATTTCGTGTAGAGCGGTGAAAGAGCCTTACATACGGATCGCACAAAAAGCGTCCAAGTGAGGGGAAGCTTTATAATGCTGTGAACTCCTTCGATCTCCATACTTCTAGTCCACTGGAAGTAAGGTCCTCAAGGTACAGGATTGCCTATCTGTTACCTGTAGTTTCCTACAGATGCGAAATAGCGCATGATATGAAGAAAGAATGAGGACGTGTTGCCTATACCACTGGGCAATCATGAAAAGAATCATGTCACCTCTTCCATTGGGTGAGCATGAGGTTGGTTGTGCCACCTATTCCACTGGGTGAACACAGAATGAAAAATCATGCTGCCTATTCTAATGGGCAAACATTTAATGGGTTGTGTTGTCTATTCCACTGGACAACATGGAATAAGAAACTATGCTGCATGTTCCACTGGGCAAACATTAAATGGGGTGTGTTGTCTATTCCACTGGACAACACGGAATAAGAAACTATGCTGCCTGTTCCACTGGACAAACATTAAATGGGGTGTGTTGTCTATTCCACTGGACAACACAAAATGAGAAACCATGCCGCCTATCCTACTGGGCAAACATAAAATGGGGTGTGCCGCGTACTCCACTTAGCAACACCAAATGAGATATTATGCTGCCTGTCCTACTGGGCGAACATAAAATGGGGTGTGCCGCGTACTCCACTTGGGAACACCAAGAGATATGTCCCCTGTTCTACTGGGCGAACATATGAAAGAGATCATGTCTCACATTTCGAAAAGAGAAACAATGAAGAATAATTAGCAGACGTACCTGAATTCACTTACCTTGTAGGAGTGGTAAAGTAAATCGAGGCATGATTCTGATTCTGTACCATCTAACAATCACTTGGGCTTTGTTCCAAAGATGTTGCTTTATGAACGTTGATGGACTTCAGTGGCCTTCCTCATAGGCGTGTCACGGGAGAATCTTCTGGATATCATCTTGGACACTTAATAAGTGGGTGAACCGGGGCTATCCTGAATGCTCATGGTTTTTTTTTAACAAAGTACCTGGATATCATCAGAGGTACCTGAAAAGGCTTGATCAATAGATGTCCGGATCTAGAGATAATCAAATATAGGACCTAACGATTGCTCGAATAGGTTAGGGATACTTGGATAGTCACAGATATCCAAGGGATAGAGATATACTTACCTGATGATATCTCTGACTCTTGAAGGCGTGTCTCCTGCTAGACACGGTTATAGACAACAAGTAATATGCACTCATGGGCAATCAAGGACGCATATATTCATGCATTATAAATTCGACTGGTTTTCATGCATGATGATTTTATCGAGTCGGTATTACAAAATTTCACTGGGGAGAATCATGACAAGACAATCCGGATTCACAAGCAGATATCTTGAAAATGTCGAATGAGGGACTTCCGATCCGGAAGGGCTTTCTCTCATCCTCATCGAAAAGTGGCTATTTTATAGGAGTCACTTTATCTCACATTCATCTCGTGGACAAGGGTCCGAGTATTCTCGCAAACGGTACGACCTTACCAATCTGAGAGGTCTTTGTCAGGTCTATAACGTGGGCTTGGTCAATGGCTTAGCAAAAGGGATTCTTCGAGTCGAGGCTATTGAAAGAAAATACTCCGCAATCATCTCCGGGTTTACAAGTCAAGAACCCTGCAAAATGAGATAGAAATGGACTTGCTCGCACTTCTTCGAGCTAAGCTTATAAACATCCGAATCCTACATTAGTTCAAGTGCCATAATCTGAAGAGACTTTGCAAGGGACGTAATGTAGGCTAGGCTCATGGGTTGAGAAATGAATGGATCATTAGGCTCAAAATGTGTATAATTAGGACGAATAAGTTGGTGATCATCTTGGCATTATCACTAGTCTTTTTCTTCATCCTTAGGCATTGTCTTCTCGGTAGACGTTCCATTGGGCTTGAATTCACCACATGATTCCTTTGAGACTTGTAAGACCACTGCTCCACTAGAATTCATGACTTTGACACGTCGTATCTTGACATTTTTTTTTCTAAAATTCTCCTTTTTTTTCGACTTTTTCTTTTTTTTTATTTCGGGCATTGGCCTTGCTTTTACTAGGCACACTGCTTTTTCATGCCCCCCAGTTTTTTTTTTTGACTTTTGACACACACTGTTTACAATGCATATATTGGCCAGCCACATTTTGGCTTGTTTTTGATCGAATGACTAACATTTGGACTTTCAGGGTCTTCATCTTCTATCGGCGCTCCAGATATGCTACATGGACAGTGATGGCTTTTACCTTGCCCTAGTGTGGGGGATGATCACCAACCTGGGTTTAAGAAACGAATTTGCAGGCTCAATTGGGCTCAGCAAAAGATAAAGTGTGTATATGATAGAGAAAGAAATGCTCTTCATCATCATAAGGCACTTGAACTTCGTGTGAATTCTTCTGAAAAAGCAGCACTCGAAGGTTGATGCAAGTGAGAGCAAGAAAATCTCTATTCATTTTTTCACCTTATAATGCTAACTTACCTCTAGTTTGCCCCGATGTGGGGTGGTTCTTGACAGGGGTAATTTGAAAGGATTTCTCCAAACATTTAGGCTCAAAGTGGCGAAACAATGGATAATCTGTAGTGTTTGGGATAGAGAAATGAACTGCCTTTCGTCATTTCAGTTGCCGTACCTTTTGCGAGATAACCCTTTACCTTGCAAACATGAAATTTTTCCGTTCAACTCACTGGGGATTAGTGCAAGGGACTGTGTATAGGATAGGGCTTGCCTTTCATCATCCCGATGTACCTCATTCAACACATTCAATTTATTCTGCATGAATTATAAGATTGTCCAAATAGATTTCCCTTTTGAAATCGATGATGTAGACCGATAAAATAACCATGCAGAAAAACAAAGCAAACATCTTAACTTGAAATTGATTGATACCGTTTATTCATCAGTGAAATGCTTGTAATTCAGAATATAAAACTAAACACTTGAAAGCTTTTGCTGCAAAATGTTAGATTTTATCAGGGGTGATAAATCTTCACAGCATCAGAATTAACAGGAGTGGAGAACTCACGACTATCCATTTGTACGAGAATCAGGGCACCTCTGGGAAGCACCTTATTGACCACATATGGACCATTGTAGCTTGGGGCGAATTTGCCCCCAGGAGTAGGAAAGACTGGCAGTACTTTCCTTAGGACTAGGTCAATTACCTGGAAGTGTCTTTGACGCACTTTTTGGTTGGAAGACTTACCTACTCATGTGGCAACTGAATCAAGCATTTCGTCTCACCTTTGGGAAGGGTTTCCTCTATCTTCACTTCTTTGGGTTCTCCGGAATCACTCAGGTTGACGGTGATAGTTTGGTCTACCGTCAGGACTTTGGGTCTTTCATGATGCTCTAGATCGCACTGAAGGTCCGAGAAATCTTCGAGTTCGTCGGTGTCATCAAGATCGGGCTTGGCAGCATATAATTCATCAGAATGGACCATTCCCATACTCTCACATGTCACAAGATTGCCCCTGAAACATAAAGTAGGGGGTTCAGAAGGACAAACAGGGCTAAACATTGCATTTTTTTTCTTTTTTGATTTTTTTAAATTTTTTGGATTTTTTTTTGGAAATTCTTTTCAAAATGGTTTTAACACAAGGGAACATGAAAAAGCCCAGGCCTCAGAATTCTCCTTGGACTATATTTTCTTTTATTGGTTGGATATCATCATCGGGCTAGTTTGGTATACCTCAACATGCCCTCAAAATGAAAATAACTTGTAATTTCATTCAATAGAGTCAAATGAATTACATTTATTGGAATGGAGATTAGGACAATAAAGTCATAGAAATGAAAAATCCTAAAAAGCAGCTCCCGAGACGGGGCAAGTCCTAGAAAGCAATAGAAATTCCCACGTAGGGGAGTGTGCGAAAAACAGTAAAGGTGTTACTCTCGCGGGCCAGTGCCCATTTCATCCGACAGTCCTTCCTCGATAGCTCCAATGAGCATGTTATTGAACAGAGCAGTGATTGCCTCCATCGCATCATCAGGATCTTCTGTCACTGGAGGTGTTAGATCATCCATACCTCCCCATCCATCGGGGACGATATCACGCGGGTTAATATAGAAGCTCGGGGGAGCCGAATATTTCATGTAGTAGTCGAACTTGCCACTCGGTTGCCCTAGGGTGTCGATCACCTCCTTCTCTTCATGTATCATTCTTGCAGGACTCGGCGGTGTAGTCCGGATGTTTGGGACTATGAGAAGATCGTCTCAGCCTTGGCAGAGCCACGAACCACGGAATGTGAATGCCCCAGTATCTAAGAGGTTCTGAACCTTGTGCTTTAGAACATAGCAGTCATCAGTGGAGTGACCGACTTCTCCCATGTGATAGTCACACTTTTTGGATGGGTCGTAGTTGGAGAATTGCTTAGGATTAGGCCACTTCGGTTTAGTGGAAAGCAACCCCTTTTTCTAAAGGATCGTCAATATTTGGGTTAGAGACCTAGGGAGAGGAGTGAATTGTCTTCTAGCACCTTGTCGTCGATTAGAGAACGGGTGTCTTGGTGGGCTATCTTGACATCCAGGGAGTAGTTGTGCTTTGATTTACTGAGGCCGCGATGTTAGAACGAGTGGATCCCGATCACCTTGTTCGTGCTTCACAAACTTTGGACGCAAGGTGATCAACTCCCTAGGGTCAGGGGACTCAATAGTACTGCCAAGTACGACTGCTTTGTCATTCAAGTCGGTGCTGAAAGGTTTCGTTTGAATCATTACCCTTGGCCCTTGAGGAAAGGGACGGGTCATGATGAGTTGTTTCAAGCAGTCCGACAGATGCGCCGTTTGCCTCGAGAGTTGTTGGAGTATGACAGAGGCTTGCTTCAGGTCCTTCTCGATATTAACGAGGCGGTTCGGCACTTCACTCTGAACACTTTCTCTCATGGCCAGGTGGGTTGGAGGTGGAATCTCCGATTGGGAGGCAACATTGATCTGCTGCTGCTTGGCCATGAGATCACTCATCATTTTGGACATGGCAGCTATGATCTGCTCATTGATTGTATTCACGTGTTCTTTTAGCTTTTCGTCAATCACGGCCCCAATCTCGGCTTGATTGGCCATCCTTCTTTTGATCACCGATCGAGTATTATGAGGATGAGGGGGATCCGTGGCAAATTACCTACAAAAGTAACAATGGAATGAATACAGCGAGTAAGAATGACGAGTCGGTCCATGACATTGGTCCAATCGCTTTGATTAGAAATGACCTCTTTATTGAAATGAAAATTTTTTATTTTTGTGTTTTTACAACGACAATGACTTAAAATCTCTCTGAAAAAGACTCAATTCCTAAACAAGACTAAAGACTAGAACTGAAAAGAGAATAAAAATTCAAGCTATTCTATTTGACTTGATCCATGGACATATGGGCGGCGACTTCCATCTTCAATTGCTCATAAGCTCGAGCTATCTTGGATGCCTTCTCTTGAGCTTCTTCGGCTTTCCTTTTGAGACGGTTGTTCTCTGAGCGAGTGGCGGGCTTGAGAGGCACCTTGGGTATCTTCGGGAGTAGTTCCTGTGGGACCTTATGCTGTCGAATATTCTCGATCGTCGCGAAGTAGGACTTCTGCTCCCCCTTGAGTTCTTTTTGGGGTCGGGCTATCTTTAAGAGGCGACACTTCTTCCACATCTTCTTGAACTGAGCTACAGTCCCTTCGTGGTCTTCATCGCCATTGGTGAAGTCGACTTGGAAGAGCTCTAGTTGTAGCACTGGAGGGAGTCCTTGGAGAATCTGGTACTAACGAGACACTCTGGCGGGGTAGTATTCAATCGCACCGGTGAAACCCAAGAGTGGAACTGGTCCAATACCATTACACGTAAGCCGAGCTTCCTCGACTTGGAACCAGTTAGCATGCCATTGGAAACCCTGAGGTCTAGCGTTTTTCATGAAAATGATCCATTCAGAGTAATGATAATCGGGTGTATCCCCTTGTTTTTCTTTATACCTCAAGACTGGATGGCTAGAATCACTAAGCTCAGATATTGTGAGTAAATCACCACACCCTTTTATGTGAGACAAAAACCAAATTTTCAAAAGTTCGAGGGGGGCATGAAACGTTTTGTCAACATGTTGCTTAAATTTAGTGAGGGAAATGAAAGTCTCGGCTAAAATGGTGTTGATAAAATTCTTTCCAAGACAGACTTGTTGGACCAACCATGCAATTGACGAACTACACGCATTCTTACAGTGGGGAAAAATCACGAACCTGAAAAATGCTAACAAAAATATTCTTCCTTTTTGAAAAGATGTGGCTTTATCAAAACATTGACTAAGGTATGAAAAGGAACATGTCCCCCGATTTGCTTTCAAGACTTTTCCCAATTCATCTTTTCCGACACCCAAAAATTCAGACAACAATAAGGTGGAATCGATTCCTAGAGGTGGTGTAACTAACTCCGACCCTAAAGGTTTTCCAATGATCACGCCATATTCTTCCAAAGTTGGGGTGAGCTCATACTTACCGAATATAAAGGTAGACGTCTCGGGACACTAGAAGTGCGCTAATGCTCGAACAAGGCCGGTACGGACTTTGACTTCCAATAAGGGGAGTAGCCTTCCGATGTGGCCTTCGACCAGCTTACGGTTGGTCGGACTGAGTAAGTTCCACTAGGCACGGAGCTCGTCCTTAGGAGCATCAAGAATCCGGATGTTTGCCCCTCCCATAGTATATGGACCAAGACTCACGACTGACTTAATGTCATGGATCGACCAAAGAAAGTACGAAACATAAATAAATTGCAATAAAGGTTCAGGAAACTTACTTCACCCAATAGAACCATGACAATCACAAAGACATGCGCATGAACTGTGAGGTTCGATTTCTATCTAGACTCTGGCTTGCAAAATGGAGACGCGAGGATTACCGGGCTAAACCAGTCATGGTTGTGGTTAGGCCGGGGTTCCCTTGACTCCGGCTTAGTCAAAGAGCCGACCCGGGTTGCAAAGGGTGCAACCGTGGTGGGAACTCAATGACACCGTGAAAAAAAACTTTCGGGACTAAGGAGGGCGACCCATACCACAAGGGTGTGGTCGGGGTGTCCGCTTTCTCAGTACCATCCTAAACCTGTGCCACCCAGGTCCGACAGCGGGTAGCGTGTGCGGTGTAGTGTAAATGTAAGGCATACACAATAGGTTATATCATACAGCGCTTCGTGCATAAAATAAACCATACATCCAAACACCTCCCTGCAAAACAAGGGTTAACAATCACGCCTCCCCTTATACCTCCCATTCTACAAAAACATTTAACACCTAAAATGTTAGGGACGTACCTGGGATCCTCGCTGCCAAACAAAAAATATTTTTTGAAAAGAAAAACTGGCCTAAGTCCACTAAGAGTTTTAACTTAAGTCCCCAGTGGAGTCGCCAAGCTGTCGCGACCTAATATTTTCTCTCAGGTTAATGGATTGTTAGGACTAAGCCTAACTCGGGCCCTCCCAAGCCCTACCAATTCGCAACTTAAGATTTAAGTTCTTAACGTGCAAATGTTTTTATGCTCGGAGTCGCCACTAATCTATTTATGGTAGGTCGATTAGAAACCTAAATAAAACATAGGGAGATATGTTTTATTCCTACGAACCAGAGATTCTAAGTTCGGGGACTTGGTTACGCTAGATCTGGTCTAACACCCTTTCGGTACCTTTTCTTTTCAAAAAACATTTATGCATGCAGTCTGGATCTATTTTAACTTAGTCACTAACATGTGAGGTGATCATGCGGGTGCACAAACCACCAAAGTAACACCCAATAATCAAAACATTAAATAAATTGCAAGATTGGGAGAATTACTTACATCGAAGCAACGTAAGCATCTGCATTGTTAGCTAGAAAATCACTTCAATGGTCCTAATATGATTTCTAATTAACAAGCAATTCACTCAAGATATTTTTTTGGATTTTCACTAATTTAAATGAAAGCTAACCTATATGTAATGACGTGCAAAAATTAACATGCGATTAATGCAGCCTAACATGCAAACTATATGTCATGCGACGACGTAACCTAATTCTAATGACAGACAAATGATTTATTTTTTGGTATTTTTAAATGAAATTCGGAATAAAAAAAGCCTAAAATAACATGCAATCCATCCTAGAGAAAATGATTGATCTATCTTAAAGTGATTCTTTTTTGGGATTTTTATGAAAATTCGACATTAAAAATTACCCTAAAATGAACCATCGAGATCAGGATAATATCTAAATTAAACTAGGAAATAAATTACTCTAATTCCTAATTTAAATCAAAAAGTTATCCTATTGACTTATTCAAAGAAAGTTATTCTAAACCTATCCTAAACATGCATCATTATCTTCTAATAAAAACAATTCAAATCCTAACTAATCTTTTTTTGGAATTTTCTTTTTAAAATAAATCAAATGGACAGATAACCACCACGATCAAAATCAATCCACGCGATCCGCAAGTTCTTATCAAATTCAAATTAGGCAAAGAAATCAAACTAACGGTCATATCTATAGGGTTATAGATATCGACAGAAAGCTGATTATTCAAATTTGGAAAGCAAATAAAATCTATTATCGCATCCAAGTGATTATAGATAAGATAATGATTTTCCGTATCACCGCGTATCGTGCCTTAGGGATAAGGTCGGATAGTCGTCCAGATACTTTGCCAAATTAGGAATGATTCCTAATTTTGGGTATTTTCAAATATTGCAGATATCACAAAATTACCCTAAGATATCTAGCTATCCACCAAGATATTCACGAAATATTCAAACACCCGAAAATTAGGAAACCAAATATTCTAAAAATATTAGATGACATTCTTACCTAATTTCGAGATATTTCCAAATTTGAACTTGTGGATCGGGATTGCGGATCAGGATGGCCTTCGGCGGTGGTGGACCGGCCACGACGACGGCAATAGTTCTCACGACGGTGACATAGTGGTGGATGATGTGTGATAACAGAATTCGATGGATCAACCCCAAGGTTGTAGGACCACCAGAAAAGATCGAAATTTGCTAGTCCAATAGAGAATTTCACGGTAATCCTGCAAAAAATAAACGAAGCAAGGGAAGGACAGCGCAGGATCTTGGGTTGTTATGCTCACTAGAAAACTTTTCTTTGTTCAACAAATCAACCCGTGCGATATTGTAATTTAGTAATGAACGTGGCTTCTTTCTCTTCCTCAAAGCTGCTTGTTTGCCTCACGAAGAAGTCTTCCTTTTCAAGCGGTGGTCAAAGTCCCTCTTTTTCTTACCACACCTCCACCAATTGGCTTTCTATGATCGTGTTCTCTTCAATGATCACTTGGCATCTTCTGCATATGGAATTTAGTTGGGGGGGGTGAAAATAGAAAGAGGAAAAGAATAATAATGGGATGCGAATATTATATGTAGATGAAGAATCAGCCTCCCCTTTTCTTGTCTTCTTCTCCTCAACGTGTATTGCCCCCGTGAAGAAGCTTGGACTTGGGCGTGAATTGCTGAAGTGTGGATGACCAGTGCACTCCCTCACCAGCTTCTTGCTCCTCGTGTTTTGTGGCGAGTGTTGCTGAAGAAGCAACACCAGCCTCCCTCTCTATTTTTGTTCACTCCGTCTCTCAATGTGGCCGAGTGTTCAATATGTGGCCTCCTTCTCTCCGAAATTCTGTTTTCCGAAAAGTATGAGAGTCCTCTGATTATGAAGCATAAGCATGTATTTATAATGTAAACTTAGGTCAATTAGCCGGGCTTTCTAGTCCTAATGGGCTTAGGTTTAGGCTTTAATTTAATTCTAAGTGGGCTGAATTAATTTGGGCTTTTCTTTAATTAAGCATAATGGGCTAATTTAAGCTCAAATTAAGACAACCAAGCCCTTTTGCGCGTGATTTTCGGCCCATGCTTCCCGAGTGAACCAAGTCTCGTTCGATGCCCGAGCTCGATTTACATGATAAATTTTTAGGCCCGCTTATCACCACCGATCCAATATGGAATGCAGTTAATCTATATGATCCTAAACTATATGCTATGCCATTTTAATATTTTTGTTTAGGGGTTAAAATTTAATCCCTAATTTTCTATACAATTAACCACTAAATGATGCGCCGAAATTTAGGTGTCAACAGGTGTCGCTTACCTTGAAGTTCTTCAAACAATATGGCCGCCCAATATTCATCGCTGGCATCAGTCTGCAAGATTCTCTTGCTTGTGGATGGGATTTGCAGAGGGGGAAGATCTTGCATAATTTTTTTGAGTTCCATAACTGCTTTGGTTTGTGCCTTTCCCCATGGCACTGAATGCTTTTTTAACATCAGTTGCAAAGGAATTAACAACCTTGTAATATTTGGAACAAAATCTCTAAGATAATTTATTATCCCGAGAAATTGTTGAACTTGCTGGGTTGTAAAAATTTTTTTCAGGAAATTTTAACAATTCCCTAGCAATGTGCGATTCTGGATAATATGTACCTTTGTTAAGGTGCATGCCAAGAAATTCAACTTCTGTCTGAGCAATGGTTATCTCTTTCTGAGAAAGCATGATGCCATGTTTCTTCACAATTTCTACAAACTGCTCAAGAAGTCGACAGTGAGATTCTTCGTCTGGGCTGTAGAGCAATATGTCGTCAATATAGACAGCTGCACTGGATAGGATTTGGCTTGAATATGCGACACATAGCCTTTTGGAATAAGGAAGGAGCAACCTTGAGACCAAATGGAAGAACTCGCTATTGAAAGTGTTGGTTGGGGATACAGAATCCTGTCTTTGGTCTGTCCTCAGGATGAATGCCCAATTGCCAAAATCCGGCTTTAAGATCAAACTTTGAGTAAATATGGGCTTTAGTGATTCCCGCAAAAAGGGAATTTCGAGAAGGCAAAGGGAATTTGTCATCTTGGAGGAAAAGATTGAGGGGTTAGCAGTTGATCACCAATCTCATTTTCCTCGATTTTGCTCAGCACGTTTATTGACATAGAAAGCTTCGCAAGCCCATTGAGAATTTGAAGTTTCAATAAGGCATTGTTGTAATAATTCTGAGCATTCCTTTTGAGCAAGAGCCAAATGCTCTGGATTCATTCCCAAATGACTTGCCTTAGTAGGATTTATATCATCATTTTTCTTGAAGGGGAGTCGAACATAGAATTCTGGATTTTTCCACAAAGAATGAGAACATTTTTGAGAGAATTCGAAATGATTTTCTGAGCATGATTCCAACAGTTTCTGCATGATTGGATCTAACAGACTCATTTGAATGGAAAAGAGTCTTTGGATATTGATGAATTCAGAGAATTGGTCTCTATACCTAAGTCCTTTTCTAGGAACGATTCTCAAGTCTGGAAGTTGAGTCATGATGTCCTACCCAATAATCAAGTCTTTATTGGGAAGGCTAGATCCAAGAATTCTGATGGTAATGGAACATTGGGGGAAAAACTGAATAGATACAGGGGTGGTGCGAACATTTGTGGAAAAAGTGTCTCTTGAAGCAGAGTTGAAATACCGAATATAGGAAGTCCAGTATTCTTCAGGGAGAACTTTAGTATCTAGGATTGAAGCACTAGCACCGGTATCTATGAGGGCAATGACTGAAATTGGCTTGCCAAATTTTGAGAGATAGATTTTGACTGGGAAGTGGGGACAATGAAGTTGACTAGAATGTATATTGGGATCCATGTTTTCTGGTTGAGATGATAAATGGAAAAGTTCTTTAGGTTCTGAGTCAGAGTCTGTTTCACTAGGAGTGAAATAAGGAGTGATGCAAAGTGTTTGGTCAGTAGGATTTTCATCGATAGAAAATAGGGATTCGATGTCATCATTATCAAGAGAGATTCCTGTTTCGAGTTCGATATTATGAATGAGATGATTCTGACCTTTTTTTGCCTGGGGGCAATTTTTGGCAAAGTGGCTCTTCTTATTGTAAATAAAGCAACGATTTGCTTTCTTGCGTCCTGTAAAGTTTCTTCGTTTTCGCAGGAACCGCCATTTCTTCTTTTTTCCGAGGTGCCTGGATCTTTTCACTCGATACTTCTTGAAGTGCTTGTTTTTCTTTGAATATTCTCCGCAGGAACCGTCACAATCCTTTTTCGAACATTTGATCTTCAAATATTGTTTGGAGCAAGCACCGTCAAGTTCGCGATTGTCTCTGATGTAGTTTTTCATCATCTATCTTCGGAGGCATAGTTCATCAAGACAAAGATGGATTTCTTGCTGCAGTTCTCCAAAGGGAATACCAACAATTCTTCTTTGCTTGTTGAAAAAAGATCTCTCAACCTGTTAGGAGAGTTCTTTAGGAATGGAGGTTAAGAAGACTTGTTTCAAATTCGGATCAGCTCCAAGGCCATAAAAGAGTTTAAGCATTTCCCTGTAATGGCGATCTAGGTGCCTTTTTTTTGAAGAGAACAACATTTTCTTTCAAAATATTCTCTTCTTTTGAGTTTAAGAAGATTAGTGGGTTTTCCTATGAAATATAGGTAAATGATTCCAATGGCTTGGGAAAGATCTTGCAGAAGAAGAAAAGTCATCTGATCTGTTTCAGAAGTTGATTGCACCAGTGTTTAAGGCTTCCAGTAAACCTTGTAGCAAATTCTAGAAGAACATCATATTTGCTTTCAACGGTAAGAGCTCTGGTGTTCAACCAAGCATAGAATTCATCCAATCTTTTTGGCCATTTTGAATAAGGAGTATCATCAAGAGTAAAAAACTGTTTGGATAAAGAAACAGAAATATGAGATGGGTTATTAATCTAAATAACCTCTAGTTCAGATAGATTTGGTTCCATTTCTTGTTCTGGTGGGTCAGCCATGAAGATCGGAGGAGTAGTTGGTGGTACTTGGAAAGATTCAATGGAAGGAATCGGAAAAATAGACGAAGAGGAATAGGATAGGGAGTCAGATTCTGAATCTGAATTTGGCAAATTTGATACCTTTGCTACTTGAGAGGTGCACTCTGGTAGATGTTGTTCTGAATTAGCTTTTGGATTTTGTTGTTGATCTTTGCTTAAATCCCTCAGAAAGGGTTCTAAGGGGTTTGAGATCATCATCTGCTGGTCAGAACTCTTTTCAGGTTCTCCAGAGGACTCAGCAACAGGCTTTTCTTTCATTCTTTCCTTCTTGAGCTTTTCCATTTCCCGAATGCGATTGCGCATTGTTGTCATATCACTTCTGTCTCGTTGAGTAAAAGTTTCGGCTGCAAGAGCAGCTGCAGCAAAAACTAGAGAGCTTTGTGGTGGTGGAAGAGAGTATCCGATTCTCGAAATAGAGAAGAAATCAGTAGGCTTAAATTTTCTTTCTTCAAGGAGACTGATTTGCCTTTTGAGTTTCTCTATTTCGTTCTTCGGACTTTCAAGATAATGGTAGCCAAGATGCTGGCCTAATTCCAGAGCATGAAGTCTTTTCTGGAAATCTACAAGCATTATTTTGATGGACTCGTCGTACCTTCGTATGTCTTGTTGCACATCAACAATTTTGGAGTCAAGTGTCTTGAAAGCCTGATTTTGTGCTAGGAGGGTTTCTGATTGCCAATTTAGAACAGCCTCAGCAGCAGGAGTTCTTTTTGGCCTTCCACGTTCATCAACATCAGTGGAAGAAGGGATTTTTGGAGCATGAAGGTATCGTCGTTGTGGATCAGTGAATTCCTCAGTAGTAGGAAAAGAAAGCTGAGAACTTTCAACAGGATTTAAAGAAGGGAAGTCAGCTTCATTGAACATGGAGATAGATGGAAGTTGCCCAGTGATTGGGCTTTCAGGAAAGACTAGGATTTCAAGTGGATAAGAATTTTTCTTTACCCACTTATAGATGGGTTTGTAGAAAGGGGAAACAACAGATTTCTTATATGGGGGTGATGGTGGTGATGGAGATGATGAGAAAGATGAGGATGACGAAGATGATGGTGATCCGTATGAAACCATAAACTGGTATCCACTATTTTCTCCAAGGGTATCAATGGTGGGATCTCCATCCAAATATCTTTGGTAGAAGCTATCCTTGGCCTTCCTAGCTTTTCGCTTGGGCCTGATAGCTGGATCTACTTCATCTGGGGAATTTGTGCATGAGGAACACTGACAAAAAGGATCCCAGAAACAATGACCATAAAGGTTTTTGTAGTGATGGACAGGATGTTTGTCATTTTTGAAGTATTGAACTAGCTTTTTTGGGTCTGGTTCCTTAGGAACTAGACTAGGAACACAGGGTTCTATCATAAAGATAGTAGGAAAGATGGAAGAAGTTTCTTCTTTTTCTTTGCGAAATTTGATGGTTACAGTACCATTTCTTTGTCTGACAAATTCAGAGTCTGAAGACCGGAGAGGTTGGCTAATTTGGTGGAGCTTTTCATAATTTGTTATTCAAGATTCAGGAAGAAGCTTGGCTAACTTTTCTTTTGGGATCTACCGAGGAACATGAATGCAAGAGGCCTGATCATTTTGCATGGAGATGAACAACGCATCTTCATTTCCATGTTGGAAATTCAGATCTAGATCATGATTTTGGACTCTATACACCATTTGGTAATGAAGAGTTGCGGCAATAGAATCAGCAGTTTGAAGAGCTCCAGTAAGCTGAAGTTGTACTTTCAAGATAGAAAGTAGCTGGGGATCGGAAAGGGCAATATTGAAATTTGGATAAAGGGTTACAAAGACTATTCTAGCATTTAAAGTTGTTTGAACAGTACCAATACAGGCATGCTGGTATTCGAGGAACCTGGTATCCAAAAGAGCCATTCTTGCTACGACGGGCAAACTTTTTCTCCCATGAAAGGTAAGAGCAAGACGGACTGCGCCATAGTGAATATGCGAATACCCTTGTTGAATCCATTGTTTGGGAAATTCAGGAGGAATTTAAAGAGTAACAAAGTATTCCTTTTCAGAAGCAGGAATTGGATGTTGGTCAAATTTGGAAGACTGAACGTATTCATTGACTTCTTTCGGGGTCTGTCGGATGAGATGTCGTATAGACCTGATGGGGGAAAAAGATGTAGCAAGTTTAGCAAAAGCTGAGTATGGATTCATGAGAGGAAGTTGTGTTTCAGAAATCTTGGTTTCATCACTAAGAGAGACTTCGTAAAGATAGTCTATCTTAGAAGCATGTGAAGTACGAAACTCGGTTAAAACAAAGAAGAAGACGATGGAATGAGAGAAGCAGTAAGAGCGATTGGAGTTGTATCTGGCTCGGTCATGATGAAGAGAAAGGATTCTTCGCAGCACTGGACAATCACCAACTAAGCGCATGGAACGAACCAAGTTAGGCATAAAACCAGGCTCTGATACCAATGAGGGGATCTATATTGAGAGCTAGGGAAAACCAGGTCAGCTTACAGTAGGTATGCTATTCCACATGGGCGAACCTCTTGTTCAAGCCCTTCAGGAACTGCCTTTTAGCTGCAAAACTACCCGGAGATTTAGCTCAGAGCATAGAGACGCTCAGAGTGACCAGGATGATGTTATGCCTATCTGGTCGAGCTGCATTTCTTAGAAGATCATGCCAGGCTTTGAAGAAAGAGGATTTTTAGAGAGGCATGGAAAGTGAGAGAATTGAGATTTCACAACCTTCCCTCTTATTTCAAACCGAAGAATTACACGGCCTTATATAGGCATTAGGGAATACATGCTGGACGAGAGTCTATGTAAGACAAACCAAGAAGGTCAGTTGCGTAAAAGTAATCGTAAAAGTATTCCCCGTCGTCGATTTGAGATTGAAGGGAAAGCATTTATGATTGCTCCACAAGATGATGCAAAGCCTAAAACAGTTCAAGAGGCTCTCTCATCTCCTGACAAGGAAGAATGGAGAAAAGCTTTGAAAGACGAAATTGAGTCTGTGAGGACAAACCACATCTGGGATTTGATTGATCTGTCACCCGATCACAAGGCTATTGGAAACAAATGGATTTTCAAGATTAAGTAAAGAGCGGATGGATCCATTGAAAAAAATAAGGCTCGCCTTATGGCAAAAGGTTATACTCAACAAGAGGGTGTAGACTATGAGGAAACTTTTTCACCAGTTATAAGATTTGCCTCCATACGCCTTATCGTAACCATTGTTGCACATTTGGACCTAGAATTACATCAAATGGATGTAAAGACAACGTTTTCAATGGAGAACTAGATGAAGAAATCTATATGAAATAATTATAGGTTTCATTGCTGAAGGTTAAGAGCGTAAAGTTTGCAAACTTCATCGCTCAATTTATGGCCTTAAGCAATAGTCTAGACAGTGATATTTTCGTTTTCATCGGGCCATAACTTCTTTTGGGTTCACGATGATCGAAGAGGATCACTGTGTGTATATCAAATGGTTTGAGGATAAATTTATAATTTTATCTCTTTATGTAGACGATATTCTGTTGGTTGAAAATGACAAGGATCTGGTTACAACCATAAAAGAATCGTTGTCTTCTAATTTTGAAATGAAGGACATGGGAGAAGCTGCATATATATTAGGAGTTAAGATTGAAAGAGATCGATCAAAGAAACTCCTTACTATGTCATAAGAGTCTTATTTAATGAAGATTCTTGAACGCTTCAATATGCAGCACTGTAATCCCATTGATACCCCTGTCATGCAAGACGAAGGCCTAAGTACTAAGATGTGTCTGAAGACTCCAGAAGAAAAGAAAGAAATGATAACTGTTCCTTACGCTAGTGCTGTCGGAAGTTTAATGTATGCTATGATGTGTACTCAACCCCACATATGTCATGCTGTAGGGTTAGTGAGTCGATATCAATCAAATCCTGATCCAGCACACTGGAAAGCAGTTAAGAGGATCTTGAGATACTTGAAAGGCACTATGGACTATCGACTTTGCTATCAAGGGAGTGATCTACGCTTATTAGGATACTCTAATGCTGATTGGGGAGGAGACCTAGATGAGCGTAAATCGACGTCTGGATATGCGTTCTTGCTTAATGATGGGGCAATTTCTTGAAATAGTAAGAAACAGACGTGCATAGCTTTATCTACAATGGAGGCAGAATTTATTGCATGTTCTGCTGTAGTGCAAGAAGTAGTATAGCTAAAACGTTTCTTGAAAAATTTAGTCATTGTCACTGATGTCCCAAGATCAGTGACAGTATATAGCGATAGTCAAGCAGCCATTGCCTATGTGAAAGATCCCAAGTACCATGGTAGGACGAAGCACATTGACATAAAGAATAACTTCACTAGAGATATAATAGTGCAGAAGGAAGTAGTCCTGCAATATATTTCAACTAACAGGATAGTTGCTAATCCATTTATGAAGGCTGTTCTAAAAAACGTGTTCTTGATCCACAGGATGTCTCTAGGACTATGTAGAATGTGATTATGATATGTAATATTGTTGAGGATAACTGGATTATGTGTGTATATGTATTATACTTGTTTGTTAATGAATTGATGTCTTATCAATTAGTACAATGTTATGAGACTAGTACAAACACACATATATTGTTGAAAGGTATGCCATCAGGTAATGATTGGCTCACTCACACGAGTAATCACCTCAAACGTTATAGTAAGCGAGTTGAGATGAGACGATATGTACTATAAATGCTGGAAGAGCAGTTTAGTACATAAAATGATTTAATGTCGCCTTGATCGGAATCAAGATGGCGTCTGTTATTCGTATGTGATAAACCGAACATGATAGTCCCACAATCATATATGCCTGAAGGAAGTCGGGTGCGAGTACTAAATTAGGCGCTGTGGAAAGCAAGTTGATATAGCACTTGGGTTAAACATGAGTATGTGAGAAGTATGTGACTATATTTAGGCTAAGATTCGTATAGTGTATATGATTAATAAATGACATACGCTCTTATAGAAAGAGAAATCCACTATAGCATGTAATTCATACTACATGTGCTTTATTTGACCAATAAAGGAGATGAGTACAATTATCCCTATTTATTCATCGTATGAGTACTTAAGGTAATTTATAATTTACCTTACTTTGTACCCTATGTTACTTCTGACTATGTTCTTGAAGTGGAATATCAATGTTGCTACTTTAGCATGTTGTCGGCGGTCATGAACAGATAAGGCTTTATGGGACGTATTTAGGAAAGCAATTGTTCCGAAATGGAGAGAGATATGAGTGCGAAGGAAGACTATTGTTATTTTACATCTATCACATGTGTTTACTGGTCGACCAATTATTTCGCCTTCAATGGTTTTTGGAAATAATTGTAAACATATGGTGTTTTTTTAGAAAAGTCAAGTATAGCCTTTAAGGGATATGTATACTTGGACTGATGTAACAAATTATGTTTGGGGTACTGTGAGACATCAATTGTTTATTTTTTTTGTTCTAGTCATTATGTTGTCCCTAACAGGTGCATAATTAAAGCTCCCAAGTGCAAGAGTACTCATTGATCGCGCGGCTTTTTTGCCAGTATGAATTATTTCTAAGGTAGATAAATGTTGAATGCCTTATGTTCTTGATAGAGCATCATCAAGCCCATCATGTGCGAGTGGAAGATGTTATATTTCGTCGGTCCGCCCATGATCTGTGTGTCCAAGGGACACCATTTACTCTAATAAGAGGTGTGTCTGAGAGACACCTTTTGAAGAGGTGCGAGAAGAGTTTCTTAATGAAAGTTAAGATAACTTCCTCGATAGATGAACAATATACAATAGAAATTCAGAACTCTCTCTTTCGACACATTAGGATTCCGTATCTACTTTGAGAAGACAATCGGCATTAATGCTGTGGAACAAGAATACTTTCCTTGTGATTGTATTCGGACCAACGTGTAGTAGATTCGTTCATTGTTTGCTAGTGATTCAATGTACGATCCTGAAAATTTTTGTTCGGAGTGCATCGAACATGTTAGCCGATTCTTCTGACACACGCTTCTAACAGTGATTGTAGGTGATGTTTTTAGGGGTGAAATAATGGTACAGCCATTGGAATTTGAAGTCTGTAGCTCAATGATTTATAGCCACTCGCACCATCTCAAGGGAGAATCTATCTTGACTTTTCTTTGATGATGAAGTTAGTTACCTTGACAAAGAAAACCCTTGCCAATTTAGACATGCTCTCGACATTTAGGGTGCGCATGACAACCATTCTGTGCCCGGGAACTATTTCTGAACAGAAATAATTTTTTTTTTCTGTGCCCGGAAACAATTTCTGAGCATTTGAAGGCGTTTGGTAACTGTCCAAAATTTCTATTCCTGGAATAGAAAAAGAATAGAAATGCGTTTGGTAACTGCAAAAAATTTCTATTCCTGGAATAGAAAAAGAACAGAAATGCGTTTGGTAACTGCAAAAAATTTCTATTCAAAATTTTTTTGAAGTATTTTTTAAAACTTGATATTAATTCTCATGGAGCACTTATCAATTTTATTTTTTTCTCGTAAGTGAAGGAAACATGGTGATATGTATAAACATGGTATATAGTTAGTACAAACTCTTCCCTCTATCATCCTTACCAAAAAAAAAAACTCTTCCCTCTATCACTCCTAGTAGTGTATACCGTATTTTGACTTTACCGTATTTTTGCTCCTATCGAAGAACTTGGAATTAGAATGGAAACATTACTCCAAATCCAAATATTAATAGAGTGCTTGTATTGAAGACTTTAAGATGAATCTCATCTAAATCCTTTTCCTTTTTTTCATTAAGGAAAAAATTTTTGTGGATGTTTTATTAGTTAAAACTTTAGGTATCACAAAGAAGTGCTGGCAGGAACTTATGTAAGTCCAACTTCTCCCTAAGCAACTACCTAAGCAATCTTGTATAAACAATTTTGACTGGACTAAAATTGCACCTTGAGTTACTAGATTTTTCGTTGATCGACTCATGTCATACCATTAGTAAAGTACATGTAATAAAACCAAAGGAAATGACAAAAGTACATGTAAGGATCCTCTCCCATCGTCATGTAGTATTTAAAAATAATATTACAAAAGTCGGAAACACAAATCATGGAATCTCGGGCAGATTGTAATCCCTTGCCATTTTATTTGCAATACTTTTCCTAAGCATGTTTATCTCAGCTGCTTGCTCAAGTGGTGTATCATCCGCAACCTCCACTTTTCTAGCTCCAAATGGGTAGTCTGGATCTCCATAATGGAAAAAGTTTTTGTCTATCTTGTCCTCTTCACGAATGTAATTATGGAGAGCACAACATGCAATTACAATAAGTGCTTGCTTTTTTATTGTAAATGGGGGCATGTGTCTCAAAACAGTGAAGCGATTCTTTAATGCCCAAAATGACCTCTCAATGACATTCCTCAGTGAAGAGTGCCCATGGTTAAACAATTCTCTTGCTGTGCTTGGTTGTCTTCCACGCCCTCTATAATCGTTCAAATGATACCATTCACCTTTAAACGGAGTTAAAAATCCCGAAAGTGATGCATATCCAGAATCTACCACGTAGTATTTGCCTATAACATGGTATATATAAATTTGTTATAATATGCAATCATAACAATCATAAAGAAAGTTTTTCTTATAGACAAAGCAAATACCTAGTGGTGGTGGAGGAAATTGCAGTCGAGGAGTCTCGAGTGCTGCCGAAAGCACCTGACAATCATTGGCAGATCCTTCCCACCCAGAGTACGCGAAAGTAAACTTCATATCAAATGAACAAACACACAGCACATTCTGGGTAGTATTCACTTTCCTACCTTTATATGGGACCTGCTCAGACACAGGGACAGAAGCATTGATATGGGTGCCATCAATAGCACCTACGCAGCCCTGTGCATTTATAAAAATCTAATGTTATACAAGATTATCAATTACATGTATTTAATAATGTAAACTCAAAAAATAAAAACCATACCTTGAAGTATCGTTCATGAGTAGGATTCATAAGAATTTCCTATGGGACAACATCAAAGGACGGTGGTTTGATAACTTTCTTTGAGAGTTTGATAATTGCTTTCAACACTATATTGAAATAATTGCTAATTATTTATCCTGAACGTTGGAATCTCTCATATAAATCTCTATTGGAGTTATTGTGACAAACCATAGATAAGAATATCCCAACTTGTTCATCTATCCTAATAAACCGACTATCTTTCAACCAACCTTTTGCTCTCATTAATTCACATAGGTTCAGAAAAACATGTCTCTCCATCTTGAAGGCTTCATAGCATCTATCTAAATGTCCATAAACAATCTCCCTTATCCATTCAGGTCCTGATAGTTTGCTGTCCCTAATAGGTTCTCTTGTATGCATGGACATGTCCTCCGCAATAATGCACGACCATCCTATCAATATATATACATCATCATCATCTAATAATTGTTCATCTGGATCTACCTGCCCATTAGACACACTATTTGATCCCCATTCCATAGTACCTATATTATCACACAAATACAAGAACATCAATATAGATATGTAAAAAAAAATCCAATCACAACCAATAACATAAGTCATAAAGTGAAAGCAAACCAAATATATAAATAGCACCTAAACAGTTTGGTGTACCCATGACACCACAAAAGTACAAGAGTCTCAAGATCAATATCTCTAAAAACCAAATATCAAGTACTAACATAAGTCATACAATCGAATGAAACCTCACATAATCCATTGAACATTTCCCAACATCTAGTAAAGAGATTCAATAAGTGCATTTTTCCATTTAGCTGGGGTTTTGATGAAAGCCTCCCTCCATGTATGCTCGTTCAATAGTTTTGCTATAACGATCTGGTCCCAAGTTAGGCATACTAAGTAGGCTATCAATGACAGCGGATACGAAGTAAGGGTCCACAGGTGGTTCTGTGACCCGTGAGGTGGCAGAGCCACTCACAGATTGACTTATCTTAGTTTTGATCAACTCCTGTATAGCTTTGTAAGTGTCAGCAATGCAAGATGAGGTATTCTTTCTTCTCCTCTTGGCATTTGGAGTCCTATCCAAAAGGTGCTTCACATGAACTGGATCAGCACTATTGCCGGATGTAAAAACTGTCTCATCAATGTGGTGATCACTCAAGTCCTTTAGATCATCGTCTACATCGCCACCACCATTGTCACCTTCCTCTGACATCGTCAAATCTTCGGCATTTCCTATGGTATGCTCCTCAGTAGCATATGTACCATCAAATACAATACACAGCTCAGGATACTGGGGAAATCCATCCTTCTTGAATTTTGTCCACTCACTATTATCCTACAATTTTCACAATAATGACATGTCAAAAACATAATGAAATAGTTTAAAACTTACATGTACAATGAAATCAAAGTAATCAAAAGTTAAACGATACCTTGATGTGAGATTCCCAAATACTTGGATTGTCGACAACAACAGTTCTATTCACATTATCCCAACCAAATCCGGATTGCGAAAGAAGCTTCTTAAAACTACCATACTGTTTCTTCAGTTTGTTCACCTTGTTCTTCAACTTAACTAGGGTATATTGGTATCCTAACTGATTAATGAATTCAGTCCGTATATTATTCCACCCAACTTTGTTGTAAGTAGAAGATGTGCGATTTCCCTTTTTGACCTCATCAACCAACAAACTTACAAACATGTTGGTTAAAGGCTCAGTCCCCTTTGCATTTAATATCTCTTTTTGAGATGCCATATAACCTTGATAGATTGAGATTCATATGAGTCATGCATTAAATCAATAACAGTCATGTAAAGATAAGAGAAGAGAAAAAACATCACGCCCCGCAAAACATCCAAGCATATCACTAGTTAGATGATGTTCCCACAGTTTGTCGGAAACTGATCAATAAAGCTTAGTAGGAACTTCGACCACGAAATAAGAAAAATGACAAAACCCACTTACCAACGATCTACTCCGACAAAATATACATGGGAAAGAGTCAAACGCTGCATCGGTCCATTGAAGCCACACGCAAGTAAGAGATAAACCACATTATAGAAAATATTACCTCACCAAACGAGAAGCTTCAGCTGAAAGTCGAATCATGGCAGAATCCTACAACAACGAAAGACAAAACAGAGAAAATAAGCAACCCTACCTTAGAAACTCGGCATCCCCGGCACTTAAGCCCAGTTCAGGTACGCATGCAGCTAACAAAATTCCACGAAATCGCGCTTTAAAATGCTAAAAGACGAAAGAAAGCCACACGAAGAGAACGGACGAGAAAAAAAAGAGAACAATCTTGAACAACAGAAATGATACAGCTCTCCCATCTTCGCACGTTAGCAGAGAGCAAAACCACAGACCATTAGCGAACTGACAAAGACCAAAATGAGCTCGAAAGGAACCCAAAAGAACGGGGAAAAGGGGGGGGACGCCAAAGAAAACCGATCGAAAGAGCCAACCAAAGGAGCACAAGAGAGCTCCGACCCAGAGCAAAACTAGAGTAGCATTTTGAAATACCCAGAAGTCAAAATGGCCCAGAAGAAAGTAGACAGGGAAAAATCGAGCGCGACAAAAAAAACCCCCCTTCCATGACCACCAGCAAGACAGCATTGCGCAGGAGCCAAAGACATGAGGCGATGACCGACGGGTCAGTGCCCAAATGGGCGAGGGTAGCGCCCGCTCGAGCCTCGCCGTCACCTAGATGGGCGAGGGCCGCGGACGCGCTCGCTTGGGCAACTGTCGCCGATCTGGGCGATGGCGAGGCTTGAGTGAGCATGGCCTCGCTCGAGCGACCGCACCCTCACCCAGATTCGCGAGGGCGGCGGTCACTCTAGCGAGAGCGAGCCCAGATGGGCAAGGCCAGTGCTCGCTTGAGCCTCGCCGTCGCCGATCTGGGCAAGGGCTCACTCGAGCGAACGGACCCTTAAAGTACTTTGTGTATTGTTTAGGTTATTGAAGCCTTACTAGAATGCTCTCTCTCTCGGCCTGTCTTGCTTCCCTAAACTAAAAAAGAAAAGAAAAGAAAACTACAATAGAAATCCTAAAATTAATAGTACGATCTATACACACGTCAGTTTCGTAACTTTTTGAGCAATCATTATGAGGAGGTCGAAGAAACTTCCCCATATTGAGCGAATGAATCGATGTTATTTCACTTCAATAGCTTCCCCCCAAATTGTGATATATGTACGAAAATTGGATCTAATCTACAACAGATGTAATTAGGTCCTCTCTCGTACACTTTGCATGAATAGGCCTATTAAAATTATATTTTATGTGTACAGTCCATGAAAAATATAACGTGCACAAGCGAGGTTTGGACTTGGAAGATGTCTGTGGTAGTTGAACCCATTGGGGGCTGTGGGAGAGTAATACCGAAGTTTAGATTCTAGCAAAGCGAGTGTAACTTAATTCAGATGTCTAGTCAAAATGGAGATTGTTGAAAATATAATTTGAGTTTGAATATGAAGGAGAAACTTTCCTAATTCAAGCAGATTTCCTATTCCTAGTTGGAGAAGGTTTCCCATTTTAGATCAAATTCTTGTGCATATATAAGAAGTGTCTTCGCTATGAAGAGCATCCAAGAGGGACTTCTGCTTGTAAATTACATCCATAGTTTTGAAGCCATGAAAATCTTGTGTTAAGATTTATTAATTCTTTCATGAGATTGAGAGTTTATTTCATGAATAATTGTGTGGCTAAATACTGTGTGAGTTACTAGGGGTAATTGTGGTTAGGAAACACTGAGAGTGTTTGAGTATGATTATAATCTTCATTATATCGCTAGATCTATAGTGGAATTCTTTGTCGCTTTCTCCGCGGTCGTAGGTCATCCAACTGAACCACGAAAATCTGGTACTCGATTTTTTTTCTTGTTCTGTCCATTTTACTATTCGATCGCTTGCTTTAGCAAAACCCATCGTCTTAAGAAAGAATCTATCTTGATTTTTCTTCTATGATAAAGTGAGTTAACTAGCTGCCTAATGACAAATAAAACCCTTGCCAAATTAGACATGCTCTCGACATAAAAAAATATGCCGTGCATTGTTTAGGTTTTGAAACCCTAATTGAAAGCTCTCTCTCGGCCCGTCTTGCTTACCTAAAAAGAAAATAGAACTACAATAGAAATCCTAAAATTAGTAATACTACACATGTCAGTCTCTTAACTTTTTGAACGATCATCACGTGGATGTCGAACAAATTTTCCCCATATCGAGCTAATGAATCGATGTCATATCGCTTCAATACCTTCCCCACAATTGTGATATCTGTAGGGAAATTGGAAATTGGATCTAATCTATAACAGAAGTAATTAGGTCCCATCTCATACACTTTGCATGAATAGGCTTATTAAAAATATATTTTACGTGTACAGTACATGAAAAATATAACATGCACAAGCTAGGTATGATCTTTGAAAATGTTCATATTGATTACTATAACTACCTAATGTGCACAATCTTTTGCTCAGCCATGCTTCTCTCTCCCTCCCTCCCTCCATCCCGTCGTCGTTGAGCTTGACGGCTCTTCCTTGGCCATTAAGATCTCGCCATCAAGCCCAGCGGTGTCTCTAGATGTAGAGGCTCGACAGCCATGGAGGTCGGGCTTCCAAATCTAGAGGCAGGGCTCGCGATGGAGAGAGAGAGAGAGAGCGCATCAGTGGGCATGAATAAAAAGAATCCATAATGTAGCTAAGCACGAATAAGATAGGGAAAAAAGTTAAGTTGATCATTTGATTAGAATAGCAGACTTGATCAACATTATTAAAGCATTAATCAACAAAGCAATGGACTTTAAAAGAAAATCAGAATAAAAAATAATTCATGATGTAGCAAGGCAAAAATAAGATAGGAAAAAAGGGAAAATTAATTATTTCATTAGAAAAGCCGACTTTTACAGATATGCACGTTTTGATCAATATTATTAGAACAAGTATCAGCAAAGCAAATGGAGAATTACATACACTCTCAATGAAACAAGGTCAATGCAAGGAGAAATCACAATGCAAGGAATTTATCTACAGCAATATTAAACCAAAATAAAGTAAGCTCAAGAACAAACAACAAAATTCTCCTCCTACAACCAAAGTTCTTTCTCTTTTTCGGGTTGAATTCTCTAACCACCAAATGGTCCCAATGAAGGAAGCTGCATGTCCATACCTTCACCCTTCTCATCCTCACCTATGTTCTCTCCTCCAAGTTCTTCCAGTGACTTGCCCTTAGGCTCCGGCACGAGCAAAGTGAACAACATTCCTGCAAGATTAATCGCCCCGAGCATAAGCAATGCATTCTTTACGCCGATACCCGGCGGATAACCTGCATCGGTTTTTGTTCTATCCTTGCTCTGCGCCGCATATAAGAACCCAAAAGCCCCGACAATGGCTCCGGCTTTCCCTGAAGCCGCCGATATCCCATGGCATGTGGACCTCAACCATGCCGGGAAGATCTCGGCAGGAACAATGAATGTTGTTGCGTTTGGCCCGAAGTTGGCGAAGAAGAAGGTGAATGAGTACAACACGACGAACCCTATCCGGTTCGGAGGCAGAGTCCAGTGGTTGTATGGGATGGCGACGGCGAACATGAAGATCGTCATCATGGTGAAACCCATCATTTGGATGAAGAACCTTCCGAGGTAATCGATCGTCGCAACGGTGAACCAATACCCGGGTACAGTACTGCAAAGAGCGATTAGGGTTTGTGCCCTAGCAATTTTGTATACCTCGTGAATGGCATTCATGGTCTGCGCTGGTGGGATCCACCCGATTGCGGTGAAAATGTCCTTTTGGAAGAGGTTTTGGCTATAAAAAGCAATGTCGAGGAAGAACCACGTGGTGGTCGTCCCGACGAGGTGGAGGCCGTGGCGGCGGGCGAATTCCCTGGAGAACAGGCCGTAGTTGTTGCGGGGATCTTGGGAAAATTTCTCCACCTTCTCTTGTTCAGATTCAATATCCATGTGCAACACCTGTTGACGGTTTCACTATATATCAGAGAAATTACATGAAATAACCACTCAATTAAGGAAGTGATGACAAGAAGGCAAGACCAAACAAATTTGATGGACAAACCACAAATTTCTCAAGTCACTAAAAAGGGAAAAGAAACTTGAAAAAGAATTCAGTGATCTTACTTAATAAGAACATTCAAAAAAGAAAAGTCGGAATTGTGAAGTCCATCATAGTAGTCTTGGATTATATTCTTGGACATACTTATAATTCTCCAATAAACAATTGATTTGTTTTATGGCCAGAGAAAGAACTCGTCTATGTTCATACCTTAGACATGTCTGCAGCTGCCTGCCCAGCGTTTCTTGCGACAAGGGCGGTGTAACGAGCAGTTTCGGGCATTTTCATTCTCCAATAATAAGTGAGGGCCGCCGGGAGTGAACCGAGCATTAGAATGATACGCCACACGTAATCGGCTTGAGGAACGGTCGAGCCCAACGGATTGACTTGATAAGCTGGGGCCTTATACTTATGTTCGAATGCCGAGGAGACGATCAAAGCGATGATCCCGCCCCCCAAAATCCCAAACCCTTGCATTGCGAACACTGCAGCGATGAATGCCCCGCGAGTCTTCTTGTTCGCATACTCCGACATGATGGTGGCGGAGAGCGGGTAATCCCCTCCAATCCCAAACCCAAGCCAGAACCGGAAGAAGCATAGCGTCGCCACGACACCTTTCGCGGAATGCCCAAAGGACAAGCCAGAAGCGATGGAGCAGATGAACATAAGAAGGAGGGTTATACCGTAGACACGCTTCCGACCTAATTTGTCGCCGAGCCAGCCGAAGAAGAGCTGACCAGCAAGAGTGCCACAGAAGGCAACGCCGTTGATGGCAGCAGACACGTTCGGAGGGAGTGTGCCGGGCTTTGCCGCACCGTCCACATGGTAGTATATGCGGCCGAGGAGCTTTGTGACGAGGGAGATGCAAAATAGATCGTACGCGTCGGTGAAGAACCCCATGCCGGCAATGATGATGGCGGTGAAATGGTACCATTGTGTCTTGGCCACATCGAGTGCATTTAGCACTCCAAGATCATCTTTAGCCATGATCGAAGCTGGAGTTCAATGCCCTCCAACCAGTTCAACAATTTTCCTGCCCATGAAAGAGATAATTAAACTATAGGCAAGTGATCATTCAAGTTTAGAATGATTCTCTACTTTTTTCTTTATCTAGGGGGAACGAGAAACGATAAGAACCACCAATGACCTTGAGTAAACATATGGGGTAAAGAAAATTGTTTCCACATGCCCTAGTTCTTGCTTCGGGATTGCATTAGGTTTTCTAGATTTTTAAGTACATGAACATGTCGAGATTCCAACATCACATTATCGAACGTGGTAATCGTATTTCTATTGGTGGGGACAGAACAAAAGTTTTAATATATAACGTAAGGCTATGTGTGGTACTTCTTTCAAGAAGGTCAAATAATCTAGTTATGCCAATTTATGGTTTGAGGGGGCAACTTTGATCGCAACCGGTCAAGTCATTACTTCGGTGAGTATCTCACTTCCCAAAGACGGCGTATCATTCTTTATTTTATCTTCAAGCGAGGATGAAGTTGATAAGAACACTTAAAACGACATCAATTCAAGAAATATTTATATGAACTTTTTAACTATAAGCGATATTCATTCATCTTGAGAAACAAATAGAGATATTTTACATAGCGTTATTCAGACGAGGTAGTCCACTAAAATTCGACGTAAACAAAACACGGCAACATGCACGACTGTTTTTTCGACTGTCAAAGGCAGGAAAGCCAAATTTCTTATGCCCTACTGTCTTCTGCAAGTAAAAACTCACATTACAAGCGAGTGCGACAATGAAAGAGCAACGAACACGAACCTCAGTCTCTAGCAGCAACAATGGAGGGGAGGGGAGGAGAGAGAGAGAGAGAGAGAGAGAGAGAGAGAGAGAGAGAGAGAGAGAGAGAGAGAGAGAGTTGTATAGAAATGTTGCCAAACTCGCGTTGGGATGCAGAGAAAAAGGGGATGGATGGAGTTGTATTTAAGCTATGCCGACCGCGAGAAGAGGCATGTGAGCTTCGGCATCTCCTGGGCATATTCCCGAATCTCTATGTTTAAGTCAACCCTTCATTTACAAACTTGCATATTTAAAATATAGATCCAGCTTACTCTCTCTCTGATATACATTGGTTTTGCTAATCTATATACTCGTTGACACGATTAATATTTGAGTACATCCCTAGTCACATGATGTCCCATGCTTTTTGTCTAAAGGACAAAGACGGAAGTGTAATTATCTGATCCGAAAAATCGATTTTTCAAAGTGTCATTTCAAATGATGTGAATGGTAACGTCTATCACACTCACATCATAAGTGATTTTAACGGTTAATATACTTTAATGCTATTTCTGAAACACAAATTTTAATACAGCTGTATCTTATATTATTCAAATATTAGGAACAATCCCTTACTTGATTAAGGTACACGTCAAATTCGTGTTTGCAGTTTCCTTATAGCTAAGTTCGAGATTTGGAAATGAGTGGCGACAAGGGTAAAGTATCGAAACTAATCACATCCATCATATAGTCTTTAAAAATAACTAAAATATATAGGACACTTTTGTTTGGTTCAATTTTGGGCAAGAATTAGATCATATTTGTCTTAAGGCAGGTCTCAAGTAAAGTCAAGTGCGACATGAAGGATTACCAAACAGAGGACAACATGAAGCATCAGCTCTCACCAATCATGTTTCCACTTTGCTGTCCCTTCATATACAACCGCCACTGCCGTGTCTTCAACCACTACAAGTGGTGAAAACCACCGCAAGCGCCGTCACAGAATCATGTACACAACAACGGCCTCTCTCTCTCTCTCTCTCTCTCTCTCTCTCTCTCTCTCTCTCTCTCTCTCTCTCTGGCGGAGCTCGACGAGCTGGCGTCGAGCTCATAGCTTGTGGTGAATCTCGCTTGATCAAGTAACCCTCTTGGAAAGTTGGTAAATTAAAAAAAAAATCAAATAAGCGTCATTAACTAGTTCAAATGGCAGTGCTCGTTCGGAGAAATGTTGATAAACCACTTAAATTAAAGTTAGTAATTTATTACAACTGATTTAGAGTGTAATTAAGAAAGGTAAATAAAGATTGGTAAAAGATAAACAAACTAAGAGAAAAATAATTTTAGTAAATAACTCATACGAGAGTTGACAACTCAAAACAAGTTGATAATTTAATTGTAAAAGAACTTGTAGTTGGTATTTTCTTAAAAGAGTTTGTAAATTTAAGTTGTTGCTAGGAGTGCAAGTAAAATTTTTTTAATGACGACATAAGTTGGCGAACAAAAAAAATCCAAATAGACATAGTCGCCTAATACTAATTAGGCGTTAATTTAATAGGAGAAAAGTGGGTAAGTTCACACCAATATAGGTTGGTAATCTTTAAAATGTGTCAAGGGTAACGGATTGTTAATCGAGGCAAATAAAAGTTGGCAACTCAATAAAAGAATTGGTAGATTAAAAATTAAACATTAGAAAATAACTCAAATGAGAATTGGTAATTTAATATGATAAAAATTGATAAGTCACTCTAATTTAGATTGATAATCTCATATAAAAGTTAAAAAATTGGAAAAGTTAACGAGTTATGGAACTAAAAGTTGGAAAGTTAGTAAAAATAACTAGTAATTACCAAATTAATAAAAATTATAATTTCCGTAAAAGAAATAAACCAATAGAAAAAGGTCACGGCACATTTCTTTTATCAACGATTTTTTGTCACTTGCTAATATTTATTAGTGAGACAAAAAAATCCCGTATCTTATTTGCATACCCAAGCATGTTCGATGGCTGAGACACAAAAAAAAAAAGCCCATTTGATGGGGAGGATAAACACATTCTCTTGAAAGAAGCATCATACACCAGACCTTAAAGAAATAAGATTTTCTTCGGCTTTGTTTGTATCGCAAAAAATAAATAGTTTGAATATTTTTCCTTAAAATGATTACTTGTATCGTTTTAAATAATTAATTAATGAAAAATATTTTCATTATCGACGATAATTTATGTCTAAAATTTTTAGTGAATTATGAAATTATTTTTCGTTTATTAATTTTTGTAAGTGATACAAACAATTATTTTTAGGATAATATTTTATAAATTATTTAATTTTTTGCGAAATAAACGGACCCTTAATATAAGAAGATGCGGAATATCGAGTTTAGCCCTCGAGGAGAAACAACTAAAAGAGGGATATAATTCATTTTTAAGTTCTAATCCATTACAAATAACATATTTCGTAGCAAAATTAAAGAGAAATTTCTTTGTTGACGACAAATTATTGATCAACTTGCAAAAAGCGAACCATTGTAGCGTGAGAAGCTGACAAATCCATCAATTTTATATGAGTTGACCATACAAAACAACCAAAAAAACAAAAGAAATGAACAGACCCGCATGCAGTACGAGCAGTACTAGAATGTTGTCGAAGCTCACGAGGTCAGAGCGCATCAACCGTTAGATCAAATTGTTCTTATAAATGACATCGACATAATTTAATGGTTGAGATCAAGTGGGCTTGCATGCAGTATGTGAAAGAGTGATATTTTATCACATTGGTTTCCTATTTAACCATCAATTAATCGAACTTCTCTTAAGTGTTCATTGACATCATACCGGTATGAGATAGTTGAGCCAAGTTGCGTCAATCAATCAGTTTGGCAGGTTTGGCTCTTAGAACAAAATAAAGTGCTTAATTTTACCATATCAGAAGATAAATTAACGGAAACAAAAAGCGAAGGGAACCCTCAATGGTAGTAGCTAGGGTCTCAAGATAATGATGAATCTTATCGTAAAATTAATGTGGAAACGCTAATAGGGTATTGTAATTAAATCGATGCAAAAACATTAGAGAACTAAACGAGGAACAATAAATGGACGTTAAAAATTTGCGTGATTCGGTCCAAGTGTCGGTACCTATATCATGGGGAGAGCCATCGACGAATAATGCACTAACAATCAGAAAATTAGAGTTAGAATTGCTCCTGAAACTGAAGACTGAAAAATAAAGGAGGTGAATATGAAAATATACTAATAAGAGGCTCATGAAGATAGAAATATCTTTGCCCGCACTTGGAGTACGTGAATCCACTCTATCGGAACTGTACAAAGTGTGGGTCCATGTGGTCCCCACATGAATGAGTGGTTGGGAATAAGTTGGCTCATAAGTAGGAATGAGCATGGTTTCAGATTAAAATCAGTAGTCGGAAAATAAAACCGGTGAGAACTAGTCCTGTTCTAGGTTTCAATGCGCCCCGTCCAATTTTCGGTTCCATATTTTTAGGATATGAACTGGGAATAGGGAATTGAACTGGGGAAACCAAAAAAGCCCTAAAAAGAAGCCTTTTACTTTTTCCTCATATCAACTTTTTTTTTTCAGTCAAATCCTCATAAGAACTTAGATGTGCTTATCTATAGAGGGGTTTATACTAATCTTTCTTGCTATCAATAAGGATCAATGTTCGTGAGGTCGTCTATAGTTGAAATAGGGATTACTCTTAGGGAGAGATTTAATTCTCTACTAATAGTCACTTATAAAGTTCTAACAAAGGGGGGTTAGACTGAGACTTAACATTAAAGTTTTTCAGATATTAGCGGCTATATAGAGCGACAACAAAGTTAGATATCACACTAATTTTTTGAGACCATTTGATCTATTCTAGTTTCATTTCCTGAAAACAATCAAATAACATTGGTGTTTGTTGTAATATATATCATTCTATGTCATTGATAGACTGAGATAAATTACCCTATAGTACGTTTTCCGGTGAAAATATTCTATGGCGGCTATCATACTATCACAAAATTCCATGTCGCATTAAAAATATTAAAGGTAGATTTATTGTGCCCATTAAAACAGATTGGAATCCATGGACCTTGTGCTATGTAGGATTGTAGATATGGTGATTAGTATGGTCATGATCTTCACTGGAAATTAGTGAAACTTATGTTGTCACATGTTAATATGTATAGTGATAATCCATATTTTAATCTCTTACTTGCTTTAATTATATGAATGCCTTCTAATAATATTATGTTATTATTGTGTATGTGTGAAGTTGATGTATCAAGATAACATGTTAGTGGAGGTGGAGGGATATGAGGAGATGACTCCGATTAAATGTGAGGGATATGGATGATTGAGGACTACATTCTATAATTAGTTTTTATGTTATGTGTTTTGAACTTTTTATTGTTTATATTATTTTACGTGTTCATCGTTTATAAATTATTTCTATTGACAAATGAGAAACTTTCATTTTTATTATTGCTTTCACTTTTATTTTGCTTAACTAAAAATGAAACAAAAAAAATTGAACCTGTTAGACCTTAGAACTGTCCCTGAAATCTGTGATATGGTAGATTTTAGATTCCAGGGAATGTAGAGTACGTTCTAAATTCTAAAAAATATAGAACATGTTTCGATGAGTAGAATCCATGCTCCAAATAGAACCTGTAAGAAACCTGTAATTGCTTATCCCTACTCATAAGCTCTTTGTCTATTCTTGAGTGCACCGAGAGTATGTAGCATTGTCTGATTTATTAGAGATTGACACGTGGCATCAAAATAGAGCGCTCAAATTGGGCACGATCATTCGATGTATTTAGAAGAAGACTTTAGCAATGATATTTTCATAATAACAATAATTTTTTTCCATCTTGATATTTAGAACGTTTTCTTCTTATTCCACAACTAGTTATTTGGAATGCTCTAACTATAATTGTTGAGGAAGCTGTTAGAATTAAGGAAAATGGAAATATAATTAGCATTTTCGAATAAGTTGCACCACATTAGGCATACCTCATGCAAATGCCTATATGATTTCCCTATTAAATCTTACTATGTAAACATCCAATATCCTACATTCCGGAATCTAACAGAAAAATAAGGAAAACTAAAGCATACACCGTTGTTGGTAAAAAGAATCCCACGAGCGATTTTATCCACTCTTAATTTGAGAGTTTCGACCACCCGCTCTTTTATTATCATCAAATCAATAGTTGATAAGATCGCTTATGGAAAAATATTATCTTTTTAATATAATCATAACATGCTAGTATTGGTCCATAACTAAATGTACTTACAAATGCTTGCTTGCTTGTCTAGTGTGAAACCAGTGGACATGTCTTTTCAAAGGCTTACACACATTCGTCATTTTGATGCAAAAATGTATTATCATGCAATCAAATGGCCCATTTTTTTTTATGTATAGCAGCGGGTTACACAAACTCGACGAGTTGACTTTTACAAATTGAAGGTCCCCTCCTCGTGCAACCATTTCATCATCAAAGAACTAACGATAGATGAAAGAGAAAAGAGAGATGTTGAATTAATATATTTGCAGTGCATGTAAATGGTTTATTGTCAACGGTACATATTAATATTGTTTAGAAAATCCTAAACCTATTACACTTTTTATAAAAAAATTCAAGAAAATGTTAAAATATTATTAAAAATTGTTCACTTTCATCGCTGGCCGTGCCACGTGAGATGGCTGATGTCCACGTTAACGATTTCCAGCCAAATTAACCGAATGACTCAATTGGCAAAACATGAAAATGTTTAAGACTTTTGACCAAAAAAAGATTTAGAATTGAATTAACAAAACTGTAATAAATTTAGGACTTTTTGGATAATTTTTCCATCTTATGAGCAAAACCTGATCGTTGCCCGCCAAAATCTTTTGACATTGCACAAACTCAACTAGTTGACTTTACAAATTAAAGGTCCCCCCCTTGTGCAACCCCTCATCATCAAAAACTACTGATAGATGAAGGAGAAAGAGAGATGTCAAATTAATATATTTTCGACGCATGCAAATGGTTAATTGTCAACAGTATACATTAATATTATCCAAATATCCTAAACCTATTACACTTTTAATGAAAAATTCGAAAAAAAATATGAAATTATTATTAAAAATTATCTACGTCAACAACGGTTGTGCTGCAGAGGACTCAATTATTAAAACGTAAAGTGGTTAGAATTCAATTTGCATAATTAAAAAACTTAGAGTTGAATTAGCAAAAGTACAATAGGTTTATGACTTTTTAGATAATTTCTGATCTTACAAGCAAAACCTAATCTCCGCCTACCGAAATCTTTTGACATTGCACAAACTCAACGAGTTGACTTTACAAATTAAAGATCCACCCCTTGTGCAACCCCTCATCATCAAAGAGCTAACCTATTTTCCTTATTTGTCAACGGTACACAATATTAAATTTATACCAATGGACAACTTATGATAAGAACATAATCCTACTCATGGTTTGCTAAAATTAGAAGCAATGCACCTTTCACTATCTCAATGACTTTCCAGGGGTTCGAAGTTGACTTCGGTGGATGGTCAAATCAAGAGAAGTAAAAGCAAACCCAAATGAAAAGTCAAACATATCTATGTCTTTCCAATATCCTCTGGCAATAAATACTGGTAAAAACATCACCATGGTCACCGTCGTTTAGTGGGTTTGTGATCATGTCACTAAACTATGATTTACATCCCTCAAACCATTAAAATTTTTAAAATTCCTCTTCTTCATTGCTAATATTTCTTTGCAATTTACAAGTTGCTCGGATGAGATAAGCATTCCATTTCAAATGGCTGCCGACTTGCTATGGATGCCATTTTGCTTTTTAGAAATTCTGCTCGTGTAGGTGGGATCTGCCTGTGGCCTCCATGATTTCCTGCTTTGAATTGGTCGAATGACGCAAGGTGCAGTTTCTTCTTCTCTTGGGGTTGTGTTGGTCACGTCCGCAAATGATCTCACTCATTCACGTACGAATTTTTCCTTTTACGAAGGTGAGCACAGTGATTCTCGTCTCGATCAAACAAATTATTAAATTAGTGAGTTGGAGAACCATGAAGACGGCGCTTGTTGTCATTTATATTAGCGAGTCTATAGCATTTGTAGATGGCAAAGCGTGATGTCACTTCTACTTGTACAAACCAACTTAGATGATACACATACAACTTCCGAGCCATAAATTAATAGATGGAAAAAGAAGAAGATACCAACATTATTCGTGATACTTCGAGTATCAATTAATAGAAGAAAAAATGATGTACACTAAGGCTTAATTTGTTTTGCAGAAAACATTTTCTAGGAAATTTTCCTCATTTTTCGGTATTTAGTTCGCTTAGGGAAATTAGTTAGCTTTTAATATTTTCCTAGTCAACAGAAATTTTTTTCCTACCAAAGCTTAAATTCAAAATAATGATTTTCTCTTTAAAAAATCGGAAATCATTTTCCTGGGACACCAGTGCCCAGGATGCTAGGCCCGGAAATTGTGGACATGGATGTCGATTGTCTTACGTGGCACAGTTAGTACTGACGTGGATAACTTTTATAATTTTTTTAAAAAAAATCGAATTTTTATTACTTTTCTGTTTTTTTCTTCCTCTATCAGTCGCTGAGCCTCGATGGCAGCCTATGACCGACCACAGGAGAGGGCGGTTACTAGCCTCGGGCAAGGCTTGAGCTCGACGAATCTAGCAAGGTGGCAAGGTCGAGCCTCGAGCTCGCCCGAGGCTAACGAGATCAGCCCTCGCCTATGGCCTGTCACCGGCTGTTGCCGAGGCCTAACAACCGATGGAGGAAGAAAAAAAAGAAAAGAAAAGAAAAGAAAATAATAAAATAAAAAGTAAAAAATATTAAAATTTTTCATTTTTTTAAATTACAAAAATTATCTATGTCAATGCGGCCGTGCCATGTAAGACTCCCGGTGTCCATGTTAATAATTTTTGGCCAAACAAAATTTTCGTTACCATATGACGGAAAATATTTTCCAGTTTATTTTCATGCCTCAGCCAAACACTGGAAAATATTGTTATTTACCTAGAAAATGACTTTTCTGAAAACAATGTTCTAGAAATGTTACATTTTTTGCAAAAAAAATGAAACCTAAGGTATGTTTGTTTCACAAAAAATGAATGATTTCTAAAATATCATCCTAAAAATGATCAATTATATTGCTTAAAATAATTAGTCATTGAAATATGTTTTCATTATCAATAACAATTTATGTCTATGCATTTTGGTGGACAATAAAAATAGTTTTTGTTTATTCATTTTTATAAGCGACACAAGTCGATTATTTTTAGAAAAATATTTTTCAAATCATTCATTTTTCGCGAAATAAATGGAGGTTAAAATAACATATTCAAAAGCACATTAAACCTGAGAGAAAATGGCTAAAGGAAAAGAAACACAAAGAGACGTGATCTTTTCTAAGAAAAAACAACAAAAAAAAAAAAGAAAATTTAACAGGGTTGAGAAAAATTGGAAAAACTAGGACCCAAAAGAACACAAATGAGGAATGGGATAATGACAACAATTGTCCCTAAACTTTAATCCAATATGCAATATGGTCCCTTGAATTTTAATTTATTTAATGTGATTCTTGAACTTTAACCTAATGTGCAATGTCATCCATAAACTTGTAATTTATTCAATGTGGTCCCTGAACTTAGAATAAATGTTCAAACTAGTTCCTCAACTATATAGAAATATCCAATGTTACCATCTCAAGAAATTAAGTTCATGGACAATATTGAACATTTTCATATAGTTCAAGCATTAGTTTAGACATGTACCAAAAGTTAAGGCACTACATTGAACAAATTATAAGTTTAGAGATGATATTGCTCATCGAGTTAAAATTCATGGATCACATTGAACAAATAAAAGTTTATGAACCACATTGTATATTATGTCAAAATTTAAGGATCATTTATTGTGTCATTTTCGCATGAGGAATAAAGATACCGAATTGTGCAGCCATCATTTACATACAGGAAGAAACGAGAGAAAGAGAGAGATCTGCTTTCTGAAATTGAGGTCATGTGCATACACAATGGGAGTGTCTTGGGCTTGATTGCCTCTTGAAAGCGGTATTTTCAAGGCTTTGAGAGCTTTCAAAGGAGGCTTGAGTTTGGCTTGCTATTTACTTAAAGTGAACTCCAAACCCTCTAGCATCATCTCCAGCATCTACGACGCATATACCCTTAATTAATCCATAGCCAAATCGTATCAAACTAACTTCTCTCTCTCTCACTTTCACACACACACACACACACACACACATGCACACAATATACAAATGAGCACTTGAAGTCCAATCATGTATATAGCACGTTGGCCACACTTTCACATGGAGGTTCAATCTTTCGCGTAATACTAGATATATTAAGATCGGTCTTGCACAGGTCCGAAGATTTTGTTTAATGTTATCCTCATCTAGCTTCGTGCTCATGTGGGTTGCTTGTAATATAATTTCACTTTCGCAGTTCTAGGCAGAAATTTAGCAATTACGTTGAGGGAATCTATGCGTATGAAAGTGCAAACACGATGTATTGGAGGATGTTTTTAGTAGCTGGACAACCTTAACACTGCAAATATTAAATGAAATCGAAAGCCATGAAGACCTAGGGAAGGCTTCAAATGGTGAAGCTGTCCACATTAGGGCAGCAGACGGCAGATGGGTTTTTCGCTCCTCCCCGATATTTTTTATTTTAGGATGTTGATTGGGAGTTGAACACCTTTCGTTTTGGTTCTAGCTGGTTCAGACATTAAGAAATTGGTTGTTCATCTTAAAACCCTCATATAATTAAATCTTGGATCCTTAAACACAATTAATATGGAACAATTCGATTTACAGAATATTGATTACACATGACACCACAAAAATAAGGTTATGGAATATTTCAAACTTGCTTTAAATGACTACTTCACAAGTGCCCGGGGTGCACTTTTTAACATGAATATTTCCTTCAATTTTACGTCGAACAGGTCATTATTCAATTAATCAGAATATTAATAATACCATTCCAACTCTCATTACTAAGGTGCCAATTTTCTTTCTAAGACGTTGCATAAGAAATATTATATAGATACTGCCCATTCACGTGCATTAGGTAAGACTCCATGTATAGTGTAACGGGCTTAATTTCCAGGCAACTCTGAGTGAAAGATGTTTGTGACTTAAACTGGGGATTCACCGTGTCCAAACCAAACATTTGACTTTTAGTTAATCTCTCAAAATTTTAGTAATGCATTGGCTAAGTCGTTCTTGGGAAAGAAAAACGTAGATCAATTAAATTATATGACGCTCGGACGTATGGAACACAAAATTAAAATAATATCTCTAATACCAAATGATGCCGGGACGTGTTGAACGAACAAATAAATAAAAGGGTTTTTCAATCTTGGCAAGGTTGAAAACTCCTTTATGGAGGATAGGAAGGAAGAAACTAGATAATCTGGATCCCTTTAGTCGAGTCTCCACATTGGTAGGCCACTTCATACATATAAAAAATCTCTTCACTCACGAATCTTAGGAATCCACCAAAAGGGACAGACAGAAGAATAAAGGGAAGATAACAAGGGACATAACCCAGGAAAAACTCTATTCAATGATTCAATTTGTGTTCTCCAATGAAAGACCCACGGGATATTTCATAGCCGAGAACCTATGATCCCTTTGAATAACCTCCAAGTAAAGAAAACATAACCTACCTTAAAGTACGAAATTCAGATAGGCAACCATATTGTAAAATTCCCAATTTAGATTGAAGCAATCCTACATATACTAACAACTAACTAGCAGATCGAGAAAATATATTTTATCCTTATTTTCTAACAACAAGAGATTATCTTGAAATCTTCGAACAAGGAATCAAAGTATTTCTGGTATCACTCTCCCGAAGTTGGAGAAGACTCATTCTCTAGACCGACTTTGGCCCTGTTTGGTTCATCATTTGGAATGCTCATTTGGGCTCTAAAGTCCATTGGCCAAATGCAAATGGCGTTTGGCAATTTTTTTTACTCACTTTGGAGAAATGCAATTGCATTTCCAATGCTCTATAAGGGACTTTTCGCCAATGCAAGGTGAAAGGTGCCTTGAGAAGTTGCATTCTCGGAATGTAACTCCCTGGTTTAATGAAAATTTCGAAACTACCCATTTTATCCTCATTTATCGAGTTTATTTCCATTTTTACCCCTTTTTTAAAACAAACCCTAAGACCACTCTTCGCATCTGTTCTCCCTTTTGCAATTTCACTCTCCACAGATCATCTTCGCCCCTCACCTCTCTTCACCCACGCCGTTGGCCGCGTCGTCGCTGCCTCTCTTCCTTCACGCCGCTCGCCACTTCGCTACTAGCCTTTCTTCCACACTCTCGACACCGATCGCCTCTCTTCCCCGCTCTCAACGCGGCTCGCCTCAACATCGCTCGCCTCTCTTCCCTGCTCGCAACACCACTCGCGTCTTTGCCGCTCGCCTCTCTTCCCCGCTCGCGATGCCCCTCGCCACTTCGCCGCTCGCCTCTCTTCCCTAAAGGTATGGTAGTTTCTCCGATTTTCAGATAACTTCGTGTTGTGCATAACTTGTAAAAGCCTGATTTTGATTCCGTTGCATACTGTTGTTGTTCTTGATGAAGTTCTTGAGCGATGGAGAGTGTGTTGTTGTCAGAAGTATTGTTGTTGATTCGCTTTGCTCAAATCGGTTCTATATGTTTGATTGCTTATGTGCTTTGCTTGGTTTTCCCTGTATTGGTAAGAAAAGATGACCCAAAAGGTAGCGCAAATTTTGGGGAAGTTCGTCTTTTTCAGTGGGTTTCTAGTGTATGAGTAGTTGTGGAAGAAAGGGTGTTGAAAGATCTTGTCAGATCGGGCCAGGAGCAGAAGGGAATCCCTCGCGTGCCATCCCTTTCAGGTCCTCATGAGGTTCTTCTTTCGGATTTGTGCTTAGCTCTTGCGATACGGGTCAATCGTTGTCTTCCCTCTGCCTTGTTTGGTTCTCAATTGCAGGAGCTGCGGTGTTGTTTCTCTTTCTTTTTCCTTTTTTGGTTTAATGGGATGGCGTGTTGGGTTTCTCTGCTTCGTTATCTCACTGTGGTGTTTTTCTATTTGGGTTTGTATTTAGTTAACGCATGTGATATGTGCTTGAAAATGGGATTTTCTTGGTGTTCTTTCTCTATCTGGCCATCTGGGTTTTCTTTCGGTTAGATCCTCCAATGCTCAAATTTGGGTTCATTTCTTTCCATTTCCCTCTCGGGTCCTGCTGATTTCACGTGCATTAGATCCATTTAGTCTAAGTCTGCAATATGGAGCCAATATGTGAATTAGATAGCATATATGTTTTCTCGGCCTGCCATTGTTAGTTTTTATTTGTAGCTTCATGGTTAATCTCTTTTTCTTTTGCCTGTCAAATTTGTTTTGTTGCTTAACTAGTAGATGGCAAGTTTATCAAAGGAAAAGGCATTTTGGAGCTCGGAAGATATAGAAATCTTTTGTAAGTTGTGTATTGAACAAATTGAAAAAGGCAATCGTCCTGCAAGCAACAAAAGGGATGGATGGACAGCCATAATTAGCAAGTTTGAGGAGCTAACAGGAAAAAAATATGATAAAATTCAAATGAAGAGTAAGTGGGATAATCTCAAGGAAGAATGGAAAAGATGGAGGTCATTGCTTTACAATGAAACAGGACTAGGATGGGATTCAAGGAAGAAAACCATTGATGCAAGTGACGAATGGTGGGAGAATAAAATTCAGGTTTTCTCACTTCTTCTTTTACTTTTGTGTTAGGATCACCTTCATTAATACAACTTACCCAAATGCTTTATTATAACAGGCCAATCCAAAGTTTAAGCCTTTTAGGATGAAAGGCATCCATCCTAATCTTGAAGAAAAGTTAAAAATGATGTTCAGAGATACAGTTGCAACTGGAGGAATCACATGGAATCCTGGACAAGGTTTGTGTATTAATGATGATGTTGAGGCCACACAACCTAGTATCGATGTTGGTGTAGGATCTACTAATGAAAATTTGGAGTGCCATGTGGATGAAACCATTGATGAACCAGTTGGAACTCAAAGCCGTAAAAGAGCAGCACAGACTTCAATGAGGCAAGCTCGAGGAAAGAAAGATAAGAAATCCAACATGAGACAAGAGCTTGGAACGCAAATTAATAGGCTGTTGCAGCTGTTGAAAGTAGGAGCGCAACCACTTCTGCATCTCAATCAACCAATGTTGTTGGTCCTTACAAGGACCTAATAGATATATTAGATACCATACCTGAGATTGTGGAAGACGAAAAGTTATACTACTTTGCAATCTATCATTTGAAGGAAAAGATAGACAATAGGCAGGTTTTCATGAGCTTAAAGGATGATGCAAAGAAAGTCAAGTATCTCAAGTATGAGTTGGCAAGAGACCCAGGTTTCCACGGATAGGATGTTAGCATCTTATTGTTTTTAGGTTTGAAGAGAGTTATGCTACTTTTTTTTATCTAGTTTGAAGAAAGTGATGCTACTTTGTTTTTGTTGATGGATCTTTATTTGCATTCCTTGTGAACTCAATTACTATCGATATTTTGATGTGAGAATTGTTTTCAGTTTGTCTTCTCTTTATGTGATTGAGTTCGCATGTATGATGTTTAATACGTTGTTTCTCTTCATGGATGATCAAGATTATTCATTGTTTCTCTTACGCATCTATATTTTATTTCTTGAAGCATTATGGATGAACAAGAGGACAAGGAATATTGGGATCTCGTCTCAATCACCAATGCTGCAATTTGTTATCAAGCAACGTATCTTTGCAAACAACCTTGTATGACCTCGACATATACAGGTTATGCATGGTTAAAAGAGTTAATAGGCGAAGATGCTAATCCCATAAGGTGCTATAATATGTTTAGAATGCATAAGGATGTATTTAATAATTTAACGCATGACTTAGTTACACGATATGGTCTTCGAGGAACTCGGAATACTGATGTTGCAGAAATGGTTGGTATGTTTCTTCATATTTTGGGACATGGTATAGGTAATAGGTTAGCACAAGAGCGCTTTCAGCGCTCTGGGGAAACCATAAGTAGGCACTTTAGCTTAGTTTTAGATAAAGTATGTGATATGGGAAAAGATTTGATCTAACCAACGGATCGACAATATAGGGAAGTTCCAGAGAAGATCAAGAAAGACCGACGATTTTATCCATATTTTAAAGATTGCATTGGAGCTATGGATGGCACACATATCCTAGCAGTGGTACCTACGTACGATCAAATTCGATTTATTGGTCGAAAAGGAACGACGACTCAAAATGTGTTAGCCATATGTAATTTTAATATGGAATTTGTTTATGTTTGGACTGGTTGGGAGGGACAAGCTCATGACACCCGTATCTTTTATGAAGCCGTTGGAAGACGTGATGCACATTTTCCCCGTCCTCCTTGAGGTTTGTTATTTTTAATGGTTCTGTAAATACATGTATCTATGTGGCATATATTGATGGAATTTATAATATATTTGTGTAGGGAAATATTACTTAGTAGATGCCGGATATCCAAACTCCATGGGTTATTTAGGGCCATATAAAGAAGTCAGATATCATTTGCTAGAATTTCGAGATGGTCCTTTACCAACGGGATATCGAGAAGTGTTTAATCGTGCCCATTCATCGCTACGCTCAGCAATTGAGCGAGCTTTTGGCGTATTAAAACAAAAGTGGGGGATTCTAAGTCATATGCCAAGTTATCCGTACAAAAAGCAAGTGCAAATTGTCGTAGCGACAATGGCTTTGCACAATTATATACGAAGAAATTCTGTGACTGATATGGATTTTGAACAAGCAGAATTAGATCCCGATTATGGATATTTAGTTGACCATGATGATGCAAATGAGGGGGTGAGTGCTTCAAATAATAATGCATCTCCTGACATGGCACATTTACATGATAGGATTTCCATGAGTTTACCAAGTTGTTAAGGAGGTTTGTAATATTAAGCGGACGGAAAACTACTAGAGGGTCCGACATGTTTAGCTTCGGGGTTGTGTATTTTGTAATACGGAATAGATGTTTATTATGTATTCCAGTGGTTAGTCTTGTGATGAAATGACTTTCTTCTAGTCAAATTCCCCCAGCAGTAAAAGATTTTTGCATTGTAGGATGTGATTATGGAGCAACATAATAATGTCTTGCAACGTTGTAGGATGTGATTTTTTTTCTATAAATGCCAATATGTATGTTTTACATTGCTCTCAATGTGAAAATATAAAAATTACTATCATTATTTCTTTTTTTCAATTTTTAAAATTTAAAAATTAAAAAACTTAATTTGGTCACACTAAAGAGCTTTGCAAATATATATTTACCAAACAGTTTAGCATTTCCCCAAAGCTATTTTCAGTTATAGTTTACCAAACAGTCTTAGCATTTTCCCAAAGTCTTTTAGGCTAAAGACATTTGCATTTGGCCAAAGGCTTTTCCGAAATGCTGAACCAAACGGGGCCTTTATCAAGCTCTTGTGGTCTTCATGATATGGTGATAGATCAGAAAGACTGAGATGAAATTCTTGTTGATAGTTGCCATGATTAAATTCTTGTTTGTAATCGTTAAAGAAAACAGTACTATTTCCCGTAAATAAGACTTCATTACAGGCAATAAGGTCAGCCTCCAAACGTGTTTGCTTCTCTTCCACGATTTTTGAGTTCTTCCTCGAGCCCTTTGGTTTTCAATAGATGCTTTTGAACAAGGCCGCATGCTTTGGAAGTTGATGCATCGGAACCAGCACAAGTCCACGTACTAAGCCATGCTTTAAATCACCTTCCCAGGCAAACCAGTCTCTGTTTTGCTCGCCGGAATTCAAAAATTCATCGAACTTTTGCTTCATCATTTCCTAAGTGAAAAGATTATAAGGTCAAACTTCTGAAATGAAGCGTTCGAGTTTTTGTTTTGAGCTAATGCCCGAGTTGAATGATATCATAAAATTACTTACCACTTTCTGTGCAGTCTCCTCACCATTTAGTTTACCATCCTTGCGCTGCTTGCGAGTTCTGATGTATGCTCGAGCTCGGCTCCACACCGTTCTTAGCTTATTAAGTTACCGATACATGACAACATTGGCTACAATGACTTTTGAACTAGTACTATACTTTTAAGAGGCAAACGAGATCATCGTTTTGGCCATCAAACTCACGATACTCTTGGCGCTCGTGATGATAGCTGTCTTTTGCTTCTGAGGGTTTCTTCCGTTTATCTCGCTTCTTCTCTAAATTCCCATAAGAAAAAAATGAACCCAAGATCCAAATCTGATACAAAACACCTCAAGAGGAGATTTATATCATGATTTTCCCTTGGCTCTTTCAGAATTCCAGAAAAGGCAACAAGTTTGGTCTACTCGTCTCTTGGTCTGTTCTTAGGTCCATTAGCCAAACCTTCCTCAATTTTATACCCTTCAAAAATGGTCTGTGCCACCTCTTTCCCAAATCTCTCCCGATCCATTCATCGACTCATTCAAGATATAAGAACTTGAACTCGAACTTGGCTAGTGTGACAGCGCCGTCATCTTCTATATTCTGTAGTGCTGTTGTGGCCGCACATTGAGATTCATAGGAGATGGGCAACCGTTTGCCATGGGAGGAGACCCTTCTGGTTTATCTCAAGAAATAAAACCCAAGTGATAATATTTAAGCAATTAGAACTTCATAAGAATCTGAACTATAGAGCAAATTCTTTTTTTTTGGGTTTACAGGTCGGTTTCTCTTCGTGAGAACAAGAAGCATCAGTCTCCCTTGATTTTGGTGGCAAGAAAATAACACATACTTGACATTATTTTAGATGGAGAATGACAATATATATTTGTAGTAAGAAAATGCTTAAATATATAATTTTACAATCTTGAGATAAGTGTTAGAAAAGTTTTAAATCTATTGTATTTGTGCCAATTTTTTTTTGACATAATAGAGACTTATCATTTCATTTAACAACTAGCCCTCTAGATAAAGGGGCATCAAAACAGAGGATCTCCCATAGAGGGGGTGATGGGTAAGAAAACCAATAACGTGGAAGTACCTTAACTCTTAGGGTCTTCTTAACCCAATCTGCTAATCTATTTGAATCATAAGGGCAGTAGGCTAACTCAAGACTCTCAAAAAGGGCCATGAAGCTTAAGCATTCTGTGATAAGGGGCTAAACGTCCCATGAGCAGAGAGAGGAATCTTGTTGGAAGCTTATCAAGGTGGAGCTGTCAGTTTCCGATACAAATTTCTGTCCAGATTGGCTAGCAAAGTGTTGAAGAGCGTGGAGACAAGCAAGGGTTTTAGAGTGAAAGGCAGAGGACATTCGGATTGGTTGTGCAGCTCCTTCGATCAATCTCCCTTCAGAATTGCAGCACACAAAAGCAAAAGCCCCTTCCGTAGACCCCGGGAGATGTGATCCATCGACGTTAATCTTTAGTGTCCCTAACTGTGGTGGTCTCCACCTCGAAGGTAAATCCTCCGATGCTCGCTCTCCCGCCTTGTTACTCCCGTTCCACTTCGCATAGTTGTAGTGCATTGCAAAAGCTGAGTCTACTATGTTTCTAGGACTAGGAATCTGGTATTGTAAGACAAAGGAATTATGCGCTAACCAGATATTCCAGAGAGTGGTTGCGATGATCTTAAAGGAAAGGTTCTTTTGGGTCATATCTTCATAGTTCAGTAACCACTCCTCAATTTTGGTCACTTGTTGGTGAGAAAACTAAAAATTGAATTCTGGACTAGACCAAACCTGCTTTGTCCTATCACATAGGACAAATAGATGTTCCACCGTTTCGGGTTTCTTGCGAGCAAATGCTGCATTGGTGCCAATTTAGTTCTAAACCTTAATGTCAATTCAGCCTTTTCGACTAATTTTGATCGGATATTGCTGATGTGAATGTCAACTGACCTACATGGCACCGCCGGTACTAGCATGTATAATTTTTAATAATATTTTAATATTTTTAAATTATTTTTTCTAATTTTTTCTTTGTTCTTTCTTCTTCCTTTTGCCAACGACTAACCACTAGCCACTGGCCATGGCCAAGCGGGCTGGCCTCGCTCGGGCAAGGGTCATTGCCAACCAAGGGAGGCCTGGTAAGCTAGGGCAAGCCCTAGTGAGAGCTCCCCTCACCAAATATGGCAAGGCCGCCATGGCTTGGGCGAGAGATGACCTTGCCAAATCTGGTGAGGGGAGCACTGGTCGGGGTTCCCCCCTCCCAGGTGAGGCCCATAGGCGAGGGTTGGCCTTGCCTAGGCCAAATCTAGCAAAGGGGGCCCTCGATGGGACTCACCCTTGCTTGGTCAGCGGCAACCCTCACCCACGCAAAGCCAGCCGGCTTGGCCATCGCCTGTGGCTAGTGACCGATCACTAGCAAAAGGAAGAAGAAAGAAAAATAAAAGAAAAATAAAAAAATCATAAAAATAAAATAAAAAATCGAAAAAATATTATTAAAAATAATCCATGTTAGCATTGATAGTGTCATGTAGGCTGGCCGTCATCCACATCAACAATATCCATTCAAAATTAGACGGAATGACTAAATTGATACTATGTCAAAATGTTTCCCCTCTAATCTCTTTCAAAAGGGTGGAGTTTATATCGGAGTGTTTTTGATTACTAAAATGATGCTAGCGGTCAAGATGAGATGAATTGTGTAACAAGGATCGAGAACAATAAAATGAAAGAAAAGCAATGCAAGCACATGAAATTGAAATATTGATAAACTGAAAAAATACATAGATTTTTTTATGATGATGATCGTGTCTCTACAACAATTACATATGGCTTTATATAGTCTACAAAGCATAATCGCTCATGAGCCAGTAATACTCTAATGATGGCTACAATCATGTCTCTATAATTTTAGGTCCCATGATTGCAAGTCAACCTTATCCTTAAGCGGTTACAACTCCCTAACTAGTAGTGGACTTAACCGTCAATCGGTATCTGCGTCTTCAATCAACATCTTCATTTTGTCCTCTTTATTAATTTCCCCTATATCCAACAGTTACCAAAATATGTTAACTAATAATAGTCGACAAATCCCTATGGCATGTCGACAGCTGTATATCTTGATCATCGATAATCTTCATGATCATTAACAAGTGCTTTCATTATGAGAAAATTTATAGATAACCAAATTGAACTTAACAATGAGCTATGTACTCATTGAAATCGGCGTCATGTCGATTATAAAGACCTGATCATTTTTTAGCATAATTAGCAGTAGTATGACATCTTAATTAAAAGATAAAAATAACCGTAACTTAATTGGGACTATTTATTTGTAGCAAAGCATCAAGGATAGAGCTTCCCCGCCACCACTCAAGTGCTCTCACTCAGCTATCTAGCCACTGCTTCACCACGTTGCTCGATCTCAAATTAGTTACATCTACAAAAAGCTTCAATGCGGTACGAACATCGATCGACAGCCGTCTTCCCTTCAACATCACTTCCCAACCAATCAATGTCATCACCAAGTTAGCTACACCCTTTTTTGGAATGTGCTGTTGTGCTTGTGTGTATGGTCTCAAATCATGCAATTTAGAAGAATGATCACAAAAGTTGTGGACTTGAAATGCAATTGCAGAAAGGCTATGTAAGTTAATGATCAATTGTAGATTGGGCTTTGGTGGCTAGCCCTAATAAGCCACCAGGTTACCTATGAATTTTATATGTTGGAATTGTCAGGAGTTGGGCAATCCCTTGACAATTCAAGCAATCAAAGCCCTTGTGGCTCAAGAAAAGCCCAATATAATATTTTTAATAGAGACCAAAAATCATGAACCAGTAGTACATCGTTTGAGAAGGCAGTTACGACTCCAGAACAGTTTTTTGGTGAATCTAAGGGGTATTGCAAGGGGCATGGCTATTTTTTGGGATGAGAAAGCATATATAACAGTGGAATCAAACTCTAAATTCTTTATAGATTTGGTATGCGTATTAGAGGAAACAAAATAGAGAATGCAATTGACCTTTACACATGCATCAATTGAGTTCCAGAGGAGACTAGTTCTTTGGGAAGATATGTACAACATTAGCCTCTTAAATGATATACCATCGGTCTGCATAGGAGACTTCAATGACATCCATTATCACTGGGAAAAAGTAGGGAAGCGCATGGTGGAATACTATCAACTCAATGCTTTCCAAGACTTTATCAATGTTTGTTCTTTGATGCACATAGAAAGTAAGGGATGTGCTTTCACTTGGGCAAATAATAGGAATGGAGATAATCATGTCAAGGAGAGATTGGACAAGGTTTTGTGCACCATAGACTGGCGAATTTGTTTTCCAAATGTTGAAGCGTATGCATTACCGGCCATAGGATCAAACCATAGTCCTGTTTTATTATCACTCTTTCCTAAGCCAGTGAAAGGGAAAAAAAGAGTTCAAATTTGAGGCTTTTTGGCCTAAAGACGAGGAATATGGAGACATCATTAAAAAAGTTTAGCATTCGGCAGAATTGGAGAATGAAGACTTGTTGAAAAGGCTAAAAAGTAGTATCCTTAGCTTTATCTAAATGGAGTAAAACAAAGTTCTCCAATGGAAAGAAGAAAATAGACCTTTTAAAGAGAGAACTTCATAACATCTCCAACAACCGACACTTGCATTGTGAAGAGAGGGTGCAGTTTCTAAAGAATGAAATCGAGAAGTTGTTGAGACAAAAGGAGACAAAAAGACTAAATTTTTGTACTGGGGTATGAAATTGAAAGTAAATTAGTTGAAATGGGGAGACAAAAATACTAAAATTTTTCACGCCATAACAATTCAGAGGAGACTAAGGAACAAAATTTCCATGTTAAAAAATCAAGAAAGGAAATGGATTCATGATTTAACTCAACTAAAACAGCAAACATTTGAATTCTTCAGCAATCTCTTTGAATAAGTTGGCCCTCGAAATTTCCAGCAAACACTGGAGGAATATCCTTGTCTAGTAGGGGAGGACATGAACAAGATGTTGACAAAGCCAGTGACACTAGAGGAAGTAACGGAAGCAGCTTACTAGTTGAGATCTACAAAAGCTCCAAGACCAGATGGTTTAAATGGCCAGTTTTATCAGCATAACTAGAAAGAGCTATAGCAAGCAGTATTTAGGGAGGTACAAAACTTTTTTCACTTCGGGTATCTCAACTAGGAGTGAGCAGTTCCAAGTTCCTCATAGGTTCCACCTGAAATCTAGAATCTACCATCGGGTACAGGTTCCTCATTTTTTGGAATCTAAAACCTACCGGTTGAAACCTGGAACTTACCTTGTTACAGGTTCTATTATTTGTTCCAGGTTCCAACAGTTCTTATTTGTTTTTTTATTTTATTTTTAGTTGATCAAAATGAAAATGAACATTCATAAAAAAGAATTGTTTCGACCGACCTCCCGGGCCTTTTCGAATTACAACATGCAAAAAGAAGGGGGGGCTCGCCTGGTACGTGCTAAGTCTAAATTCGGGACTTAACTCTGGCTCCCCTAAGCTCATACCATATAGCGACTTAGGGTTTAATTTTTTAGCATGCAAGTAGTTTATATTAAGGAGTCACCACTAATTGATTTGGAGTGGGTCGATTAGAAACCCAAATAAGGTAACGGGAGAATCACCTTATTCCTACGAATTAGAGATTAACTGAGTTTGGAGACTTTGTTACACTAGTTGGATAACTAATGCCCTTTCGGTACCTTTTTACCCTGTTCATTTTTTTTGAAAATATTTGTCAGGCAACTTGGACTGATTTTAGGACCTTTCTCCTAACATGTGAAGTGATTAAGCGAGTGCATAATCGGAAACGATTAGCAGTAAAAAATACAACAATTCATGCAGCCTAAGGTTCTAACCATAACTAAGTCAAATGACATTCAAAAACAAAACAACTTATGTAATTGTATTAAAAAAACGTGCATAATAATACCACGGTGATAAATTAAAACACGTAATATCGTGTGACCTTAGGTTTGTCTAATTTAAATAAGACAATAGCATACATAATGATTACAATAATAAATTAAAACATTTAGATAACCCATATATATAAAATAAAATAAATAAAATAAAAAATATATATTTATATTTTTTATTTTTTATTTTTTCGAACCAAAAAAATAAAAAAATTTTGAAAAACTTTTCAAATTTTAAAATTTTTTTAAATTTTTTTAAAAAATAAATAAATACGAAAGAAGAAGAAAATAAAAAATTAAAAAATTAAATTTTTTAAAAAATTAAAAATAATAATAAAATAATAATAAAAATAATAAACCCAGTCGGGTCGGATCTGACCCGGGTCAACAGATTCGCCCCGGGGTGTTGACCCAGGTTAGATCGGCTAATCCGGGTTGGGTCACCCCCGTGTGTACAAATGCACGGGAGCACCGGCGGAGCCAAAATTGGCCTTCCGGCCGACCCAGACCGACGCCGCCTCAAAATCGAACACTGGAGTTCACCTTCTAGCTCCGCCACCCACCAAATTCGCCGTCCGACCGCCGCTCGGCGGCTGATGACCGGATTGAAAATCGGTCTCTTTAGAGAATTATATCGAACACCTGGCGTGCAAAGGTAAAAAAAAGAAGATTTCGACCTGTTCCGATGACCTGATCGACTTCGGCCACCCACCTTACTTTTAATGACGACGTATGCATGGTGGAGGAAAAAGGTATGGGCCGGGATTCACGTGACTCGACCGGCACGAGTCTCGGCCAGACCGCACAAAAAAAACAGAGCAAAATAGGGGGTTTCTCGGCCGGGGGGGAGCTCACCGATGACGGCGCGCCGGGGTGGCTTTCTAGCTATTCCGTGGGCGACGGCGATGCTGCTGGTTGTCCTTCTTATTCCGGCGTGGCCTCGGTTTGTTCCCTCTCCCTCTCTATTCTCTCTTTTCTCCCTCAGTCTCTCTCTCTCTCCTCTATTTCTCAAATGGCTGACCGGGGCCTCTCTCTCTCTCTCTGGCTTTTATAGCTAGCGACGACAATCACTCTCCGCCTCTCTGCGTCGGTGTGACGATGGCTTGCACCGGCCTACGCCACTCGAAGACTTTTGTGGCCATTGTAGGCCAGTGCAGAGCAGAGCAAGGGGGGCGATGCAGAGAGGGTTCAGAGAGAAGGGGAAAAGAGGGAAAGAGAGAGCCCGAGAATTGGGGAAGACGGGACTGGCCTTAGTGGCCAGTCTCGTTGGCGTGCTTCCTCAGCTCTCTTCTGGCTTGATAGCGATGGTGAGGAGGCGCTCGGCCGTTCGTCAAGCAAGACGTCAGCAGCAGGGGAGAACAGGGGAGAGACAGAGACGGCTCGGTGCAGGGGGAAGAAGGAAGGAAGAGGCTGGACCAGGCTGGGCCTGGCTGAGCCCAGCTGCGCGTGGGGGAAAAAAAGAAAGAAAAAAAGCAAGCTGGGTCCGCTGGGGGGAAAGGAAAAGAAAAGGGCCAGGTCGGCCCAGCCCCGACCGGCACGACTCGTTTTGTTTTTTTTTATTGAAATTGTGAATTTTTTTTTGAAATTTTGAATTTTTTTTGTTTTAGACCCTATTAATGCAAAATGTGCCTAATTTCTATATGCAATGCATTTAAATAAAAATATTTTTTTGTTTTAGGAATTAAAGAAAATTAACTCCTAAATTTTGTGCAATTAATTTTGGGCAAATTAAAAATAGGTGTCAACAAGAATACAAAAGACTAGTTATTGAAAAATCACATTTTTCTTAAAAGAAATGGGATAGAACAATAAATAGCAATTGTTGGGATGCAATACATATGACTTTAAATTCCAAGGTAAGATGCCACATTTTTCTCAACAATCCATATCTAAAAAAAAGGCTGGCTGTCAAATCTTTTCAAACTAGGCAACTTTCTCCCAAAACGGCTCTAAGTCCTACTTCATTTCAATAGCATTCACATATGATCTCACCTTTCTCCCATACATGCTGCAAAAGCACAAAAGCAGAAGACCAAAAGCTTCTTCGATATCCCTTCCGGTATTAAATTTATTCCTCCTTTAAATAACCACAAGGTCAAAGGCACGCACAAATAATTGGCAGAATCACAAATAACATGACCTTTGCTGCTCCTTCAAAGACAACCAAAGTATTAAGACAATCCATATCAATTTATTGATAAAATAAAATAAGTATTAGAAAGCCTATCACATATATTCATTCTGCTTCAACCGGTAAACTCTATTTACCGATGATATTCTCCTCATTTAGACAATCTATATCTAAAAAAAAGAAAGATTAAATAAAATATTCATTTATTAGATATATAAAAGGAATTACAATATATAAAGATATAAACATCACTTACCCATCTCAAAATTTTCTGCATTTTCGATGCATTCTTCAATATCAATCGACACACGAACAGCTCTCAATCAATTTTGAGTGCAAATCAGAGCTTCCACTACTTTGGGAGTCAAAGAACTTCGAAAGCCGTTAAGCACACGACTCGATATACTAAAAGTCGATTCTGAAGCAACAGTAGCTATGGGAATAGATAAAACATTCTGAGCCATCAAAGATAGGATTTTATATTTTGAGCCACTAGTCTTCCACCACATCAAAAGGTCAAGATAAAAAATATTTTCATTTTTTTCTTTAAGATATTGATCAAGCTCAGATTTGTTGTCATTGCACACTTGTTGGTTCGAGTGCATAAAGGTTCTTTGCCAAGCTTGGGCGTCATACTTCTTGATCTTATTACCTTCACTACCACCGGCATCGGCATTGGAACCACTACTACTAGCACTCGAACTTTGGGAACCAAAATTTCGATCACTTGAAGCAAGAGAAGATTGTTTATAAAATTCATATAAATACTCCAATGCATCCTTCACCTTATAATACATCTCATTAACTTTTAATTTATCATCATAAATTTGTCCATACAAGAAATTCACATAACTCAACTTAGCTCTAAGATCCAATACAATCGCAATCAACACCAACATATTCACTTTATCCAAACTCTTATAGTATTTATCAAAATTTTCTTTCATTTTCAACCCATAGCTTGAAGCTTAGGATCCCAAGCATCCACCGTATTTTTCAAATATTTATACAAAAGAGTTATCCCTTCAAAATAATCATTTAAGGTAACATATGAACTCCCCGACATTCGATTGGTGGCATCATAGAATATTTTTAGAAATTCCGAAATAATAATGGCATTTTCCCAATCATAATCTTTAAGAAGATCATGGTTAAACTCACCGGCAAAAGCTAAATCGTCTTCTTCCATCATTTCAAAAGCTTTTTTAAATTTTATGGCGGTGTCTAACATGAGGTAAGTGGAGTTCCATCTAGTGGCGACATTAAGAATAACTGAACCCTTGTAAGTAATCTTTTTACCCTCAATGCAAGATTTAAATGTGTTGGCTCTCATGGGAGAACTCCTCACATACCTAACCACGTTTCGTATACGTGCAATAGATTCCCGTACTGTGGTTAAGCCATCTCTAACAATCAAGTTTAATATATGAACAGTGCACCTCATATGCAAAACACTACCATCTAAGATCAACAACTTTTCTCTTGAAAGTTTTTTCTTCAAATAACTAATTGCAACGTCATTCGAATTACCATTATCCATGGTGATTGTGAATACCTTCTTTTCTATTCCCCACCCGTTGATGCATTTCTCTACCATTCTCCCAACCTCTCTATCCTTTTGACTAGGTATCACCACAAAATTAATGATTTTTTTTATGTAACTTCCAATTTTCATCAATAAAATGTGCAATGAGACATAAATAATTTAAGTTTTGAATGGGACTCCATGTATCGATCGTGAGTGCGATCCTAGAATTTATCTTACCAAAGTAAGTCTTCTAGTAAGTTCTTTCACAAAAACACAGTTTCATACAGTCTTTAGCCACTGTAAAACGTGACAAATGTTTAAAGAGAGGTTGTAACTCGACGACAAACTCGCGAAATCTAACACGCTCAACCAAGGAAAAGGGTAGTTCATCAACTATGATGAATCGAGCAATCATTTGCCTACAACATTCTTGATTAAATGACCATGTCGATAAGACACTACCAGTACTTGAACCTCCTCTTGCCTTGCCAGCCATATCTACATTACACGGTGCAAAGAATTTCTGCCTCTTATCAACATTGCAAGGAAACTTTTTACATGTTTTCAAGTGCTTCCTCATTAGGGAAGTACCATGAGCAACATTGTACTTTAACTCAGACTCACAATGAATGCACTTCACCTTATATGTTTTTCCATCCCCATATTTGATTCTTGCAAAATGATACCAGCAATCGAATGTATATTTCTTATTAGAAGGAGGACGATGAGAATCAAGTACCTTGTTTGTCGCACTCGTGGTGGGGATGGCTCTTCTTCATTTTCATTGCCCGACAATTCAAATTCTGTGATTGGAGTCATCTCCTCACATTCCTCAACCTCCATTGACATGTTATCTTGAATTCTTGATAGTTGATATGTCAATCAAACAACACTGGCCAAGCAAACAACACGAGAACATATTAGTCGAGAGGACTTGAACAATCAATCAAATGACTCGAGAAAAGAACAAAACAACAAAAAAGAAAATGCAATTTGAATCTCAAGCAGCCATATTCCAAAGTTGCAGCCATAATGGACCTTGAATGCAAAGGATGCGCATTTACATGGGCAAATAATAGGAATTGGGATGCCTATGTGAAAGAAAGACTAAATAGAGCTCCATGCAATGTAGATTGGAGAGTGACATCCCAGAAGTGGAAGCATATGCATTACCTACTATAGATTCCGACCGTAGTCCTATCTTGCTAACTCTCTCAACGGAACCTGCAAAAAGAAAGATAGAAATTAAGTTTGAAGCATACTGGTTTGAAGATAATGAATGTGGTCAGCTAGTAAGTTCTTTTTCTTTTTGGTCGAAAGCTAGTAAGTTCAGCGTGGAACACACTAGGCATGGAAATGAACACTTTCTGAAGAAACTACAAAAAGTAATAGAGGCCCTAAAAAAGTTGAGCAAGCGGAAGTTCTCTAATAGTCAAATCAACCGCTTGAATAGGAAGCTTTAGGAGTCAACAAATGAGCAGAGCTTGCATTATGACAAGGACAAAATGCAGCAACTGAAAATGCAAATTGAAGATCTATGGAAACAGGGAGAAATGTACTGAGGTATGCGCTGGAATATACTAGCTGAACATGCATGACAGAAATGCTGAGGAAGCGCAATGGAATGAGCACATGTTGTTCTCTCTTTTTGAATAGCATACAATAAATGATGTTCTAGCTATCCCCCTCTTAACAACACCGGCGAAAGACAAGCTAGTCTGGACACGCAACCGGGGATTTATCTTCCTAATTTTAAGTATAGATGTTTTTTTTAACCGTAAATGTTTTTCCATTGAATAACCATTTCCAATAACCAAACACATGGAAATCCGGAAAACTAATACGAGGAAAGCTCTTTCAGTGAAACAAACAAACCTTAGTCTGTTTTATCATGCATTCCATGTAAAAAACAAGATACTTCTAGGTCAACAAGCATCTACCTGTTGTGGTAGCAAAATCATGAAGCTAAAGAAGTCGAAAAGTCTTTAGAGTTCGTTTCATGGAAAACGGATGAGAAATTTGAGACAGATTATTCAGATTTTTAACTGGCAACTCCTCTGTCAATAAGAATACCTTCACAACAAAAATGTTGCAAGAAGAAACCTCCTCTAAATACTTTTTTTGCACACAATCAAGGTATAGAACATCCGAAAAGCCTTTGGCTTTTACAGCAGACTGTGCCTTCAGAACCTACAAGATAGAATTAGAGAAAAAACATCATCATTCAAGTTCACATACTAATAAATAAATGTGCCTACAAACACTCACGCCTTGCTATATTGACAAAACATGGCCCAAGAGACATTTAGGAATGGCTACCCCTAAATGATAACAGACAAAAAAGAAAATAAAAAGGAAAAATGAGAGTGCATTCTCAATTATACTACAGAGAGACAATGGATGTAAGAAGCAATGAAGTCGATCTCAACAGACATGAACACAGAAGAAGATGAAATAGAAGTAAAAGTTGATGCCAATGGGTATAAGAAAATTGTCAATTTTTAGTTTTTTTTTAATTTTCTTAAAACATGTATCATAGATACAAATGATATTCTCTCTAGAAAACATAGTTTGCTTGTTTGCATTGCAAATGAAAACAATACATTGTAGTTTCAATTTTGAATATAGTTTCTCTTGTTTTGATTTGGAAGCTGCTCTCTGCCAAACACATTTTCTAGGTAGTTTTTGCTCTCCCATGGAAATTGAAAATAGAAAACTCATGAACCAAAGAAGGCCTTAGACTCTCACTATCCAAGAAGTATAAATAAGCCATCACTAAGATGTTTCGCATAGTTTTACTTTAAACTTTGACATTAGAAAATTTAGCGGGAGAGAAGAAATAACTTTCATAAGTGAAAGTTCCCCTCTAGATGCTCTCAAAATTAAAATCCTTAAAAGGACCACAGGACAATAATTTGATTCTACTGTTTAATCAAGACAAAAATATGCGAGAATATTTTACTTCCATGCAATCCTTCGCTGTAGCAAGCAATCGCCATGAAGAAGTAAACACTATAGAGTAAAGAAAACTTGAAGATGAGATATTAGTGCATATATGCACGTCTACTACCTGTCTAGAGGCTATAATCAAATGCAAGCAATCTAAATCAAGGAAAAAGACTTGCTTGGCCACTGCAACATAGTTTCCAATAGTCTTGACACCTCCAGTACCACTTGGAGTAGCTTGATCCAATACCCACACCAAGATTTGATTGCTTACCTAATCTGAACTACAACCGAACAACATCAAAGGACAACCAAAATGGAAAAGGAAAAATCTAAATCAAACATACAATTCCATTTCATACAATACAATCAAACACGCCCCCTCGAAAAGAAGAAGAAGAAGAAGAAGAAGAAAACCTATCATTCACAATAAACGTGCATGGCCAAATCATCCTCAGATGATTCACTATGATCAAAGCAAGAAGAAAGCCGAAACCTTATATAATATCGCCAGTCACACACTCATGCAAAATAAAGAAGTGCACAGGGAGCCAACGGCTCATCAGCAAGAACAACACAGATACACGCCATAACTTATGACGTGAATGGCGAGGGGTTGTTCAAAGACGTTACGTAACAGAGCGATAGAGCTTCAGAGAAGGAAGACGGCGGCGAGCCCGAATAATCAGAGCGAATCCGCGTGGGGAGATCACAGGACCTACGGCGAAGAAGGCGGAGCAAGGCGGATGTGGGAGAGAACTGTGGAAGCGAAAGCAGAAGCGGGAGCGAGGGCAAGGCGAAAGCGAAAGAGGGAGCGAGGAGCAAGGCAGAAGTGAAAGCGGGAGGGAGCTTTGGAGGAACGATGATGGAGGATCAAGTGTGATTCAGGTGGAGAATGGAGCATTTGGGAATTAGGGTTTCTAAATACTAAGTTTATGTTTTTGATTCCGATTTCGGTTCCAGGTTCCGATTCCAGGTTCTAGTTCCAAATTCTGATTCCGATTCCTATAGAACCCGGGGACTGGAACTGAATAGCCGGTTCCTAAAAATGGGGAACCAGGAACTAGACCCTCTGTCCATGGAACTTGGAACCGAACCAGATCCACTGGGTCAGGTTCTACTCTGGAACTGCGCCCACCCCTAATCTCAACTCAGAGTTGAACAGAACATATATATCCCTCATCCCAAAGATCCCAAACCTGGAAAAACTAGAATAATTTCGTCCCATCAGCTTGTGTAACTTTGCGTATAAGATTATATCAAAAGTCTTGGCCAATCAATTGAAAATATGCCTACCAAACTTGATTTCTATAGAGCAAAGTGCCCTCGTGAGTGGAAGACAAATTCAGGATAACATCTTAATTGTCCAATTGATGCTACATCAGCTAAGAATAATAAAGAGGAAGAGAACGTTCCAAGCAATGCTTAAACTTGATATGCAAAAGGCGTGTGACAAAGTTGAATGGGAATTTTTGGAAGCTTACATGCTGAAAATGGGTTTTTGCCTTCAATGGGTGAAGTGGATTATGCAATGCGTCACTACTATATCCTTTAGCGTCAAATTAAATGGAAAGCCTCTACCCTATTTTCAATCATCAAGAGGAAGTCGACAAGGTGATCCCCTCTCTCCCTATTTGTTCATCTTGGTGGGTAATTTGTTATCTTATTTGATGAAAAAGGCAATGGAGGATGGAAGTATAAAGGGGATCAAGCTGAATAGATTCTACCCCACGCCATTTCACCTCTTGTTTGTAGATGACTCAATCTTTTTCCTCGATGGATTGATTGTGGAATGCTAGAATGTTGTAGCTATTTTGCATCAATACTGCTTTGCTTCTAAGCAATCAATTAACTTAAACAAGTCAGGGGTATATTTTAGCAGGGATTGTCGAGTTTGAGACAGAATATGACCTATGAGCTCATAGTTCCAGAATTAGAGAAGATTGGGAAGTACTTAGGAATTCCTTCAAACTAGGGGGCATCAAAGAAACAATTGTTTGCCTAGATACTAGCTAGAGTAAACATGAAACTAAAAGGTTGGAAGGAAAATCTGATGTCAAAAGCTGGAAAGGAAATACTCATTAAAGTAGTGGTGCAAGCATTACCACAATATGCTATGTCTATTTTTAAAATCCCTGTCTCCATTTGTATGGCAATTGAAAAGAAAATTGTATCTTTTTGGTGGAAAAATGGTGAAAAACAAGCTGGACTACATTGGAGGAATTAAGATGTGCTGAAACGAAGGAAGGATAGCAGAGGACTTGGATTCAGGGATCTAATGACTTTTAATGGGGCTATGATAGGAAAACAAGTATGGCGAATTACTCAAAACCCATCCTCATTGTGGACTCAAGTATTGAAAGGGCTTTACTTCCCTAATTGTGACTTTCGGCATGCCGGGAAAGGTACTCAATTATCATGGGGGTGGCAAAGTGTACTGATGGGGAGAGCATCCATTCATCCTTTCATTATGTGGTCTGTGGGCAATGGGGAAAATATTAACATTAGAGAAGACAAATGGCTACACAGGGAAGTTATTGGTGGTCAAGCTAATAGTGGAGAGCCTAAGATGGTAGCTGAGTTAATTGTCCAAGAGGAGTCAAAGTGGAATGAACCAATGCTACATCAGCTATTTGATGAACAGATTGTCAATGAAATTCTTGCAATCCCACTGAGGTCAAATGACACTGAAGACAAATTGGTTTGGTTAAATGCCAAATCCGGGTCCTATACAGTAAAGAGCAGCTATAATAGGAATAGAGACCTTGCAAAGAAACCAAATCCAAATCAGGCATCTTCTTCATATCAAACCTCCAGAGCTTAGTGGACTAAAATTTGGAAGGCAAACATAGTACAGAAGATTCGATTTTTCCTATGGGCGGTATGTCAAAATGCCTTACCAACAAAGGAAAATCTATTCAGAAGAAGAATTGTACTAGAACCGAAGTGTGAGTTATGTCAGCAATATCCTGAGACTATTGAGCATGTTTTTCTTCTTTACCCATGGACGAAACAAGTCTGGTCCGATCCTTTGCTACAAATCAAGATTCCCAATCAAGGTCTCCGAAGAATTGAAGAACGGCTCTTGAATTTTAGTGTCACAATTGTACCTTTCGAGCTACTTGCGACTGTCCTTTGGCTTATTTGGAAATTAAGGAACAAATCAATTGGTGAACTCAGCTCAGTTGATACATTATGAAGCACGAGGAAGCAATTTAGGAAAAGGAAAAGCTGTTGAAGATGAAGACTTACCTCAGATTTGATGAAACCCGAAACAGGGACTACTAAAGATCAATATTGATGCTTCTTTTACTGAAGGTTCAACGACGGGAGCAGTTGCTGGTGTAATGCGAGATAGCTTCGGAAGAATTATAGATGGATTTGCCAAAACAGGAAGGTTGAGCTCTGCAGCTCAAGCAGAGGTTAGTGCTCTTGTAGAATTGCTAGTTTTCTTCTCTGATCGTGCTATGGATTGCTTTCAACTAGAATCAAATTTTTTAGTCATTGTAAGAGCTCTCACAAGTGCAAATAATTTCAAGTGGGATATAAGTGTACTTATCTTGAAAGCCAAAGATCTGTTGAAAAACTTTTCTGATACTAAGTTGGCCCATTGTGATAAAGAATCCAACAAAATGGCAGACTAAGTAGATAAGGCTCAAAGAAAAAATTTCCTACCATAGAATTGGACCCTTTACCCCCCTCTCGATCTTTGGAGTCTACTTTGTGTTGATGCTTTGCTGGTGCACTCGTAAGCTAAGACTTGAGATATGAATGAATATCATTATTCTGAACAAAAAAAAAAGTAGACTTGTCCTAGAAAGGGAAATCTCTCTCTTTCTCCTTCTGGTCCACCCAGTCGACTGAGGAAAGTCTAATTCTATTTCCCCCCTCTTCATTTTCAAAATTCTTTTCACCATTAGTCTATTTTATTGAAAGTCCCCCTCTCCATCGGGAGTCTCTTCGGTTGGATAAAAAAAAAAATTCTACTTCAATTTTATGCGCAAAAATTATGAAAAGAATGATATATGATTCAATGACTCATTATTTGGATATATGGCAACGAAAAATGACAAACTTTTTGTTATTATCGACAAGTGACAAAAGTAATTGTTAATAGCATAATTTAGTGAAAGTAGAAGTCATCAATAAATAGAACAATTGATGAATTGAAAGAAGTCGCTAGTAAAATCATTGATAACAGTATATAATTGCCAAGTAGCGGAGTCGATATTTTCAGAACCATAATTTTTTGAAAATATTAGATAACCGAAGATCGTTGATAATGCAACTAACCGGATATAAAATTAGGATGTTATTTGTTCATCCAAATTCAAAAACCTGCTTGTAACCATCGATTATGGATTGAAAATATCTACATTCCACTATTGTAGAACTCAACGTTTTCCTACAAATTTAATTTTATCTTTACTTTCTTGCAATTCATTCTTTCTACAATTTACACAGTGTTCGCACATGCTCATATACTTTCACATCCAAAATAAAAAAAAAAAAAAAAGAGAAGGACCCTACACACTATCTATCGACACACCGATCGATAGATTACATGCGGGAAGATATCTCAATCTTTGTTTTGGGCGAAACAAAATACTTTGAAATATATATTAGATATCTCATGATAAGCGACAATCAGATTTTGAGAAAAAAGAAGAAGAAGAGAGAGTTGATAAACGAAGCATATAAAACAGTTCTTCCACCTTCCCCGTTCGTCTTACCGAATTCTCGTATTTGTATCGTATCGAGCTCGAAGCGAGAGAGAGAGAGAGATGGCGAATCAAGGAGCGAAGAAGCGCAAGGAAGAGAACGCCCGCCACATGGCCAGGCTCCGTCACCTCATCCTCGCCTGCAACGTAATGTCCTCCCTCCATTTCGATTCTCTGCTCCTTGTTCGTGATCGGATGGGGGGGGGGGATAGCTGGTTCTCGATTAGGGCATTCGAAGTTCGTTCTTGTTGATTCCTTTCGATCCTTTCGGTTCTGTTTCGATGGCGCTGTGCCGATCGATTGGATCGGGGGCGAGAGAGAGAGAGAGAGAGAGAGAGAGAGAGAGAGAGAGAGAGAGAGAGAGAGAGAGAGAGAGAGAGAGAGAGATTGCGTGAAGTATGTGTGTCTTATATGGCTCGGGTTGGTTTCGAAATGGATGCGTCGTCGGCGAAGCTTTTTTTGGGTTTAGGGGTTTGATTGGAGCGAGTGGGAGAGTTTGAGGTGAGGGTTTGCTCGGTGAGGATAGGCTCCGGGGGATCATGGCCAGGGAAAAAGCTGCGTGTCTTGGGAACTGATGACTGGCTCGGGTTTCTTTTGAATATGGATGGATGCATTGTGGGTGAATTTTTTGGGTGAAATTTTCTTTTAGGGAGGTAATGGGAGCCTTAGAAATGAGAGGTTTTTTTTTTTTTTAAATGAGAATGGGCTCGGGTAGTCATGGCCATGTGAAGGAAGCAGGACATGCGATATTTTGGTGAGAATTGTGATGGGGGCTTTTTCCATTATTCTGTTGGAGTGTTCTTGTCACGTTTCGACGAATTTCTTGCTGGGCGTTTTGGTTAAGTATGACAAAGTTTAGGTGAGTCAGGGAATGGTGTCTGTTGCTGCTGGGGTTAGAAATGACACTTCTGATCCTATGCATGGAAGATTGCTTTGATGCCCGGTGAAGCACTGAAGCACTGGCCGAATTTGATCAATTCTGCTGGTTGTGCTGGTTAGGATCTGGTTAGTGTGTTTCCCTCAGTTGTGCTGGCAGAGAGTAAAACCCATCATTTAACTTTACTGATGGTTCGTCGAATGAGTTTCGGGTTCTCTCTCGAGTTCTTGTTCCTCCATCCTAGTTGTTCTCACTTTTATTGATCGTCCCTTAACGTCTGCTTTTGCTAATTGCTATGCACAAAAAGTGATCCTTCATTTCAGATTCTTGAAGGATTATTAAAAGGTCTGTACTCGTAATCATGATGATGTCATAGACATGCTAGTAGCAAAGCGTTTTGAAACTACTGAATTAGATTCTACTTGGAGCTTCACAGCATGATCTCTATCGTAATGCATGCTTTCTTTTGATAAATGTTGATGTTCTATTGGTAAATCTAAAAGCTGTGAGGTCCAGTACATGGTTGAAGATGAGATGGAGATAATTTTCAAAATGGTACTAGGAAAAAGCTGAGATTTGCAAGAGCAAAGATGTTTTGAAGATAATATTTGAGATATTTTCACTGAACATACAACTCTTTAGAGTAGTGTTAGCTCAAAAAATCATGATGAATACCGAAACGAAGGAATTCAAGGAGTACCTTATTGGAAAACAGCTGGACATGTATCCTGCTCCTAATAGTTGGATGGAGTTTGGCAAGCTTTCAGTTTGTGAAAGAACCTTTAGTGGTATGTCTACAAGCGCGGGACTTCTTGCAATTGGTTGTGGTTATATCTTCTCAAGACTTTCCTATGCAATCTCTTTACTGCATGAGATGAGGAGGAGAATTGGGACCAGGACCATTGGGCTTCCTATTGTAACTTGTGATAGGATGTGGGAAAACTCAGGAAGAAGAAGAAGTAGAAGCAAACCCATACGGACATGGGTGGCCTACTTTTATTGGTTGTGCTAGTTCTTTCAGTTAGATTTTGGTTTGTCCATTGTGTCAGTTTTTGGTTTAAGTATGACTTTGGTCCCTCAACTCGAATCATTCTCACACTGTGTGTAATTCTTGTTTAATTTCCCCAAAAAATTTAGCCTTCATCTTGTAAAAGTCACCAATGATCAACATAGACAAACTATGGGCCTCATGAAAGTGTCTGTTTGACCATCTCAGCAAAGTTTCCTGAGAAACTGAGTTGGAGAGACCAAATCAACTGCATTGCAAATTAAGAGGGATAAAGGAAATTTGAGAGACCAAACTTGTACTTAACCTTGCTATCTTAGTGTCTATTTTCTCCTGTCGCTGCAGAGATAAAAACCGTGTAGCCAATTGTACCGAAATTTAAGTAAATATGACTTTGCTGCCTTTTGTCTCAAGTTCTTGATACTCCTTCGAGTCCTTCCTCTTACTGTTTTTCCCTTAAATTCTGCTTGCTTGATTGCAACACGTCAACCAATAACATCAGTTAATATATAAGGAGGTATTAATCGTGTGAGCACTGGTGGTGATATTGGACTGTGTCAATCCTTGTTGAGCATATGCTGGTATCTATTCAAATGCATTCATGTAAAATGAATTTTGGTATGGAACAAGTACTAAGACCCAACTTATGCGACTGAATGGTGTACCTCACTCAGAGAAGATGATTGTCTTGAGAAGGCTCCCTTTTACTGATTCTATTACTTGAACTTGTGATTGTAGCTGCCATCTAATTTATACCAACTTTTAGTTGTCTTTACCTGCCAAGTTTTTATAGATGATGATTAAGATTTACCAAGTTGGCACCCTGATAGAAATGTCAATTGATTTTGTTAGCTGCAGTACAATGACAATAAATTCTCATTTGATTTAGTATCTCAATTAACGACATGCAATCTGTATGCTACTTTAACTTAATTGTAGATATTTTTTCCTCTGAATCGGTGACAAGTTCATGATCACAATTTCTTTTGTTGAATTAGCTATCGCTTGCTTGGCAGCTGGCTGATGACTTGTGTTGATATTCTTTTTTCCCCCAAAAAAATGCAGGTTTTATACATTTTAGTGAGAATGCTCATCTTTCACTCCTCTTTCACCTGGAAACATTGGGTTGGGTTGCTTGTCACGTCTGCAGCATATGCAATTCCATACCTGCAACTTGCTAAAATGGCCCAGCCTACTTATGCTGATGATGGAGAGCTTCTAGACGGTGGATTTGACATGAGTACGGGTGGAGTCTGTGGGTAAGCTCTCTCTCTCTCTCTCTCTCTCTCTCTCTCTCTCTCTCTCTCTCACATGCGCATGCGCACACACACACGTGTGTGTGTGTGTGTGTGCACGCCCTTACCTAGCTGCACATGCAGACAGAACATAATGATTACCTCCTTACATTATTTTATATATTAATGTCATGTCATCATTGATTTTTTTTAATTGGCGCACACGGTATTGATCCTTAATATAAAGCTCGATCGGTGCACCATTGCTGCATTTCCTCTCAGGGGGAGACTTTAAGAAAGATCTCATGTACTTTTATAGGGAATTTTCAAATATGCTATATCAAAAGCTTGACTGCTGAATCATAATTTTTTACAGCATCTTGCAATATATTGGGAGACTGTTCAACAAAGAAATGAATATTTAATGCAAATCTCATTTGATTTCCTTAGTTTTATACCTTTCCCATCCCCAAGATAACTTGGATACTAAGGTACATGTCACTTCTTAAGAAATTGAAGAAGCATTTTATCTAAATGTTAAAATTTGTTTTATGTGTTTGACAATGGCGATATTCCGGGTTCCTAACTAGGCAAGACTCGCTGATTCTTCACTTAGGAATTTGTACCACACTTTAATCTCATAATTGCCCAAAGGATATTCAAAGGCACTGCCTCATTGTCCTTTCCCAAGAATGGAAATGAAAACAATTGTCCTAGTCATGGGTATCTTAGAATGGTCCGCGAGGTTAATGGTGTATTTCATGTACTTGGGCTTCACTTGGCTGACGCAAGCTTCCTTTTTATAGAAAAATATGATTAATCATGTTATGCCCTATCGTTCAAAATTAGCATCTTATTGTGCCAATGAATCTTACTACTGGGTCTGGGGTAACTAGATGGAGGCGGTTTGTCTACTTGCTTATTCCTTTTTCACAAATCTCGAATAATTTTTGTTAGACGGTGATCAAACAGATAATTAGAGTGTTCATCGGCATTTAATTCAATTATTGAAGAGGGCACCTTCATAGGTCTTTCCATGCAACTGTTATATCAGCAGAATGGAAGCCAACGTTCATTTCCAAGACCTTTATTTATGTAGAGGAATCTTTATTTAAAAACAAATTTCTTGAATATTCTCTTTGTTGTCTGTCCCCTCCAGTCAGAGGTCTAGGTTAAGTCTTTCGTTGATGGACCAATGGTAATACAATTTTGGCATGTAAGGTCACAAATTTACTTTTGATTCAAGTTTTAGAATGTACTATTTCTGCTCCTTAGAATTGTTGCTATATGACATGTTACTTTTGACTCATCAGGATGCATTGCCCTGAGGTTTATAAGAGCTGTAATATGATTGCTTTACAGTGAATTTATGCAATTGTAAAGGAAGTTTCGAAAGTTAGATGGCCATGTTACTTCTGGGTTCTTTCTTTTATTTAACAATCTTATATTCTTGAGCATAAATTTTGTCAACTGCATTGTTCTTTAATGATATCAATTTGATAAAAATGATGTAGTGTGCTTTGCTAATTCTTGCTCTGCAGATATCTGCATGATGTGATCTTCATTACGAGTTTTGTGCAAGTGGCATCCATCATTTCAGGGAAATTCTGGTACACATACTTGGTGGTATGATTCATTCTTCTGTTACACATACCAAATGGATATGGTGGCAAAATCATATGTGGAGATATCTGGTAACTTTTTGTGCCAGCTCATTGGAAAGTCTTAGACTCTTAGTTGCCTCTAGTCTCTCCTATAGCTTATATACTTGGCCACCAGTCTATGTGACCTTTTTCACCAGTTTCTTGATGCACACATTTTTAACTTCTTGTTCATTTTGGAGGGAGTGTTGCTATAAAGTAGAGAAAGCAAATTTTTTATCTATATAGGATTCTGAGTGTAGCTTATTTAGTCAAACTGCATTCCTGTATTCAGAGATTCTGTAAACAAACTTGTTCTGCTAATGATTAATTAGTCAGTTAAGAGGTTGACAAGGGATGTTAAGGTCAAAGCTAGATTGGTCAAGCATCTCATTGCACATAGAAGTTGAATAAAGATATTTTCTTGCATAGATATCATGGATCCATATTGGTGAAACTCTAACTACTTCATGCCTCTCGTTCCTTAACCCAATTTTCAATGACATTATGCACGATAAATATATGTGTAGGGTGAATAAAGACTAAAAGAAAAAGGAAAAAAAAAACTCACAAGTGCTGATGCCATGACAAGTGGAGCAGTATGGCTTGACAAAATAGGCTGAGAACGAGTGTTCGTCCAATTTTGCTTGAAGCATTGAATAAACCAGTGCATTTTCTAATGGCAGTGTCCACTTGCTATGTAAACTGAACTAGTCCTGCCAACTTATTGGCAAGGTGAATGGACCCTGAAATACTTGGATGAGTATCAGAGCTAGGGCAGATATCTGGTTACTACTTAAGTGGCTCATTTCATAAGTTGATACTTGTAGTCTTTTTTAGCAAAAGTCTCAGGAACTTTTGTATAATTTCAGTTGATATTTCTTTGTGTTCTGGCAAGGATAGAAAAGAACCCTAACAACTAAGACTGCTACATAACATTGTCCTTTTGCAGATTCCTGCATTTGGAGCATATAAATCTTTTGGCTTTGTTAAGGGATTTTTGCCTACAGGTTCTGAGGTATGTCCTTTTCTGTTTTACCTTCAGGCTTATCTCAGTTGAATGGTTTATGGATTCATAAATAACATGCGTTTGCATGATTTAGGATGACACAGAAGATGATAAAACTCGCAAGAAGAGAGAAAAGATGGAGAAAAGAGCTTCAAGAACCAAGTTTGTCAAGACAAGAACTAGATAGGTCTAGTAAACGATTCAGAAGGCTCAGTGGATGAAGAATGGCAGTTGGACTGTAATTTTGAAGTTGCTGAACCGTTTCTCATTTGTTGGATTAGCAACATAATTGTTCATCCAGAGAAAAATTGAAATCGGTTCTCTCTCTCTCTCTGTCTCTCTCTCTCTCTCTCTCTCTCTCTCATATGCCATGGATGAGGCAATTTTTTACATCAGTCTGTCATGTTGTTCATGGTGCTAATTCAAAATGAGTACTACTCCTGTGGCGTACTGTACTAATTTTAAGTCATTTGCTGCATCTGGCATTGCTTTAATTTGTATCCTTAGTATTTCAGATGGAAATCAATCTGATTGATTCACTCTACAGCTTGAATTTCATCGAACCATAAAGTTTTCCCTCTATAGTTTTGGTAAAGATGATTGTCATGTTCCTTGTACAACAGTAATTTGGTAGCTTAGGTAATATACTTGTCGACATCATTGTCGCTCTTTTGGTGTTATTTTGCCATAGGTTTTGGTTGCACTTTTCCCTTTCCCTAGTAGAAGGATTAAACACTTTAGCGTCCGCTGTCTCATGTTGCATTCCATGTTTCTTTCTTTTCCCTTGGTGAATCTTGCAATGCGGGTCCGACAGTTTCTAGTTCTACAAATTTACTTCAACAGCAATGTCAAGATGCATTCAGTCTTTTCTACTAACTACTTAAACAAAAATTCTCTTTATTTAGTAGGTAATTTGACATAGCCGCATAATAAATTCAAAGTGAATTCTACACTTTTTTTAAATCAAGCACCTAAACCCCGGAGGACCCTCTTTATTTCCAACTTTAATGCTTATTTCCTTTTTTTCTAGTTAAGACGACCATGGGCGACTTCAGATTAAGGTTGTCCTCAATATGGTCATTTCTCTGGTAGAAGTAGACAAGTTTATAAGTGTGGAGTTGGATCTGACGATGGAATTAGGAGAGGCATAGATATTACATGATAGTGGCAAGTGTGTTGGAGTCCATAAGACGCAACGACGTCTAGTGAGGCGAACAATGATGTTGGGCGGTGGTGCTATGTGCCAGATATGTCACCGCTACGCGTGTTTTTATAGACTAAGGCATCCAACTGCAGAGATCCGGCTACCTGAAAATTGATGCAACATCCTACAAGCCTCACGAATTTAAAAGAAATAAATCTAATTTCTTAATTTGTGCACACGGTTGTGACTCACATTATATTTCTCATAATCTATAAAAATTCGAACGGACGACCTCCAGCACTTGAAACTGGAAATACACCGGCGCTCCAATCAACTATGCGAAGCACCGTTTTGTGAGTTTGATTGGAGTTTTTCATCATGACGGTACGGCAGTGTAGTGTGAGTTTGATTGGAGTTTTTCATCGGGACGGTGGTACCGAGAGTGAAAATGAATCTTTTGCACTACATTTCTTCTCCCTCCACGCTTACCAAGATTCCATTCTTGTGATTGGCTGCTTTAGCTTTTGTTCCACGCATATGGGATAACCCCTCGCACGCCACATACAGCGTACAGCCGAAGATGTTGGACGTAAATGTTCCTACCTTTCCTCGTCCAAACCCCATAAAACTTATTCGTCGTCATCAATGCCATATCCACATAAGAAAAACTTGTCTGTGTGTGTCTCTCTCTCACTCCCTCTATCTCTTCATCAGCACCTCTCTCCTTCCTCTCTCCTTCCTCTCATCTTCCTCAAGCGCTTTTCTTCCCTGCAACCCCCCATACGAAAAACCATGCTGCTCAATGCACTTTTGCTGTTCCTTGTCTTCATCGCTTCCATCGCATACATACTCCTCCGCGTGCACCTGAAGAAGCTCCCCACGCTGCTCAAGTCTCTCCTCGTCAGGCGCCTGAGTCTGCAACCCGCTTCAGGCTCGTGTGGCGATTTAGATGGCGCTGCGGCGATGGCCCGAGACCAGCAGTGGCTGCAGAAGAGGAAGGAACGGCCGACTATGAGTGCTGAGAGGAGGGCGGAGATGAAGAGGGTCTTTGCGACATTCGATAGGAACCGCGATGGGCTCATCACGAGAGAGGAGCTGAGGGAGTCCCTGAGGGGCGTTGGGATCTCCGTGTCGGATGCAGAGCTGGAGGAGGCGGTGACCGGCTCTGACGCGGATGGTGATGGCCGTCTCAACCTTGACGAGTTCTGCAGCCTCCTGGAGTCCATATCCACGGCCAGTGGTGGGGACGAGAGGGAGGCCATGAAGGTGGGCGGTGATTTTGGCGAAGGTGACAGTCAGGAGGCGGAGCTGAAGGAGGCATTTGACGTGTTCGACAGGGACCGGGATGGGGTGATAACGGTGGAGGAGTTGCGGCTGGTCTTGTCATCGTTGGGAATGAGGGAAGGGAAGAGGACGGAGGAGTGCGAGGAGATGATAAGGAAGGTGGACGTGGATGGAGATGGGAGGATCAACTTTGACGAGTTTAAGAGGATGATGATGGGGGGTGGTCAAACGCTTCTTGTCTCTGCATAATTGAGGCGTTTTGCTGGTTTTCTTCTATTTCTCTTCCCAGTCGTCAAGTGTCATGCAAAAGATTGTGTACAGTCAACAGATAAGAACCTGGAATATCAATCACTTCCTGTTAATGGAGTCCCTTGCCAGGATCATATGTCCAAAAGGGCACTTGAGTGACCAGCCATGGAGTGCGCCGGTCACAGATCAAGTAGAGATTTCGACAAATTTTCTGATGCATTTGCTGCATCGAATAGAGTTCTCCGGGTGTTTCTCTCTAGGGATCCGACCGTTGTGACGGAGACCAAAAATCTAGAGTGGAAGTAGTAGATTCATAGATCTTTACTATGAGGGATCACTTATTTATCCATACCAAACGTGAGAAAAGATGATTAAATGTATAGCAAGATCCTCTCAATTTTCTTATTTTTTTCCAAAATCAGATCATGGTGCATCATTTCGAAATTTGATGGAAGACTTTTGTGAGTTATCTCCTTTAATTTGAGGTTATTTCGATAGATAGATACATAACTTTATAAGAAAACGGAAAGATTTTTAGATGGCCTCTTTTTTATACGTTACTTCTCATGCCAAATTCGACCCAATAATTTTAAACAAGAGGACGCCACACTCAAGGAATGGAGTTCTTTAACTGCACAATGCATGGATTATGCTCTGCATAAACACTTCAAACATTCTCAAATCACTTGTCAGGGTTAAAAATGCTTTGCTAAAATGCATGGTATATGCTTTGCTTAAAATGCATGGAGTAGTAGGATTCACTATGCAAAGCTGAAACTTGCAGGCTTCGTTAAGCGTTATTGGCACTCTAGTCTGATGAACCTAGAGCGAATTGGTGAGCAACCCGTAGCAACTTAGGCTGAGATAAAGCCAAAAAACTGAAAGAGAAATACGTTCCTCGCTACTATAGAAGACGATTCATGGATCAAACTTGGAATCTTAGATAATCTTCCCTTAACGCCGCAGATTACATGAATAGGTTCGATGGATCGATGATGTGTTGTAATCTGAATGAGGAAACAATGACTCCTTCGACTGGGTTTACTGATGGTCTCAATGCTGACATTTGGCATGCTTGATCTGCTTCTTTGGGACGTGTATTCTCAACCGGGGAGAATGAAAGAGAATGGATTTAAGTTGCTTAATTGAGAAATGATTGTCTTCAATTTCCCAAAGAAACTGGTTAAATTGCTTAGCCGGTTTTTTTGAGAAATTTGAAAGGAAAATATCCCTTATTGGGATGACAGTGAAATTCCTTATATGATAAAAACAAGATAAGGAAAATTATTAACGTGAAGAAAACCAACAAAATACCAACAACAATACAAAACTTGTGAGCCTGTGCTATGACAGCTGCAATGGACCCCATCTCTCTCTCTCTCTCTCTCTCTCTCTCTCTCTCTCTCTCTCTCTCTCTCTCTCTCTCTCTCTCTCTCTTAATTCTGTTTTCATTTATATGGTTTAATATGGCACCTATTTAACGTCATATAACATCGTTGAACGAATTGTAACGAATGGTATCGGTACTCGCTGTACAAGATTAGAATCAACAAACTTACGTTATAGCGAATGGTGACGGTACTAGCCGTACAAGGTTCTAGTAGATATTGTCTGAATCGTTTGGTTGCCTAATTTTGTGAGCTTTTTGTATAAATGGAGGAGGATCATCCTTATAGCCAGGCTCTCACAGTTATAGACGGTAAATGGTCATAAGGCGAGCAAAGGAGAGCATGGTGATTGAGCAAGGTTTACTCAACAAGTTCCTTGGGATGCCTGTGCGAGGCCCTCAACAAAATCTATAAAACAATGTGATATTGCATTCGTACAAGCGGCTTTTAGGATCACCATACAATTGCACACGAACGCAACGAGACTACCGGCATGAGATGCTAACTTTGTTGAGCTTGCTCCAGGTGCATTTTGAGTGCATATTTGTTCACCTAGAGTGGCATCACAAGATAAGAAGGCAGATCCAGAGACCCCTGACAACACGATGGATCTAAAAATCTCGAGGAACCATCAGTAGTCATCGAGGAATCCGAGAAGAAGGTAGATCCAGGATGAGAGCATCGAATCCATGCCCTAACCATCCCAAGAAAAGTAGAAAGGGTGCACCATAAGATTGTGATGAAGAGAGAGGCCCAAAGCAGGAAATTGAGGTCGAGGCAAAAAATTAGAGATTCATCCCATCCATTGGCTCTTGCATGCCACAAGGCAAATTAAAGACGGAAAATTACCCAATCATTCCCAAATCTACTGTACTACCTATTGTACGGATGCCCATTCGGTTCTAAATTTTTCAATTTTGTAAATCTAGTCTTAAGCATTTGCACGAAATTTTAATGTAGTATTTTTGGTCAATTCTCACCTTAAATTGCTGATATGGCGATCCAGTTATCGCTAGTTATCCTACCGATTTTCAGTGAAAATTGGCCGGAAGGATTACGTTAGAATTTCGTTCAAATGTTTAGGACTTGTTGACACCTAAATTTTGGCAACCCATGCAGTCATTCGTTGCGTAGCTCAAATTAAGGATCGATCCGACCCACAAACAAAAATATTTTAGCTTGCATATGTGCATATAAATTGCATTTGAGTCGGTCGGTTCATTAATTGTCATGGAATTAGCTCAGAGTGCTGAATGAACTCGCGTTGTGCAATATTTGTCCGAGATGAGCGAGAAGGAAGTTGCGGCTGAACATATATCCTCACGCGAAGTTCGGTCAACAGCTCTGAGTGCATTATGGGATTGAGCGAATCGTGAAGGGCAAGAAAGTTCGACCAACTTCCATTAAGGAAAGTACGATCTTCGACCAAGAAGCGGCGAGATCTGAAGCGCTAATTTTTGCAAAATTGAGAGGTGAACAAGGGTCGCATATTTGATCATATGATCAAAGAGATTCACGGCCAATTCTTGGTGACAAATCAGAGCCGAAAATCAGCGATTTTCGGGAGAAAAGGGACGATGGTAAAAGAGAGAGGCTAGCAATATACACGTGAGAAACTTGCACGTTCACGTTGAGGCTGCACCATACACATCAGAAAGTCAGCATCGTTGTTTGCCCCCCAGTTCTGCTCCAATGGTGGTGCCACGTCTGCGAAGGAATCCCGACGTCCGACAGCTCGCAATCTCCAATGCCTCACCTTGCCGCTGTCGGACGATAATCCAGCTCGTCTCAGTAGCATCAGCGTGCTTCCAAGCGGCATAAACAGAGTCGGCGGTGCCCCTCCCGCAGTTCAGGCGTGCCCACAAGTTCTCTGGCGTTCATCCCGCTCCAGCGTCATGCTCAGCTTCCCCGGTTTTTCCTGGTGCCCAGTTGTTACTGCCGCTAAGTCGGTCAGTTTCTTGCTGTGCCGCCCCTGAGCGAGGCCACTGGCAACTGCCGCGCCTGGTGGTGATCCAACAATTTTCAGGCGGTGCTCCCTTAGCATTTCCGGCGAATCCAGCGCTCTTTTTCTCTCTGCAGGTCTCCCTGGCGTTGGTCCCATTTCACCCTGGCACACGTCCTCATCCCCGGCGCATCCCTTGCGGCCTGAGTGATGCTCCAGTCAGTTTGCCACCACGCCGGACCATCCACTGCCTCGTCCTCAGCTCACGGTCCCCGACTGGCGTCGCTCCCACTCCACCAGTTTTATCTCTCGGAGAAGCATTACCGCAAGCCTGCACCCCTCCACCGGAGGCTATCCGTTTCACCAGCATTTTGTTCGATCTCCAACATTGGACTTCGCTTCGCTTGCGGTTCCTTTCGTTGGCTCTCATCTTGTGCAAGGTAAGTTCGATTTTCGTGTGGTAGCTGAACATATAGTTTTTTTTTTTTTTGCTTTTCTTTCCTTCGAAAAAATGCTTGTTATTAAATAGTGAAGCTTTAGATTGTTTAATTAGACCTTTGGGTCTAAATGTCGGGTCTTTAGTATCGCCTCATTGCGTCATTCGTGGTTTATAACATATGTTTTTCTATGCGTGATTAAATTAGATAAATCTTTTATACATCCAAATAATATGCCTTAGAATTATAGCAATAGACTTCGAGTAAGATGTATGTTTTGATGTCACGTGATATTTAATGACCATCACATGTAACATCCTGAATTTTGACATGTTACCGGGACTAATAAAGTGTACATCAATTCTCATTTAATTTTAGTAAGTCTCGTCCGGACTTAATCAATCACGGGATACTGACCAAATAGGAAAGGTTAAATAAGAACCGGTACGTGGACCGAGGACCCAATCGCTATTGAGCATCGATTTCGAGAAACGTCGATGGAATATTTTGGACCAATATGGGCCGATCTTAGGAAAATGACAGATTTGATATAGTTAGTAACATACGATCAGATCGCGCGTGATTCCGCACGATCGAAAGTATGCCTGACAAACAAATCTCGAATTTAGTCCGAATGATCGCGACCTCCGGTACTAGTGATAATTCCTCATATTCTCCCGAAAATCGAGGCCATCACGACTCGGACAACCTTAGGTCGATACGCATTACTCCTAAACAACCGCCCGTTAGTGAGAGGCCCTAAAACTTCAAAACGAGCTAATTGATCGCGAAATTGGGCCCGAATTTCGGTGTCGAAATTTCAAAAGTATTTACGACTATTTTGCAAGACTGACGTCATTTTAGTCTAGCCGTTTATGTTTGGAACTAGTATGGCTGAAAACTAAAAATCTGGCAGAAATTGAAAAAATTACCATTTTACCCCTGAGGACCCATATGTCTGTTTTCAAGGCCAAACAAAATTACTTTTCGAAACCGAAGCCATTTTGGAGTGGCCACGCATATATAGGACCGGTATGGACAAAAATTAGAATTTCGATTCGGGATCGGAAAATTATGAAAATAGCCCTAGGCCTATTTTTGTTTATTCCGAATTTTGACCAATTTTGGGGCATTAACCAAGGTTAATTGGGCTAAACCAGGTCTGGTCAGCCTTTGATTAGGGGCAAATGACCATTCAACCCTTGAATTATTGGATGAGGTTGAATCTTGACCATTGGATCAAGGGCAAAAGTGTCCAAGGGCCTAAGATCTTGACACTTGGAATCCACTAAGCTATCTTTGACCATACTTAACGAGCTCTCTCTCTCTCTCTCTCTCTCTCTCTCTCTCTCTCTCTCTCTCTCTCTCTGTTTTGTGGCCGGACGGTGATAGACAACCAGGCATCGGGAAGCCACACCACCAGCCACCGTGCACCACCAGCCGACACCCCAGCCTCCATTGACCTCTCTTACCCCTTGAATCGCCGTCCTCAGCCATCATCCAGCAGGGGACCGAGAGGATCAGCCGTGAACCGTCGTCCGCCGCTGCTGTCGTAGACCGCCGGCTTGCCTCGGAATGCCGCCGCCGATTCTTACTGCGTGTCGGTAATCGGCCGCCCGTTCTCGTCGTCCCGAGTCGAAATTAGGCGAGTATAAACCCCTAAACCCTTAATTATATTAATTGTGCCTTTTAGAGTGTAATTTAAGGGTTAATTAGGCTTAATCATGGTCTAAATAGGTCTAATATTTTGTGGATTGATTAGGGAACCTAATTAGTGCTTAATGAAGTGATCTAAAGGTGGATTAGGGTCTAACGAGAGTGCTGCCCTAGTACTGTTCACCAGTACTGAATTTGCCTAAAATGGCTTAAGTTGTGCATTAAGTGGGTTCATTGATTAAGGACTTTGAATTGGGCATTTTAGGGACTAATTAGGCTTAATTAGAGCTTAATTAGGATTAATTGTGTGTAGGGTGATTAGGGTATGTGATTAGGGCCTAATGAGGTTGTTTAAGTGTGATTTAATGGGCAAAGTGTGTTCTGCCCTGGTACTGTTCATACAGTACCGAAATTGTGCAATTTGTCTAAGTTGAGCATTAAATGGATTATAAATTTATGGCTGGAAATTTAGGCTTTTTAAGGGCTAGTTAGGACTTGTTGGAATCCTAGTGATGACGCCATGTTCGAGGAATTAATGGTTAAGTTCGATTGGTCATGGCGGGCTTTGGGCGCATTGAATTGTTTTGGAATAAATGCGCGGAATAATTGTTGGTTGGATTAGACCAAAATGGAATTAATTGTGGGTGCCAATACGCGTTGATTTTTGTATAATTGGTGAATGATCGTGCTTGGCACTTTGGCATGGACAGTTGACTTTGAATTTCCGGCATGTGGTTCGCAAAGTATGTTGTGATATAACTGAAAATTGAATGCTTTGATGTACATGTCTGAGTTTTATACAACTGTTGGCCTTCGAGTCGGGCCTACGGGTCATTTTATACAACTATGGGCCTTCGGGTCGTGGCCCTCGGGTCATTATATTTGTGGGCCTTTGGGTCGGAATAATTACACGTGAGTATTTTTGTTGTTGAACGTCTAACCTGCAGGGTTTCGAGATAATGTATTGGGCCGTGGGCTCGGGAGAAATTGTAGTGATTTACTGGTTCTTTGCTTGATGTGTTTAATTTACTTATCTGGAGGTGTACATTAGCCTAGTTTAGGATTAGGGATTGTTACTTGTTGAGTTTTCTCACGGTTGTCGTAAAACTGACATTTAAGATCCTCGATCATGAATTTTAAAGACGCGCCGTTACGTTTTGGGATCCCCACTCATATAGAGCGCTCAAGGACAGTTCATCCTACGGGGAATGATGTGGTGTACATACGGCATTATACTATAGTTTGGGTAGATGTAGGTTTAACACACTATGAGACCCACGAGTACCTCGCTTGGTGCTTTAGGGATTGTTTTGGTGATGAGTTCGGTCCCATCTGATCTGCTGATGTACCTTTTGTCGGAGAGGATCAGTTGGACCCGCAGTGTCCAAATGGCGATATTGTAGATGTGAATATGGAGGGTAACCAAGACTCGGAGGTAGAGTATGAGATTGTGGAGAATGAGGAGGAGCATGAGGAGCTAGGTGGGGTAGCTTTTGAGCCAGAGGTTGTGGACCCAGTCCCGGAGCAGGCGGACGCGGAGGCTCCAGAGCCGATGGATGTAGATGAGGCCGAGGAGCAGGACCCTGAGCCAGAGACAGATTCTGAGGCCGTGAGTTCATAGGGGGAGCAGGAGCCTTCTGAGAGTTCTTCAGATTCATCGGGTTCTGATCCCGACTGGGCACCCTAGGTTAGACCTCAGTTGTAGGAGCGAGGGCCGATACTTTTTGACTGTAGCCCTCTTGTTGGTAGTTGACCCCGGCCGCTAATCCCTTTTTGTCTTAGTGGTCCTACCGTTGTATCTTTTGTTATAAATGGATATTGTACATAAGTTATAATAAAGAATGTTTATCTTGTTTTAAATTGTTCGTAATTTATTTATATGGTGCTATTCATGATTACTTTGTTTATTGTCCGGGTGTGTGTGTATATATATATATACTATATATACGTCGTTTCCGCATGTGTCGTGTTTTCTCTGATTTGGGTTTTCGGGTCAGTGACGTAGCCTGGGAGCGTCGTAACCTTCACGACCTATACGCAGGATGGTCATGCTTTGTGGGATACGGGGCATGACATCACACATATATGTTATGTTTAGAGTTTAGAGCGCATTCATAATTTATATTTTAATACTTTCATATTTAGGGCAATGCATGTTAATCTTATAATAAAAATCTTAGAATAATACATAGCTTTTAAAAAAATAAAAATAAAATAAAAATGTTATTTAGGTTTCACTTAGATTGCTTGTAGACTTAGGGTTAATTAGCCTCATATCATGTAACGAACGTCATCTAGAAAATCATATATTCTTAGGGTTGATTTTTGATAATCATATCATATAGAAAATTTTAGTTATTAATCGCATCACATGCATTATCCGCATTGCATATGGTTCATTTAGCATGATAAATAAAATCATAAATTAGCATCACATTATTCAACTATTAGTCGCATATTAATGGTTAGTTCATTGAGTCGCATTAGAATCCTAGTATTTAAATTTACTGTTTTCATAAAATATAAATAAAAAAAATAGCACTTCATCTAGTTTTTGCATCATAGAATAAATTTGTGATTTCTCTTAGGTCATTCATGCATGTTAATTAACTTAGAATTGCATGTATCCATTATCTTAGAAATTAAACTGTCATCTTGCACCTAGTACTTAGATTGCACTTTCGTCAATCAAATAGTAACCTAGGTTATTAATGTTAATTTAATGCATGATTAGAAATTAATGAGTAATCTTTCAATTTGTAGACTTCTAGGATTAATGCATAATCTTTTAATCTAGTGTAACCAAGTCTCTATATCTGTGAATCTCTACTTCGCAGAAGTAAAATGTACTCCCACATTTTACTTAGGTGTTTAATCGACTTATCACCAATTAGTGGGGGCTCTAAAAGGTAAGATAAATTGCATGTTGAATCAAGTACCAAGTTGTGAACCTTTGTTCCAGTTTAGTAGTACATTAGCTTTCCCTTCTTGATTCACCTCCAGGAAGGTCGCGACAAGAATAAAGTGGTAAAATTGATAAGTTTAGAACTAAATTGACAAGGATACATTATGTTTAGACCTGATTAGACAATTTCTCCAATTGAAGAAGATGGTCCTCTCGGGTTAATTAGGTATTAAGTTATTCCTTCCTCCTCTATAACTTTTTAATGATACAAGTATCTGAAATTGATCGGTTTAACTTCCACATCCCACGAACACAAACTGAAACAAATGCATGTAGGTTAAAAATAATTACAAGTAAGCAATCTCTCTGAGTTCGATTGAAATGAGCTTTCTTTGCAGTTAATCTGCCAAGTTTCAAAGTTTCACCTTGTGACTAACTTAAACCCAAATTTGAGGCTCATTCAAACTTCCAGTAGCAGAATTCAAAGTCATTACCACTTTCTTCAACTGCTCTCTCAAGAAGCTGGAATGCATCATAACAATGTAAAGATCATATTAGCAAACATGGTAGCTATCTTTTCTTTCTAATGAGAATCAGATCATTATCTGGGGAATGAAACCAATAAAAGTATAATCAACTAACAAAGTTAGAGCAGATACAATTACATTCACAGTAATAGATACGTGCATAGCATAGAGTTAAGAATATTGCTGAAAATAGATTGAAGGAATTTCTGTATATTTTGATAATATCATAATGAAGAATATATCGGCCTATTTATAAGTTTTATCATATTATAATCTAAGATAACATATTAATCAAAATATACATAATCAAATAGAGATATATGCGGAATTTTGAGAAATATGGATAATTAATAAAATATCCTAATTAGCTCCAACATAGGAAAATATCATAATTATTGCTAACATTCCCTCAAACTCAAGGTGCTTAGAAGTGGATAAAAAATATCTAAAAAACTCCTTGTCGACCACCGAAGCGGTTCGATGTGTTGAAGAAAGAACCGGTTGACGATGACGTGGTTGCTTACATGGCCGTTGTGGGTTGTTGTGGCTGCCGTGCACGCTACAGCGGTCGTCGCAACAGGAGGCTGCTGTCGCATAGGAAGCTATCGTCGCGGCAAGAGGAGGCTATCGTCGTGCAGGAGCTAGTCTTCGCGACAAGCTGCAATGGATGATGTACAGGCTACGTGACAAAAAAACAAGCTGACTTGGAAGCTGATGTCACTATCGAACAATATGAATAATTTGATGGGAGGATATTAGGACTTATTGAGAAAAAAAAATGATGAGAAGCGAGATGAAGTGTGCGCCGTTGTGCGCTTGGGAGTGCATCGACATTAGGATCTTATAGCTCTAATGCCAAGTTAAGAATAGAGCGGAAAATAGATTTAAAGAATTTTCGTATATTTTAATAATACCATAATAAAGAATACACAACCTATTATAGGCTTTAATAAATAACTATTAGGTTTTAATAGATAATTATCTAAGATAACATATAAATCAAGCTATGCGCAATCTTGAGAGATCTAGAGAACTTCTAATATAGAAAAATATCCTAGAGAAATATCCTGATTATCTCTAACACATAGCATGAATACCTACCATTCTCACAGAAATAGATTTGATGACTTTCTATAAGGTCCCCATGCATCATGATGTGCAGTCAATCAACTCAATTAAAGATCATGCCACTAAGCAGAACGATACCTAATCATCCATATATTTTCCATAAAGGGATTAATACTAATCTGCTCAATACATCTAAAGCTATGATCGAGACGCCAGGCTCAAATATCATCTACCAACAACAATTCTGAAGGAGAAGACCAATAAAATCAACCAAACCCAGAAGTCGGGTTTAGATAATAAAAGGCATGAACAAAGATACTTATGGACAAAAGCAAGCAGCCCCAATTCAAGCTAAACATCAACAACTATGACTTTGTTCTTTTCTTTTTATTGCTGTTTCAATTTTCTCACATTTTCACGTGACATGGATTGCCCAAAAACACTAGAATAGACATTGCATATGCAATTACTTTTCTGTGGGTCATCCATGGACGGTTTTAGTGGGATTGGATGTGTTCAGGATGCGCGTAGTAAGAAAATAATGTAAGTCCTTGCAAGTGGAATATTCGAGCGGAATGCACTTGGACAAATATCATATGCTTCACATGATGAACTTTAGAGAAAAAAATCATCGTTGCTGGAAATCTGGGATCCTCGTAATCGCCACTAGCTACTGAGGTTGTCTTTTAGTTCGTATCCTTGCAAGTCCCTCCTCCTCCACGCCGCCACGTACCTGTGGGATTACACTCCACGATTGTCACGTCAAAGATTAAAACCAATCCAATGCGACGAGTGATTGCGACCTGATATTTAATGTTATCTAGTTAGCTTTATTAACCACTAATTAACATTAACCATTATCAATGCGATGTTCATAGCCGTGATCATGGCCTTTGCTCTTAGTCAAGGTGCTTTTGGAAAATAAATGGACGGAGACGGGACCTAGAAAAGTCACCTGTTTATCCTTTTGTGACGGCAATTTACACGGTAATTCCCGAATATTCCCGAATACCATTTTACTTTTTTCTTGTTTTTTTTCAAATTTTCTTACCTTATTTTGGAGCTTATAGAGGGCCGTTTGGTTTGGCTTTGGGGAAATGTCCTTGGGAAAATGCAAAGGTTTTTGAGTTAAAAGGATTTTTCGAAATGCAAGTAATATTTGATAAAAAATATTTTAAAATCACATTGGTAAGCATTTTTAACCTAAATACCGTTTGGTGAAAACAATATTTCGTAGAGGATTTTTGCTAATTTTTTTTAAAAAAGTCTCAGTTGGAGCTCAACCTTTGGCGGGCCAAAATGGCCCTTGGCCAACCACCAATGGCCAGATCTGGCCGCTGGCCAACCACCAATGGCCAGATCTGGCCGCCGACTAGCCTCACCTGAGGTTGTGTGACCTCAAGTGTTGCCTCTGTCACGCAACCCAGGCGACACCTAAGGTTGGGCCCATGCGACGGTCGCCTGAGATCACGCGACCCAAGCCAATGCTTGCCTCGGTCGCGTGACCTTAGGCGAGGTGGCCTGAGATTGTGGGATCTCAAGCGTCACCTGGGTCGCGCCACCCAGGTGATGCCACCTGAGGTTGGGCCTAGGCAACGGTCACCTGGGATCACGCGACCTAGGCCAATGCTTGCCTGGGTCATGCAACCTAGGCGACACCTGAGGTCGCGCAACCCTAGGCGGCGATCGTTGGCCTCCGGACCTGCTTCTCTAGGTAAGTCACGGGGAAAATGAACAATGCGATGAACAGTAAACTTGCATTCCAAGAATGGAACTTGTCAAAGTACCTCCAGACCTAGCTTGCATTCCAAGAATGGAACTTGCAACTCTAGACCTAACTTGCATTCCAAGAATGGAACTTGTCAAAGTTCTCAAGACCTGCCTTAAGCCAAAGGCCTTAGAGGCTTTTAGAAATGCAATTGCATATTCTCAAAGTTCTCCTAAAAATTCCAAACGCTATATGCATTTGCAAATGCTAAATCAAACAGGGTCATAATATTTTAAACTTTTGCCAAAAACAAAGGTAGTTTTTTTTTATTTAAAACAAGTCCAAATAAACGGACATCAATTGTTAATCCGTGGAATTTTGGAATTACATATTCTGATGGAACCCAATAGTTTCACTTCCTCAAACTTATATGCTTTTGCCTTACTCTTCCTCGATCTTGCATATACGGGAATGATGAGTTGAAGATGAAGATGGTTTCATAATCATTTATGTGAGAAAGTCCAATCCAAAATCTTAAGATGATTGGTGGAGAGATATCACTTGATTATAAAGAGCATTTGGGATTAGTTATCAAGCGACGTGGGATAATATTTCAATAATTTCTCAATTAGTAATGCATCAAACATATCCAATTTACACAATTAGAAGTCTAACGAACTTCTATTCCCGGAAAAAAAATTTCTATTAGAAGGAGAATGATGACAAGTGAACGTTTAAGATGCCAACTTAGGAATTTAAGGACCTTATTAGCTTTTTACGTGGCGATTTTTTTTTTTATAAAGCAGCTTTCGAAAAGTCTTTGCAATCCATTTTCCACAACACGATGGAGAGAGAGAGAGAGAGAGAGAGAGAGAGAGAGAGAGAGAGAGAGAGAGAGAGAGAGAGAGAGAGAGAGCACGCGCATTGTGAAGCTTACTGACCCTTTTAAGGTAATCAAAATTCAATTTGATATTACCTCAAAGGAAAATTTTAGGAATAACTTGGGGTCAATGGGCCTGTGCATCACGGGTCTACCGAACTAGTATATGTCATTCCGAGAAAATATTATGTACACAAATCGTGTCACGTCATTTTTACATAAGTCCACTCAGTAAGCGATATGTGTCATAGTTGAGCCAACCCGCCATAAATTTTGAAAACGCCTCAGCCCCCTCGCTCTTCCCGACTCCAGTCTGCTCTATTTCATCTTGGCCCGTGAACCTCGTACGCGACGATCATGCTCAGTGCGTTTCTGCTGAACGACATGAGGGCGTCCAGATACGACATTGTCTGGTCCACCATCCTTGCAATATTTTCTCCTGTCATTCCATTAGTGAAAAGCAAAGTGAAAGATACAGAAAACACAGACGGAGAAGCGGTGGATTACCTTCCCTAAGTGCAACTTCAGCAATCAACCCTAGCTAGCCAAGGCGTCCAACTTTTCCGCTCATTGCGCGTGGGTCACCAGTCACTTTTTCGGTTTACCTCCTCTCAAAATAAATTGCAATGCGAATGAAACATTTCAAAAATAATTGAATGGCACGTGTCTAGGTGAGATAGGTCCAATCCCGCTATAAATGACCTAGCTCCTCCTCACCATGCAAGAACCGTAGAAAATGTCTCCGAAAAACATCTTAGTGCTTTTCCTGCTTTTAGCGGTGCTCGCCACTGCCACTCTCGCCGGCCATGGCCCTCCGCATAAGCCGCCGGCCCATAAGCCCCAATATACAGACGAAAGCACCACCCTTGATGAAACCCTTACCTTCTTGGACGGTGTCAAGAAGAAACCACCACCGAAAAAGAAACCTCCCATGGAAGAAACCGCCAGCCTTGATGAGGAAACCCTGACCACCTTGGACGGCGACAAGCCTCCCAAGAAGAAGCCTCCGCCGATAAAGCCTCCGCCAAAAAAGCCACCAGTGGGCATTGAGGGCCGCCACCATCCACCAGGCCACCATCCACCAGGTGGTGTTGGTGGCAAGCCACCCCGTTCGAACTAATTAGAAGGAGCCAAGTTTGTCTCATGGCATATGCAGAACGTGGTGTGCTAGAATAAGAGCTTGGTGGTGTACTAGAATAAGAGCTTGGATTCAACTAGATTTCGGGCAAGTTAATGTGCATGAGACGTGTATCTATCTTCTGAGCGTTGTAGACTTGAATATGAGTGGCTCGTTCTTTCTGTTAATAACTTTTTCTTTCGCATAATTTCATAGCAGATGTTTCATAGCAGTGACATGGGCACATGCCTGTCGTTGATAATAACTTTTATCTCATCCTCGTATTCTATGCTCAAGACATGGTTGGCCAAACATGTCTTAAACCAGTCGGGAAAATTATCCAAAAAATTCTAAACCTAATATACTTTTGCTAATTCAGTTCTAAACATTTTAATTACATCAATTGAGTTTTAAATCTTTTTATATTTTGCCAATTGAGTCCATCCGACCAAAATTGATTGGAAATCGCTGACGTAGATGCCGGCCGTCTTACGTGACATGGTCATTGCTGATGTTGACAATTTTTATTAATATTTTAATATTTTTTGAATTTTTTATATTTTCATTTTTATCTTTTCTTCTCTTTCGTTCTTTACTTTTTTCTTTTTTTCCTTCTTCTTTTTTCCCTCCGCTGGCCATCGCCAGGCCTCGTTGATGGCTGACGAAGGTTGCCGGGCTCAAGCAAGGGCCGCTCTGCCGGACCAGGAGAGGGTTGTCCTCACCTGATTTGGCGAGAGCAACCCTCGCCTGAGGCTAGTGACCTTTGTCAGCAATCGATAAGCCCTGGTGATGGCCAATAGAGGGAAAAAAGAAAAAAGAACAGAAGAAAAAAAAAGAAAAAAGTAAATAAGGAAAAGAGAGAAAAAGGAAAAAATAATAAAAATTACCCACAGCAACGCTGGCCGTGCCACGCAAGACAGTTGGTGTCTAAGTTAGCAGTTTTCAGCCAATTTTGACCAGATGAACTCAATTGAAAAAACTTGAAAAGATTTAGAATTCAATTGGCAGAATTGAAAGGTTTAAGATTGAATTGACAAAAGTATAATAGGTTTAGAACTTTTTGATTCTCTCCTCACTTTTCTGTTTCTATTTACACCAAAAATTAACTAAGTCATCGGCATGATACTGATTCAAATAAACACGTGACTTGGACAAGGTGTTACCATTGGTAAGACACCAATACGTAAGCCTTTTATCGATGGCCATACCGATCGCAAGAACTTCTGTCGATAACTATGCTTATCAATGACCATGATTAGTTATCAACATACGATAGAAGCTGGTTGCCGATTAACAAAATTGGCCCAGGAAGATACTGATTGAAGTTGTAGATAAACAGTCAAACGGAGAATCATTTAAAAGTTGACCATTTGATGAGCAAAAAAGGAGGGTCAAGACGCGATTTTAAAAAATAACCATCCACGGATGAAAAATTGTGGCAATGTGAAGGTAGAGCCGAAAATTCCGGAGATGTCAAAGCATGGCCAGAACCACTGAAGATATGCTTATGGGCAGTTACGTTGTGAGTATTATAAATGCCAATGTTTTTGTCCTCCCCCCCCCCCCTTTCCCCCCTCCTCACACACAAAAACAAGCAAATTCAATTCCTAAATCGTAGTACTAGTTGTAGTTTTTAGATATCTCGTTGTCGATTAAATTTTGACATATATCTTAACTGTGTCATCGAGTCTTAGCAGCTGTAATTTGTAAAGTGCACATGTTTTGGGTCCGTGAGTTCGTAATCTTGTCTTGGTCAAATGCTCCTTTATTATGTAGGCCCAAAAAATATGTGCCTTAATTGTTTACACTCTTTTAGTGATAAGTTTGAGCCGCGTGAACATTATTTACTTTGATTTAGATAAATATCAAATCCATTTTAAATTCGATATATAAAATGCTAATATAATTTAACTCATCTAATCGACTAATATTTGTTGGGGAAATTTGATTGTTGATGAAGATAGAGCAGTAGTTATAGATCTTTGATGTTTTGATGCGTGATGACGATCACTATCCTTAAGCTATTATTTGTTTCCACTATTGTTACTACTTAGTTTAGAACAAATATACCTATAAGCCACAAAGAAACGAGTTCAGCAATCACTCAATTTCTCTCTTGAAATTTTACTTTGAATATATTATCGAAGTTGTGTGTATGAAAAGAGAAAAAGAGAGTGTTCCGAAGAACTTGTTGTTTTGAACAATTGTGATGAACAATGTATAATTTGGTGCAATTTACAAACAACCAATCTACATATCTCTTGGGAATATGTACCTTATCCCTACTATCACCCATTTTCATGATGACCCATCACCACTTTTCATGTCAACAATCACCTTCTTTTCATAATCAAGAGTCACATATTTTCATGATAACAAACTATTTCAACAATATCTTCATTCAAATTTAATTGTTCTATCATGAATACATATCCTAATTTGATTGGACAACTATGCTTGGAAATAAGAATTGCAGAGCATTGAAATGTTTTGCAGCATTCTGTGTTTATCTCAAATTTTTGCTGTTCATAATATATTAAAGAAACTACATTGAAATAAGTCATGTCATCGAAGAGTATATTTTAACATACTGTCTCTAGTTTATCCTTTTCTAAGTTTGAACTTCATAAGTTACAAAATCTTGGTATACTTTCTCTTTACCCATCTTCTAACTTTTAAACTATAAATAGATAGAATATAGAAATTGTAAGATGATAGAGGATAATTAAAAACGTTTCTTTTTCTCATTTATCCTTATTTTCAAGTTTAAAGTTGACAAAAGATAAAATATTCATGTAATTTCTCTTGATTTATTTTCTGAGATTTAGATCCAATAAGAGATTAAAATTAATAGATGATAAATCATTTATCCCGCCACACCTATTGAAGGACAAAACGCCAAGTAAATTTCGATCCTCTTGCCATTTACATTAATAACTAAACAACGCTCTTATATAGGAAAAAACTCAGTCACATGACGACATAAATGATTCAACAACACGCAAGGATCTTCCCACAGACGAAGTTTTGATTCTCCCAGGGCTTCCTAACTCTGGTTTATGCTGTGGACCTAGTTTGCATCAGAATCAAAAGCAGACCACCAGATACAAAGCTAATGTTGCTACGCCTTACATCGGATAGAATCAAGAAGCTTACGTTATTAGCTGTCCAAGGTTCTAATAGATATTGTCCGAATCGTTTGGTTGCCTAATTTTGTGAGCTTTTGTTTCAATGGAGGAGGATCATCCTTATGGTTATAGCCAGGCTCTAACAGTTACAGCGATTGGTGACGGTAAATGGTTATGAAGCGAGCATATGAGAGCTTGGTGATTGAGCGAGGTTTACTCACCAAGTTTCTTGAGATGTCCGTGCAAGGCCCGTAACAAAATCTATTAAAAAAAGCGATATTGCATTTGTGCAAGCGACTTTCAGGATCACAATACAATTACACACAAGCACAACTAGACTACCGGCATGACATGCAAACTTTGCTGAGCTTGCTTCAGATGCATTAAGAGTGCATAGTTGTTCACCTAGCATGGCATCACGAGATAAAACTGTAAGAACAATATTCAACAGAAGAGCAAGGGTTTACGCACAAAGGACCTGACAAGACGATGGGTCTGAAATCTTGAGGAACCATCAGTAATCATCGAGAAATCAGAGGAGAAGGTGAATCAAGGATGAAAGCATCAAGTGCACAAATCGCTTTAATCCATTATTATGTTTCTAGTTTCTAACTATGGTGATCCAGGGATGCTCACTTGAGCTTTAGATCGTCACCATTCTGCATCAAGAACGATGGATTCCAAAGATAGCCGACAAAAAATACATACGAGCATGACTGCCTACCATTTTTCACAGTAAAACATTTCATTGACTTCTATAAGGTCCTCATGCATCATGATCAATCAACCCAATCAAAGATCATGCCACTAGTCCGACGATACCTCATCATCCTAATATTTTCTAAATAGAGATTAATATTAAGCTGCTCAATACACCTAAAGCTATGATCAAGACTCCTGGCTTAAATATCAACTACCAATAACAATTCTGAAGGAGAAGACCAATAAAATCGACCAAACCCAGAAGTCAGGACTAGATATTAAAAGGCATGAACAAAGACACTTGCGGACGAAAGCAAGCAACCCTAATTCAAGCCAAACATCAACAACTATGAGTCCCTTTGCTTTTGTTTCGATTTCCTCACATTTTCACGTGACATGGATGGCCCTAAAACACCAGAACAGACATTGCATATGCAATCATTTTTTTCTGCGGGTCATCTATGGACGGCTTTTTAGTGGGGTTCGATGTATTCGCGATACGCGCAGGAAGACACTAACATAACTATCACGGGCACTGTCTCGTCAAATATTCGAGCGGTCGATGCACTTGGACAAATATCATATGCTTCACATGATGAACTTTGGAGACGCAATCATTGTTGCTAGCAATCTGTGATTCTCGAAATCGCCATTAGCTGTTGAGGTTGTCGTTTTGTTCTTCTCCTTGCAAGTTCCTCCTCTCCGCTCGCCATGTACGTGGGGGGATTACAACTCCAGGAGCGTCACGTCTAGATAACCAACAGTCCATGCGACAAGTGTTTGCGGCCTCATTTTTAATGTTATCTGGTGAGCTTCAATAATTAACCATTATCAAGAGCATTATGTTGCTTAAGGAATAAGCGAAGCCCAAGTCTTGAGCGATCCCCATCGCATGCAATAGTTGCTGTATAATCTTTTGTGCTAAAGGTGAAGGGGCTGCTACTTTCACGATGTAATCTGCGTTCGCTAATCTTGGCAATTAGCAAGGCGTTTTCATGATGCATCCGCCCAAGGAAGAGTAGACTGTGTGTGGCGCTTGTGGCGTGCCGAGGGTGGAGGTGGTCCTCGCTGTGGTGGCTTAGGGCTTGATGGCTCAATTCGAGGTCTTTTTGTTTCATGCATTTCGGTATTGGGAAATGTCCTCGTCTAGAGAGCGAAAATAGTCGTGTGACTCGCATGCGATCGCCGCCTTCCGACGCATATTTTTTGCCGTCAATGAGATGGGGGATCATTTGAAACAACGTTGCCAATTTGAAGGATTTCCTTTTCCTGCAAAAAAAACGTCAAGATTGCATGCACTGGCCTCTAAAGCTAGCATGAGAAATGGCTAACATAGTTAGTATCATCACGATAAGATGGCTATTTGGCAAGTCAGAGAGAGGGAGGTTTGGGCCGAGAGTCGCGATGTTCATAGCCTTAAAGTAGGCCTTGTCCTTAGTCCTTAGTGTTTTTTGGATAATATAATATAATATAATATATGGTTGGGGATGGGACCCACAATTCCCTCTTTTGTCCTTTTCGATGGCAATTTGAAGTCATTCGCGAATACTCCCCATGGCCTCTTCCTCTCATTTTATTTTCAATGTTTGTTTAGATCTTCTTAACTTACATGCTGATTTATTTCGGACCTTAGATTATACTTTTAACTTTTACAAAAGAGAAATAGGGATTTTTTTTTCATTTAAAATAAGTCCAAATAAACTAAGAGGAACAAGTCACCCACGTATAAGAGTTTACAAAGAAAAAACTGCAAAATTAATTGAGATACAAATATAGCGAATAATATAGTTAGTTAGTCACACTGCTCAGACGGATGATCCGTAAATGATTTACCTTTCTTCTCGACCTTGCGTTTGCTTCGCTCTTCCTCAATGTTGCATATAAGGAAGCCTGAAATACGAACAAGTATAGGAACGAAGGGTTGCATATGAAGATGGTTTTCATGATCATTTCGTAAATGGTAATGTCGGTCCTATATGTATATGGAGGTTTTGTCCTGCGTCTTTATATCGTCTTTCTTAGTATCTCCTCCATCCATACACAATCTCCGCTTCCATTTTTCATACACAGTTAGCCCTTGCATTCATTGGTCTCAAGACGACAACAAAAGACTAAACTCAATCCAAGCAAGATTGTCGAGACTAACTTTTGAAAGTGAGATCACTTTTATACTGCTAGCTCCTACATACCTTCCTTGAGATCAAACATGTTTGGTTTACAATTTACACTACACGATGGAGATCAAGAGCAAAAGACTAAACCTGATCCGAGCAAGATCGTTGAGACTAACTTTCGAAAGTGAGATACCTTCTATACTGCTAGCTCCTGCATATTTTCCTTGAGATCAAACGTATCCGGTTTACATTTTACACTACACAATGGAGATCAAGAGCATTGTCAAGCTTACTTACCTGCCCCAGTTGCAACTTCGACAATCAACGCCAGCTAAGTCCAACTTTTCAGCTCAGTGCGTGGGACACCCTACACTTTTCTCTGTCCTCATTTCGGAAAAAGGGCCATGCGAACGAAACTTTTTAAAAGACAATCGAACGGCACGTGTCGAGATGAGATAGGTCCAATCTTCCTATAAATAACCTAATTCCTCTACTTCTCTTCTCACCATGCAAAAACTGTAGAAAATATGTCTCCAAAAACCATCTTAGTGCTCTTCCTGCTTACAGCGGTGCTGACCACTGCCACTCTCGCCGATGATGGCAAACCTCAGAAGAAGCCGCCACCGAAAAAGAAACCTCCAATGGAAGAAACCACCACCCTTGATGAGGAAACCCTGACCACCTTGGATGGTGGCAAGAAGAACTACCACCGAATAAGAAACCTCCATCGGAGAAAACCACCATTTTTTATGAGGAATCCTGACCACCTTGGACGGCGGCAAGCCTCCCAAGAAGAAGCCTCCACCGAAAAAGAAACCTCCGACGGAAGAAACCACAATCCTTGATGAGGAAACCCTGACCACCTCGGATGGTGGCAAGAAGAAACCACCACCGAAAAAGAAACCTCCAATGGAAGAAAACACCACCCTTGGGCGAGGAAACCCTGACCACCTTGGATGGCGGCAAGCCTGCCAAGAGGAAGCCACCGCCGAAAAAGAAGCCTCCAATGGACGAAGCCTTGGCCGCCATGGACGGTGGGCGTTGAGGACTCCCACAAGCCACCAACTGGCAAACCACCCCCACCGGCTTCTAACTAAATAGAAGTAGCCAAGTTTGTCTCATGGCTCGTGCAGAATGTTGTGTACTGGAATAAGAGCTTGGATTTAATCACTTTGTCATGCCTTCATGATATTGATATCGTCTTGTTCATGTAGTTCGTAGTCATGTGGTCATGGTTTGTATTGAGTGGGTCTGGCGAACTAGATTTGGGACTAGTTAATGAGCATGAGATGTGTATATTTCTATGCTTTGTAGACTTGAATTCGAGTGGTTCGCTCTTTATGCTAGTAACTTCTTATTTGGCATATTTGTAGATGTTTCTTAGCAAACATATTTCTCTCTTCTCATTTTTCTCTTTCTAAGTTAATAAATGGGAGGGGTAGCTGCAGCTAAGGTGGCAACGGGGCCACCACCGTCACCCATGCACCGGTGAGGGGTACAAGTTTTTTCGCCAGAATCAGGCAAAGCCAGCACAAACACTGCATTTGAACGAGAAACCGATCTGCATTTACGTTGACGAAAGTTTCAATGAAGCAGAATGTGAATTGGAGAGACAGTTGGATTGATTGAACTATATGTAGATTGTGGAGAGAAGTTTAAATTATCATTCAAAAGCTATTAGAGAGTAAAGCATCCGAAGGCTACCAGAGAATTGTAAGGCTAGACGACCTCACCAGTGGAGTCAAGTTTTTAAGCAAGCGATATAAAATATGTTCTTCTTCCTCGCCTCTCGCCGGCCAGAGGAAGAAGAAAAAAAAAAAACTAAAAAAAGGAAAACTAAAAAATAAAATTGAAAAATTATTAAATATTATTAAAAATTATCCACGTTAACGCCAACTGTGCCACATAGGACAGCTGGTGTTCATGTTAGCGGTTTCTGCCTAAAATTGATTGGATAGACTAAATTGGCACAAATACAAAATGTTTAAGATTCAAATGACAAAAAAAAGGTTTAGGACTAGTCGCACAATTGCAATACGTTTAAGACTTTTTCGGCTCCTTAAAAACGATCGCTTGCGTCACTTAAAATGATTAGTCGGTGGAAAATTTTCATTATCGACAATAATTTATATTTATACATCTTTATTGACAATGAAATATTTTTTGTTCGTTTATTTTTTTATAAGCAATACATGCGATTATATTTAGGAGAACATTTTTCAAAAAGGTTATTTTTAGCGATATAAACAAAGCCTTAGCAATGATTCACATGACCCGATGCCTCTACTAGTTCAAATTTATGAGCCCCAAATGATGCCCTGCTAACCTAGAGCAGGATGAAAAGGGCTAGGCCTCTTCACTGAACAAAACATAGATCGACTCTCGTGAAAAGGAGGATTGAGGGTTTAATTAGGAAAATTGGGCTTAATGTGGCATGGGTTTCACCCATTTTTTTTTTTTTTACAATGAATTTGACCCTGGGAAACTTGTGGATTCTGGTGAAGTGACTTGCACGTGTTTGTCATCCAGCCAACATTCATGCCGCCGATGAGCTTGGGTGGGTCATTTAGATCAATTTTGCAACTTTTAGGTAACGCACATACTAAGAATGATGAGAGGTAAAATAATCCCTACCTAGGATACAACAGACATAGAACTTTAGAATCCCTAACTCTATAATACACTTTATATGTAATATGACGTGAAATCACTCATTTAAATCAACCGGAATCGTGTTGAAATGAGTCTAGACAAGTTATACCACTATTTCAACACTATACAATTAACGCGGCATAGCATGGCACAACACAACACAACACGACATGAATTATCAGCTCTATGTCTTTGCATGGTTATGTGGATTCTTACTGGACGTTTCTAAATAGGTCATATATGATTTGGACTTTTTCGAGTTATCGTGGCTCAATCATTATAAGGACACGCACACACTTAACTGCTAGAAACTGGGCCTCTCGATTACATATCGTAGCTTGATTATCAGAGCAAACGTGTGTATGACCCTTCCCCATCAAATTTGCGCATTATCCTTCTTGATAGATCCACATTCATTTTGCAACTTAGTTAGATCGAGAGCCCATTAATTTCCAATCCTGTTTCTGCCTCATCTAATCGAATTCTTATCTCATTGCGTTGCTCCAGTCTTCCTTCGTGGAGTGTGAAAGGGTCACCGTCATAGTTCTGGACTCTTCACTCTCTAGAGATGCGACCATGACAAGTTTCTCCATCAATGTCGAAAACGATGACGGGGAAACATTTTTCCATGTACCCCCATATTATTTGGAAAGACAAAGCGCACAGCATATGTCGAGTACACACATGATGAACATGATCTTGCACCAATGATGTACTTCAAAGGTCGGACTACATTCCATATGCTACCGCCAAGGTGCTCTCGAGAGAAAGAAAGCATTGGCAGAAAAGCAGTGTGGGAATTCATGATAATATGTATCAATTAAACTCAAAAGTTTATCTTTTGTTCATCTTTGATAGGCTATAAACTACAAGAAGCCCATAAATTAATTGCTTAAACCTTTAAAGAAGGTTATTTGCATACTTATGGTGCGTTTGCTTGGGAGAAAACTTCATGATAAAGGAAAATATTTTTTGGAAATCATTTTTTGGAAAAATGATTAGTTTTCCTTTGTTTGGTAATATGCGATCAAAAATAATTTTTGATGTTTGGATCTTATTTGGAAAATAATTTCATGACTTTATCTCAAAAAAAAACATTTGATTTTTTAAATAATTTTTATTTTGTTTTTTCTTTTCTTTTTATTCTTTTCTTTCTTTTTCTTTTTCCTTCTTCCTCCTCCGCCAGCCGCTAGGCCTCCGCAATGGCCAACCTAGTTGGCCTCAGGCAAGGTTGAGATTGCTAGAACCCGATGAGCTCCAGCCTCGCCAGAGGCCTGTGGGACTTGACCTTGCCAAAATCAGGTGAGGCTAGAGCTCGTTCGAGGCCGGCCCTTCCTGACATGTGCCTATGGTCGGTTGCCAAGGCCCGATCACCGGCGAAGGAGGAAAAAATAAAAATAAATAATAAAGAAAATAAAAATAAAAAATAAAAGAAAAATAAAATATTAAAAAAATTCAAGATGAACAATTTTGGAAAGTGCTTTCACCTTCTTAGATTTAGGATTTCGCTTTCCTAATTTGATGCACGAATACTTTCCTTGACTAGAAAGCATTTTCAGTTGACTAATTATTTTCGGCAAACCAAATAGGTGAAAGTTCAGAAAACTAATTTTGGGATATTTATAATAAAGAAAAATATTTACCACGAAATTTATTTTCAAGAAAAATGATTAGTTTTCATTTGTTTGGTGGTTTATTGTTCTAAGCTTCTTGTTTTTAGTCCATGGAAAACGTTTTCTGTAAGTCGATTAATTTTCTGTCATCCAAATACTAAAAAATCAAAAGATAATTTCCTAGAAACAATTATCTTTCAAACATATAGACCCTTAATTTAAAGTTGGTATCTGAGTTAGAAGACTTGAGCTCAATTCCTTGCAATCCCTTTTCAACCTTTTTTGGGTTTTCCTCTCATTATCCACAATGGTTTCAACTGTCTTTTAACCGAACTTAGCAATCCTTACATATGTGTAGATTGCAAATTATCTTAAATATTCTTTCAAGGTCAAGAAGATTACAACAATAAACCATAGCTAAGGATCTTCTTATTGAAATATGTAAAGAGTAGCGGCGTTAAAAATGTAATAATAATTAGGGACAAAAGCATAAAGTCCTAAAACTTATCACAGAAATGCAATCAATTAATAGTTTTGGGACTTAATTATATTGTCATGACAAGTTTTAGGACTTTGTTTGTACTTATCCTGAATAATTAGTGAATCATAAACCGAGTTCTTACACGTTTAATCTAGTGTATGTTGACGACAATTCAATACAAGGAAGTTATTTCTCAAGTTTATTATTCGCAATCTTAAATGTCTCTTTGAAGCTATATAGACAAATCCTAAAGTTCTCATCAAATTACCCGTGGTCGTGAGCTATTTTAGCCTATTTGTTAGGGATTTTTATTGTATAAATTTCTTCCTAGTATAGAATCCTTCCTTTGTATATCTCCTAATTAGGGTTATCATATGTCCATATATATATATATATATATATATATATATATATATCAGGTCTGAGCATTGTAAATGTACAGAAAACATATTCATTGAATACAAAAAGGTGAGTCTTTTTCTACATTACCAACTCTCTTTTCTTTACTTCTTTGGTAACATCCTTATAGCAGGTGATCATGAGCAAAACGGCTTGTCTATACCTGCCTTAGGAGCCCAAACGGCAAATGTACGAGCTTGTGCAAAGGCCTTTCATGGAAATCACCCGTCCCTTTTGCAGGGAATAATTTTAAAGATATCTTTAGAGAACAAATTTCAAAATCATGTGTCAAATTCTCTTTCTATGCATATAGATCTAGGTGGTCTAGATCGAGTTGGCCAATCGTGGATAGTCAAATCCAACTCCATAGCTCACAACAACAAATGTGGGAACATGAAGTAGATAAATAATGGGAAGTGCTCAGAGTTTGCTACATAATACGTGTCGTGTGACATACATGTTACCAATCCTTCTAACGAGGCAACCATCTATTCGCAAGAACCATGACCCTTGGATTCACATCATACAGTACGATTAGGTATTAATCATATATAAACACTAATAGCGGTCGACAGTAATTCTAAGAGCAGCCCCGAACAACGTTGAATTCACAGAAGAAATGGTCCCAAAGAGTTGATTGCCCACCTTTATGAACTTTCCGAGAAGCAGATCATCACATGTGAATATGGTTCTTAGTCCAGCAGAGTTGAAAGTACTAGATGGTCAATCCACGTTTCAGAGAACATCAACATCTTCAACATTGACTAAAATATAAAACTACGCCACCCATCATTTATATTACCTGCTACTGCGTTCCATCTTTAAACTCCTCCACAAAAAAAAAATTCCAACAAAAGGAAAGAAGAAGCCAATAATTCAAACATCGGCTTGATAGTTCTTGTTTCTCCGGTGCTGTTCTTAAAGACAAAAACAAAAGGGAAACAGCATGGAAAACCCTCAAAAGGCAAGGGAAGATGAAGAAAAAGAAGGATCGGTTCGCTACCGAGGAGTGAGGCGACGGCCGTGGGGGAAGTTTGCAGCTGAAATTCGAGATCCGTCGAGGCACGGAGCTCGTGTGTGGCTTGGCACGTTCGATTCCGCCGAAGAAGCTGCTAGGGCTTACGACCGCGCCGCAATACGGTTGAGGGGTAATCAGGCTATTATTAACTTTCCCAGTGAGGAGTACTCTCAAGGTGCAGAATCTGCACGTCCTCCTGAAGAAACATTGTCCTCATCCGTGGATTACGGGGAGAGTTCTCATCACAAGAGAAGTAGCTCTAGTGAGAAAGTGAAAGAAGTTTTCGAGTTCGAGTGTTTGGATGATAAGGTTCTGGAGGATCTCCTCGAACAAGAAGAGAGGAAAAGCAAGTGAATGGTAAAGTTTTAGTTCTCTCTGTCTCTTCCTCCTTCCTTCGTGATGATCATTGCCAGTAATGGTCATATCAGTTGTGGTAACGGAGTGTGCGTGTGTTTTGGATCGATGAACTGGTAATTTCATTCTGGTTGGAGCCTTTAGGCGTGTTGCTAAGCCAATTCTGTTTCTGACTTCACTTTGGGTGATTAGGGTTTTGGTGGTGACTGCCAATTAGGGAGGAAAAATTGCAAAATGAAGGAAAATAGCAACGGATCGATCTAAATTATTTCAAAATGTTGTGTGTGGGGTTGAAGCATATTATGACCCTCCGAATTTGAGGAACCAACAAAAGAAAAAAAGAAGGAATGCCCTAGTCTAAAAGCCACTTGCAAGAGTCTTTTGGTGCATCAAGAGATAATCTTAATGAGCTTTTTTGATATTTAAGCATTAAATAATGCATTACTTGGAAGAGTTAATTGCATCTCTTAGATTTAATCTTGCAAAGACATACTTATATCTTCTTATTTTCGTCATCGAAAGATGTTGTTTTGTTGGAGTGTTTAACCGGTTCTCGAGGGGGAAAAAAGCCCTCTAGCTCTAGGATATTACAATTGATATATATATTCCCATTTCTTTCTCTTTTGCCAATGCAAATTATCGATACGTTCCTTCTTAGGTGATATAAAGCCTATCTCATATTTCTTTTGTTGTATCACAAGACAAAATTTTACTGTACTCAATAGATGATAAAGCACAATAGAGAGAGTAGATTGCTTTTGCATTTACGGCTTCTCTTTTGACTATCTCCGTTCGAGATAGTATGATAGGTGCAATCGTATCGCCATCTCCTTCTCCTTTTACTGAAGATGCAGACATAGTTGTTGTTGGATTGATTCCTCTTAGGACAATGTCCCATTCCTCTGGATCTTTGGATCTAATAAAAGCCTTCATTTATGCAGACGTAGTTGTTGTTGGATTGATTCCTCTTAGGACAACATCCCATTCCTCTAGATCTTTGGATCTAATAAAAGCCTTCATTTTATTCTTCCAGAAGGAGATGGCGATACGACTGCACCTATCATACTATCTTGAATGGAGATACTCAAAAGAGAAGCTGTAAATGCAAAAGCAATCTACTCTCTCTATTGTGCTTTATCTTGTTAGAGTTTTTAACAGGTTCTTGAGGGGGAAAAAACCCTTTAGCTCTAGGATATTACAATTGATGTATTTTCATTTCTTTCTCTTTTGCCAATGCAAATTAATGGAGAATAAATTTTGCACAATTAACGCATTGTTGGACAGTGACAAAGTTATTTAAGAGGAGCTCAACGCACATAGTCTAATTACGAAAAGATCTTAGGCACAACAGCAGACAAGAGTTGTGTAGCTTGTTCTTGGTGTTTGATTGCATCAACTTTCCAGTTGAGTAAAGTCAATACTGGTGTTAGACACAAATCCAATTGTATCCGAATCCTCGATTCGACTAATTCAGGCGGATGGACCAAATGCTGCCTTTAAATTCCTTTTGAATGCAGCTTAGGGCTGCTGTCAATCCCTTATGGTGCAGGGGTTAAAAGAGCTGGTAGAGAGAGGAAACATTCATTCATCCCCAGCTACATTAATCACCAATATATACCTTAGTTTAAAAGATGTCCAGATGAAACGTATAGAGATCCAGAGCCCACTCTAGATGCTAAGAAGGTTTACATAAATCTGCTAAGGATTACATGGATAAATTTTATGGAAAATTTTATCTTAATGATGGTGAGGCAGATTGAATCATAAAATGACTGAAAATTGTGTTCTCTAGCAGGTGCTAGAGCGGTAGGATTTCAGAGAGAACCTGTTTCCATGTTTACCTAGCTAATCTGGGCTTAAAATCTACAGTACCGTCACTATAGCGATTAAAATGACTTTCCTCCAAAAGCGAAGGTCACAATGCTCTTCTGAAAGTGGATTTGATCTCGGTGGGGCAGTAAAAGTGAAGAATTCTTAGGTGATCCGGATGAATACCAACCTAAAGCATATAGCTTAGGACGTTAGTAAGTGAAACTCATATGATATGAGATTAGGATGTATATGGACGCGGTGCATTCAAAAAAGCCTAGGCATTTCTCATTCTTAGGGATAATATAGTTTGCACGCTAAACTATCGATAGATCATTTTGACATAAGGTGGATCCTTTTGCTGATGTGCCTCCGACTACCACGGCCAATCCTATGCTCCGTGTGTGTGTTTGTGATATAAATACGTTATTTTGACTATATCTCAACCTTCGATTCTTGTTTCTAAATCTAGGCTTTTTTTTTTAATAACCGCGAGGGGCATTCGCATCGTCCCTACTTACATTAGTTGTGGCAAGTAAACCCCTCACGGGGTGCTGGGATCGCCCCCACACCTAGCTGAAGTTGAAGGTGCAACGCCAGGTGAAGGATTCGCACTCACACCGTACGGGTGGGATTGAAGTAGCACCACTCATCTGTGCTACATCCTATGGGGCCTAAATCTAGACTTTTTCACTCAAGAATCTAGCAACAACGCTACCCGTACAGAGCTCGTTTCAGGTTCTTTTAAGGGAAAAAGGCATTCCAAGCGTAATTCTTGGTGTTGGGTCATTGGAAAATTGTTGAAACCCTAAAATTATCATCATAAATTAGTCAGTTCACTTGGGAAATTCATATAAATTTTCAATATGTTCAGGCAACTAGCCCAAGTTAAAAATTCACATAAATATCTGAATAAACGATGACACCAAGAATCATATAAGTAATCTAGCAAATTAAAAGTTAACAAAGATCAGCATGATACTAATTGAGAAATTATCAGCACGCATGTTGTTGGTCATCCTACATGTGATCACAAATTTGTCGACCATACACGAGAAATATTCAACCAAAAGCTCCAAAATCATATGCCACAAGCATCAAACAACTCTCGATGAGAGTAGCATGTTGTAGATTTGCCTAATAGACCGTGCATTTCGACTTCTTTCGATATCAAAATTGCTCTATTTCAAGATCCCAAACCTTGCGGTTCCTACTTTCCGAGGGTATATATTGTCGAGTACCAAGAAAGAACACTTCAGAAGGTGACATTATGAATTGTAAGAGATTGTCGAAGTAGACAGTTGAGATTCAAAGAATACTCCGAGGTTTTTAATAGTCAGCGATGGATCTGGACGTCAACTGCCGTAACGATATTTTCTTCTGAGAGCTGCTACTTTTCCACAGAGAAGAACAAGTGCAATTTGACTTCTTCTTTGGTACTCTGTATATAATTGCCTTTTTGGCTTAAAAAAAACTATTAAAACAGCCTCCGTGATGAGGGGCAATCACCAAAAGCAATGATATCAAACCAAAAAAAGAAAAAAATTTCAAGAATAAGTGAACAAAATAAAGTAATACTCCACGTACTAAATTAGTTCGCAGAATCACTCATTTATTAAGTGATTTCTTAATGCCTTTCTTAAATCTTATAGTTCACGCTTTTTGACTACTTTTAATTCAAAATACTTGAAACTTTCACAATAAACAAAAGTCGATGCATAAAACAATATACGAACTTTTTTTCATAATATTTCAAAATTTGAATTCTATTCAAAGCACAAAACACTTGGACAACCCAACATTTCATTGACAAGGACATGGAACAGCAATCTCATTTCATGTTCTTTTTCTCTTCGTTTTCAAGAAGTTCCTCTAACAAGTTATCGTCCAACCACTCATATTCCACTACCCGTTTATCGCCTCCTTGCTTCTTCGGTGACGAAGAAACAGAAGACGACGGCAACGGCAAAGAACTAGCCGCCGTACATCCTAAAGAGAATTCATTGGGGAAGTTGAGGATAGCAGTGTGACCTCTCATGGCGTACGCCGCACGGTCGTAGGCCTGAGCAGCTTCCTTGGCGGTGCCAAATGTCCCGAGCCAAACCCGAGCGCCGCGCCTCGTGGAGTCACGGATCTCGGCCGCATATTTCCCCCACGGCCGCCTCCGGACGCCTTTGTATCGCACTTGAGGTACCCCAACTTCTCCTCCTCCTCCTCCTTCGTGTTTGATCAATCCTTTCGGGTTCTCGTCGTCCATTTGTGTTTGTCCTGCATGGCTGCGTCGCAAGAGGCAACGCTTTTATAATCTGGCTTCATCCCATATCTGATTCTCCACATGTAATTTGAATTTACCAGGTGATCGAGACGAACGGGTAAACACACGAGGTGGCTGAGAACAGCCGCACGTGCTTTAGAAGAAAGTTCTAAAAAGAAAGCCATCGACGGCCGGAAAGGTCGCTGTGTGGTGAAGGCGACGGCTCTTTCAGCTGAAGAGGACCCCCCCCCCCCCCCCCATTTGAATTCTTCCATGCGTCCCTCAAGTTCTGCAAAAAATCGTTCGGACTTTTCAGCGGTATGTCTGGATTGATAATGACATGAAGATTACTTAGGACGATTAATCCTGCTTTGTCTCCCTATTTGTTCTTTCTAAGATCATTCCTCGCAAGGGGTGAAAATTAGCACATTCTGTAGGGACATCTTTGTGGAAAACACTCGAATGAAGATGTGACCTTCTGGTCACTTAGATCATGATCTACGTACTTTATTGTTTGAATGTAATTTTACACTGAAGATGCACATTTATTTGATTTTTCGTCACAAGAAGTGCTCATATTTATCATATTAAAGTAAATCCATGTGTTTCTCTTTCTCTATTTCTTTTTTTTTTTTGCAAATAACAAATTGAGTTGAGATTTTTTTTTCAAATAATATGGCTTACATGTGCGTTCATCTCTTTGATTGGCTATAAAAGCACATGAGAGTAGCCGAGCACGTGCAGGTGAAGGGGAAAAGTATCAAAAAAATCTTAAACATATTATATTTGTACCAATTCAATCATAAACCTTTCGATTAGACCAATTTAGTCATAAACCTTTTCATATTGATAACAAATCACTTTTCCCCCTTCACGTGCGTGTAAATCAAAGAAATAAACATGCACGTATGCCAATTTAGTCCAACCTTTTTACATTGGTACCAACTCAATTCATTTGGCTAATTTAGGCAAAAAATTGCTGACATGGATGCCGATCATCCTAAGTGGCAAGTGGCTGGCGCTGATGCAAACAAAATTTACAAATTTAAAATGTTTTAATGATTTTTTTATTTTATTAATTTTTTCTTCTTTTTTTCTTTTCTTTTCTTTTCTTTTCAACGAGATCACCGACAGACCATTGCTAGCCATAGGTGACGGCCGATGACCCTCACCTAGTTTAGGGGAGTGCCCCCGCGCCCTCTCCTAGATCTGGACGAGGGCCCGACGCCCTCGTATGTGGCGGGCAAGGGCGCTGAGACCCTCGCCTAGATCTCGCTTGTGGTCAGCGACCTCACCAGCTCACGATTGAGAAAAAAAAATAAAGGAAAAAAGAAGAAAGAAAAAAACAACAAAGAATTCATAAATCGATTTTTTATGTTAAAAAATATTATTTTATTCTAATTTTAATATACTAGTTAGCCCCTGGGCACTAGGTCCAATGTGAGTGGGGTCCAATGTGAATTATTAAAGCTTTTTGTCCTACGTTGAAGTTACATCATAGACGAATAAAGTACTTTTGTTTTGACATATGACACATTGTGCTAGCTTTTTCTTTCAAGCACCATACCGATTATTCATTTCACTCAGGTAAATCCACTATGTTTAGAATAAAAGTACAAAAAAATACCTGGCCTGGTGACTTTATAAAAGAAGCCAAGTAGCTGTTAACATAAGAGTCCTTAATGTTAAGTGATTAAGCATTTGATTTGGATCTAACAAATCCGTGTCCAAATCAAAGTGACGTCCCACTTAATTTACAAAAATCCTATTGTTAATTCTACTTTTGTCTCTCTCTACATCTAGCCATCATGGCAATTTCTACACAGGCTCAACGTGAAGATGGATAATTACTTAATCAAATGAGACATATTATAAGATAGGAATGCTAATTCCACTAAAATGAAAATCAAGCCAAACTTGGGGTGGTTTGTTTGGGGGAAAACTTCATCATAAACGAAAATACCTTTCGGAAAATTATTTGTCAAAAAAAATGATCATTTTTCCTTTGTTTGATGATGTGCAACTAATAACATTTTATGCTGTTTGGATCTCATTTGAAAAATTATTTCAATCTCATGAATTGATCTTAGACAAAAAAAAATCTAAATTTTAAATAATTTTTAATTTTATTTTTCTGTATTTTCTTTTCTTTCTTTTTTATTTTCCTCCTCCGTTGGTCGTTGGGCCTCTGCAATGGTTGCGACATGTAACAGTCCAGATTTTGGCCATTTTTGGGAATTATAAAACGCGTAATTCGTCAGTGCGCTTATAATGGAATTTCGCCCGGGAACTGATCACTCTCGGGTTCTTATTTGTAAAAATAGAAATTTTGCTAGAATCGCACTCGATCGAATTTGACCGTTATTTATACCCTGAACTTGGCAGTTGATTTCCGGGAGTTTCGGGACGAATTAAATTGGACGGTGTCGATATTAATGTGGCCAGCGTCGAAATTATCAGGAATAGTGGAAAAGTGTATTTTTGAACCGGGTACGAATTTGGACTGGTAGACCACCCTCGTAGGGTGACTGGAATTATTTTATTTCAGTCAATTGCCTTAGAGTATTATTCGGGATTTTTCGGGAATTATTAGGCCTTTTTCCGAAATTAAATCGACACCGATAAGTCGATTTTTGGTTTGGATCGCGTCTATTGGTTCGCGTTTTAAGTTAAAAATTCAAATCTCCCTCTCTCTCTCTGCCGGATAAACCCCCCTCCCCTTTTTCTTTTCTCTCTCTCTCTCTCTCTCTCTCTCTCTCTTTTTCCCCGGTTCCCCGCGCACGCCACCCCTCTGCAGCTCACGTCCTCTCTCTCCCTTTCTGCATGCCCACCTGCTGACCTGACTTGCCTTGTCTCTTCTCTTCTCTCTCTCTTCTCTTCTCTCTCCTCTCTTCTTCTCTTCTTCTTCCTCTCGCCCGGGACTGTTTCTGGTTCGCTGGCTTCTGCTTCGTTTCCCGTCCGCCCGGCCGACTTCGCCTCTGCCCTGACGCCGCGCGCCGCCGGCCGTCGCGCACCGCCGTCGCCAGACCGCCGCACCGCGCCGCCCAGCCAACCCCCAGCTCCGCGCTTCGCCGCCTCGGCCGCCTCACCGACGAGCCCGAGCCAGTCCCGCTGCCACCCGCCGACCGTCGCACGAGTTCGCCGCCGCCGTCCTCGCCTTGCCCCGTGGCCAGCTCGCCGCCACTGCCGCGAGCCGCCGGTCGACCAGCCAACGCCCTCGTCTCAGCCCCATTACTCTCTCTCTCTTTCTCTGTCTTCCCGGAGTGGGGGTCGACGAGCTGCTGCTGCCTTCCGTTCGCCGTCGCCGCCAGCTCGCCGCGTCGCCCCGTCGCCGCCGCCAGCCCGCCGGTGCCGCCCCGTCACGCCGCTCCGCCTGCTCCCTCCCTCTCCCGGTCTGTCTTTCTCTCTTTCCCCTGTTTTGGCCGAGGAGGACCCTCGCCGGAGCCGCCCCGCCGCTCGCCGGCTGGCCTCGCCGCCGCGTTGCTGCTGCCGCCGGCCGACCAGCCAATCGCCCAGCCTCGCTGAGCCGCCCCCGAACCGCCTGTCCCGCCGTTCCCGTCACTGTTCATCGCCGGAAAATACTGTTCATTTCCGGCCAAGCACTGTTCCGGCGAGCACTGTTCCGGCGGGTACTGTTCACCCGAGCCCGAATCGGTCCGTCCGGCCCGTTTTAAGCGTAGGACGCTGTCGCGACCTACCCCTCGAGGGCCGAACTCGGATGAGGCGGGTTTAGAGATAAGTGTTCATGAGATGGTTCATATGGCACTTTTTTGAAATGATTTTACTGAAGTGTAAATCTTTTGTTTAGCCATATAACTCATTGATCATGAACGTGGATTTTCCCTAAATCCATATCTCGCGTGACAGCGGATTGATTATTATTTTTTAGGAGTCGCCACTAGCCTAGGTCGGGGGTCGGCTAGAATACCCAACCGAAACGCGGGAATTTCGTTTCGGTTTCTACGAAAACCAGAGATCAAAGGTTCGGGGACTAGCTTACGTTAATATTTCTATTAACGCCCTTTCGGTACCGTTAAACTTAACATGGTTGTTATCTAAGCCGTCATGCATTTGTTTTTATCATTTTCATGCTAAAGTCTTAGTCCACTAGGTGATCATGCATTTTGTTTTTGTATTTTCATTTTTTGAGATTCTAAACTAATCCTATCTTAGTCTAGAAAAAGAAAGAAACAATCAATTGTAATGAAAGACTTTTCGCAAAGTAAACACTCGAAGTATTGAAAAGACGAGCTAATTCTAAGTGCGAGAAAGTAAAAAGAAGAACCCGCAACTCGTCGGGTATTTATTACAACACAAATTGAAAACCCGAGACATGATCGGGAATGAATGAATTTAGTACAAATTGAAACCGGAATGGACATCGGTTTGGAACCATCATCGAATGAGTACAAATCGAGACCGGATTGGACATCGGTCAATCACCTTGGTCTTTTCGATTTTGGATTATCCTCCCATGGACCGCCTCTCGGGTGTCGGTATTTACATTCATAACATTCATTCATGAAAAGACTACATATGAAAGAACAATGATGTAATCAATTCACTAATTAAGCACGGGCCTCGGGATCGGCCTTTGTTTTTCATGCGTTTCGATTCATCACCCACTTAATCACCTAACATTATTTGATTAATGGTTAATGATAATGGGCTACCATTTGCATTCACAAAACGGCAACTCATATCAATTAACCCCTAAAGTCGGGTTCTAATGACCATGAATGGGCTACCCGCCGAACATGCACCGGGCCTAACATTCATTTAACAAACACATGCATTATAATAAAATGAACATGCATTCAAGCCCATGGGCCTTGTTTCGAAATCAATCCAACAATGAGAAGTGGGCTTTTAAAAAAAGACCACTTATTCAATTAATGTGCCTAATTCGGATTGAATCTGTCCAAGTATGATTAACTATCCTAATGACGTCCGAATGAAGTGATTTAGGTGTCATTAGAAAGCTTATGACATGAGGATCAAAAGTCAAGAAGACCATTTTTTCTAAATCCTAGCCAATTTTCCTGAAAATATCGAATTAAATCTCAGTGACAGGCTGGACTTGGTTCAGTTATGAATTTCAAAATAATGGCGGGAAAAATAACAAACCTTATCAAAACAGCGCGAAAATTTTTGTGCAGTTAGGATTCCCCATGTGCAACAACTTTCATGTTTTGAGTTTTTGCTAAAAAGCCCTCCAAATTTTTATAAAATTCAATTTTCGCGAGGGACTCAATTGCAAATACAGTTTTCACCTGAAAAGACCTTTCATGAGATTTTAAGCAAATTAGTCCTTCCAAAATTGCTATTAGGTCCTCAAAATCTCCAGTTAGTATATTGAGACCCCAATGAACAACTTTGAAGTTTTGAATTTTTGCAAAAAAGGGCTCTAACTTCATCAAATTCGGAGAAACACTTTGTGAACTCCAAAGGAACAAAAATCAGATCTGGACACAGAACTGATCAAATCATGATAATTCCTTTTGAAAATTCAAATGATCTTCGATTTTGATGAAATTAGTATCAATAGAAAGATCTCGATCTCAGGAAGAACTTTCGTGAAGAACATTTTTTCATATCTCGAACGCACGAATTTATGAAGACCGAAGAACACATAAAGGTCGAACTGAAACCAGCATGTCACCAGATTATGTGCAGATGACGTGGCAAATCGTACTAGGCTAATGTGCTCAGAATTTTATGAAAATTTTACAGTGAATAGATCAAGATGTGTTTTACAATTTTCATGAAGGAAGTTTTTCCAGAAAATGATCGTAGAAAATCATAAAATTCATCGAACAGCACAACGTCAGTCAGGAATGCATCAGAACAGACTTAAACAGACAATTACAGATTCTGATCTTGACGTCTAACAGTGTTTTGACATAGCAAATGAAGTCCAATCAAGGCATATGATATACCAAATCGAAGCTTAAGACGAGTTCTACGACTCTCTAGTTCATCATTTCATCAGATTTCGATGTTAACGAACTCGAATCAGCATCTCAAGCAATCAGGTTTTTCTGGACACGAATTTGCAGAGTTGCGTTTAAGCGTTCTTACCTTGTCTCACGGTGATCCAATGCTCAAGCGAGCGATCCGGCCTCCGTATTCTGATCTGGAATGACACGGAGAAATCTCGGAAAGCTCGGCCAACCTACGACAATGGATTACACAAAATGATGTGAGAATGAGTTCGTTTTCTCACAAATGGACTAATCAGCGAAAATCAAGTTTAAAATGGGATCCGGTGGCCGTTTGATGCGAGGCCGGACACCACAGCGACTTGAGGACACCGAGGATGATAGTCGGTTGCTTGGAATCGCCGGAGGAGGTCACCGGAAAGCCGGTTCAGCCGGTTGAACCGGCTGAACACATCACCGGCAGCCTTGCCGGTGATGATGCCGAGATGAAGAACTCGCCGGAGGGGGGTGCTCCGGCCACCAGCAAGGATTGCTGGTCTTGCGATCAGCCTCAAGCCGCCGTGGGGGACGTCGGAGGGGCGGCGGCTCGCCGGAAAGCCGCCGGCAAGGGGCTAGAACACTCACGGCCGAGAGAGGACTTCGGGAGAGAGAGAGATGATCGTGATAGAGGGAGAGAGAGAGAGAGAGAGGAGAGAGAGAGAGGAGAGAGAAATTCCAGATCTGAAAAAATGAACCCCCCCAAATTTTGGAGGGAAAAAACCTTATATATCCCCCTTTAATTTGGGAATTTTACCCTTGCATTAATCTAATAGCCCAAAATGCATTTTTAATGATTAAAAATCTTCTTTAAGGGCTAAAGATTAATGACATGGCATCATGTATGGACATGATCAATTCTAAATGAATGGCCATGATTGATTTGCTAATCCCCTAATTAATTTGCTTAATCTTTGAATGAGGGCATTTTTGTCATTCTCAATTAAGGGCATTTTTTTGTCATTTTTGATTAAGGGCATTTTTTGTCATTTTTGCACTCAAGAGGATGTGACTGACCTTGATTGGTCCGACCGGATCATCGATCGTCAAAATTTTCAACCGGAAAATGATTAATCCGATCAGACTAGTTTAATTTGAATTAAACCAATTTGAGTCAATTAGCCCTGAATTCGGGTAATTGCATGATCAAGCTAGACTAACAAATTTAATTGAAGTCTAATTGACCAAATTGAGTCTCAATTCATCAAATTGATTATTAGTCTAGAGTGGGTCAAGTTGAATTGCACTAATTAGACCAATTACTCTTAGACTTCCTAATCATTGAATCACTAAATTGATCAAATTGACCAAAATTCATGTGATTCTTCCAAAATTGATTTTGAATTTGGATTTCATATAAGAAATTAGGCTCATTCGTGTCTCAATTGCGCATATCATGAAAAATCGATCAAAATCACTGATTAGGGCTAAAATTGGGGTTTTTTGTGTTTGGCTTGGAATTGCAAAATTGATTCAAGAATTGGATATAAAATGACCTCTAGATCAAATGTCATGAAGAAAACTAATCTAAAAAATGTCTAGAAATGAAGTAATTTCATTTTTGGCCGATTTGAATCAAATTCCGCAATTTGGGGAAAAGTTGATTCTAAATCGATTTTTGCAAAATTTCTAATGCCAAAGGTAAATTGGATGTAAAATAGGATGATTTTTGGATTTTTGAATTTTTCAATTTTTTTGGTCAAAGGTTTGACCAAAAGTCAAACTCTAGTTGACTTTTCACTAGGAGCTTGATTTTGTGATCAAATCTTTGAATTTTTCTAAAATTTCCACTTCTAAAGTGAAATTGGACTTGAAAGGGATCTTTTTATGCGAAAAGCCCCAATTTGACCTGGGGTTGACTTTTGGTCAAAGGGTTGACCAAAAAGTCAACGCCAAAGTCAACCAATTGACTTTTCGGGTTTTTGTATGAAATGAATAGAAAATTGTCTGCAGAAGCTAGGCCAACAGACAGAATTAAAAAACGACATTTTTTGCTCGAGAAACAGGCTCCGTCGCGATCGGAAACCATAATCTCGAATTTTTATTTTTAATGACGCATCGGCTAAAATTAGGTGTCAACAGCTGCCCCTCTTTGAGTGGGAGTTCGAAGAGGTTCCGATCAAAGACCAATTGGCACCTGCAAATTTTAGTCGATTCCATTTGGGAAATGAAATAAAGACAAAGACATTTGATCAGAGTCTTACCTGAAGTTCTTACCGTTGGATTATCAGATTATTCATGTGTTCTTCTCTTCTCTCTCTCATGTGATGGAATGAAGGAAGAAAGGAAACAGAAATGGTTTTATGGGAAATCTATGGTTTAAGGAAAACCAAGAACCAGAGGACAAGGTTTAAGGATAACCTAGAACCTAAGGTAAGGTTTAAGGATGACCAGGAACCTAAGGACAAGATTTAAGGATGACCTAGAACCTAAGGACAAGGTTTAAGGATGACCTAGAACCTAAGGACAAGGTTTAAGGATGACCAGGAACCTAAGGTAAGGTTTAAGGATGACCAGGAACCTAAGGTAAGGTTTAAGGATGACCAGGAACCTAAGACAAGGTTTAAGGATGACCAGGAACCTAAGACAAGGTTTAAGGATAACCTAGAACCTAAGGACAAGGTTTAAGGATGACCAGGAACCTAAGGTAAGGTTTAAGGATGACCAGGAACCTAAGAACAAGGTTTAAGGATAACCTAGAACCTAAGGTAAGGTTTAAGGATGACCAGGAACCTAAGAACAAGGTTTAAGGATAACCTAGAACCTAAGGTAAGGTTTAAGGATGACCAGGAACCTAAGACAAGGTTTAAGGATAACCTAGAACCTAAGGACAAGGGTTATGGTTTAGGCTGACCAAAAACCGAGGGTATGGTTTAGGCTGACCAAAAACCGAGGGTATGGTTTAGGCTGACCAAAAACCGAAAATAAGGGGTTGGTTTAGGATGACCAAAAACCGGGGGTATGGTTTAGGATGACCAAAAACCGAGGGGTATGGTTTAGGCTGACCAAAAACCGAAAATAAGGGGTTGGTTTAGGATGACCAAAAACCGGGGGTATGGTTTAGGCTGACCAAAAACCGAAAATAAGGGGTTGGTTTAGGATGACCAAAAATCGGGGGTATGGTTTAGGCTGACCAAAAACCGAAAATAAGAGGTTGGTTTAGGATGACCAAAAACCGGGGGTATGGTTTAGGCTGACCAAAAACCGAAAATAAGAGGTTGGTTTAGGATGACCAAAAACCGGGGGTATGGTTTAGGCTGACCAAAAACCGAAAATAAGAGGTTGGTTTAGGATGACCAAAAACCGGGGGTATGGTTTAGGCTGACCAAAAATCGAAAATAAGAGGTTGGTTTAGGATGATCAAAAACCGGGGGTATGGTTTAGGCTGACCAAAAACCGAAAATAAGAGGTTGGTTTAGGATGACCAAAAACCGGTCCACTGGGGAAAAATATTTTGAAAAAAAGTTCCGAGATTGTTTAACAACAAATCAAACGGAATTTTTCAACTTTTGATGAAAGGCACAGATCATCAAAATCCTTAAGAGGAAATTTTAACAAAATGACCTTTGAATAACCACTTAAAGAGGTTAGATAAAAATGCCAAACTGGAAATAACCCAATCAAAAAGGTCTTTCACACTGGCTCTCATAAAGGCTTTGATTCCCATTCATCGATGTGGGAAAGTTATTCAATTCTCACTGGTGATGCCTCACGAACCTATGTCAAAGGTTTTCGGAAACATTCACATTGAATACAAATTGATTGATCAGAAAGGTCTTTCCAAAGGACCGTAATGTAGGCTTGGTCATGGGCTTACACAAAGGGTATTTGCTTTGAGGCCAAGAACAAAGATATATGATCAACGTCTTCAGCGGGTTTACAAGTCAAGAACCTTGAAGATAAGATAAGATAGGATTACTTCCACTCCTTCTAGCGGTAGTTTCCTTGTGAAATCTTTACATTAACTCAAACCATCCCAATCGGAAAAGACTTCGGAGAGGGTTGTAACGTTGGTTCGGGTTAGGCTCAAAAGGCTTGAAATTTGATAGAAGGGGTTTGAAAAAAATGATGATTATCTTGGCATCATTACCAAATCATTCAAGTCTGACATCATTTGATTCTTGAAAACCAAATTGTCTCGAGAGTCCATTTTTCTTGCAACATAAGAGCTTTGCTCTTTCTAAGCATCCTTTGCTTTTATCATAAGCATATTGCTTTTCCTTGCTTTTGCATTTGCTTTTGACATTGATACATTTTTTATGGGCATCGGCCTTGCTTTTACCAGGCACACTGCTTTTTCATGCCCCCTAATATTTATCTTTTGAGCTCTTTGGACTCTCGAGACATTTTATACATATTCACCAATTTCTCTAAATTTCCTTGGTAAATCATATGCATTGCCCCAATGTGGGGAGATAATCAACACTTTGGGTTTTGAAATGAAGATGCTTAAGGCTCAATTTGGCTAAGCAAATGATAACTGTGTTTGGGGTAAAGGAACAGAATGCTCTTCTTCACTTTGGGATATTTCGAGCTTCCATAAAGATTCACCTGAAATTACCACAAGAAGGTTGATGCAAGTGAAAGCAATAAAATCTTTCTTAATCTTTTTGCTCCAAAATGATCAACCATAACTTCTTATTTTGCCCCAATATGGGGTGGTTCTTGACAGGGGTATTTTGAGAATTCTCCTTATTTGGCTCAAAGTAGCTAGCAAAGGATAACATGAATGTTTAGGATAAAGAAATGAAATGCCTTTTATCATTTCAATCCATGTATTCAATGTGAACGAACCCTATGTCCTACGACATGGTTTTTTCGCTCAATTCTCTCAAAATGAGTATAGGGACGTATTTGATCAAAAGTTTGCCTTTTATCATCCTAGGCATTTCCATTCGGCATTTTTGAGAAATCCTCTCTTTGTTTTTCCAAAGGATCATCTAGTTAAATCTCCCGTCTGTGGGGAATTTTGATAAATCAAAACATTTGATTTTTTGATTTTTTTCCGATTTCTCTGGGGATTTTTATTTCAAACTTGAAAAACCTTTTGGACAGAAAAGGTTTTCACACATAGAATCTGCTTCCTAAATTCTAGGGAGAAGATTGATTTGATGTAGCAGCTTCCTTGGGCTTGACTCCTTGAGGTTTGGAATATCTTCCCTAGGGAACAGTTGAATACCTACAAAATGAACAAATATGCAAAAATGCCATGTATGCATGAAATGCATGATGCAAATGTTCTAAAGAGACTTGGATTCAGTCCAAAGCAACTCGAAACTTTTATTCAAGGAAAATATTTCTTGACAGCATCAGCGTTCACAGGTTTTGGCAACTCTCGGCCATCCATTTCTACAAGAATTAATGCTCCACCAGGCAACACTTTCTTGATGACATACGGCCCTTCATAATTTGGGGTAAACTTTCCACGATCTGGAATAATGGGTAAGACTTTCCTCAAAACCAGGTCATTAACTTCAAAATGCCTGGGTCGAACCTTACGGTTGAATGACTTAGCCACTCGCTTTTGGTAGCCTTGTCCATGGCATAGGGCTTTTACCCTTTTTTCATCAATCATATTAAGCTGTTCAAATCTCTGTTGAATCCATTCTGCTTCAGAAAGCTTTATTTGCGAAAGCACCCTTAATGAAGGAATTTCTACTTCCACAGGTAAAACTGCCTCCATTCCATATACCAATGAGAATGGTGTTGCCCCAGTCGAGGTGCGAATGGAAGTTCGATAAGCCATTAGTGCGTATGGCAACCGATCATGCCAATCCCGGTAATTTTCTGCCGTCTTGGACAGAATCTTCTTTATATTCTTGTTTGCCGCCTCAACAGCTCCATTCATTTGTGGGCGGTAAGGAGAAGAATTCAAGTGACGGATGTGAAACTTATTAAGTAGCTCATCCACTACTTTGTTATTCAGGTTTGACCCATTATCCGTGATAATTGCCTCGGGAACCCCATATCGAGCAATGATATCTCGACGAATAAATTTTGCCACACTTCTCGCGGTGACGTGAGCATAAGAATTTGCTTCGATCCACTTGGTGAAGTAATCAATAGCCACTAGAATGAAGCGGTGTCCATTTGACGCCTTAGGATTAATTGGTCCGATAATGTCAATCCCCCACATTGAGAAAGGCCATGCCTCGGACATTTGATGCAATTCATTCGGGGGAGCATTGATTTTGTTCCCATAAATTTGACATTGATAACAACATCTGACATGTTGAATACAATCGGCTTCCATGGTTAACCAATAATAACCTAGCCTCATGATCTTCCTTGCTAGAAGATGGCCATTCATGTGAGGACCACATTCTCCTTCATGTATCTCCTTCATTAATAAATTGGCCTCTTTGGTGTCTACGCACTTCAACAAGACCGAATCGAAAGATCTCTTGTACAAAGCACCTCCACTAAGAAAGAATTTGGAAGCTAACTTAGCCAAGTATTTTCGATCCGTAGCTTGACTTCCTTGAGGAAATTTTCCTTCTCGAAGGTAATTCATGATGTCATAATACCATGGTTGACCATCAAGTTCTTCTTCTATAACCATGCAATATGCAGGCTTCTTTAAAACGTCGATTTGCAAAGGATCAACGTTCAATCCATCAGTTACTTGTAACATTGAGGATAATGTTGCCAAAGCATCAGCAAATTGGTTCTGAGATCTTGGCAAATAATCAAATGAGATCTCTTCGAATTCCTCCACCAAATCCTTAAGATACTCATGATAAGGAATCAATTTCGAATCACGAGTTTGCCATTCACCTCCTGTTTGGAGAATGATAAGTGCGGAATCGCCATAAACTTGTAATCTCTTAATCTTCATATCGATGGCTAATTGAAGACCAAGGATGCAAGCTTCATATTCTGAAATGTTATTGGTACAAGGAAATACCAACTTTGCGGCTACTGGATAATGTTGACCCGTTGGGGATATCAGGACTGCTCCAGTACCTGAACCGGAGAGGTTAACGGCTCCATCAAAATACATGACCCACTTGTCTTGTGACACCAAATGGATTCTTTCATCAATTTCATCCCAATCATTCGACTTTAAGGGATTTTCAGCCAACATATCAGCTATGGCTCGACCTTTGACGGACTTCTGAGACATGCTCTGGATATCAAACTCAGAGAGCAATATTTGCCATTTGGCAAGCCTTCCAACCAGTGCAGGCTTTTCCAAGAGATACTTGATAGGATCGTTTTCATTCACAAGTAGAATGCGATGGTGAAGGGTATATTGCCGTAGTCTGTGTAATACCCAAATTAAGGCTACACATGTTTTTTCAACTTCTGGATATTGAGCTTCACCAGCAGTGAATTTTTTGCTGAGGTAGTAAATAGCACGTTCTATTCCATCCTCTGATCTCTTCTGCGCTAACATAGCTCCCAAAGACTCATCGTGAATGGTGAGGTATAAAATCAAAGGTATACCCGGAGTTGGCGGTACCAAAACTGGTGCCTGTGAAAGATATTGCTTTATTTGTTGAAAGGATTTCTGACAATCTTCGTTCCATTCAACTTTGGCGTTCTTTTTCAACAGCTTGAAGAAGGGTTTGGCGGTTTCTGATAACTGGGAAATGAATCTTGCAACATAATTCAATCTTCCCAATAAGCTTCGAACTTCCTTAACAGTAGAAGGAGGTTTCAAATCACAAATGGCCTTCACCTTCGAGGGATCAATCTCGATGCCTTTGTTACTAACCATAAATCCGAGGAGCTTCCCAGACTTTGCCCCAAAAATGCACTTAGCAGGGTTAAGCCTTAGCTTGAACTTTCTAAGTTGATCAAACAGTTTTCTCAAGACTTCAATGTGGTCTTCACCTTGTCGCGATTTAGCGATCATGTCGTCGACGTAAACTTCAATCTCTTTATGCATCATGTCATGGAATAGTGTCACCATGGCTCTTTGGTAAGTTGCCCCTGCATTCTTCAAGCCGAAGGGCATAACCTTGTAATAGAATGTTCCCCATGGGGTGATGAAAGATGTTTTAGTCTTATCTTCTTCCTTCATTCGGATTTGGTTATAGCCAGAGAAACCATCCATGAAGGAAAATAACTCGAATCCTGCGGTGCTGTCGACCAGGACGTCGATATGTGGTAATGGGAAATCATCTTTGGGACTTGCTTTGTTCAAGTCGCGGTAATCAACACATACCCGAACTCGCCCATCCTTTTTCATGACTGGGACGACATTAGCAATCCAATCAGCATAATGAGTAACTTCAATGAAATCAACTTTTAACAATTTCATGACTTCTTCCTCAATCTTCTTGGATAATTCAGGCTTCGTCCTCCTAAGCTTCTGTTTCTTAGAGGGAATGGCAGGATCAAGAGGCAACGTGTGCTCCACAATATTTGGGTCCAGACCTGGCATGTCAGCATATGACCAAGCAAAGACATCCCGATACTCCTTCAATAGCTCGATCAGTCGATCAGCATCTGCTTGAGAAAGACTTGCTCCAATTTTTGTTTCTTTGGGATTTTCATAATCACCCAAATTTATAACAATAGTTTGCTCTTCTGTGGGAGGTGTGGATTCTTCATGTCGGATCCATTCTCTCTTAATAACCTGGGAATCCTCTTCATTTTCGAGATTGGAATAATCAGATTCGTATGAATTTTTTGGACATGAATCCAAGCCATGCATATGACTATTATGGTTATGCAAAGTGTCATGCCTGAGATGCAACAACAAAATGGTCAGTATATGAAAATAAGGAATGCAATGCGTGAAGATGTGATGAAAACAAATTTTCGAATTCTGAATTTTCGAAAATTTAAAGGGGAACTCGTCCTCATATCATTGGACATCCTTGTTCCAAAAATATTTTGAAAAGTATAGATCGTGCAAAAGTCCAGGCCTCAAAGCATCATCATAGGGCTGGTTTGGTATACTTTTGCACGTCTATTAACAAAACATGCATATGTTTTTATTGAAAATGAATGCTATATAGTGTTCTGGATCGAAAGCTTGTGATCCGAATTATTACAGCACTTGAAATGAACGAAACAAATGAACAAATGGAATTCCCTCGCAGGGGAGAATTAAATGGATTACAATTGAAAACAATTGAAAACAAAGTAGAACACGGAAACATCCCTTACACAGCGGGATCGGTAGGTGGATCCTCCTCGAAGCTCTCGGAAATGGCACCCACAGAACTCTCTTCAAATAAGTCGATGATACCATGGACATCTATTTCTTCATCTTGGAGGAACTTTGGCGGTCCAGAGAAAAAATCTTTCAACGGAGGGGGAAGTAAACGTCGATAACTCTTTTCTTTGATGCTCAGGCTTTTCTGATTACCTTGATCTTGTTGATCGCCTTGATAACCTAAGCCTTCTCGTTTCTTTCTCTTAGTCACCTCAATGGGTGTGAGAATGCCTTGGGACAGCTTTCCCAATCCTTTGCCGATAGTAAATCCATACTCGATCAACATTTTGCTAGACATAAGAGCCGCCTTTGAATAGTGAGGCTTTCTCATAACAGTGCCTGCGGGCACATGAGATACTGACACTAACTCAAATGAGTAATAGCTTGATTCTTCCTTTATTTCTGGCTCCACATAGGGGATCGCAGTATTGTTGAAGGTTTCGGTATCCTTCTCACAATGGACAGTTATAATCTTGCCACACGCGACAAAGCGAATCATCTGATGAAGACTTGAGGGTATAACACCCGCAGCATGAATCCAAGGTCGTCCCAACAATAAACTGAAGTTGCTTGGGATATCAAGCACTTGAAACTTCTGAACGAACATAACTGGACCAATCATCAGTTGTAAATCAATTTCTCCAAGAGCTTCCTTTTTCATGCCATCAAAGGCCCTGACTGGAGTCTTAGAAGGACGAACATTATCCATACTCACACCTAGACGGTGCAAAGTTGATAACGGACAGATGTTGAGAGCTGAACCATTATCAATAAGTACTCTTGATATCCTTGTATCAAAGTGTTGAACAGAGATGTATAGCGCTTTAGAGTGTGCTCGCCCTTCCGGCGGCAAATCCTTTTCGGAAAAAGAAATTTGATCCTTAAGAAGGATAGCACCTACAAACTCTTCCAACTGCACCTCTCCAATTGTTTCGGGTACATGTACTTCATTAAGAACCTTTAAAAGAGCATTTCTATGTTTCTCGGAAGACTTGAATAGTTCAAGTAGCGAGATTTGAGCCGGCATTTTCCTTAACTGCTCGATCACCTCTGATTCACTCGTTTTGAGAGTTTTGAGAAGCTGTTCCGCCTCTTCTTCGGTTACAGCCTTTTTCTCGACACCTTCACGAGATGGAAAACATCGGCCTGACCGAGTAACAGCATCTATCTCATTAGACTCATAATTCCATGGAACTGCCTTGGAATCATAAACAGGAGGAAATCTTTCTTTCAAATTCTCATTCTTCTTTGGTGGCAACTCGATCACAACAGGCCCAATATCTTCATTAGAGATCTTTATATCTCCGAAGCCATCAGCCATTAGATCTATAACCACAGGTTCCACAACGTGCGCTTGGATTTCACAAGTTGCATTCAATTCAATCACAACAGGATCAATCATGGCTACCATGCCATCATCTTCAAATTCGGATCCCCATCCACTCGGGACGATAGTCTTAGGGTCAATAAGAGCACTTGGAGGAGGAGAGTATTTTACCATAAAATCATATTTACCACTTGGCTGCCCGAGAGTGTCAACGATTTCGCCCTTTTCAATAGCTTTCCTAACAAACTCCCGATCCCAGTGGGAGGTATGGTATTCGGATTCCGAATCAGCATCGGAAAGAACTTCTTTATTATCTTCGTCATTGCTCCATCCAGTCGGAACAACGTCTTTCAAATCAATAAAGAAGCTTGGCGGAGGCAAACATTTGACAAAAGTGTCATACTTCCTTAGAGTATCAACCACTTCATCATGCTCACGAGCGGTCATTACAAATTCGCGATCCCGATGAGTCTTACTAACACTAAGATCAGAATCCGTGTGGGAAACATACTCCTTGTCTTCATTAACGGGTATAGATTCGCAGACTTTAAATGTGCGATCCATGCTTTCATCATCCATGCCTCCCCATCCATCGGGAATGATATCCCTTGAATCGACGAAGAAACTTGGAGGTGGCGTGTATTTAACTATGAAGTCATATTTACCACTCGGCTGTCCGAGGGTATCAACAATTTCACCTTTTTCGATAGCCTTCTTTATAAATTCACGATCTTGAGAGGCATTCTTATTCTCACATTCCGAATTACTATCGGAATATGTGTCAATCCAAAATTCATCAACATCTGGCTCGTATCCATCATCTTTTGGCTTAGAGCATGAGGCTTCACTTGCAAACTTGAATGAAAATTTTTCGGATGACAAATCAATTACAGCGGTCTCGGTGGACCCTTTGGGCTTCCTTCCTTGAAAAGGCTGAATTATGCCTAAAGCAGCCATCTTGGCTAAACAATAAATTTTCTCCTCTTGGGATACACTTCCTTCTTTCGGTTGATCTCTAGCTATAGTCAATAGCTCTTCCAATTTCGTCACATCGAACAAGAAAGGTTTCTCACTCTCGTCTCCAAATATCACATTAACGGCTTCGGTATGATTAGGGAGCGGATTTTGTTGAACATTTGGCGTAGCATCTTTAAACGACAAGATCTTCTTATCCAACAGGTTCTGAATCTTGACTTTGAGAGTGTAACAATTGTTCACATCATGGCCCTTCTCACCCATGTGATATATACAAGATTTTGCCAAATCAAACCCAGCAAACTTTGGTGGGTTGTCTCTCGGGATTTCTTTTGCTACGAGTCTTTGTTCAATCAACATCGGCAGCAACTGAGACATAGGTCTTGGTAAAGGAGTGAATTGCCTTTGCGGAGCTTTTCCTTTTCGATCAAAATTTCGGGAAGAACCCCCTGTTTCCACAACAGACCTTTGAACTGATGAATTTAATGGCTTTTGAGCATTAGGATTTTGGATATAGGCAACCTCCACCATTGGCTCTTTATCCTTCTTTAAGGTAAATCTGCGAGTCGTCGTCTCGGACAATCGGCCTTCTCGCATGATTCCTTCAATACGCTCTCCCAACTCAACCATTGCGGGGAAGTTGATGCACGTGTTATTATACATCTTGTCGAAGTATTCTCGAGGTAATGCTCGAAGAAACAACTTCATGATCTCTTTCTCGGATAATGGAGGTTTGACTTGAGATGCGATAGTTCTCCACCTTTGGGCATATGCTCTAAAAGTTTCATTCCTCCTTTTGTCAACCCGGACCAGCTCTTCACGGGTTGGAGCAATTTCGGTATTAAACTTGTATTGCTGAAGGAACTCATCTGCAAGATCTTCCCAAGTGCAAATTTTCTCCAAATCTAATTCGATGAACCAAGTTAAGGCGGAATCAGCCAAGCTATCTTGAAAATTGTTGATCAACAGTGGGGTATTATCGGAATAACGAGCCATCTTGCTCAAATAATACTTCAAGTGGGTTTTAGGACATCCAGTCCCATCATACTTCCTTGAAAATTCGGGCTCCTTGTAAAAATCAGGGACTTTCACCTTTGTAAAAGGCGACAGCTTATCGAAGCCTTGGAGTTGGTAACCTTGCAACATGCACAGGCGTTCCTCCAATTTTGCAAGACGTTTCGCGCTCTCTTCATCCATATGAGCGGCAGGCGACTCCTTAGGTGGAGCTTCCAAATCAATGACGGTAGGAATGGCATTAACGGGGACCTCTTCAACAGGTCCTTTGTCAACAGGATTTGATTTGCGAGATCAGTTAAGAGCGCCATCATTTGAGCCATCTGATTCTCAATGGTAATAACGCGAGTACGAGTGTCCTCGTTTTCCATCCTTGCTTGGTGACGGGTGCGTATAATAGAACGCGTCTCAGCCGTATTTTAGTATCTTCACTCTGTAAAAAACAGAAACCAAATTAGTACACGGAAAATGAGTTGAGGCGAAAATATAAAACCCTTCAATTTTATATTTTCTTTAGATGAAATAGAGATAAGAAATATTCTCATGATCCCAATATCACGTGAATAATCTCTTATCATAATTTCTTCACAAGAAATTATACAATTAAAGGGGTAACACACGATGATTAACCAAGATGCCCCATCTATATTCCATTGGAATCTCGGAAAAGAAAGCACACACAAAGGGAAATTTCACTATTAACAACAAAATTTGTGAAATACAATCCCTTAAAGACAAGAAGAGAATCCTATTACATCATTACTAAAATGAGTAAAAAGGAAACCCTATACATCAAATCTATAAAAGGAAAATTACATGAAAGGAGACTTCCTCATGGAATATAGCCAAACTCCTAATGGATCTTCTTTAGACTCGAGGCGAATTCGTTTGTTTTCTTGGGTCAAACGTTCAACCTCGGCTAAAGCTTCATTCTTTTCCTTAAGAGCTGTAACGGCTATAGTTTGCTGTTGAGTCGGCTTCTCGGGGACATTAGGGAGATCCACTTTAAGCTCAGGCCCGACACGACGGTGTATGTATTCCGGCAATGCGTGATGTACCTTCATTTCCCCTTCCAATTCTGACTCATCGGTAATGAGAATCGGCTCCGGGCGGCATTTGTACCACATATCAATGATAGACTTGATCATTTCCTTCACATCCGTCATTTGGTCCTTTTGGATGACATCTTTGCGATAGTCAAAATGATATAACCCCAGCTTGAGGAATGGCGGAATCTTTTGAAGCGCGCGATATTGACGGATCACCCTAAAAGGGTAATATGACGTAGACCCCGTAAGACCCAAAAGTGGGATTGGGTTGTCGGATCCGTTATTAAGGCGCACTCCGGGATTTCCAAGCCAACGAACATGCCATTGGATTTGATTTGGAACAAGGTTCTTGAAAAAAATAAACCAAGTTGAGAATGACCAAAAGGGAAAGATTTTTTCCTTTTCTCGGAAAAGCGAGATAGGATGACAATCTTTGGACACATCTATGATTTTCAAGCTTAAACCAAAATCTTTGAGGTGAGAGACCAACCAAATTTGGAGTAAACCTATTGGGGCTCTAAAAATACCATTTTTGTTTTGTTTAAACCTATTGAGTGATACGAAGGTCTCGCCTAAGATCATATTGGAGAATCTTTTGAACATACACACTTGATTGACAATGTGAACTACCAAAGGATCCATGGTCTTTTTGGTAAATGGGAAAACCACAAAACCAAAGAATGCTAAGAGAAAAACTCGAGGAATTTGATTACCCAACCCTTTTGGCAAACTAGAAAAATGCCGTTCTAAGAATGTGAAAGGGAGTGCATTGGAATTTCCTCTAAGAACTCCTTTGATTTGGAGAATATCGATTCCTAAGAATTGGCTCAAAAGAATTATAGGATCTATATCTATCGGAGGACTGACTAGACCAAAAGACCCGACTCTACCAATGACAATATCGTACTCCTCAATTGTAGGGGTCAACTCATTTCGACCAAACACAAAAGTGGATGTCTTTGAGTTCCAAAAATGGGACAATGCTTTGATCATGGCGATACGAGGCTCGATATACAAGAGTACGGGAAGATATCCGATCCTCTTTTCCACGTAGTCTTTGTGCTTTGACTCGAGACTTTCCCACATGGTCACGAGAGCTCTTGGAACGGGGATGATTCGAATCTCCGACATATCCATTTTGACTAACCCTAATTTGGGGCATCGAGATTAATCACCACGCATTATAGAAAAGAATATAACGTGGAATTGAAATGGCATAATTGAAATTGTAAAACGATACAATCAACCTTACCATGAAGATAAAATGGCAAGCACATCGACACATCGCATGAGGACATGTGAGTTTTGACACCTAAGGGTAGGATTCTAAAGGTTTAAGGTCCCCATCTTAATTAGATAAGAAGAGTTTACCCACCGCTACTAACGTCGGCCAGTGCACTTCTTACTAATCAAGATGAGCGGTATTGAAGAATGGATTACCACATGGATTCACATGCGGATTCCACTCTTAATACCTCCTAAAGGTACCCTAAAGCGATCCGGGGTTTTAGACCGCGGGATGTGGGTGCATTGTGTCGTGCTAAAGCAAGTAAACATGCATTTAAATCTAAAGCAAACAACACTTCAATATAATCTCATACATTCGACATTCACCCAAACACCACCTACAAAACAAAGGGTTTGCATTCACTCCACCCCTTATGGCTCCCACCTATAAAACCATTTAACACATGGTTAATGGACTAACCTCATTTTCCACGTGACTTCGACATGCAGTCGATGCTATAAAATGTAGACAAGTGAGATAACAACCAACAAGTTTATTACGGCTTTAATCCACTTAGGTTTGTAACCTAGTCCCCAGCGGAGTCGCCAAGCCTGTCGCGACCTACCCCTCGAGGGCCGAACTCGGATGAGGCGGGTTTAGAGATAAGTGTTCATGAGATGGTTCATATGGCACTTTTTTGAAATGATTTTACTGAAGTGTAAATCTTTTGTTTAGCCATATAACTCATTGATCATGAACGTGGATTTTCCCTAAATCCATATCTCGCGTGACAGCGGATTGATTATTATTTTTTAGGAGTCGCCACTAGCCTAGGTCGGGGGTCGGCTAGAATACCCAACCGAAACGCGGGAATTTCGTTTCGGTTTCTACGAAAACCAGAGATCAAAGGTTCGGGGACTAGCTTACGTTAATATTTCTATTAACGCCCTTTCGGTACCGCTAAACTTAACATGGTTGTTATCTAAGCCGTCATGCATTTGTTTTTATCATTTTCATGCCAAAGTCTTAGTCCACTAGGTGATCATGCATTTTGTTTTTGTATTTTCATTTTTTGAGATTCTAAACTAATCCTATCTTAGTCTAGAAAAAGAAAGAAACAATCAATTGTAATGAAAGACTTTTCGCAAAGTAAACACTCGAAGTATTGAAAAGACGAGCTAATTCTAAGTGCGAGAAAGTAAAAAGAAGAACCCGCAACTCGTCGGGTATTTATTACAACACAAATTGAAAACCCGAGACATGATCGGGAATGAATGAATTTAGTACAAATTGAAACCGGAATGGACATCGGTTTGGAACCATCATCGAATGAGTACAAATCGAGACCGGATTGGACATCGGTCAATCACCTTGATCTTTTCGATTTTGGATTATCCTCCCATGGACCGCCTCTCGGGTGTCGGTATTTACATTCATAACATTCATTCATGAAAAGACTACATATGAAAGAACAATGATGTAATCAATTCACTAATTAAGCACGGGCCTCGGGATCGGCCTTTGTTTTTCATGCGTTTCGATTCATCACCCACTTAATCACCTAACATTATTTGATTAATGGTTAATGATAATGGGCTACCATTTGCATTCACAAAACGGCAACTCATATCAATTAACCCCTAAAGTCGGGTTCTAATGACCATGAATGGGCTACCCGCCGAACATGCACCGGGCCTAACATTCATTTAACAAACACATGCATTATAATAAAATGAACATGCATTCAAGCCCATGGGCCTTGTTTCGAAATCAATCCAACAATGAGAAGTGGGCTTTTAAAAAAAGACCACTTATTCAATTAATGTGCCTAATTCGGATTGAATCTGTCCAAGTATGATTAACTATCCTAATGACGTCCGAATGAAGTGATTTAGGTGTCATTAGAAAGCTTATGACATGAGGATCAAAAGTCAAGAAGACCATTTTTTCTAAATCCTAGCCAATTTTCCTGAAAATATCGAATTAAATCTCAGTGACAGGTTGGACTTGGTTCAGTTATGAATTTCAAAATAATGGCGGGCAAAATAACAAACCTTATCAAAACAGCGCGAAAATTTTTGTGCAGTTAGGATTCCCCATGTGCAACAACTTTCATGTTTTGAGGTTTTGCTAAAAAGCCCTCCAAATTTTTATAAAATTCAATTTTCGCGAGGGACTCAATTGCAAATACAGTTTTCACCTGAAAAGACCTTTCATGAGATTTTAAGCAAATTAGTCCTTCCAAAATTGCTATTAGGTCCTCAAAATCTCCAGTTAGTATATTGAGACCCCAATGAACAACTTTTAAGTTTTGAATTTTCGCAAAAAAGGGCTCTAACTTCATCAAATTCGGAGAAACACTTTGTGAACTCCAAAGGAACAAAAATCAGATCTGGACACAGAACTGATCAAATCATGAGAATTCCTTTTGAAAATTCAAATGATCTTCGATTTTGATGAAATTAGTATCAATAGAAAGATCTCGATCTCAGGAAGAACTTTCGTGAAGAACATTTTTTCATATCTCGAACGCACGAATTTATGAAGACCGAAGAACACATAAAGGTCGAACTGAAACCAGCATGTCACCAGATTATGTGCAGATGACGTGGCAAATCGTACTAGGCTAATGTGCTCAGAATTTTATGAAAATTTTACAGTGAATAGATCAAGATGTGTTTTACAATTTTCATGAAGGAAGTTTTACCAGAAAATGATCGTAGAAAATCATAAAATTCATCGAACAGCACAACGTCAGTCAGGAATGCATCAGAACAGACTTAAACAGACAATTACAGATTCTGATCTTGACGTCTAACAGTGTTTTGACATAGCAAATGAAGTCCAATCGAGGCATATGATATACCAAATCGAAGCTTAAGACGAGTTCTACGACTCTCTAGTTCATCATTTCATCAGATTTCGATGTTAACGAACTCGAATCAGCATCTCAAGCAATCAGGTTTTTCTGGACACGAATTTGCAGAGTTGCGTTTAAGCGTTCTTACCTTGTCTCACGGTGATCCAATGCTCAAGCGAGCGATCCGGCCTCCGTTTTCTGATCTGGAATGACACGGAGAAATCTCGGAAAGCTCGGCCAACCTACGACAATGGATTACACAAAATGATGTGAGAATGAGTTCGTTTTCTCACAAATGGACTAATCAGCGAAAATCAAGTTTAAAATGGGATCCGGTGGCCGTTTGATGCGAGGCCGGACACCACAGCGACTTGAGGACACCGAGGATGATAGTCGGTTGCTTGGAATCGCCGGAGGAGGTCACCGGAAAGCCGGTTCAGCCGGTTGAACCGGCTGAACACATCACCGGCAGCCTTGCCGGTGATGATGCCGAGATGAAGAACTCGCCGGAGGGGGGTGCTCCGGCCACCAGCAAGGATTGTTGGTCTTGCGATCAGCCTCAAGCCGCCGTGGGGGACGTCGGAGGGGCGGCGGCTCGCCGGAAAGCCGCCGGCAAGGGGCTAGAACACTCACGGCCGAGAGAGGACTTCGGGAGAGAGAGAGATGATCGTGAGAGAGGGAGAGAGAGAGAGAGAGAGGAGAGAGAGAGAGGAGAGAGAAATTCCAGATCTGAAAAAATGAACCCCCCTCCAAATTTTGGAGGGAAAAAACCTTATATATCCCCCTTTAATTTGGGAATTTTACCCTTGCATTAATCTAATAGCCCAAAATGCATTTTTAATGATTAAAAATCTTCTTTAAGGGCTAAAGATTAATGACATGGCATCATGTATGGACATGATCAATTCTAAATGAATGGCCATGATTGATTTGCTAATCCCCTAATTAATTTGCTTAATCTTTGAATGAGGGCATTTTTGTCATTCTCAATTAAGGGCATTTTTTTGTCATTTTTGATTAAGGGCATTTTTTGTCATTTTTGCACTCAAGAGGATGTGACTGACCTTGATTGGTCCGACCGGATCATCGATCGTCAAAATTTTCAACCGGAAAATGATTAATCCGATCAGACTAGTTTAATTTGAATTAAACCAATTTGAGTCAATTAGCCCTGAATTCGGGTAATTGCATGATCAAGCTAGACTAACAAATTTAATTGAAGTCTAATTGACCAAATTGAGTCTCAATTCATCAAATTGATTATTAGTCTAGAGTGGGTCAAGTTGAATTGCACTAATTAGACCAATTACTCTTAGACTTCCTAATCATTGAATCACTAAATTGATCAAATTGACCAAAATTCATGTGATTCTTCCAAAATTGATTTTGAATTTGGATTTCATATAAGAAATTAGGCTCATTCGTGCCTCAATTGCGCATATCATGAAGAATCGATCAAAATCACTGATTAGGGCTAAAATTGGGGGTTTTTGTGTTTGGCTTGGAATTGCAAAATTGATTCAAGAATTGGATATAAAATGACCTCTAGATCAAATGTCATGAAGAAAACTAATCTAAAAAATGTCTAGAAATGAAGTAATTTCATTTTTGGCCGATTTGAATCAAATTCCGCAATTTGGGGAAAAGTTGATTCTAAATCGATTTTTGCAAAATTTCTAATGCCAAAGGTAAATTGGATGTAAAATAGGATGATTTTTGGATTTTTGAATTTTTCAATTTTTTTGGTCAAAGGTTTGACCAAAAGTCAAACTCTAGTTGACTTTTCACTAGGAGCTTGATTTTGTGATCAAATCTTTGAATTTTTCTAAAATTTCCACTTCTAAAGTGAAATTGGACTTGAAAGGGATCTTTTTATGCGAAAAGCCCCAATTTGACCTGGGGTTGACTTTTGGTCAAAGGGTTGACCAAAAAGTCAACGCCAAAGTCAACCAATTGACTTTTCGGGTTTTTGTATGAAATGAATAGAAAATTGTCTGCAGAAGCTAGGCCAACAGACAGAATTAAAAAACGACATTTTTTGCTCGAGAAACAGGCTCCGTCGCGATCGGAAACCATAATCTCGAATTTTTATTTTTAATGACGCATCGGCTAAAATTAGGTGTCAACAGACGCCCGGTGAGTTTGACCCTAAACCCTAATTAGGCTAATTTACATTTCTAGACCGGTTTAGGGGTTAATTAGGGTAATTTAGGGGTTAATTGTGAAAGTGATTAGGGATGGAAATTGTGATCGATTTGGTGGATTAGTGTGACAAATCATTGGAGGATTAGTGGCCCGAGAGGCGCGATAAATGGCCGGTCAGTTTGGATTAAATTGGCTCGAGTTTGGGAATGTTCCGGTTTTAATTGTGGATTATTTGCGCGCCGTATATTAATTTTTGGTGGTGATCAATTAGACTGATATTTGGGGAGTATAATAGAATATTTTGGCGATAATTATTGGCCTAGAAATTACGGTTTGATGGTCGCCCACGGCAGGATTAAATTTGGGCGCGACGCGATTAATTTGAGGACTAGGCGTGTGAATACCGAGATTGGTTGATTTGTGCAATTGATTGGCCAATTGAGCCTCAATTCTGATTAATTTGATGGTGCCTAGTTGCATACCCAGTGAGACCAAGAATAGATTAGCTTGGCGGGCTTCGGGTGCATAAATTTCATGTTGATCCAATTGGGTGTTTTATATGCATAATTTATGTGTCGAAATTGTGCCATGACTGTGTGGGGTGATTTGATTTACTTGGGTTCGTGATTCATTGAACTAAATGCCATTGTGAAATTTATGAGTGCCCAAGTGTGGTTATTGCAGTCATGAATGTGTATCATGAACATTGGCACGACATATGCATATACGAGTATGCCCGAGTGACATGTGCATTGTGATCACCTAAATGCCCTGATGCGTGTTACGCGGGGATTCAGATAATAATTGGTTGTATGTTCGTGTGATCACATTTCGCCCTGATGCGTGTTACGCGGGGTATGCCGTCCTGATGCGTGTTACGCGGGACGATGCCCGGTACGTCCGGAAGACGACCAACCTGATGCGTTTTACGCGGGCTCTGGTTCGTGAGGAGATCGGTGTTGCGCCTGATGCGTTTTGACGCGGGCTAGAGACACTGGGCCAGTGATGCGTTTTAACGCGGGCCACGGAGTGTTGTGATTAAAGAAAGAGACCAACCTGATGCGTTTTACGCGGGCTCTGGTTCGTGAGGAGATCGGTGTTGCGCTTGATGCGTTTTGACGCGGGCTAGAGACACTAGGCCAGTGATGCGTTTTAACGCGGGCCACGGAGTGTTGTGATTAAAGAAAGAGACCAACCTGATGCGTTTAACGCGGGTAGGAGGAGAAATTGAGAAATGGCCGAGTGCTGGTATGCAAGTGTGCGATAATGCATTGATGAGGCATGAGCATGAGTGCGAGCAGGAGCATATGCATAACACGTGTTGTGACATAGAGATGCGCGTGCACATACCGTGATTAAGTCCTGTGCCGGTATTATTTTCAGTTAATGAACGCCTAACCTGCAGGGTCTAGTGAGATTAGATTTAGGCCCGAGGGCCTGAGTCAGTATGTGTTGTTTAGTACTTGTCAGGAGGTGCATGTTAGCCTAGTTTAGGTTTAGGGAATTACTCGCTGAGATTTATTCTCACGGTTGTTGTAAAACCGACTTTTCAGATTCCCAACCTTGAGGACGACAGGCGTACCGAAGTGTTTTGGGAGGAACCCCCGGCTAGTTGTAGTGGCCTTGGACTGCTCTTGATTTTTGAAGTTGGGCTGTATCTGATTATTGTATATGATTCTCAATACTAGTACATGTGTTGAATTCTGTGGTTACCCGTGGTTATGTAATTAATTAGGTACGGGTGGATTTAATTGCTTCCGCATGTGTTGTTTTTAAATCTCTATGTTTGGGTTTGGTCGGCGACGCGTCCTGGGACGTCGCACGTTAATCGACCTCTGTGAGGGATGTGGCGCGCCGAGAAGCACGGGGCGTGACACGACAAGCCATTGGCAAGGGCTGACCTAGCCAGCCTTAGGACCAACAAGGCTCGAACTCACTAACCTTAAGCGAGCTCAACCTCGCCAGATCCCAATGAGGCTCGAGCTCGACCTCGCCCTCGCCCGAGGCCAGCTCTCGTTGGCCTGTGCCTATGGCTAGTTGCAGCGGAGAAGGAAGAAGGAAAAGAAAAAGAAAAGAAAAAAATGTTAAAAAAATTCAAGAATAGCAATTATCGAAAGTGTTTTCACTTTCTTAAATTTAGGAATTCATTTTTCTAATTTTGGCTCCGTTTGTTTGACGGAAAATATGACATTTTTGGAAAGTATTTTTTGGGAAGTCATTTTCTTGGAAAATGACATAATTTTCCGGTGTTGAGCTGAAATATGAAAAGTTTCGAAAAATATTTTCTGGTATTCGGCGACCGGCAACTGGCGGTGGTTGTCGGCAGCAGCTATCGACTGTGATGGCCCCAATGGCCGGCTGGGAAAGAAGGAGGTCGGTAGAAAATGTTTTCCGCTTTTCAAAAGCGGAAAACATTTTCCTTACTTTTCTTCATGTTTTCACTCATTTAGGGGAAAATGTTTTCCGGGGTTAGTTTATTTCGCCCCCCTCCCCGAACACCGGAAAACCCGAAAAATGTTTTCCTAGAAAACATTTTCCGCCAAACAAACACGACCTTTATGTATGAATATTTTTCTTGACCGAAAAATATTTTTGATTGACTAATCGTTTTCAGCAAACCAAACAGGTGAAAGTTCAAAAAATTAATTTCAGGAAAACACTTTTCCTCAAACAAACGCTTCCTTTTAAGTGATGGCCATTCGTTGGGTCTGTCCATAATCCAAAAGAATTAATGCAAATCATAGTCACGAAATTTCCTAATTATAACTTCCAATCACATAGCTAGTTAATGAATATTTGCGGTAACCGTGACTTTTGTTGTAAACGGGCATAAATATTTTGTCAGGTAAATTATTTCATTACTAATTTGTAACAACCTTTTACTAGAATAAAGTTAATTTGAAAATTTTACGGATCATTACATTAAATTTATTAAATTTATTCCTTTCATTATATTTGGTTGATTTTGAGGAAATAAATCCAAAGGTACAAATGCATGTTGGCCACGAAAATAGCACGCTTAGGGTCACCATAATCAGAAACCGAAATACGTTAATGGAGAAATTATCGATTCACATACCTGGTTTGGAATCCATCGAACTTGACGCAGAATTTGTGACGGTTTCCAAACACGAACTCAAGTGCTTCTCCCCTATCCCCTTCGTTAGAATACTGACCTAATGAGATTGCCACTCGCGAGAAGAAAATTCTTTCTAAATCCGTATGTGAGTCAAATTGTGCATCATCAGGTTAGGAGAGAGACTTGAGCATTATTTATAAAGTCTTTGACCACGGGTCCTCTCATTATGGGCCGGGCCGTACTCGGCCCATACCAGCCAACCCCATATTAGACTTATTAAAAATTCATATATCTTACCTGTATTAAACCACACTAATTCAGTTAATTTTAATTAATGAAGCCCACATTAGGAAATTCTTATATTCTCTCACTTGGGTGATATTAATTGAAATAGAATTGTGTGTACACCCTTATATTGATCTAGAGATTATTTTTAATAGTCAATCCGATCCAATAAAGTCTCGAACACTGAATCATGGCGGTAACTATATGTACTTACGCAGAGCCTTCCATGGTCACGAGTGCTTTCAACTTTACTAATATGGATTTACTATGGTAGTATGTCAAATGAATAATACCTCATAATGAGTTATACTTCATGTGTTGTCCATTTTGTTAGTTCAAATTCTCTCTCCTTAAGTGTCACAAAATCTAGTGTGTTACCATAGAATATCCTTCATGGTTCCAACGAACCTTCATATGTCTTACCTTGATAGTTAACTGTATTTTATGTGTAATAAGACATATCGTTATCGCTAATACCAAGAATGCCTCATAGCCTATACTCAAGGTTTACACAATGCCTCGAGATTTTCATCAAATATGCGTACTCAACTTGATAAATCTACATTCACAAATATCTCATTGAATGCAAAAAAATTGATACATATTCAAATATTACAAAATGTAACAAAATCAGATACAAACTTCATAAGAGTAATATAAAACTAAACAGCTCCCACTAATTAACAGTAATCCATAATACTCCTAAGCCCATGTTCATGACATATCGATCAAATACACAAGGGCGAAGGCCTTTAGTTAGTGGATCTACGATCATATTATCTGTCGAAATGTGCTCTACTGTAATATCACCATTCTGAACTTTTTCCTTTATAGTCAGGTACTTGACCTCCATATGCTTAGACCCCTTAAGACTTCTGTTGTTTTTAACAAACAACACTGCAGAGTTATTGTCACAATACAATTGTATGGGCCTATCCACAAAATCAAATATGGTTAACTCCTTAATGAGGTTCTAGCCAAATTGTCTGAGTAGTGGTCGAAAAGCATGCTACAAACTCCGCTTGAATGGTAGAGGATGTCATTGATTTCCGTTTCTCACTTTTTCGTGATACTGCACCTCCTGCTAACTTAAAAATGTAACCTGTTGTTGACTTCTTTTCATCCTGACAGCCAGTAAAGTCTGAATCCGAATACCCAACTAGTTATAGGTCCTGAACATATTTGTAAATTAGCATATAGTCTTTTGTCTTCTTTAAGTACCTCAAAACCTTCTTGGCAACAACCCAATGATCGTGTCCTGAATTTAATTGATATCTGCCTAGAAGTCCTGTTGCAAAAGAAATATCTGGTCTGGTACATACTTGAGCATACATAATACTCCCAAGTGCACTAGCATAAGGTATATTCTTCATTTGGGCTTTTTCAAAATCTGAATGAAGACATTGTGACAGACTCAACTTATCACCCTTATTGACAGGAGCAATTCATGGCTTGCATTGTTGCATGTTAAATCTTTTTAAGGTACGATCAACATATGCCCTCTGAGATAAACCCAATAGTCAGCGAGAACGACTCCTATGAATCTCAATGCCAAGAACAAAAGACGCCTCACCAAGGTCCTTCATATCAAAGTTCTTTGACAACATCTGCTTTTTTCATGCAGTAAACTAAGGTCACTGCTTGCAAGCAGAATATCATCCACATAGAGTATAAGGAAAATAAATTTCCTCCCACTAACCTTGCAGTATATACACTAATCTATTTTGTTCTCAACAAAATCAAATGAAGCAACAACACCATGAAACTTCAAGTACCATTATCTAGAAGCTTGCTTGAGACCATAAATAGACTTTTTTAGTCTACATACAAGCGTACCTGAATCATCTGCCGCAAAACTTTCGGATTGCATCATATATACTTCTTCATTAATGTCTCCATTGAGAAAGGCAGTTTTAATATCTATCTAATGTAACTCTATATCGAAATGAGCTACCAATGCCATGATCACTCTGAAAGAATCTTTAGAAGAGACTGGAGAAAAAGTTGCTTCATAGTCTACTCCTTTTCTCTGAGAGAAACCCTTGACTACCAGTCTGGCTTTAAACTTCTCAATCTTTCCTTTGGAGTCCATTTTAGTCTTATACACCCATTTGCAGCCAATGGATCTATGACATTTAAGTAATTCAACAAGTTCCCAAACTCCATTATGCTTTATAGACTGTATTTCATCTCTCATTGCATCCAACCACAGTTCCGACTGAGGACAAGAAATAGCTTTCGCATAAGTCACTGGATCAGCCACAGAACCGATATTGTAGTCTTGCTCTCATATATAGACTAAATAGTCTGGTGATATAGCTGATCGTTTCTCCCTAATGAATCTCCTTACTGGAGCAGTAACAGCCTCATCCTGCACCTGAGAGCCTTGAGGAACTTCATTAGGAGTTGTCTCAATAACAGGATCCTGAGCCTCAACAAGTTCAATCTGTGGTGTGGGATTCTCCACAATTATCTGTATGGGAGGAAATAAAGATACAACATTACCCACCGCACTATTATCCTCAATATTCTGTGAGCAGCTACTTTCTTCAGCCACATCAAACTTTAGAAACTTGGCTGTCTATGATTCCACAATTCTTGTGTCTCCATTAGGATTGTAGAACTAATATCCCTTCGAATGATCCGGGTAAGATACAAAGTAACACCGACTGGTTCTGGAGTCTAACTTACTTAATGTTTGATTATATAATTTCACTTCTTCAGGACATCCCAAACCTTAAAATAGTTTAAGCTAGGCTTACGTCTAGTCCATAACTCAAAAGGAGTCAATGGAACAGCTTTAGTAGGTACACGATTCAGAATGTACAATGTTGTTTGCAAAGCTTCACCCGACAGAAAATCAGGTAAATTTGTCCTACTAATCATACTCCTCACCATTTCCATAAGAGTACGATTGCGCCTTTCGACTACACCATTTTGCTTAGGATTCCCAGGCATAGTAAATTGAGCAACTATCCCAAAGTCCTCTAAGTATTTGGCAAATGGCTCATTAAGCTGTCCGGCATCGCCATGTTTGTCATAATACTCTCCACCTCAGTCAGATTTAACAACCTTCATGACCTTTCTCAACTGTTTCTCAACTTCAGTCCGAAAAATCTTGAACTTATCAAGAGACTCAGATTTTTCTTTAATCAAGTACAGATAGCCATATCGAGAATAGTCATCAATAAATGTGATGAAATAAAAATTTCTACACAAGGTTGCCATATAAAGTCCACTTATATTAATGTGAATGATCTCCAATAGATCAGAATTTCGGACTGCAATTTTCTTTCTTACCTTGATGATTTTACCTCTATAATAGTCTATGCATGTCTCTAGGTCATTTTTAAGAACAGACAAGATGTTAGTCTTTGTTAGCCTTTCTACTCTATCCTTAGAGATATGACCAAACCGTTTATGCCATAATGCATAAGACTGTTTCTTAGGTAATGGTCTCTTGGAAACAACCTTTGCAGCCGTATAAGTGACATATATGTCATTGGGAGACAAACACAATTTGTACAATCTGTTAGACATATAACAACACTCAACCTTATTTGAATTAAGAAACAAAGAAATAACATTGTTCTTGATTTCAAAAGAGGAGCCATACATGTCCAAACATGATACAGAAACTAAGTTCCATCTAAAAGAAGATACATAAAAAGTGTCTTTCAACATTAATCTAAAAACAGAGTCTAGAATCAAGATTACATTTCCCACAAACACAACATCAGCTTTCTCGTTATTTCCCATAGTGAGTCTTGACTCAACCTGATTTGGCTTCCTCCGGTTTATGAATCTTTGTATGGTAAACGCAACATGATTAGTTGCACCACTATCGAATCACCAAGAACTGGATGGTACTTCTGATAAGTTGGATTTACAAACAAGTGCCAAAGAATCATTACATGTAGACTCAAGTTTAGATAACCAAGCTTTTAACTTTCCACAGTCCTTCTTTATGTGACATTTCTTCTTACAAAAGAAGCAGCGGTCACCATCCCTTTTGAAGGATGTTTTCTTTGGACCCATATTGTCATATTGACCAGTAGTGTCATGAATACCTTTATAAGTACGATTTTTGGATTTCTTATTCTTCCTTTTGTGGGAACCAGAAACATATAAGGTTAAATGCTCTTTTTCCTTCTTAAGTTTATCTTCCTCTGCCACCACCCTTACTATCAAGTCATTAACTGACCAAGTCTTATTTTAGGAATTGTAATTTGTCTTTATAATCCCAAAATTAGTTGGAAGGGTGTGCAGGGCTTGATGCACAATACTAGCATTAGGAATGAAAACATTAAGAGCTTGAAACTTCATTTTTAGGTCTACCATCCTAAGGACATAATCTCTAACCCCAGCAGTATTATCATACTTCATATTGAAAAGCTTTTAAAGAAGTGTACCAACCTTAGCATTAGATGAAATGCAGTTTCTAGCTTCTAAGGCTGCCATCATTTCCTTAGCAGTACAGTCAGCTGACAAACCACTTTTCAAGTATTCTTGAATAGATTTTTTCATTGTCAATAAGCAAATCCGGTTGCTCTTTTCCCATGTAGCATAGTCCATTTTCTCAGCTTCAGTACTCGTGGCCGTGATATCTACCGGCTTATCCTTTGTAAGAGCAATGTGAACATCCTCCAGCTCTATTCCAAATAGAAAATCCTCTTTCCATTTCTTAAAGTTCAACCTAGTAAAGACCTCAATGGAAATGAAATTGCCGTTTATAAAAAAAGTGAATGGAAAACAAACAAACAATACAATCAGTATCACATGAGTACTTATCCAGAGAGTTATATACATTATCATATAATCACCTTTGGGCAGAAAATATGACATGCAGTTATACACTCTTCACATGACATCAGTCATGAAAACATATTCAAATCTTTTGTGAAATCACCACCTTTGGATGTATGAACCACTAAGATCAGTCATTTCTCAAGCATATGTTATACATGTACCACTTCATGAATCAATACAAGATCACCTCCTTTGGGAGTATGATCATGCAATAGAATAGGAGACATTCCACCATAAATTGATATCGATATTTCTCAAACCCAGTCAAGTGTGCCACTTTGGCTGTCACTATTCAACTGAATCCTTGAAATTCTCTCATACCAGGGATATGAACTCTATGTATCATATTCACTATATACATGTAATGCCAGACGTAAAAACATGGGCGTATATCTCTGAAATTACATGTCATGCTAATTATATTATTCCATTCATTGATAGACGATGAATTACACTCTACATAATCCTTATGTGATGCTATACATGTGAGCTATCATATGTATTTCCGAAACCATAGAGAAATACAAGAAAATACGTAAAAATTCCCTAAAAATACCCGTATATAGGGTTCTATACATATGTTCACATCTGTAAAAACTTCAAACATGTAAAATAAATACACCACAATATAGAGAATCTCGATACGAGCTTGTCGGATCCAAGAACGTCCAAAATGGATGTCGAACGCGCCCTCATGCGTCGACGGAAGGCGCGGCCCGAGCGCTCGTGTTCAGCCGGTCAAACCGATCTGAATAGCCAGTCCGACTGATTGACCGGTCGGGTCAACGATCGGGTTAGATCGAAACTCGGGTTGAGTCAGGTCAGGATCTGAGTCAACCCGAATCTGTGCCCTCATTGACGTCATCCTGTGATTACCGGCGAAAAAATGCGCCGGTTCGGCACGGCTGGGCGTGGCCATCACACGTTGTCGCGCCCACGGCGCATGTCGGTGTGTGAGGGCGCGTGCGGGCTCGTCCGGTGAAGTGCCACCTGTCAATCTTCTCGTCTCAACGAGTAGATTCTGAATATGTAATAAAATTTTACATTCAACCGATAAAAAAAATTGGAAAATGGCTGAAAACTTCTCGAACATAACGAAAACGGTCCTAATCCGCAGGTTTCAATTCTAATCTATGGCAGGCTTTGATACCACATGTTGGCCACGAAAATGGCATACCTAGGATCACCATATTTATAAATCGAAACACGTTAATGGAGAAATTATCGATTCACGTACCTGGTTTGAAATCCATCGAATTTGATGCGGAATTTACAACGGTTTCCGAACATGAACTCAAGTACTTCTCCCATATCCCCTTCGTTAGAACACTGGTTTAATGAGATTGCCACTCACGAGAAGAAAGTTATCTCTAGATCCGTATGTGAGTTAAATTGTACATCATCAGGTTAGGCGAAAGACTTGAGCGCTATTTATAGAGTTTTCGACCACGGGCCCTCTCATTACGGGCCTGGCCGTATTTGACCCACACTAGCCAGCCCCATATTAGACTTATTAAAAATCCATATATCTTACCTTTATTAGACCAAACTAATTTAGTTAATTTCAATTAATGAAGTCCACATTAGGAAATTCTTACAATGCATTATATCATATAATTTTAAAACAATTTCATTTTCCCTCAGTAAATGTGTCGCTCCAAGGTTAAAATTCTAGATCGTCCATGTAGCCACTTCTTCATTGGTATCGTGAACTTCTTCTATTCACGATTTTCACTATGGTACTTGAGAGGTTGTAAATTAGAAGATGACCTAAAATTGCAACCATAATATGTCAATTGAAATCCCAATCCCAATCCCTATTCTCTTGCATAAAAAACTAATTTCATCCACGCAGACTATCAAAAAATATATATTTTTTGTCCTACTCTAACTCTCAACTTACTCTTAAACTTTTACCTTACCTCTTTGTAGAATGTGAGAGTTGAAACTCACATCTAAAACTAAACGTCTCCACCCTAACCTCCGAAAAAGTGGGGATTCGAACTCCCCAAATTTCCTTTTTTGTGACCATCAAATTTAAAAGCTCACAAATCCTCCTGAGTTTTCCTCCAACTTCCATTTAAACATACGGTACTCCCCTATTAATTTAATTTCACGATCATTTTGTCTACCATTCTTAATTTTCTATATTTCTTTTCTTCACCTTTCGCAATATATTTAACCAATAAGGACAAAAGCCACAAAAAAAAAAAATCCAAACTATATTCATGGGGACATATTTTACCTTGAAACTTTTTTCGTGACATCAGAAATCTCGAATTTATATCCGCGTGACATATTTACTTTCAATTGGAACCGTTAAAAATCTTCCTACGTCACGTGGCTTAAGTAATACAAAAACATCGTTATTTTAATTGAAAAATTATCATACGGAACCTTGATAGAAGGTAAATTTATTGTATAGATACAAATTTAAAATTTTTTATGTTACAAAAAAAAATTAAGACAAAATGTGTCACAATAAATATAAAATTTTAAGGTAAATAAATCACATTGGCATGGTTAGGGAGGGATCGGGGCTTTTTCCCTTACAATAATAATCAACGCTGTCGACTTCCGAAGCAATTTGGGCGCACACGTGGCGCCACGTGGAGTCCTGTCGAAGTAAAAAGGAAGAACAAAAAGACAAAACTAATCCACCTAATGCGCGCACGTATCTCTTTCTTTGTAAGTGCCGTGTTTCTGTCTTCTGAGTTCTGAGTCATCTCCTCCTCCTTCGCTTCCACTTCCAACTCTCCCTCCCCCCTCTCTCTCTCTCTCTCTCTCTCTCTCTCGCCGGAGCGAAGCGCCGGAGGAGGGCCATGAAGATCATGGTGGCCGTCAAGCGCGTCGTGGACTACGCCGTCAAAATCCGAGTCAAACCCGACAAGGTAACTCCCCTCTCCGCTTCCGCTTCTTCTGCTTCCTCTCCTCCTCCTCTTCAATCGACCCGGTTTGCTAGTCTCGTGAATTTCTTCGCAGACCGGCGTGGAGACCCAGAACGTGAAGATGTCGATGAACCCGTTCTGCGAGATCGCGCTCGAGGAGGCCCTCCGGATCAGGGAATCCGGGCTGGCCTCGGAGGTCGTGGCCGTCAGCGTCGGGCCCGCCCAGTGCGTGGACACGCTGCGGACGGGGCTCGCGATGGGGGCGGACAGAGGGATCCACGTGGAGTTCAAGGAGGAGGGTTGTCTGAACCCGCTGTCTGTTGCCAAGGTCTTGAGGGCGCTCGTGGAGGCCGAGAAGCCCGGGCTCCTCATTCTTGGCAAGCAGGTTTTTGGGTTTATTGCCCTGTCGTTTGCTGTCGTTTGTCTAAAGATCGAAAGGGAAGTGGGAATTGAGAGATTGAGGGTGTGCTTGTTGACGACGAACGACTGTGCTAAAAGCTTGTGTCGTATTGAGTAAAGAAATGTTTTTGATGGATTGCTAGAATGACATGGTTCTGGGTAGGAAGATGGTCTCCTTTGAATTGATGATGTGTTGGATAGGAATGGGTCTAAGTCTAACGTCCATTTCGAATGTTGTTAGGGAGGGAGGGAGGGAGGGAGGGAGAGATGGCTTTCGGGTTTTGCACGGGGTGTTCACACGAAAGGAATTTAGTCTGAGGCTGTCAGTTGGTATTCTACAGTTTTTAGCTCGGTTTATGGAACAGTATCTGATAGACAACTTAGCAAGCGAAAGCTTCAATCTTGTGTTTTAGAAGACAAAATGTTGTCTGGAAAGCATTTTCGACCGCTCACAAGCTCTTCACTTTATCTAGAAATTGAGGCTAAGATTATGAATGGGATGTTGTTTGGCTGTTTCGATTGTAGCTCTTATTTGGTTTTGCTGAAGTCCTTTATGTTTGGAGTTGTTGTTGGCTTTAGTTCCTAAAATTGTTATATCATCATGGATTTGAGATCTTCCTCCAGCTTTTGAAGAGGTTATGTAGAAGGGAGTCAGGTTCAGCTTTAAAGTGTCTGAATGATTGGCTTGAGGCATTCCCTAAAACTATTAGGACGATGTTGCTTGGGGCATTAATTTCTGAAAATTGAGATGCAATGCTCACTGCTTTATCTTGACTAAGTTGCAAAAATTTGGAGATACCAAGTAGTTCTCAGTCAATTGATATACTTTCTATTGTTATTGGATCCAAATTTGGTTTCATATGATTACTCGTTATAATGACCAATTTAGAGTTTAGTCTTGAGCCATTTACCTATTTGATGTACTTCCTTCACTTTGTATATAATGCTTTCCATCCTGTATCAGCTAATAAAGATGATTTGTGATTAGGCCATTGATGATGACTGCAATCAAACAGGGCAAATGCTTGCAGGGCTGCTGAAATGGCCACAAGGAACCTTTGCTTCTAAGGTAAGATTTGCTATGATTCTGATCCTTCATTTGGTTGTGTAAGATTCCTGGGGCTTTGTCCCGTCAGTACAAATTGATCTTCAGGACTCTATATCCTTTTCTTTAGTAATAGTCTCATATCTCTTGTTTCCACACTTCCTTCCGTGAAGCCCCTTCTGCTGTCTTTAAGTGTTTAATTTGTGTTGGCGAGGGAGTGGTTTAAGGTCACTAATGTATCCATCTTTTCAAATTCTTGCAATGTGCCTTCACTGGTCAATCTTTTAGGTCTAGAGGGATCTATGACTCTAGGTTATTATGTATCAGTCAATTGAACAGTAACCTCCCGCTGAACAAAGTATGGCCACAGGATATGGTCATAGGATATGAATCTTTTCATTGTCTTGAAACTGCCAAAGGATATGAATCTTTTGAGTGTATTGAAACTTGCCTTTGGCAGTTAATCTTTTTAGTTCTAGAGGGGGTTAATTTGGCTTCTGTTTTGAATGCTCCCATTTGTCGTCCTTATTTTAACTTCTGGCACTGATTTTGCTGTTTTGGGAGATTTTTTTGTCTTTTCTGCTTTTGTAAATGTGTGCCTCATACCGTCCTCTAACTTTCAGCTAATGATAGTTAACTATCTCTCTTGGGGTTTGGCAAGAAGACAGATATCTAATGTTATCCAGGAGTTGATATAGTTTACACTTCAGTTGATAAGATTTCTTGAGTATGCCGATAATTGATTTCTGCCAAGTTACATCTCCTATTGGTGTTTATCCAAGATTTGATCACATCTTCCTTTATGTTCTCTTGCCGTCTGTCCTTTTCCACGTTTGCATTTGGGTGCTTTTTCGTGGTTGATGATTTGTCTCTGCCCTTTTAGTAGGTTATCCTGGACAAAGAAAAGCAGGTTGCGACTGTGGATAGGGAAGTGGATGGTGGCATTGAGACTGTGCTTTTGGACTTGCCAGCAGTCATTACGTGAGAACATCGCTTTTCTTGTACTTTTTAGTCCTTCTAAATCTTGAGAAATTAGTAGGTGTTCTCTGAACAAGGTGTCCTCCTCTGCCCTGACCAATCACCATGTGCCTAGCAACATGGATTTCCTCGTTTTCTTTCAAGATGAAAAAGTTCCCATGCGGAGATTAGTCTGGGTGGATGGGAAAATTTTATACTTTAGGATCTCCTAAAAGTCTGCCAATTTTATATTTAGCTTGGCAACTGCAGTGTTTAAAGGTCATGTTTCATTTAGTATACATATAACCTACTCAATGGTTTGGTTTCTGCGCTTTCAATGAGAACCAAACAGCCCCACGAAAGCAAGGACCTACAAATCCTTTTTTTCTAACTGTTAACTTATTGAGATAGGGGTTGCAAACCTTTTACTAGTTTGGGGGCTAGATTGTTTTTGCAATAGAAGTTATAATATTGAGATAGGGAAACCAATCGGTTTCTTCTTGATTATGGTTTTGACCTTTATTGGACTTCCTATTTGTGCTCAATCTCCGGTAGCTAACAGCCTCTGAATCATGTATCTTGCGCAGCACCGACTTGAGACTGAACCAGCCAAGGTACGCGACGCTTCCCAACATCATGAAAGCCAAATCCAAGGTCATAAAGAAGTATACCCCAGAAGATTTGAATGTTGAGATCAAGTCCGATCTGGAGGTCCTTCAAGTGATGGAACCTCCCAAGAGGAAAGCCGGGGTCATCATCTCCTCTGTCGACGAGCTAATCGACAAGCTTAAGAACGAAGCTCGCGTCATCTGATATGTCTAGTTTAACAGCTGCTGTAGTTATTCTAACGAAAATGTCAAAACCCCTTCATGAAATGGACACCAACATGCATGTCATCTGTTCATTGGATGATGCTTCCAGTTTAATAAAGTCCAATCTTTGACATATTCATTCTTACCTCCAATTTGGCCAGTTCTTACAGCAAGCAACATTTTACAGTGATCCGCAAAATGTAGGACATTCATGTCTGCACAGCGGATGTCTGCACAGCTGATGTCTCGGTCAGTTAAAGAGCGGCAAGCGCGATGCGTTTGCAAAGGGCAGTGATGAATTGTTTCTGATGAACCTCAGGAGATAGAAGGAACATCTATATGTCTGAAAAGTGGACTTCATTTGGAAGTGATCTATTGACAATGGGGGGCAATCAAAAAGATTTTGCAGGAAGCACAATTAACTTCAAACTCACCACCATGCAATTTCCATGCTCTGAGCATTCTTAAACGCAGCTATGTAAGTAGGCACAAAGGCTAATTCATACCGTTCATGGTGCAAAGCAAAGTGTTACAAAACAACTCATTTTGCTTCGGCCTTTTTAATGGAAAATACACTTATAATAGGTTGCGTTTGTTTTCCTGAAAACTTTTTGTCGCTATAAAATGTTTTTTTGTAATTTAATTTCAAAAAAGGCATACCATGTTATAGTATTTGTTTGCGCCGAAAACAAGTTGAAAAAATTCGGTTTTAATGGTATTTGATAGTAAATGAATCCAGTAATGGCGAACAAAAACCTCTAAACTATGTTTATTATTACATATTTATCCTAAACCTTTTCTTGTGACATAAAAAACATCAAACTTATACCCGTGTAACACATTTACCTTTTGTCAAGGTTCCACGAAATGATTTTAGCCAAAATAACGTTATTTTTGTTACGGTTTGTCTTCCGATGCCTATATATGCAAGTTTTTTACGATATTCATCGATATAATCTTTGACGGAGGGTGAACGTGTCACGCATGCACAAATTTGAGATTTTTGGAGTCGCGGAGAAAAGTTCTGGGCAAATATGTCACGGGGCATAATTTGCGATTTTTGATGACTTTGGAGAAGGGAAATCCGAAATCTTCACCCCCCGCGATGGCTTCTTCCAAAACCGCCCCACCCACCCCCCAACGACATGCTCGTCGGCTCACCATCCCGGACCCGCCACGTGGCGAGACGGACCTCATCCTGGTCAATTCCACGTGGCGCCGCCGCGCTGGTCCTCCGCGAAAAGAGAAGCGGAAAAAATATCCTTTGTTTTTTTTCTTTTTAATGACGCGACGGAAGGAAAGTGAAATAAAGGAGACGGGGAAAAAAAACACACAAGAGGGAATCGGCGGACCGCGGGGGTGGGGGAGTGGTGGTCAATCATTGCGCGGCGGAAGACCGATTCGCGCTCCTCCTCCGACAGGTCAGGGGGCCGCCATGGATTCGACGGATCTCGAGCTCGGGCTCGGCGACGATCCCAGCTGCTGGGACTTCCTCGACTGCTCCTCCCTCTTCGGCGGCGGCGTCGTCGGCGGCTCCTCCCCCTCCCCCTCCTCCGCCGCACCTCCGCCTCCGCCGCCGCCGCCGCCGCTCTGGCCTCCCGACTACTCCGGGTACGGCGTCCGTTCCCTCTCTAGGGTTCCGAACTTCTCACCGTCTCGCCACAACGGCCTTTTCGATTGATTTCGCCCGTTTTGCGATTCCTGGTTGTAGCGCCGCCGCCGCCGCTGCGGGGGGCGGCGTGGATTTCCCGGCGGGGGACGAGCTCGGCGGGACGCAATGTCCCCGGAAGAGGTAATCCCGTCTCTCCCGCGAGTGTTGTCTTCGCTGTGTTCTTCGAGTGATCGCTGCAGCGGCTCGCCGGTGTTGATGGTGGGTGCGGGGTGAAAACTGCCGGGTTGGATTTGGGACCCGTGTTTTCTCGGCTTCTGCTTTGAGCGCCCGGTGGAAACTGGCCTCTCTCTGTTTCTTTCTTCCTTCCTTTCTCTTTCCTCCCTCTTCCACTCTTGGGGTGTTTCGTTGATTACTATGGTAGTTTTTCGTCTTCCCGGTTGTGTTTACCACAACCGTCTGCCTCTGTCTGATCCGCAGGGGACGCGGTGATGCGTGCAGCCAGCCGCGCACGAAAGCTTGCCGCGAGAGATTGCGGAGGGAGCGACTAAACGACAGGTTTTCGCTTCGAACTGTTGCGTGCGATTGCCCGTAATAGCTTTTTTTTTTCTTTTTTTATATATGCACTCCTCTGGAAAGCCATGTCTTCTGCTATTTCTACGTATTGGCGTTCGTGTTTATGTGCAATGATGGGCTTTCTCCGAGTTCTCGCTGATGGCCGAGCCATTTTGAATCTCGACTTTCGTTTATGGATCGCGTGGTATGTGTCGATGGTCAAGAGAATTCCGAATGGTTTTAGTGTTGGATATGTATGTGTCTGTTAGGGGAATTCAATTAGGAGTTTAGTTTTTTTTCGTTCATTTTCATGCCGGATAGCAGCAATGATTTGATCAATGTGTACAATGTGCCTTTTAGGGTAATATTGCATCTCCCTCTCTTCTTCCGAGTATTTTATGTGGTTGATTCAAAGATATGATGGCAATGGTGTGCAGATTTCTGGACTTGAGCTCTATCTTGGAACCTGGAAGATCAGTCAAAACTGAAAAACCGGCCATACTTGATGATGCTATTAGAGTTTTGACCCAGCTTAGAGCTGAGTCTGAGGAGCTCAAAGAAACAAATGAAAAGCTGCAAGAAGAGATAAAATGCCTGAAGGTTGGTCTTGAAAATTTCTGGAAGGGTCACCTTTTTTTATTTAACATGGAACGGCGATGATATAACCTTGATCAGTGTCTCTTCTGTTTCTCTCTTCTGTTTTTGTTAATCCATGCTTGTCTTCCCTGGTAATGCTTATCAATGTGATATGCATGTAAAAATGGCAACCGTCTACTTTTGTGTTTCCTTTTGGTATTTGCTGTTCTATCATTGCTGACCTAAATATTTATTGTCAAATGAGCTAGAAGTTTCTCATGGGGTTAGGTTTGCTAAAATACTGAGACAAAACTATCTATTAGCCCTGTCAAATAACATAGTTGAAGAAGTCAGCTAAGATGCTATGGTACTGGAAGAAATTAGGGTGTTTTTTTTTTTCTTTTAATATCAATCATAAGATTTTGTGAGGAGAGAGCACAGTCAAATTGCTTATGACATTTCATGCTCACTGTCAGATAGAGCTACAGATGCTCTAAGATTTTAGAGGTTGGAAATTTGGGCCAAGCTAGTGCCTAGTCCCCTGAAGTTTTAATACTAATCAAAAGTTAATGTTACTTTGTGAGGAGATAGCAAGGTCAAATTGCATATGATGTTTTACGATCACTGTTGGCCAGAGCAACAGTTGTCTAATGTTACTTTGTAAGCAGATAGCATGGTCAAATTGCATATGATGTTTTTACGATCACTGTTGGCTGGAGCGACAGATGTCGTCAATTTTAAGGTTCAAAAGTTTGGGCCATAGTAGTGCTGGGAACCCTGGAGTTTAGTTTTAGTGAATATAAGGCACTCCACTCTGTTTTGTATGAGACTAGCTTCTTTCTGCTCTTTTCTCCTTTTTCCCTGTCGATTTACTGATGATGAGGGAAAGACTCAAAGGAGTTCGCATAAAATTGGTCAAAAAGCATGCAGGTCAGCTTGTTTGTCGATTTATTTATCAGAGATTCTATGGGATTCTGCAAACCCAGAACAATTGGATGGTTCAGCTAACTACTTCTGATTGGATTGAGTTTGGGCTGAACTGTGATATATTTTCTAATATTATTTCCAGCTCATAAGAAGCCGTTATGGCCGCTATGGCAATTTTCTTGCAGAAAATGCAATGGCAAGATTTCTAACTGATATATGATGGAACACAGTTAGCTAAGCGACACAAATCCTCCAAGTTGTCACTTGTAACTCTGATTCACAAAACCTTAAGAACAACCTCAAGGCAAAGCTTATTTAATAAGGCACTGATTTCACTTGCATTATCTTTTGTGGGTAGTTTGCCTTGAAACTTAAACAAGTCTTTGAATTGAAACTACGAAGCTAGGTGATTCACCTTTCACATGAACAGCCTCATCTCTAGGAACTTTTGAAGGTGGGGCTTTAACATACGTTAAAACGGTCAATGAAGACATCTCTCCTACATGCAGAAAAAAAGTTGAGGAATATAAAGTAGAATAAATTACAACCGGTCCTGTTGACAACTACTCCTAACTGCTTGGAGGCCTGCACTTAGAAGTTCTTTAAGTATTTACAATCCTGACATAGGTTGAAACTCTAAGCACACGCGGCAAAGCGATTGGTGTTTTTCAGTACTCATGAATTTTATATGGTATCAATGATACCAATGAGAATCTCATTGATTTTACTTCTTCGTGAACTGAGTTAAAAGGACGAACTTGTGCTGACTGGCCTCTGACACTTTGTTCTCCTTTATACCAGGCCGAGAAAAATGAGCTTCGAGAAGAGAAACTTTCGTTGAAGGCTGATAAAGAAAGGATGGAGCAGCAGTTGAAAGCCATGACTGTCCCACCTGCCGGGTTTGTGCCACCTCATCCAACCGCAGCCTATCATGCCGGGGCGAATAAGATGCCCGTATTCCCCAGCTACGGATTCATTCCAATGTGGCAATACATGCCCCCTTCTGCCCGCGATACGTCGTCCGATCATGAGCTGAGGCCTCCCGCTGCTTAGTTAAGGTCGTTGGTTGTTGCGCTGTTTCTTCACCGTACAATAAACTCGTGGTTCCCATCGTATTCTGTCATGTATATATTGCTCAAGTTTTCATGTGCCCCATTTTTGGTAGTTGTGAGGCATCCATTTGTTCAAAGGACATCTAATGGATTTGTCCACCCCTTTTCTGTTTTCCTGACATTCATTGCATGCACAATTGATTCATCCTTCTAAGAAATGAAGACTCTTTTGCTTGCAAATTATCGTTGTCTGAACTGCCTTTAACCGAAATACCATGATGGGATGGCTCTTCAATACTATTGAAACACGATTTACTCTAGTATTTCACACTTCCAACAGGGCATGTATGACATATCGTTTATCTTCGCAAGGCTCTCAAGGACGTGTGAAAAGAACTTAATGAAGGTTTTTTAAGAGCATGGAAATCTGAAGTTTTCCTCGCAATGTATTACTATCTTGACATTTAATAGTGAAAACATAGGACGAAATAACCTCGTAATTCACAAAAGCTATAACATTCAATTCAATACACTCCAGCGACCATCCTCAACTTAACTTTCACGTTACAATCAAGCAACCTTATCAGAGTTTCTCTTGCTCCTTGGACTTATTTAGGAAATCTTCTTCTGCTGAAACAGGGAAAAATATTCACTTGGTCGGGAGTCTCCGTACAAGGGAGGGTTTTCTTTGGATACGAGCTCTTTGATTGGGCCGAAGACCTTCTCCGATGGGCCTGATCCTGTGGTGATGAAGAGGGCTGCTGAAACTCTCGGGCCCACTCGACTCGCTTGCACCCGATGCTCTACGCTCCTGAATTTGTTGTTTGATATGATCTGTATTTTTTCACTTGGTCAGAAAGATACATGCATATGTGTCTTGTTATTGATACCTAAATTTTGATTACCCATTTCGAGGAGGTCGAGACACTTGTTTACTTGTAGATTTCGAGTTAACAAAAGAAAAGCGTCACTTATTTTGATGATATTTGTACCGATATTTACTCAACGCTCCAACATCAGAACATCAAATCCTAGATTTGTTTTTTTGGGTCCAAATATCAAATCCTAGATTGGTATTTCCCAATTTCAATGAGCCACTTATCTGACCAAGAGCTTAATCTTCTTTAAGGAAGATGCAAAACTCAAAACGCATAATGAACCCGCATGACTTGCTTCTAGGGTATCATGATCTTATATTCATGTTAAAGTTCAAGATGTTCGTTGATTTTTTAACACAATATCGGACTTAAGTTTTCATGTCACATTTGACATTTCATTCGTCGCGTGGATTATTCCATATTCTTTAACTTCACACATGTTTTTCCTTCACATAAACTTGTTTATGGGGATCATCCCAACAAAATACCCTTCTCTAATGACGAGGAAGTACCGAAGTAGGCTTTTAATAGGTAAATTTCGAGCTCATAAAGTACCCTCACTAACTTCACGAATTAGGTAAGACATGAGTCAAAACCCAGATAAATCTACACATATTATTATTTGCCCTTGACAGTATGAGTAATCAAATTTGTACCGTGCAACTGATCCACACACAAGTTGATGTCTCAACTGCTAAGCCAACCTCATAGTTTTCAGGTTGGACTATCTAACAGGGACACAAAAAAAAGTTCAAGAAAAGTTGTGCGTGGATCGATGCCTAACCTGTAGAAAGTCCCCAATGTTGACCACAAAGCTCGCAGGGACAGGCTTGACATCAACCCAGTGATCTTGACGTAGAACTTGGAGGCCACCGACTTGGTCCTGCAAGAGCACAGTCAAGAAAAAGGGGTCTCTGTGCTGTGTTGATCCCCATGTCAGATCTGGCTCTGGACATGGTGGATGATAATGGCACACCAGGTCGTGTTTCTTGCCACACTCCATCTCTATCAAGTGCCGTGGCTTGAGCCCTAGAGCTTCAGACAGCAACTCCAAGAGCAAATCTCCAAGCTCTCTCATCTGCTTCCTGTACTCCCATATTGCCTCCCTGTTCAAGCATCGGATCGAATTAAGCACGTTGCGACTTCTTTCGGTTCAAACGAGTTCGAATAAAGGCCCGGGTAATTAATATTAGTAACTGCAAAGTGACAATTGTTTTTTGTTGCGAAACGATACTAGAGATTTCCTTGTAGCGACGAAAAGCACTACCTGAGCTGATAGTTCAATTAATTTGCAATACCTGCAAGCGGCTGGGAGCTCGACCGGGTCAGACATATGTGACATCACGGCAAAGCTGTCCCTCCAGCTCAAGCTCCGCGCGTGGTAGAAGCTGTAGTTGGAGTAGTATATCAGGTTCCTCGTTGTGTCTCGTGAGTAGAACCGCTTCTTCTCCTCGGGGTCGCCCTCATGGAACTCACGGATCGCCTCCAGCATGTCCTCCATCAGACCAAGCGGGACCCCGTGGTTGACCAGCCGGAAGAACCCCCACTCGCTCGACGCAGCCTTGACTTCATTGACGATCGCTTTGCGCCCCTCAGGCGATTGGATTTGGCTAAGGTCGATGACCGGAAGATGGACGTCGCTTAAAGAGAGATTGATCTTGTCATCGGCGAGCTCATCAGCTGGTCTGATGAAGATGTTCGGTATCTTCGTTATCCCTGCTTCGACGAGGCCCTTGATGACGGTTTTCGTGTTGTCGAAGTCCTTCAGCTCCTTCATTCGATCGAACTCATTAGCATCTAGGATGCCCATTGTGGTGTTTCAGGAAGAGCGTTGACAAGCAACTGTGCTGCCGTTTTATAAAGAGCAAATTATCTCTTTCACAAGGCAAGAGGATTAGGGAAAATATGTTATATAACGTGCAACTTTACCTTGAGTTGACAAGCTGTATACACTCTGGAAATATCCCAATAATCTTATTTTCTAGACACGTGATTTTTTTTTCCAATAGTTTAAACTATATATAAGGAAATGAGCCAATAATGTAGATGGTACTACGTCACGTTACAAAAAAAATAGGGTAAATGCATGACTTATAATGATATGATCTTGTGTGGTTGATAAAGTCAAACGAGATAAATTATCAATTCCTAGAAGATAGCAAAACATCAATTAACATATCAAATGATATCTGTAAGGTCATGCAATTCGGTGTACAGGAAAGGGAAAGGAAATCTGCAACAATGGGCTGAGATGGAATGGTCAAGACAATCGTTACAGAAAGCTCAACCCCCATGTAGAGCGCATACCTTGTCTAACCAAAGGAACACGACATGAGATGGAATCGTGTGCTTGAAGTAAGTTTAAACTGTTAAGAAACGGGTTAAAAATGTGGTGTATATATCGCATCTACTTGGTATTAGAAAGACGGTACCGATGTTCGAATGAGGGTAATCCGCATATGAGATTATTTGCACTTCATGGTTGGATGGATCGAATCTATAACGCGCACTTAATCCACCCATAGAAGTCCGGGTTCTCGGCAGAACAATGTTGAATTCAGTTTGGAGTTATTAGCGCTCACTCATTTAGTATCGCCGCCTACATGATCTCTCTTTGACGAGTTTAAAGACTGAATTTTGCCTAATCAAATGTACGAAAAGATTATTAATCATGGGTGAAGCACTGGTCCCAACTTGGTGGTGTACAATGTGCACATCAATAGGAGAAGACTTAAAAAATTTTCCTAAAATGGATACGCTTCGTGTCATGCCAAGATCTTGTCGACTCCTAAACCTGATCCTCCTCGTGGCTCACGATTTTGTCGGTCTGTGTTAATCATTTTTATACTTTGTATACAAGGCAAGTTCACCAATCGATTCGTCTTACCATAATTTTGTTCACTTCTTTTTTGGTTGCACGGTGCCATTGTGTTATACAATATTAGGAAAGTTTTTCTTACGCCTAGGCTTGTCAAACATCAAACGGGTGGATTGGATTGGGTTTGAGTCAAATTGACCATTTTAACTTGTTTTGACCTATTTTCATGTAATGTAAATTTAGAGAGAGAGAGAGAGAGAGAGAGAGTAAGGAAGATGATTGATAATGTTTAACTGAGGTGAAAGTGCGAATTGACCGAGCGCAAAATCAAGTGTGAGTAAGAGAGAGAAAGAGAGAAGTTGAGAGAAGTTGAGAGTTTGGAAAAGGGGCTATAGGATGGCGGCCTTAGCTAGCGAGGGCCAGTGATCCGATCCAAGTTCATGACGAATTGATATAGTTAGTTGAATAAAATAAACGTCCTATCAGACCCGCAAAACCGAAGACGAAAAAAGAAACTCAAAGCATCTACTCTCGAAAAACTTATCAGCTACATATAATATTAGATTAACTTCCATTTTTCAAACGGGTCTCAATACACGACAAATATAGAACCCCGACTTCAACCAACATTTTGCCTAATTTTCTTAAAATCATCAACTTTAGTTTAGATCTCAATTCTACTCTAAACTTTTTTTTACCTCATAAAAGTCACAAACTTTCGCTTCATATCTAAATCTGTCCCATTAACTCTTCGTAGATAATCCTGTTAATTGTGTTACATGTCGAATTCTATGTCATTTTTATTTCCTAAACCCAAGAAACTTTTGAGGTTGGGGCTTAAACATGCATTGAACGGTCATCAAAGATATGCTCCATCCAGAAAAAAAGTTAAGGAATAGAAAGCAGAATAAATTACAACCGAGTCTTGTTGACAACTACTCCTAACTGCTTGGAGGCCTGCACTTAGAAGTTCTTCAAGTTTTTCCAGTCCTGACATAAGTTGAAACTTGAGCACATGCAGCAAGCAGCATAGCAATTTGCGATTTTGAATACTGGTGAATATAATATGGCATCAATGAGAATCTGATCGACTGTATTTCTACTACGAGATCTGAAACTCGTGCTGGCTGGCCTCTACTAATTTGTTCTCCTTCATAACAGGCCGAGAGAAATGAGCTTCGAGCAGAGAAACTTTCGTTGAAGGCTGATAAAGAAAGGATGGAGCAGCAGGTGAAAGCTTTGACTGCACCACCTGCTGGGTTTGGGCGACCTCATCTAGCGCGCAGCATACTATGCTGGGGCGAATGAGCTGCCCAAATCACTATTTCACATTAAATAGGAAGGAAATAGGACATAATAAGCTCATAAATACACAAAAGCTATGAGAATCTATACATTAAAGCAACCATCCTTATAATCTACTAAACTTTAACGTTGCACTGAAGCAACCTTATTAGAACTTGACCCCTGCGCTCTTTATATGTGTGTTTATTTATTTGAAGACTTAATTTCTCAAAGTCTTCTACTCTTGGTCTTGCCTTCTTGGACTTATTTAAGAAATCTTCTTCTGCTGATACAAGGAAGCATATTCACTTGGTTGAAAATCTCTGTATAAAGGAGGGTTTTCTTCAGACACGAGCCCATTGATTGGGCCGAAGACCTTCCCCAATGGGTCCGATCCTGCAGTGATGAAGCAGGCCACTAAAACTCTTGGGCCCACTCGACTCGCTTGTACCCGGTGCTCTAAGCTCCTGATTTTGTTGTTCGATCTGATCTGCATTTTCATCTAGGTCAGAAATACATGTATTTCTGCCTTGTTTACTCGTTGATTGTTAATGGGTATTATTCTGACCAGGTGTCCTTTTTCATGACGAGGAAGTACACTTTCAGTAATCTACACACACAAGTCCATGCCTCAACCGCAAAGCCAATCTCAGAACTTTTTGGAGTTGGATTATCTAACAGGAGCACAATTTAAAGTTCAAGAAAAGTTGTGTGCAGATCGATTGCAAACCTGAAGAAAGTCCCCAATGTTGACCACGAAGCTGCCAGGAACAGGCTTGACATCAAGCCAGTGATCTTGGTGCAAGACTTGGAGGCCACCAACTTGGCCCTGCAAGAGCATAGTCAAGAAAAAAGGGTAGTATCTGTGCTTTCTTGCTTCCCAAGGCAGTGTTGTGAAATTCAAATTGGCATTAATATAAATATTATGAACAATACAGAATTGTAAAGATATAAAATTATAATAACAGAATTGGAATCAATACAAATGGATACCGAGACATATATTTGACACAGTTTCCTTAAAACATATTCGTTCCCTCCAGCACTCGCATGAGGTTTCGCGAACGTCTGTCTCCTAGGATACAATGAATGATAGCTAGGAAGAAATCGGTACTTCAAAGCTTTCAGCGAACTTGAACAAACCGAAACCGAACACTATTGAAAAATAGTGCAAAAATGCAGAGAATTGAAAAAGAGGGATAATTTGATGATTTTTAAAATAGAATGGGAAGGCATCTATTTACAAGGTTAGGGAGGAGTGTTTTGGGAATAATAACGGCTGATTGAATCTGCCATTATAAAATTAATACGCATCACAAATAACGGCCGATTAAATATGTTGTTATAAAATTAATTCAGTAACAGCACAATTTAACGCCATTAACCTGCTATTAATCATACGTTACAAATTGAAATTTGTAACAACTTGAGTTGAAAAAAAATCAGAAGGCAAAATTGAGCTCGTCGTGAGACTCACTTTTTGGCCCTGCAATCGTGTACACAGGATGTGCGCTCGCACTCAAGTTTCAGCTTTTCGGGCGTCGGATTTGCACACCCCCCTACGCCTACGCACGAGGCATAGTGTTTGTGTTATGATAGTTACCGCTTCAAATTAATATAATTGTATATAAAGCACTTCATAACCTTCTCTCTTTTCCAATATTGGATTAGTGTTTTTCCACTTCTCACTTCCAACTCAAGGATGTTCTTTGAGCATCAATTTCTCATTCATTCACCCATCAATTTATCATATATTTCCAACAATCCCTCACATGAATGAAAATTGTTTTAGTTTTTACTCTGTGATAGTGTTCAACAATTGAAACCTGCATAGGATAGGTAGGTGTTACCCTTTGAACCTTCCCTTGTGAAAGTATATTTACTTTGCTAGTTGTCCAGTAGACATGATGTCCTTGAACTGTCTAGCTTTCTTATGTAAATGAACCATACACTTCACATAGGAATCATCTAAACGTTTATTTAGTTCTTATAGTTATGTTCGTTTTGGCCATGAACATCAACCTGATTCTACAAGAGTTTCTAAAGAATTTAGCCCTTAAATAATTCTCCTTTGAAGTGGCCTCAATTCTCTCTCACATAGGTGATTACTTAATTTTTGAGTAATTTGTTTACTCCACTTAAGAATCATTAAAGCAAAATTGCTATCCTTTTCTTTACAATATCACTGATATTTTATATAGGAATGATTTTAGGGATAACCCTCACAATGACATCACCAAGTTTATATAATTAAGTTGTCTCTTTGAACCTAGATCTTGAGATCTCCAGTCAACTAGGTTGGGTTTCCTTTATACCAACTTATTGTTTCATGGACTTCAGTCTCATTCCTTTTATCGATTTCTCAACTAACTCTTTGTTTAACCATTGGTTAGCGGATCCGCAATATTATTCCTTGACTTTACATAGTCAATAGAGATAATTCTTGTTGAGAGTAGTTGTTTAATAGTATTATGTCTATGACGTATATGTCTAGACTTACCATTATACATATTACTCTATGCTCTTCTAATCGCAAATTGACTATCACAATGTATACTTATTGGTAGCACAGGTTTTTTCCATTTTGGAATATCCTCTAAGAAATGGCGTAGCCAATCAGGCTCTTCACCACATTTATCTAAAACTATAAATTCAGATTCCATTATGGACATGACTATAATAGTTTGTTTGTAGGATTTTCAAGATACGGTTGCTTCTGCTAGTGTGAATACATATCCACTAGTAGATTTTGAGTTTTTTATATCAGATATCCAATTCGCATCACTATATCCTTTTAAAATAGCTAGGTATCTGGTATAATGCAGGCCATAATTCTGAGTATATCGTAAATACCTAAATACTCTCACTATTGCTTTCCAATGGTCAGCACTCGAATTGCTCATATATTTACTCAATTTACTAACTGTATAGGCAATGTCTGGTCTAGTATAACTCTATTTGAGAAATACCCTCTCCTCTATTCTTGGACAGATAAAGACTATTATCTAATGTTGTTCTAGCAATACCATAATCATTCATATAGAATTTTTCAAGAATCTTGTCCACATAGTGTGACTGGTTTAAAAATAAAACCTTATGACGTTCTTGCGATTTTAATTCCTAAAATCATATCAGTAGATCCCATATCTTTCATGTCAAATCTTGAATTCAACCTATATTTGGTAGATTTGATCATTTTATTATCACTATCAACTATTAGTATGTCAGTTACGTAAAGACACAAAATGACATAACCATTTGTTGTCTCTTTAATGTAAACACATTTATCACATTCATTGATCTTAAATCCATTGGTAATCATTGCACTATCAAACTTTTCATGCCACTGCTTTGGTGCTTGTTTTATGCCATATAATGATTTCACCAATTTACAGACTTTTCTTTCTTATCCTGGAACTATAAAACTCTTAGGTTGTTTCATGTAGATTTCTTCATTCAAATTACCATTTATGAAAGCTGTTTTTACATCTATTTGATGTATTTCTAGATTTTGCAATGCTGCAATTGCAAGTATCATCCTAGTGGAGGTTATTCTCGTTACAAGAGAATAAGTATCAAAGTAATCTAAGCTTTCTTATTGTTTGTATCCTTTGATCACAAGTCTGGCTTTATACTTATCATTGGAGCCATATGCTTTTATTTTCTTTTTAAAAATCCATTTGGACTTTAAAGGCTTACAACTAGAAGGAAGATTCACTAGCTCCCAAGTATGATTTTACAAAATAGAATCAACTTCACTTTTTATTACTTCTTTCCATAGAGGTCCCTTGGAAGAATTAACAGCTTCTACATAATTTAATGGTTCCTTTTTTAACAAATAAGTTAGAAAATCATTTCCAAAAGATTTTTTCACTCTTGCTCTTTTGCTACGTCTCAGTTCTAGTTCATGATCTGAGTCATGAATTTCAAGAGCTGAATCATGACTTTCTTCATTCATAGTTTCATTCTTTCGTTTAGATGAACTTGACCATCATTGAATTTACAAGGAAATACATTTTCAAAGAATAATGCATTCCTAGATTCCATGATCGTATTCTTGTGTATATCTAGAATTTTAGATTCATGTACAAGAAATCGATATGCATTACTATTATGTGCATAGCCTATAAAGTGTTTATAGGATGGTCTCCTACCCTTCCATAACTCATAAAGGGTTTTATTCTCTTTCTTTCGAGGTACCTTATTTAAAAGGTAATTGCTTGATAACATAACTTCTTCCTACATATTTTGAGGCAAACCTAAATTTAGTAATATCGCGTTCATCATTTCTTTCAATGTGCAATTTTTACGTTTGGCAACACTATTTGATTGAAGAGAGTAAGACGCAGTTATTTCATGTATAATTTCGTATTGTACATAGAATTCACCAATTGGTACCTCATACTTGCCACCTCTATCACTTCTCAATCTTTTAATTTCTTATTAAGTTGATTTTCAACTTCATTATTAAAGAGAATAAATTTCTCTAAGGCTTCATCTTTTCTTTTAAGCAAATACACATAGCAGTATTTAGTATTATCATCGATAAAGGTAATAAAATATTTATTACCACCTCTCGTTTGTATGAATTTCAAATCGCAAACATCACTATGAATTAATTCAAGGGGTTCGGTGTTTCTTTCAATTGTTTGAAATGATGATCTCGTTAATTTTGCCTCAACACAAATTTCACATTTATGTTTTGAGTCAATTTGGAATGAAGGTATATGTTCCATGTTGATTAATCTACGCAATGTATTATAATTAACATGTCCTAGTCTACCATACCATAAATTGGAAGACTCAAGCAAATTAACAAAAGACTTATTATCTTTGTTGATAATTGTCATTACATTGAGCTTAAAAAGCTCATCAGATACATATCCCTTCCCCACATATATTCCAAATTTAGACAAAATAACTTTGTCTGACTCGAACACCACATGAAATCCATGGTTGTTCAATAGAGACCCAGAGACTAGGTTCTTTCGAATTTTTGGCATATAGAGGGCATTGTTTAGAGTCAGCTCTTTTCTAGATGTCATCTTCAATAGTACCTTCCCTTGGCCTTTGACAGCAGAAGAGGCATAGTTTCCAATAAAAACCTTTTCGCCACTAATTGATTCAAGATTTGTGAATAGGTCTTTATTAGAGCATATGTGCTTAGTGGCACCAGTGTTAATCCACCATTCCTTCGGATTGGATCCAACTAAGTTTACTTCAGAAATCATTGCGGAAAGGTTTATGTTTGACACGTCTTGAGCAATGCCACTCACCATATTTGTCTCATAATTCTTCTTCTTCAGAAGTCTGCAATCCATAGATCTATGCCCCATTTTGCCACAGTTGAAGCATTTTCCTTGAAACTTGTTCTTGAAAACTCCTCCTTTTGGTCTCAGCTATGGCTTGGCAGTCTTCTTGTTCTTGTGGCCTTGCCTAAGCTCCACAACATTTGCCTTAGCTGTAGTAGGATTGAACCCTTTGCATTCAGATCATCTATTGTCTTCTTCGATTCAAAGTTTAATAATCAGCTCTTTCAAGTTCATTTCCTTTCACTTATACTTGAGATAGTTCTTGAAATCCTTCCATCCAGGATGTCACGCCCCGAACCCCATCGAGTGCGTGACACCCTAAGCTGGTCAAGTTAGTTGCGACATCCTAGGCTCGTTGCCGACCCAACCCCAAAAGTATTAGAGATCAAATACATGTGGAAACGATAATAGTAATCACAACCTGACAAACAAAAAAGGAATAGCCAATAGAGATATTTCCCCAAACTTGAACATAACATTTATATAATATTTGCAAAACATTCAACGTCCATATTTACAATACGCACCTTAAAAATACAACCTGGCTTAGAATATTAACAACCACTACTACAAAAAAAAGGACGCGTGGCTATGGTAGGATAATTCCATCATAAAAAACGGATCTAGGGCCTACACCTAATTAACCCTTACAAGGTCTTGGGGTCCTCTCGGAATCGGTGTCTCTAGAGTTGGAGTCTAGCTCTTTCACCTCGGCCCACTTATCCACCGACTTAGAATGACATAGTTCCTACACAGGAAGTCAGAGTGCTTCTAAGCTTCAACAGCGTTGAAGAATGGATAACTTAGGAGCTTCCTCAGTCAAGAATCTCGCAAGATTCAAAGTTGTTAAATAAAACAACATCTTTTGCTGCCACCTTTTAAAGTTTGATCCGTTGAACTTTTCAAGTTTCTCACCATGGTGGATAGAAACCGTAGAAGGAACAGAGGATGAGTTAGGCAGTCGGACAACTGAGGCATAGGCAGAGTCTTTGGCGATGTTGTCAGCAGCCACATCCACAACTTCGTTTCCAGTAGCCATTTTTTTTTTAAAAAAACGAATATGTTTTAAGATTGTTGCGAAATTCAAATTGGTATTAGCATAAATATTACGAACAATACAGAATTGAAAAGAAATGAAATTACAATAACAGAATTGGGAGCTTACTTTTATAGTGAATTTCATGTTGACTAGCAATTGTGCAGCTATTCAACTCTCTTTCTTATTGCTTCGATAAATCTCTTTCGTAAGGGAAAAGATATAAAATTTTGTTAAATGATTGGGGAAAATATATTAAATGACGTGCAACTTTACCTTAAGTGGATAAATTCTACATGCTCTTGAAATATCCCACTAATTTTAATTTTTAGACACGTGATCTTCTTGAAAGGTTTAAACTATTAGGAAATGAGCAAATAATGTATATGTAGCATATCATGTAAGCTATTTCTATGGCGGAAAAATAGGCTAGATGCATGATCTATAGAAAGATGATTTTGAGTGGTTTATCAAGGCACACGAGAATAGGTTATCAATTCATAAATATAACAAAGTAGCGAATAGTATATCAAATAATGTCTTATAAGGTCATGCGATTTGTTCTAAAGAAAACGAAAGGAAATCTCCAACAGCGGGCGTGTTGGAATTGAAATGTCTCTTTCACTGCAAAAATTCGGCCGATTCTATAACAAGAAGATAATACCATTTGCAAGCTGGCAAAACCTGACCTGGAATCATCAAGAAAATCGGGGAAAAGGCTCAACCAAGTTAGACAAACCGGAGGTGATCGGTTTCAAAATGGACGGGTTCTAGATTTGGAACTTGAAATCTGCTCTGTAGGAACCGGTTCTCAATTTTTGAAATCTGAAATCCTGTTTGTCTTTAGACTGACCCTAGAAACTACTTTATTTGTCTGGTTCAGTTTTAGTGTTTACCTAGAAGCAATTTTTTTTTCTAGATTCATTTTTTTTTAAAACCGAGACAAATAGCAATCATAGCAAAATAATATGAGCAAAAAAATGATTCAAAGTAAAAAATTGATACAAAACAAATAGAAATATAAACCAATAAGGAAGTTAAGCTCATTTAAGAATAACAAATCATTTTCTTTCGGCTTCAAAAAATAGGTTCTAATCAGTTTCCGAGTGAGTGGGTGGATGGTTAGGTTCAAGACCTAGAATTTGGAACCTTCCCGCACAATACCGATCTCAAAAAATTAGAACCAGGTGTAGGACTTGTTTCAACGAAACCAGGAACTGGACCTGTTTCTATGGGCGATTCAGTTATCGAATCGATTGCACAGCCCTAAGACAAACCGTTTCTCACAAAAAGTGAAATCGTTAAGAAATGGGCTAAAAATGAATCCAATCTATTGCGCACCCGAATTTAAGAGTTGATCGACATCTGTTGACTTAAGACCCTATCTTAATGTTCTACGACAATATTTATGATGAGATGAATTTGTGGAATGAGGAAACATCCGAAACACAACCAACAAACATCATCGATGTCGTCGGCATGGATTTGGAGTCTTCATTTGTGGAATGAGGAAACATCCGAAACACAACCAACAAACACCAACAAATATTTACGTGTGTATGTGCGTGTATATATATATTCGAGATACACTTCTGGTCATCTAGGAAGCACGTCGACTATTACACCTAATCCTCCCCATGATTCATGACTTTGTGGGTCCATTTATTGTCTTAACATTTTATACATCTATACTAGACCGGTTCACTGATCGATTTGGCCTACCATATATAGGAAAGCTTCATATTCTCTTCATCTTTGAATATTAACATGAAAACTTTGCATATCATGGTGGGTATCCCCTATACCATGAAAAGATTACATTGCTATTTCCTTTCAGGTTAAGTTGATAGAGTTAGCCCTAATGCTTAGGCAACTAAGTCTGCACATGGCAACCATTTTGTGCCCAGAAACAGATTTTGATCAGAAATGATTCTTTTTTATTCTGTGCCCGGGAATTGATTCTGAGCATTTGAAGGCATTTGATAATGGCCCAAAATTTCTATTCCTAAAATAGTAAAAGAATAGAAATGCGTTTGGTAACGGCATAAAATTTCTTTTTATTAATAATATTTTAATAACATTTTAAATATTTTTATATTTCTTTCTTTTCTTTTTTTCTTCTCCACTTTCTTGGCCATGACCGGTAAAATATTTTTTAATTAATAATACTTTTATTAAAAGTAATTTTTTATATTTTTTTGGCCATGGCTGGTAAAAAATTTTCTTATAAATAAATTTTTTATTAATAATTTTTAAAAAATATTTTACTATTGAAAATATATTTTTTATTTTTTTTGCCATGGCCAGTAAAATATTTTTTTATTAATAATATTTTAATAAAAAAATATTTTTATTGAAATTATTTTTTTTGCCATGGCCTAATCGCTGGCTATGGCCAGTAAAATATTTTTTTATTAATAATATTTTAATAAAAAATATTTTTATTGAAAATATTTTTTTTATTTTTTTCACCATGGCTTGGACGCTGGCCATGGCTGGTCAAATTTTTTTTATTAATAATATGTTTTTATTTTTTTCGCCATGGCCTGGTCTCTGGCCATGGTCGGTAAAATTTTTCTTTATTAATAATATATTTTTTAATTTTTTTCTCCATGGCCTAGTTGCTAGCCATGGCCAGTAAATTTTTTTTTATTAATAATATTTTTATATTAAAATATTTTAATCTCGCCAGATACGGCAAGGGTGGCCCTTACGCCCGACATTAGAAACTATATTAAAAACCAAGAAAAAGAAGAAGAAAAAAAACTGATTCTTGTTTTTGTTCCCAAAATCAAGAAGCTACTTTTGTTTTATTCTTGATTCTGCTCCAAAACTAATTCTGGGTACAAATTTGCAAGAATTTGTGCCCAGAATCAAAAAATTAAACAAACAAATTTTTATTCTCAAACTGATTCTGGGAACAAAAGAACAAAATCAAACACTATTTGGCAAGTTGCCATGCATAGCCTAATCCTCCTCATGATTTATGGCGTGAAATTAAACTAATAAACCTCAGCAAAAGGATTGCTAAAACATAACATATGAATAGAAGTGAGCCTTGTAAAAGGAATTAGTTGTGCAAACATAACAGGGTCTCTAGTTCTTTTCCTATAATCTCATGGATATCCAAATGAGCGTTGCTTTTGTCTGGGTGCTCCACAAATGCATCCGTCCTCAATCATCTTTTGGGAATTGTAATAAAAGAATTCTAAAAAAAAATTATCGATCAGATCCCAGTAGTTTGGATGGTTTGGTCTACACTTGGAACGGGGAACAGACTAATTATCACCGGTTCCAAATTTTAGATATCGGGAACCGGATTGATTTCCACGGGAGACACCCAGAATTGGCCAGTTTGATTCGGTTCTTGGGTTGGGACCGGACCAGTGCTCACCCCAAATTGTGAGTTCAATGTTTAATCATGCTATCTTCAGGACAGATCAAAGATTGGCACAAAAAAATTATATGTGAAAAATAGATGCACGTTTAGTTTTAGGTAAAGCTTATGGGAGTCTTGTCCTAGGGATTAATAATGTGGCGATGTATGTTCTTTGCCTGACATCATATCGAGTTTTAAATTTTCGCACTTTACCTCTCGTCCTTTCTTTACTTTCGCTTGTTATGATGTTTCAATTATGTGGTTGCTTTACTACCTAACGTTTTTTTTTAAAATATGTTTTGGTCATGTGATCATTGAACGCGAAATGTGCAAATTATCCACGCATGATCATATAGTGGATGTGCCTAGGGCTTAAATTGGCAAGATCCCATGATTAATGTCTTTGCAATAAAATGAGAATAGGTATTGAAAGGGTGCTAATTCGAATTAGCGTAATCAAGTTTATGCTCCTAGAAACTCTGGTTTGCGGAAAGTGAATCATCCTCCCAAGCTTCAATTGGCTTCTAATCGACCTCAAGTGGGTTAGGGGCAACTCCCAAAATGAAAAGCATGTTATTCATAATGAACCAAGTCAACCAAAGTGTCGCGGATTGATTGAGTTTGGGAGGACCTACACCAAGTGTTAACACAACCTCGCTCAAGGCTCTAGCCACTCTCGCTAGGCAGGCCGCCGTCCTAACTGTTGCCCTGCACCTTTCCAAAGGGAGGGTCGCGACAATGAGGGACAATTATATAAGAAGTCATAAAACTTTTTATGATAGTAAACTTGAATTCTAAAACTTTTATTCCGTTCATTTTGAATCTTAAAAACTTGCAAAGTCTATACATGAGAGTGCTTCTATTAGTTCTGTCAGATTTGAATGGATAAAAATCTATGACTCATTTATACTTTCCCTTCTTTTGAGAATACATGGTGCAAATTTGGTGTTTAGTGTGACGCCACATCAGAAAAAGGCCAAAAAATATAAATTAAAAGAAAAAGATAGAAGAGAGAAAGAGAGAGGTCGAGAATCGGGGAAAGAGGCCATAGGATGGCGGCCCTTAGCTAGTGAGGGCGGGCAACCCTCACTAGTGTTGCGGTTAGTCGATGTGGTTAGTCCAATATAAATGAAAGTCATACCGGAGCTACAAAATGGAAGGTGAAAGCATCAACTTTGGGAAAAATCACAAGCTACATATAATCCGAGATAAAAGCAAATACAATAATACTAGATTAGCTTCCAATTTTCAAGTGGGTGTTAATAGATGATGTATGTAGAACCCCATGACACACCAACATCAACCAAATCTTATTTAATTCTCTAACAAGCACAAATTGTCAGAGCGTCATTATCTGCATTTTTCCATATATCTTAAGTCTTTTGCTTCATAAATCCGGTGCCCTGTCTACTGTATCTTCAATAGTTGATCTAGGGCAGAATTTTCGAAAAGCTTCTTCCGTTGATACGAGGAGACATATTCACTGGGCCGGAACTCTCTGTACAAAGGTGGGCTTCCTTCCGATACGAGCTCCTTGATCGGGCCGTAGACCTTCTCCGATGGGCCCATCCTTCCCGCCACGAAACAAGCGACAGAAACTCTCGGGCCCGTTGGGTTCGCCAACACCCTGTGCTCAGCACTCTTCAATCTGTCGTTTGATATCATCTGCATATCGAGCGATCGATAGAGAGAGATTCAGTGGGCATATCTAAATTAAATTCCTTCTGTCCACTAGAATGATGTTAGATATACTGGACTTATGTGGTTAATTGGTTTATTAAGTAGCGGAACATACTTGTAATGAATGCAAAATACGATTCACTTAGTTAAAAATTCAATTGCAGTATGCCATATTTCTCAATATATCAATTTGGTACACCAGTCTTAGTACACCTAGTATCACTCGTATCTATGATTAAGACTCGATTCTCAAGATGGTGTCTAGGGGGCATGATGAGGAGCTGATCAAGGCTCAAAGCTTGCCAAATTTTCCTCATGTTTGCTCGAGTTGCCGATCCGATGCCGAGGTCAGTTTTTAATAATCATGCTAAAGACAAATCAAGAATAGGAAAGACTGAACTAAGAGGCAAAGAAATTGTGTGAATCCTCACCTGAAGAAAGACCCCAACATTGACCACAAGGCTTCCAGGAATGGGGTTGACACTAGCCCAATGGTCTTGCTGCAGAACTTGGAGGCCACCAACTTGGTCTTGCAAGAGGATAGTTAAAAAAGAAGGGTCCCTGTGCTTCTTAGCTCCCAAAATCAGTAGTGGCACACAAAGTTGCATCCTTTGCCACGCTCCATCTCTATCAGGTGATGTGATTTCAGCCCTAGAGCTTCTGACAGCAATTCCGGGAGCAAATTGGCAAGTTCTCTCGTTTTATGTACTTCATGGTTGCTTCTCTGCTTAATCAACCAAAACACCTGTAACTTAACACGGAAATCAACCAACTGTTTCCGGTTTTAGTTTATTTCCCTAAGTTGTATGTTGTGTCGATGCAGAATTCATGCTGAAGTGACAAAGATTAATTTGGAGTAAATGTGGCATGGATATACTAATTTGGAGTTTTCTGTGACAAAAAAATTAGTTTTGGGTCAATGGGGCACGCGTATACTAGTTTGAGATTTTTTTTTATGGCATTAAACTTATATTATCATTTGTCTAGAACCATGAAAACCAGAAAATTGAAAGTACTATTTTGACCTCATTAGAAATAGATTCACATTCAAGACAAGTAGCAACGAAAAATCGGAGAACTAAATTTTCATATGCATTAATAAATTGCTGACTCAAGAATTTATCAAGCTCAAAAGGAATGGCCATATCGGTCAATTATCTGCACATAAAGAACCTATCGACCTTTTCTTTACTATATCCAATAACTAAACCAGAACCACGGTAAGGAAACAGAGGAAACTATACTAATCTCTTAGGACTTTGGATAAATTAGTCCCAAATCTTCGTGCTAGAACAGTGGCTTCAGGCAAGTGTGATCAGTTTGATTTCGCAAATACCTGCAAGCAGATGGAAGTTCAGTTGGGTCGAGATCGTCCGAGTCGCGCAAAGATATAGTCAAGGTGTCTCTCCAGCTAAGCGCTTGTCGAAGCATAGAGATCGAAGTTCAAGTTGAATATGACCTTCTTAGTTCTATCTCTTGAATAGTACTGCTTCTTCACCTCAGTGTCTCTCTCGTTGAACCTCCGGATTCCATTCAACATGCTCTCCATCAAGCTTGAGGCAATCCCGTGATTGATCAGCTGGAAGAATCCCCACTCAGCCGACGCAGAACAGATTCCCTCAAAGATCTCCTTATGGCTTTCGGTTATTTTGATTTGGCCAAGATCGATGAGCGGTATTTGAGCATCGCTTAGAGTGCGGTTCAGGTTGTCTTTGGCAATCTCATCGATCAGCCTAACAAAGATCTTCGGGATTTTAGTGATTCCGGTGTCAAGGAGGTCCTTGACGCCGGCCTTCGTGGTGTTGCAGTCCTCTAGCTCCTTCTTTTCGGTCGTATCCGCTGGAATTGAAAGTCTTCATTGTTGTTCGAAGTGGGGCTTATGACTGATAGGTGTACCACTAAGAAGACAATTTGATTAGGGTTTAAGAGATGTGCGTGATTTATCGGAAGGTTGTTCATATATGCATCGCTCATGCACATTTTTTTCTACTTGGTTGGCAAGCAAAGAAAACACCCGGTTTTCAAAATGCTACTGCTTAGATCCAATAACCTTCTTTCTTGAGCCCAATGATAAAGACTATAGTGCCTTTGCTCAACTGCTGTTGAAGTCCGCATCATTTTTGACACATTCATGTAATCTCATACCTACTCATAAGTAAAATCTCATTGAATCAGTCAAAGTAAAAAATCTTAAGTAACATATCAATGAATTGGTAGTACGTAATCTTATAACCACAGGGTCACGGTACAAACTACAAACATTTTCTGTAAACTAGAGAGATTGTCTCGGCTGCTCATTTGATCTGTGCAATTAAAGAACATCTGAAGCCTAACGTGTCGCGAGACAGCACCTGTGACATGATTATAAGGATTGACGAACAAATTGGGCTATTTTTCGTTTAATTTTAAAGTCATTTTACTATCCAAAGGGTCGGTCATGAATCGCTTAATAGTAGCTATTGATGCAGAACCAGAAACAAAATTAGAATTGTACAGCAAATCATATGTGAAACACCAGAAATTGGAAGAGGACTATTTATTTATAACATTTGAAGCACAAGCCAAACAGAACACCGATGAACATGAAGACATGGGAGTACACTTGCTAGTACAATCACAGTTTTGATGACCCTCTGTTATATTGGATAGGGATGAAAAATCATATGGCCCTTCACAACAAGAGTGATCCAAAGTTCAAAGCCTGAAGTGCGGGAGAGCCGAAGTGCCGTCGAGCCCTTTCATGTTGAAGTAGTATGTGTAGTCCCTCACCGTGGTTTCTCTGTATTTGGGAGGATTGTTCTCTGACAGCAATTCCTTGATGGGCCCGTAGACTTTCGATGATGGCTGCATGTATGTGGTGAAGACGCTGGCCACCGAGATTCTTGGGCCAACTCGGCTTGCCAAGGCCCTGTGCTCGACGCTCTTGAATTGGTCGTTTGATATAAGCTGCAAAAAAAGATAGTATCAAAGAGATAGGTATCAGCTCCTTCCTCGGCGCTTTTTGATGAAACAAAAGAAAGGAAGAAAAAAGTTTCACCTGAAGAAGATCTCCGATATTGATCACAAGGGCTCCAGCAACTGGAGGAACATCGACCCATTGATCCTTGTAGAGGGCTTGGAGGCCACCAATTTGGTCCTGGAGGAGCACAGTGAGAAAGTAATCATCCTGGTGCTTGCTTGTGCCCATGGTCAGCTCAGGCTCAGGGCATGGAGGGTAGTAGTTCAAGAGCATTGCAAGCCCCTCTGCACTGTCTATGTCCTTGAGGTGGCTTGGCTTGAGCCCTAGGGCCTCTGATAGCAGCTCAAACAGCAAGAGCCCAACCTCGGTCACTTGCTTTTGGTACTCTAGCATGATGTCCCTGCAATGTTTCATGACCCATGATCATTGTTGATGTCAGAGAAAGACATCACATACTGTTTCTTTTACATCAAATTAGGGCTTAATTAATTCCTTCACATGCCTACAAGCGGCCGGGATCTCTTCATATGGGGGAGGGCTGGGAGCAAGAAGGCAATACATGTCCCTCCAGTCAGCTGCCAAGGACTGATACAGATCAAAGTTGCTATTGTGCACCACCTTCTTGGTCGTATCCCTCGTGTAAAAGGCCTTCTTGATCTCTGGGTCCTGGTCAAAGAACCTTATGGCCCCAGCAATCATCTCCTGCATGATCTCTTCTGGCACTCCATGGTTTATAACCTGAAGACAAGTGATCATACTTGTTAATCATACTTTATATATTCGAATGTTTGTCGCGGGGTGGAATTATTGTGAAACAGTATGAGCTCAGATCCTGCCCTTTTCTCAAAGCCAAAGCTGCTCAGCTGCTTTCGCTCATAGTCGAAAGCCATTTCGTAATGTCTTTCCCAAATCTCCCCATTCTTTGATATCGGCATCGACATCTGAACAGTTTCGTTTTGAGAATATGTGGTGGCAGGTTATGCGAATGGAAAATCTTCATTTGCTTTCTCATTTAGAATGAATTTCCATGCCTGTAGTCATGCTTCTACTCACTAGCTTGAGTTTTTCACTGATGTCATATCTTCAGTTATAAATTTGATGCAGATTGCTATAATTCAACTTAACAGATTGAACACAAACGACGACTCTGATATTTAGACAACATCGACTCGAGGCAAAACATATAGTTCTCTCTTCAGCCGAAGACAAATCTAACAGAAAATTTCCGAGTTTGGTTGTTCGTAAGTTTCGCAGGGACCAAACTGAAGCAAACAGGCATGAATTCCCACCTGAAAGAACCCCCATTCCTCCGAGGCATTTCGAACTTGATCGACAATTAGTTTACGCCGCACCAGATCATCAGCCACGCTTTCAAGGTCCCTGACCGGGACCATGAGGTCTGGGCTCCCTCGACCGTATTCCGGTCGAAGCTCTCGGGTTCGTGGATAAATATTCGTGGCACTTTCCCAATTCCCGCGTCAACCAGGCCTTTAACCCCAGTCTTCGGCTCATCAAACGCTTTCAGCTCACTCAAGCGGTCATAGTCCGGCTCGACTTTCGAGGGAAGTTGCCGTTCAACTTCGAGGGCAGCGTCGACAGCCATCTTCCTCACCTAATTCGGAGTCGAAGCTGCAGCAGGGAAGCTAACGAATGAAAGCAGCTAGATAAACTGATTAAAGAGGAGACAGAGAGGGAGAGAGACCTAAAACACAGAGAAACAAGCTCCCGGGGAAGAGTGTGAGTAAGAGAGTTTATGAATGAACTAATGAACGAGAACTAGAAACATATATAACGGTCGATCTGACGCTTCATGTGGGGCTTGAAGACAGAGGGAGAAGCAGTAGCATACTGTCTCCTTCCGATGGGGTATCTCGGACATTATAATAGCTGCAATGATTCGTCTCAGGATTTGTATTCATGCATGCACTTGAAAGGAAGATGACGTTGGAAAGTATATGCCTCGAGCTGTTCTAAGGAAGATGCTACGGGCGGCAGAAGTTGTCGTTATGTCGGGGAGTGGAAAGCTAGCTCTTTTTAGCTTATAAAATGTACACGGGACAACGCAATTTTCTTTATGAATGATTGAGAGACTTTTGATGAAGTTGATCGATACGTCGTGACACAAATTGATGAGATCATTGTTGGTTTCGCGAGATTTTGGACGGTGTCGGCCGAAGTTAACGGTAGTGTTATGAACAATACGTTTCGTTTTCCTTTATCTAATACCTTGTTTTGGTTATCGATCGTGAGTAAAGCTAGGGGCGTGAAAATTAAGATCCATGTTCCCGTTTATGCGATCGTGTTTGGATGCACAGAACGAAGGGGGATCGGATATTGAGATCTGAGATGGAAAAATCATGATGGGGGAGGTGGGAATGAATACGGGAATGATGAATAACCTTGGAATGGATGAGTGACGTTAATACATTTGGTAACTTTTGCATTTCGCCGAATCGTACCTCAATTTCTTAAAGTCAAGATTGCTCCAATTCCATCTTCCGAAAATCCTCCAAAAAATTTGCCAAACGGTATTTGCATTTGCCTAAGAAACTTTAGAGCCCAACACTCCTTGAGAATACAATTCTTAGGCGGAGCCCAAACTAGCGAAGGGAATTTGGGGGTGGACCCAAGACTCAAGATCTCGACTCCAAGACTCGAGACCCTGTTCACAGGGAACTATGCCGCAGGGGTCAATCAAGTCAACGCTAGGTTCATGAGTCCTCGGACCCCTACGATCAAAGTCTAAGACTCGAGTCCCCGATGCCCAGACACGGGAACCAGCATTCCACCTCGAGACATTGGCCCTTGAAGTCAGCACCTGGACGCCCGGTCCTAGCCACGGGACCTTGACCCTTGGGTGTTAGACTTGGGAGTTAGGTTCCTTATTTTAAATTTTCAGTAGTAAACATATGAAAATGGTTTCTAGCTCATTTGAAAAAGCTCATTTGAAAAGTCCAACCAAATATCGGAAAATCTATTTTTAAAGCATATTAATTTCCACAGAGAATTTGGAGTCTAGTCTCAATTAATTAAATCTGACTATGACCCGAGTCATGTGTACCGTGTAGTGTACGTAGGGCCTTATGAAATTGAATAGGTAATTTAGGGCAAGAAAATGGTGTCGAGAAATCGCAGATGACTTCATCAAAATGAGACGAGTGCAAATTGATATTTGCTGAAAGAATGGGATCCTTAATCTCGAACAGGACCTTTGTTCTCGGCAGTAGTGTAAGGCCAAGAATAAATATTCTAAAGAAGTAATTATCGAAGATGCTTATAAAAGTTTGGAAAATTCGAATATACTAGTACAAAAGTTCTAAACATGTAAAACAAAGAGGCGGAGGTTGTTTCATTGCTCTTTGTTTCATTTTCTTTTGGTTTTCCTTTTTTTTTTCCTTTTCTTTTACATTAAAAAAATGACGCAAATGGTTTATGAATTTTGGCTCAACGTGTAATATGGTCAGTGAACTTTTAATTTTTTTAATATGGTACCCGAGCTTCAGCCTAATATGTAATGTCGTAACCGAATTTTTAATTTGTTCAATGTGGTCTTTAGACTTTTGATACATGTTCAATTTAGCTCCTCACCTATACGAAAATGATCGGTGTTGCCCTAAATTTTATTTGAATGGAATGATAGCATTGAAAAATTTCATATAATTCAAGGACTACATTGAACATGTACCAAAAATTCAGGGGGACCGCACTAAACAAAATAAAAAGTTTATGAATGAGTTGCATATAGAGATAAAGTTTAGAGTCCATATTAAAGAAATTAAAAGTCTAGGGATTATATTGTATATTCAGCCAAAGTTTAAGGACCATTGGTATCATTATTCCTTTACATCAGGAAATGCTCTCCTCCATATTTCAAATTATTTATTTCTCAAAAATTCTATTTTAGCCATCTCAATCGCCGAAAAAACTCGACCAAATTGAAATTAAAGAACTTAGTAGCACATCAAAGTCAAAGATCCATTCGACCAAAAAAAAGAGTCAAAGATCCAATTACACGTTTTACTGTAACGGTAAAATATCCGTGTGTTGCAGATAGATTAAAGAAAAAAATGCGGTCACCTAGATCGGGTTTCGCCGCCGTGAAAAAGAAAGGCCTCCCGTAACTTGTAAATCCTTCATCATAAATCAAATTAGGCCAAATATAATTTTGTCAAGAGCAGAAATTTAGGCCGTCTAAATCCCGGATACCTCAAACTGTCCAACTTCAATTTCTAAACATTTTAGGCAGGTTCTCAGCACCTTCTTTGACAACCAAAAACACGAGCAAAGAATAAAAGAAAAGACATCTCTTAGCAATTCTCGTTTATGTCAATTTTTTTTTCTCCTGGTTTTTTTTTTTCGAATGAATGTACTTCGATAGTTCAAGAGGGGAAGAGGCTTGGCGTTGACTTTGACCGCCTTCCACGCAATTCCACCAACCACAAAGCCCACCGTTTTCTCTCTCTCTCTCTCTTCCTCCGAAGTCCCCTCCTCGTTGCGCTCTCTCTTCTGTCGCTCTGTCCCTCTTCCCTTGGTCGCGCGGACAGACCCACCCGAGATTTGCTCCTCAGGCCTTTCTCTCCCCTCTCTGTGTGTGTCTCTCTCTCTCCGTGCGTGCGGGAATAGCGAGGAAGAGATGGGTTTCTTCTCGTTCCTTGGAAGGGTCCTCTTCGCGTCCGTCTTCCTCCTCTCCGCATGGCAGATGTGAGTTCTCTCTCTCTCTCTCTCTCTCTCTCTCTCTCGCGCGCGCGCGCGCGCGCGCTCTTTCTAGATCCGTCGAATGGATTCGGGGTTCTCGGGCTTCTGGGTGTTGCTGCAGCTGAAGCGGAGCGGCGGGATAAGCTCTGGCCCAGGGTCCTTGCGTGCTCGCGCTTGCTGGATCTAGCGTTTAGTTGAGCGGGGCTTTTGCCTCTTTCGTCCTTCCCCCTTTTGGGTTGTGTGATTCTCGGTCGGATTTGCTTCATTACTGGTGTCGAGATCTGCGGTTCTGTGCTGGATCTAGTGGGTTTTCGTGGGCGGTTGCGCTTTTTCTCTCCGTTTGACGAGTTGATGCGCAAGGAATCTTGAATCTCCGGTTGATTTGATGTTTGTAGTAACTGCTCGCGCTTCCGCGATGTCTGCCTGTTTTGGGTTTCTGGGTTCTTGTTATTCTGCACTTCTTGCTGTTTAAATTTATAAAGGCGGGACATTTGTGCGTTTTTTGTTCTTGTGATGACTTTTTAAATTGCATTCGGTGCCTTGGTGACTGGCGTTTGTGGTTTTGCTTTGTGTCGTAATGAGGTTTAACTACTCATGGAAATGGGTTGGGGGCTAGTCATTGTATGGAAGAGAGCTTGCGTTTCCTTTTGAAAAAAATATGACGCCAGTTTTGCCAAGTAGATAGGACTTGCGGTGACCGTTCAGAGGGACAGTTACAATGCAGAGATGACATTCAATTACAGAAAGATAATTTTGAGATCCTGTTAGTTTCCTTTTCTTGCTTGATAACAGATGATTGGGTTGTTTGGTGTGGGGGATTTGAAGCAAACGTGTAGATTAAATAGATGCCTGTATTGCGTAGACTATTGTTCAGTTTGCGTAAAAATATTCTAATGGGACTAGGGATATGCATTTGAGGATCCCTTTGAGCCGCCATTTTAAGGAGGGCAGGTTATGCAATTCATGCATAACTTACATAATTCATGGTGAGAACTATTGCGATACAAAGAGTGGTCAGTTTTGTTCTAGTTCAGATTGATTCATCTGCCTACCGACAGGATTCAATTTAAACTTGAGCTTGCTTTCTCATTGAGCTAACTGCTGCAAATGGATAGACAGTTTATGTAATTCATTGCAGGATCTTGAGGTTGTGAAGCATATTGTGGGATGTTGTTGATTTCCCTGGCCTTAATGTGTGTTGTGTGCATGATCTTGTGATGAGTGCCCTTAATTTTGAAACTTTATTTACAAGAAAACACTGAGAAAGTTAACTGAGAACTGATGGAGTTGCTTTAGGGAACTTTAAGGTAGTTTGCCTTTTTTTTTGTAGCTTTGGGCAGTAGCCATATGTCTAACGTGGAGGATTCTAATTACTCTTTTTTCCATAATTGGAATTCTGTCTATTGATTCGCTTTCAAGTTCAAATCTATTGATTTAATGCTTCTGTAGCCTTTTCTCCCTACTTTTCATGAAGCAATGCAACTTTTATCCAGAACATGGTCATCCTCTTCCCTTGTCTTCTTCATGACTTTTAATCTGAATTTGTTGTGAAGCAACATATTTGTGGAGTTAACGAATCCTCTCTAATTTGTTACTGTTGAGTTTCATGATATTTGTTTTGGTTGTTTAATCAGATTCACCTGCTTAATTTACTATGTGGAAAGTCCTCTTTTTGGATGTTTTGGTTTTACTAGGCAGTAATGGGTTTTTATCGAACATGTTTTGCTGTCCCGCAGGTACAATGAGTTTGCTGTTGATGGGGGTGCCGCGGCGGCTAAGGAGTTGCGCCCTAAGTTAGATGTTGCCTTGCAACATCTGTCCTCCAAATTGGGAGTTGCAATGCCTGATGTTGATGTAGGTTTTCTGTCGTTTTGTTGTGCTCCATTCATCTTTCTTTTTGCTTAAAATTAGCTTTATTCCTCCTTTTGAATTATCTTACTTTTATACACCCTGATTTTTCAGGATTTCATGCAGACTAGACACGTGGTTGCATCAATCTACGTTCTTAAAGGCCTCGGAGGCATTTTGTTCGTGTTCGGTAGCTCCTTTGGGGCTTATCTCCTGGTGGGTCTCTTATACGATTTCCTTCTTTAGAGTTGGTGAAAGTTGAAGACGATTTTTTAACTTACTTTTGTGTGCAGCTTCTTCAATTGTTGCTCACAACTCCAATTCTCTATGACTTTTACAACTATGACCCAACCAAGCCCGAGTTCGAGAGTCTTCTTAGCGTCTTCACACAGGTATGCATTCGATCTCGCTTATTTTTCGTCGGCTGTTTGATGTACTTTTTTTGCACTTTGTGACAGAGACTAAAATTGATGCTTTCTCCCCCGCCCTCCTTCTAGAACATGGCACTTTTCGGTGCCCTTCTGTTCTTCATAGGGATGAAGAATTCAATTCCAAGGAGGCAACTCAAGAAGAAGAGCCCAAAAGTGAAAGCAAATTAGAAGCGGAGGTGCACTGAACGGTCTCGAGCGCTTCCAGTTAGTGGGGCGGGGTCTTCATATGGGTGGTGGGGTTTTGAGTTGGTATGTTATGGCATCTCCTGCAGCATCCCCAGGTTATAAAACGATTTTCGGGCTACTCTTTTTGGTACACATTGCTGTGATTTTTCGACTCCAAAGGTTATTAGGATGATTCCCGAGTGACGGGAATGATGATATTTCGTCATTTTGGTTAAGTCAGTCGGTTCACGAAGGTTTACTCTTCAAAGAGTTTGAATTTATCATTAGATGTTCAGGATTCTTAAAAGGTCTCTCTTTTGAATTGTTTGTGTTTGTGTTTGTGTTTGATGGATCTTATGCAAGACTCGAACCTGACTGGTAAAAGTTAGGGTGCTCTAGATTTGAGGAAATATAAATCATTGTGAGAAACATTAGCAGCGAAATCAAATTATGCCGGAGGGCAGGATCCCGAATTCGGCATACCTCCAGAGAAAAGCAGGGTTTGAAGAAACACCATTGCTCGAGCACACGGGGAAGAGAAGCCGTGGGAACCAGAAAAAGCATGATTGCAATTACTTGGTGTAAACAAGTCCTCTTAACGAATTACTGAACTAATTCCCTATCCATGAGTACGGTTACTCCGCACGTCGAGGAAAGTGTCCATGCGCCTGCTGGGATGACGTCAGATCGAGATGAGGATAACTTGAGTCGTCAAATATTCGAGAGCCCGAGATGGAAGGTTCAGGACATCGATCCGGCTGGAGCACGGATCATGAGGCAAAAACGATAACTGAGGTACCGACCTGATCACAGATCATGAGGCAAAAACGATCACCGAGGTACCGACCTGATCGGAGAGACCTGATCAAAAGATAAATCGATGCATAGGTCGATTCTGAATACCACCCAAGAAGAAACGGGAGAAATGTATCAACATGAACACTTTTCACTCCATGAGCAAGCAACAAAGCTGATGAGATAATAGATAGATCGGCGTGAACATATTTTCGACATTACATTGCAAGAAAACGTAAGAGACGACATATATAGGAAAGCCAGCACTCGCAACTTTTTGCCATCAGACCAGACCAACTCGTCAAAGCCTAGGATTGGCGATGACTTTGGTGGTCAACTCCAACACGCCACACAGCTCCGGGTACAATCCCTTCCTTATCTCGGCGTACACCTCGCCGTCCCACCTCCTCCCCGCCAGCTCCTCCGCCAGCCGCACGCCGGCCCCCGCCACCCCCTCCTCGCCGTCGTGCGCCCCCTCCACGATCCCCATCGCCACCGCCTCCTCCCCCCTCACCTTCCTCCCCCTCAGCACCACCTCCCTCCTCGCCGCCGCCGACCCCACCTTCGCCCTCAGCACCGCCCCGAAGTAGTCCGGCAGCGACAGCCCGATGTCCACCTCGCTCATGTACAGCACCCCGCGGTCGCTCCTCATCACCACGTAGTCGTGGCTCAGCGCCAGTAGCAGCCCCGCCGCCGCCGCGTGCCCCTGCACGGCGGCGATCGTGGGCATCGGCAGCGAGATCAGCGCCGCCACCACGGGCTTGAACTCCTCGACCATCTGGTGGAGCCGCCGCTGGGCCTCGTCGGGGGATCCGGCGGACTGGGCCCAGGCGAGGTCGAACCCGTTGGAGAAGAACTTGCCGGCGGAGGTGGTGACGAGGACGGAGCCGCGGGTGGACTGGGAGGCGGCCTCGGCGAGGGCGGAGAGGAGGGAGGCGATCAGGGTGGGGCTGAGCCGGTGCTCGTCGGATCCGGTCAGGGTCAGGTAGAAGACGTCGCCGCGTTTCTCGAGCGTGCACATGGCGGCGACGGCGGCGGCGGCGGCGGCGGCGAAGAAGGAGAGGAAGAGGCCTTGGGTTTGCGTGATAAGAGGATGCGATCGATTGATGTTGAATATTGTGCGAAGGATGGGGCGAATTTCTCTATGGCTTTTTTTAGTAGTTGGGAATTGTTGTGGAAAATAGCAAGAGGAGAATTATGACGTCATGCCCCCTCCCCCCCCCCCCACACCAAAAAAAAAAATGATGGTAGGTACGAAGTATTCATCAATGCTAGAAGTGGTGCGACAATTAAGCTCCAATTCAAAGCGATTCGAATGCCTTGCCGAACCAGTTTGAGCTCGTGCTAGCGATAATGAATTTGCGAGTGTAGACTAATTAGTACGAAGTCTGTTAGGTACAAGTCTTGTGGATTGATTTTGCGCTCTTTTGAAGAGACATTAGGATAAAGCGTCTTAAGATTATATGAAATAAAATAAAAAGAAAACAAAGTATATAAAAAAGGTCATATCAAATTCTTATGTCACCTAAAATTAATCGGTGTAACAGAGACACTTGACTGGCACAAGTGATATGTAAATTTGTGACTTAAATGCGCTCAAATTATATATCTTTAAGGCTACGTTTGGTTAAACTTTTGAGGAAAGCTTTTGAGAGATATAGAGGACTTTTAGAGGGGTTTTCCAAATCTAAATTGTGTTTGTTAAATTGTAATTCAACGATCCATTGTAAAGAAATTTTGGGTTAAATAGTATTTGGAAAAATTATTGTTACAAAGGGCTTTTCTTATTTTTTTATTAAAAAAAGGACAAAAAAAACTCAAACTCTTCGCCAGTTCCGGCGAAAGGCTCAAGCCGTTGCAACCTAGATTTGGTGTTGGCAATTGTTGTTTGAGGTTGCACGACCTTAGGCATCCCCCGGTGAAACCTAGCAAGGGTCGCGCGACCCCGGGCAAGTGCCGCTTGAGGTCACGCGATCCTTATGAGGAGCAGCTTGGGGTTGCATGACCGTCGATGGTAATCGGCCGGCCTCACGCAACTATTGACAAAGCTTCACCGGCAATCTACGCATAGAAGACGAATAGTTATACGGAGGGAAAAATTGGTAAACGAAAAAATGAGCGAGGGTATTTTTGGAAGAAGGAATATTATTTTACCCTAGGAATGGCCTTCCACAAATGCTAAAAACCCAAAAAGGATTAGGCTTTTAGTTTTGCCAAGACCAGCATTTTTGCCAAAGAGGTTCCAATAAAATTTGCCAAACACTCCAAATTTTCCCCGGCCTTTTGGGAGAGTGGTTCCCAAACAGAGCCTAAGCCCTTTTGATGCACTTTCCTAAAGAAATATGAACAATCTTATATTAATAGTACGCGAAAGGGTCATGGTGCAGGCACGATGGGTTGTGAGTTAGGGCTACGCCATTTGAGATGGAGCATAGTAGATGTTCATTCCGATGGGTCAAGTCACTGTGTCTAGTCGATAGTCTCCGAGCACGATGGCGTAATTATCAATAGTACGCTCTACCACTAAATTAATGGTTGATTTTCGGTTGCAAGATAAATCAGATATTACCAACTTGGCATTGCGTCTTCCAGCATTTTTTTTTTTATCTAGAGAGGGTGTTGTTGTGGTTGTTCTAACTACATATGACCGTATGTCCACAAAGGCACGCACATCAATGTGTTAAACTTACGAACAACATAAAACATAATGGGAAGCATCCTTAAATCAATGCTTGTGTATGCATGGAATATGGTAAGGCAAGGCTTGAGTGACCCCAAAACATGTGTCCTCCAAGCATTCAATGTCTATCAAGTAGTTTCTCCTTGATTAATTTTGCAGAAATGCAGCTGTTTGTGCCTTCTTCATTATGATCATTGGTGGACAAATTATACCTTTTAAATTGAAGAAAAGAATCCCCAATCCCATACAAAATCAGGTCACACTATGAAAAGGCCAATTTACAACTCAAGGTGAGCACAGTTCAGCTTTGTTCGGTGTGGATGAAAAATCGAACTAAACTAAATAGGGATTTGAAACTGAACTGAATTGAATTTTTTAGTGCGGTTCAATTTGAAATGGAATCGAATTGAACTTATCATTTTCGTGTTTTTCTTCATTTTTCTTATTTAGTGCTCTTGATTTTCATCTACTTTCATCAATTTTGAATTGGTCAAGATCTCAAGCCAATAGAAACCAAGAGAAAAAAAAAATGAAAGCAATATCGTCATGACAAAAAGCTTGATTTAAAAAAAAAGTAAGAAAAATAGCAAAAAAATAAAAAATTCACTTGACGATTTGGTTTGTTTTGGAAAAAAAATCCCAAACTGAACCAAATTGTCAAATTTCACTTAGGTTCAATAAATAAATCTACTTATTGAAATCGCCTACCTAGAGCGAATTCAATCATTCAGTTCAGTTCGAGTCGACGATGGAAGCCAAATTATGCTCGGCCCCATTCAAAAGTAGGTTATACTAGTATTTTGTCATGTACCTATTAACATGCATTATTTAAATAACTCTATTGGCGATTGAGGTTGATTTGGCTAAGAGAGAGCAAAAGTCTCGATGGTGGACCTCTACCACCATTGACCCGTGGAGAAAAGTTGACCGGTTCTGATCTTCCGGGATAGATTACTTCTTGCCGATCGATAATTATTGGGTGCTTATTTGTTTTGTTATGACGACGTTTGAAAAACCCTAAATAACTCTTAATTTGGGCAGCATTGATATCTCTCATTGCACACTAATGTCATATACCGGGAAAATTGTCCAGAAAGTCATAAACCTTTTGTTTGGCAGCTAATTTAATCTTAAAACTTTCAATTGTGCAATTTTAGTCCTAAATATTTGGACGATTTGCCCATTTAGTTATAAACATTTTAATTGTGTCAATCTAGTCCTAGATCTTTTGACGATTTTTCAATTTAGTTAAGATTTGTCAATGTAGTCTTTCCGGCCAATTATCCAAATAATAGTTTTAATACTAAAATAGCAAATCTTCAAAAGGTTTAAGAGTAAAATGGCACATTTGAAAGTTTTAGGAATAAATTTAAATTGGCACAATCGAAAGGATTTAGATTGAATTAACCGCCGTACAAATAATAAAATGAAAATTTTTAGACAAGTATCTCGCCACATACTGCTTGAAGAGCGGACAAATAATAAAATGAAGCTTTTTTTTATTTTTTGATTAAAATTTTCAGGTGGAATATGGAAGGAAAAAAGCAATCAATAAATAGATAAACATGGAGTGTTTTAATTAAAATCTTTAATCCTTTCATTTGGCACGATACCCTCTTGAAAGGGAAAAGGAGTAGAATATGGAATCAAAAGGAGAATGATATCCCAAATATATATGTTCAAAATGAAAACTTATGACAAGTTTGAGAAAGTGGAGCTAAGTTTGCCCAAAATTAAGGAAGTGGGCTTGGAGTAGGATTAGTCCTAAAAAATTTGTTTTCTTAATTGATAATTGAATGTCCTAAGAAATTTCGAAACTAGCAATAAGAAGAAAAATCCAAGAAAAAAAATGAAAAGCACTTACAGGTTTAGTAAATAACTTGAAAAAAGAAGAAGAGAGGTATAATAAAGGGGAAATAAAACTAGCTAGAAAGGGCAGATGTCGGCCATTTGTTTTCATCTTCAGATTTTATCTTCTATTAATATAATTTAGATACTCTAATTTACTTCCATGAACAATTCCATTTTTGCTAAAGTTTCCTCGTACATAATTTCACACTCTTAGTTATAGCTTCACATTTTGCACATTAAAGAAGGAAAAGAAAAACTCCACTTTGGTGGAATGACGGTTTGAGCAAAATCAATCCATCTTAGCCCCTCTATAGGTTCCCTAAATGCAAAGTTTGATGACATATAGGTATTAGCTAGCTATCTTAACCTTAATTAGTAATTTCATGTTCTATGCATCACTTTAATTATCTGATCAACTGTCGGTAACAACTTAAAAAAACCATAATCATTGACTAAATCCAATGAAGTTACTATGTTATGCACATGGAAGTTCATAACATAAACATGAAGATTTCATTTTGCACATACACATTCGTGCAACAATAACGCGCGCTACACAATGTAGGACGAGCTTAATCATACTTTCGGTTTGCCATTTTAAGAAGGAGCTGGTATATTGTGTCGAAACACTATTATCACGTATTAATTAAGTTGCCAGCATCCAGGAATATCGGCTGCATAAGACATAGTCAACACCATTACATCGTTTATTACTAGGAGATTATGAAGAAATCGACCTTTCTCAAATCCTTCCCTGTCGGCATGCGATCATAAAATTTTCGCAAGCATAATTTACTAATCATGCAACCATAAATGAGAATATGATTTCTTTTAAGCAAATTATATATGCAAGGGAAGTCACGCGGATTTTTGAACAATTTATCTGAGGGAAAAAGGAATTTCGGATGAAAATTCGAAGTTAAATAACAAGTGAATTTTTCTGTTTTTGTCATTATTACGTTCCCAGCATTCACATAAAGAGAGCTGCTTATGCCAAAACATAAGAGATACTTCAGATTAAGTTAAAAACTCATACTTTGCATCTACTCTTTCTTCTTGGTAAACAATCATCTCTCTTTGATCGACCAGCAGCCACATGATGCTTAAAACAAGAGAATGACATGCATTCTCAAAAATCGTCAAGCAAAATCTTGATCTTCTCTGTTGATGAACAGAAGAATGCAAACGATCGAATACCAGGCATCGATTTTCACCTTTTCTTCTTGGACAACTTAGCATAAATTTGGATCAGCAGCAACTGGTAAGGTAATCAGATGTAGTTTCTTTCTCAAGTGCAGAGCCTTCTTATAACCCTCAGGAAAATAAAGGGGCAATCGCACAACAAGAGATCAAACTTTAATCTGACGCTAATTGCCATTTCAAATAAGAATCAACTTCTGATGGTTATCTTTGTTATGCATCTGGTTTAATCAAAATATGCCACGTTTCTTATCATGTCAATTGCTCTATAAGTTGTGTCGCCAGAAAAAAGAAATTGCTCTATAAGTTAAACAAACTCAGCACATGTATGTCGCTTTTTTTAACTTGTGCTGCAGACAAAGCATGAAAAAGAAAAACTCATTAGAGAAAAAATAGTCACATTTTCATTACCTTGATAAAACGGTAATCAGAGCCAAGATTCAACTCATGGTATGCTGTAAGCTTCCTTCATAAAACGCTTGAAATCGACATTCCAACTCCTTATAGAATATATAGCAAGTCTGAAAGAATATCATCTGTACAATAATTATAAATTTCTCAAACCTAAATCAAAGCATAATACATTACGGGTCGCGGCCGAGTCGAAGCTCCAAGTCGACTTCCTCCTGATTCTCATCTTGCTTCACTTCACAGGTGCGCTCCATGTCCGACGGGCCGATTCGTAGGCTAAGACTAGCATCCAATATAATGTCATCTCCTCTTCGCAAAGAGTGCAAGCTTTCAAGATAATTTTTAGGGTTCATAGCGGATGCTTGCAGACCCTTGTGGCAATAATTTCTTTGTGCTTCGTCATCTTTGCCCAGGTCGTAATTCGGGGAAACTCGGCCCGATTTCGATCCGATATGATTAGATGAGATGACATAAGGATCGTAGATCTTCCTCATAGTGGGAGAAGCACTTGGAGCTTGCTTTCCTTTGGCTCTATCTTTCCGGTGGATGTTCATGTGACCACCCAGAGCTTGAGCGTTCGTGAAACCCCGCTTGCAAAACGTGCATTCGTAGGACCGTTTGACGCTTCCTTCCTCCTTCGGTTGCTCGATCGGATCACTTTCTTCGCTCGACGACTCCGTGCTGAGCTTCCCCGGTTCCATTGGAAACCCTCTTCTCTTTCTCAAGAGCAATTTTTTTGCAATTTGCTGTCCCGAAACCGCCAAGAAAGAATTTATGGGGAGATGAATATGTTGACGGGTGATAGCAATTGGAGAGAGAGAGAGAGAGAGAGAGAGAGAGAGAGAGAGAGAGAGAGAGAGAGAGAGAGAGAGAGGGTGCGGTTGGGCCGGGGGCGCGGGTTGAGGGGGAGGAAGAGAGAGAGGGGGGGTTCTTATGTGAAGGCAAAAGGTGAGGAGGGATGTATGAAATGACGACAATTTGAAGACATTGGCATTACCAGTGTGGATTTAGCGGATTTGTATAAATAGAGACATAAAGTTTGGCCTTTGTTCCGAGAACCATTCTTTTGGCCGGCTCTTTGATGGGGTCTCTCTCTCTCTCTCTCTCTCTCTCTCTCTCTCTCAGAAGAAGATCCTCCCCCACTAGCGTCTCGTTGTCATATAACTTTCAACCCAAGTTTTCTTAACGCAGTAGTTAAAGGGCAAGCGACTGTGTGAAAGTTATTGTTTTTTGGAGAGGACACTAATATAGTAGTCCACAACGTTCAGCTACTAGTGTTGTTAATGGTAATCCTATGCACGGGGGAAGAGTCCTATATTTTGCATGTGAACTGATCTCCGTAGAATTTGTTCACATTCTTTTTCAAGAAAAGGGCCTTCTTATTCTACGGTCTATTAGAGCAAGCTCTTGATGTTGGAATGAAGTCACGATTCCCACCCATATTTAGTTTGATTCCTATGGTTTATTTTTCTAGCATTGGAGGTGATGCGAGCAATCTTTTAAGTTCGAGCACGTACTCATTCATCCAATGTGAGGCCATCGCCATTTGAAAATAAGAGATTTTCTAATCAAATTTCTAACTAGGCACTCCGAGAATTGTATTCTCACTCAAATGTTGAGGTTCATCGAAAATTTTAAGTCATTCTCGTCACATTTCACTCTACTTTTTGCTTCAAAATCAAACTCAATAAAACGAAGAGTTCTTTTTTTGGTTGAAATAAAACTAAGAGTTCAAGGGGTTTATATTTGAAACATAACCGGAAGTAGAGGTGATCGGTTCCCAAGTTGGGCCAGTTCCACCCTAGAACCAAGAACCAGAACAGTAGGGCCGAGAACGGACCTATCTTGGTCCGATTCTCCAGTTGGACTGGTCTGGTTTAGGATTTTGGTAATTTCCTTTTCTTTACTCTTTAAAAGAAAAAGGAGTTTTTAAAAAAAAATCATATCAGTTCAGTCTTAGTCAATCTAGACGGTTCGGTTCTGCACCTGGAACTGGACAGATTATTCCCAATTCAAAAAAAATTGGAACTAGAAACTGCCCATAACTGATTGCTACGGTTTGGTCAAGTTCCGTGCACACTCCTGACCAGGAATTTCTAAAATGATCCGATTCAAATTATACTCTGAAATGCATGGCAGCATTATGCAATTCATTGTGCCAAAGATAAGTCTAATAATAGCTTATAAAAAAAAACCAGTATTACTTACTTCTCGTGCACAAGCAGACAAACTTAAGGGAATTTTACCATCAGCTACATTTTCTTCTTTGGCCAAAGTTGCCAACAATCAGCATACTCAAATGTCCATTTTTGCGCTGAGGAGATTCTGCATATCAACTCGTTTTCACTTTCCAATATTGAAGCGTACATCTTTTTCTACAAAAAGAAGATAATTTGTACATAGGTAATTTGATTTACAGAACATAATATATCCCTAGAAACCTCTTGACCCATTTGCTTCTAGTTGTGACTCGAGGAATAATTATCTTAACCCACTTCTGGAAAACCCTCGTTGGTCCTTAATTTGCCATCCTTTTGATTTTAATTAGTGTTATTATCATTTAATTAAGGGGCGAGAAACTTTCAACTGATGAACAACTCACACTTCATTAGTAAAGCGTCTGCTGGCTATAAAAGAAAAGAAGAGAAAAGTGCATGCATAAGGTTCGAGGAGGAGTTGGTCAAAAGAATGATTTGACGTAAGACATTTGTGTCCATGTCATTTGGTTGTTCACTACCATTATCTGGTGTCTGGTTGTGTGCCAATTAGTAATTAGCGAGGGTGGTTTTACTGGTTCTTCGTGCACGGACATATCAGGCCTAGACGGCCTCAAAACGCGTTATTTCAAAGAATTTTTGGCATCTATCTCGTACTACATTTTCCTTTCTTTTTCGAGCTTTGACCACGTCCTCGATCAATGGCAACACAAAGAGAGAGAGAGAAGACGGCTGCTGTGCATTTCGAGTTTGATAATGTTATTCAAATGGAATCAAGCTCGTAATTAATGGGGTTATGTCGAAGACAAATGGAAGGAGGAGCGCATCGTCGGTGACAGCAACATGAGTGCTGTAACTGCTTCCACTGCCAGTTCATTCTTAATTGAACCCTGGAACGCAAACCCTATTTTCCTCTGCATAAAGAAAGTTTAGATCAATGCCTTTGACCCAGTTCTTGAAAAATCATCACTACAGTTATGTATGTATCAATAACTTGTATCGCCTGCATTTGAGACTTTTATGGTCTTTGTACGTGGACGTCCAAGTAATCATCAAGAAACCTGCGATTAAAGAAGAAATATCACGACGGAGAGGACAACGACGGCATGGAGTTGTTTTTAAATCACTTTGTTGAGACGTACGTGTATAATTAGCCACAGAGAATCAGCTGTACATGACAAGTTCAAAGATTTTTGGGGGCTTCTTTCAAGGTGGAGAATTCTTCTGGGGCTGCTTGGACAAATTACATAGATTCCCGACATCAACCTTGTTAACACCGAACTAGTACTGGAGTTAGTACTGGAGTACAGCAGCATGTCGACTGCCTCCGAAGCATGTTGAAGGAAGAACAAACCTCTTGCGTAATTTTGGGGCTGGGCCCGATTCATCTTTCTCAAAGCAATGATCCTCGACGGCTCGATATGATTGAGAGTCAATACTCGATGCCCACTGTTCGTCTGAACTGGAATTATTTACTTGTTCTATCGATTCAACCCAGACTAGTGATCTCTCTTAAATATATGCATTGTCGATCCCCCGACATGTAAATGGTTCTGAACAGTGTATACGTGCAACCGAATCTTTACACTTGTCCGGTGATCGACCGTATTTGTGTGAATTGTTGGAATATTCAACCTAAAAACTTGGACTAAAAAATTGAGGGAGATAACATATAGATAAGATATATTATAACCGCGTATTTAAGAGAAGTGGAATTTTTTTACTGAACACTGTTGTTGCGTGCAAGCCAATTTTTTTAACATGCATGGCTTGGCATAATTTTTGTGAAAGGGGCACGACTCCTATTTTGTGTGAGCCACCTTAAACTATTAGCCAACCTTGCACCCTAGTCAGAGGAAGATCAGGGACATATGCCCCTTGTTTCTTATGCTAGCGTTGCACATCTTTTCCTCAAATGGGAAAAATACCAAAAAAGTTATAAAACCTATTGTATTGGTACCAATTCAGTCATAAACCTTTCAATTGAACTATTTTAGTCCTAAACATCTTCATATTGGTACAAATTGAGTCCATCTAGCTAATTTAGGCTATAAATTGCTAATGTGGACACTAGCCGTCCTATGTGGCATTGACGTGAACATTTTTTGGGAAAATTACCAAAAAGGTCCCAAACCATTTAATAAACGCATTTAGTCCTAAATTTTTTTGACAATTTGCCAATTTAGTGTATCTAGCCAATTTTGGCCGAAAATCGATGACGTTGACACCAACCATCTTACATGGTACCATCGATGTTGATGTAGATAATTTTTATCATTTTATGAATAGTTTACTTTTTATTTTTATTTGTTCTCTTTTTATCCTTTTTTATTTTCTGTTTTTTCATTATGGCCAGCGAGATTCGACCTCATCAAGGCTAGGTTGGCAAGGCTCAATCTTGCTACTGCTAGGCGAGGTCGACCTTGCCCTCGCTAGAGGCCACAAGGGTGAGGTTTGCGAGGTTGACCTCACCTAGCCCTAGCGAGGCTACATTGAAAACAGAAAATAAGAAGGAAAAAAAGAGAAAAATAATAATTCACAAAATTTTTAAAAATTATAAAAATTGTACTTGTCAGTGTTGGCAGTGTCATGTATGACGGTAGGCATCCACGTTATTGATTTCAACTAAAATTGATCAGATGTAATAAATCGGCAAATTATCAAAAGATTTAGGACTAAATTGATACAATTACAATAGGTTTAAGACTTTTTTGGTAATTTGCCCACAATTTTTCTTACTCCATAGGCGCTGACGTCGAACATATGCTAGTGCCAATTGAGTCCATCCCTTGCTCAAGAAAGTTGAGAGCATGAGAAACTCCTAGTTTGTCATTGGTTCTTGAAGGTTCAGTTGTTTTCTAGGATTGAACAAAAGTTAAGGTTAGTGTTTCAAACAATTGTAATCTTCTCTTGCTTGATTACAATAAAACCATCTTGTCAACCTCTGCCCGCAGAGTAAGGACATTGCCGAATCACTTAAATCCGTTGTGGTTGGATTTCATTTTATAATTTATTTCTTACTCGAATCATATCATTTGATTGTGCTTCTGCATTAGTCCGAAGAGATAACAAACTAAACTATTTGCCTCTTCAAACTCTCTAATTCATATATTTAAAAGTAATCCATGGCATCTTCAGCGATTGAGCATGGAATGCTTTTGCCCCTTAGATGACAAATAGCGTATTCAAACTTTGAGCTTCGGCCCTGACGATGCCTACTGATATGAAAGCCTGGCAAGATCTCTACCCAAAGCAAAGATGTTTCCTTGACTCTCCAACGCAGCATCGCAGAGTTCACAAGTTGCATCAATGCGAGGACTCCGCTTTGCTGTTCTATCAATGAGCTACAAGCCAAGCAACAATTGGTCTCGCAAAGCAATTTGTTGATTAACACATTTTGTTGCAATAGTACCGTAAATCAATTAGAAGTTTGTAGAATTGCAGTCCAGGATAATAAAGCATCACCTCTGAATATTTTCTGCAGAATGTACAACAATTATGATAATTGAGGAACTGATATAAAATGACCTATAACTTCCTATACATAACTTTCATTATTACATGAGAAAACTTGAACCTAGCAACAACAATGCCAATGAAAGAAAAGCTGACAGTAAAGACTGATCGTGGAATGCGTCCGTTGTCCGTCCTCAATACCATCCCTTCAATCACAGGGTGGATTATTACTAAGACGAAAACTGATAGAACAATCTGTATAAACAGTACGTCGCAGCCTCCCAAAGTAAGAACTCTAGCAACTCCACTGATGAATGAAGACATGTTCAATATCACTAGAGTCACCATCGGAGCGCAAAAGATTGTTTACGTTCAAAAATCGAATATCCTCATCTCGTATCCCTTGGGTTGCTCATCATCGTAGACCCTATTAGTAGGCAAGAAGCTAGCTCTTCTCATGCCAATTTGCATCATAATCGCATCTATGGTTCCGTATATGTGACCTGTTGTTGACTTGATCATCCAGATTCGCTGTTCGTTCAAGAATGTTTGGACTGAAAGGCCACTTGCTACTACTTCATAGAGATGCTAACAAAGTGATGATAGGAAGATGAAGGCAAATAGCATGATATATGAACTTAAAACATGACCATGAAGAAATCATTGATTCGCTCTTTCAAACAAATAAATCAAGCAACAAATTGAAGAATATTATATACAATGAAGGCAATGAGAATGGTATGTTCTAGAGTTAGGAGACAACTCACCTCAGGGTATATAGAGATGCCATTTACTAAACAGATCTGAGGAATAGTTGCAAAGCAGCAAATTGGCAAACAATAGAAGGGAAAAAGTGCAAGTTCAGCGTAGCACATGCTCTGAAGAATGGGCATCCTCAACGAGCCATAGATCAGAGGACAAAATCATGAGACACCGACTTGCAAAACCTGGTACTCCATATTGTGCCTTGAATCAACAGATCATTGAAATTCATAGTCGCGGTCGCTAAAATTTGCGGCCATGATGGCTATAATACACCGAAGTCCAGCCTTTGCAGTGTAAGGTAAAACCGGTGAAGTAGTCTTCTACCACAGAATATGATACAAGAAGCCCACCGAAATCATGGCAACCAAAAGTCAAATAAAAAAAGATATGGTGTCATTTATAGCAAAGAACAAGGACTAATTATAATGTTTCTACTAGCTACAATACTAGCCTCTTTACCACATTTTGTGCCATTTTCATAGTTACAAGAAGCTAACGGTTAGGTTTCTTTCCTTAATGCTTTAGAGTCACCAGCAATGGTGTTCTTGCTTGGCTTCTCCCTTCGCCAAAGATATTTGATGAATTCATTCGAATAGCCAAAGAGTTTCTTCAAAATCCATGAGATCAGAACCTGCTAGATTCACAGGAAAACAAGTGAATTAATTCATTACTGCATTTATTTTTTCTACCGTGCTTCCTAGAAAACAAAATCGTTATTAAGGATCGATCTCCTTGCCTTCTTGTATGGATTTAAGATACAAGAACTCCCTTAATGTAAAAGCAAGTCCCAGATAAAACAAGTCCCTTCAATCCATCCATTCCATACCAACATGACTGAAACAGAGCAAAAATCATTAGATAACAAAAGAAATTTGCATTCTATAAGATAGGAATCTTTGAATGCACCATTAAAAAACTCCAAACTATTCTTTTTGTTTACCCGAAAGTACGATCTGATCTTGCTATCATAGATGTCATTCTCACTGATATTATGAAATCTTTGAGGAAATTGAACCTATGTTAGTGATTGAGATAATCTCGGATCCAAATGGAAACACATCGCCTGCTGAGCCAAAGTTGGACTGTTGGTGGACACAAGCTCGTGATTTTCGGGAACTAGGAGTGTTTGCAAAGGCCCGGAGACAGAGGCAAACGACTGGATATGCAAGGAAATGCCCGACTGGCGCCTGGAAGAACTAGAGCACCAGGAAAGCGCGCAGCTAAGGAATGGCCATGCTGCCAGCTAGTTTTGGGCACGCCAGCAAAGTTAGTCGGGCTCCCAAACAGTGCCCAATAGCGGTGATGTTCTTCAGTGCTTTAGCAGGGCCTCGATTCAGACTTGTTAAAATTCTATATTTCAAACTTATTTAAGTAGAGAAACTTACAAGATTTCTGGAGTGCTTTCGAGAGCCATCGTCCAAGAGAGTTGAGAGCATGATAATATTCCTCTTTTGTGATTGATTCTTGTGAGTTCAGACGTTATCAAGGACTGTAGATTAGGAAAACACTTGGGTGTGAGCGATTGAGCAATTCTAATCTTTGCTAATTACAGTAAAATCATCTCATCGGTCTCTGCTCGTGGAGTAGGCATGCAGCCAAATCACATAAATCAACAATGTTCGGCTTTTATTTTTGCAATTTATTTCTTGCTCGAATTGTTTCGTTTGTTCGCGCTTCCACATTAGTTGTAGTAGTTAGTGTTGGGGAGAACCGCGGCAACGATTCACCAAGAACCAAGTCAATCCAGGATCAATATCTCCCCTGAAACTAAACCGATCAAAATTGACTTAATTCCAACAACAACCCACAATATTCCAACAATATAAGTTCACAATTATAAGGAAACAAATGCAACAACGAACAACACCAAGATTTAACGTAGAAACCCAATGAGGGAAAAACCACAGACCGCCCCACACATAAAACTTTCACTAATCACCAAGAATAGTAGGATACACACTAGTTTCCTCTCTAGTCACACACTAGAGGTACAACATCAACATTACAACATCATTCCATCACCACAAAGGAGGATTTACACAAACGAAAGGAGAAAATCCTAACAGTGAATGGAGAGTTCGAAGGAGATTCTCAATGAACGAAACCGATCAACTAGTAGCTCTCGGTCTCACGAACAATATACTAAAATTTGAGCAAATTTTGACAACGTTTGGCCTTCGAAATCAGACAGCCAAGATGCACCCCTTTCTTCCTCTTCTCCCCTGCACTTTCGGTGAGCTCTCGGTGAGACTAACTTTTCTTTTTCTCTCTCTTCTTTTGGGCACACGCACGAAGCTGCCCCTTTCTTTTTGTTCTTTTCTATTTTGACTTTTGTTTCTTTTCTTTTTATTTGCTTTATGCAAGCTAGGCCCCACATAAGGTGGACCTAGTAAACAAATCTCCCCCTCCACCTTATGTGGGAACATTCATCATGCCCGCTTTGCTTCTACAAGAGTCAAGTTTCATCACGGGGTAAGACCTTGGTCATCATGCCGGATCCATTGTCGTCGGTGTGGACTTTCTCAAGTAGGAAAAGCTTCTCTTCTAATTTTCTTGAACCCAATGATAGTTCACATCAATGTGCTTCAATCTTGAATGCAACACCGGATTTTTGCTAAGATAGATAGAACTCATGCTATCACAATACAGAACAGTTTTCTCTTGCTTCAAGCTCAACTCTTGTAGGAATTTCTGCATCCACAAAAGTTCTTTATCTCCTTTAATAATAGCAGTATACTCCACTTCAATCGTAGACAAAGTAACACACTTTTGCAATCTTGACTGCCATGAAACTACTCCCCCTGCAAAAATCATCATGTAACCCGATATGGACTTTCGAGAGTCAACATCACCGACATAATCCGTATCTGAATAGCTACTCAACTCAGGATTTTCATTTTCATAACATAAGCAAAATCTAGAGTGCCTTTAAGATACCTCAAAGTCCATTTAACAGTAGCCCAATACTCTTTATCGAGATTTGACAGAAATTTACTCACAAAACCAATTGCATGAGCAATGTCTAGTCTTGTACAAACCATTGCATACATCAAACTACCCACGGCCGATGCATAAGGAATTTTCATCATCTCTTCCTTCTCTTTCTCACTTGTAGTACACTGGTCACTACTCAACTTGAAATGATTAGCAAGTAGAGTACTTACTTGTTTACATGTGCTCATGTTGAATCTTTCCAACACTTTGTCAATATACTTCTCTTGAAATAGCCAAAGTTTTTTGTTCAACCTGTCACGAGTAATTTTCATGCCAAAGATTTGTTTTGCTGGACCTAAATCCTTCATTGTAAAATCTATACTCAACTCATTTTTTAAACTCTTAATTTTCTTAGCATCATGTCCGACAATCAACATATCATCCACATAGAGTAGGAGGATAAGAAAATCATTATTCGACAATCTTTTCATAAAAACACAAGAATTAGAGTTGGTCTTACCATATTCGTGATCTTCCATGAATGATTCGAACTTCATATACCATTGCCTTGGCACTTGCTTGAAACCGTACAAACTTTTTCTCAATCTACATACATGATGCTCCTTGTCTTCGACTATAAAACCCTCCGGTTACTCCATATATATTTCTTCCTCTAGGTCTCCATGAAAAAAAGCAATTTTTACATCAAATTATTTAATTTCTAAATTCAAGGTGGCGGCCAACCCAAGAACAACTCGAATAGAAGGCATTTTTACAACCGATAAAAACATTTCTTCAAAGTCAATTCCTTTCTTTTGACAAAAGCCCTTCACAACAAACCTAATCTTATATCGTGGTTGCAAACTACTTTCTTCCATCTTCAACTTGTACACCTACTTATTTGTGAGTGTTCTCTTGCCTTTAGACAATTTCACCAATTCAAATGTGTGGTTCTTATGCAATGATTTAAGCTTCTCTTGAATGGCTTCATACTACTCGTTCTTTTGATCACATGACTTAGCCTCTACATAAGTTTCCGGCTCTTCTACATCGATGAGTAATACATACTCATGCGGCTGATATTTCTGTAAGGGCCTACATTCTCTTTTAGATCTTCTAACCTGAGGTAGGACCAGTTGTTCTTACTCAACTGGCTCCATTTGCTTAACTAGCTGTTCTTGCTCACATGTTTCACCCATCTCAACTGAAGAATCAACATTTTGTGAGGATTCACCATCTTCATGATTTTCATGTGCTTCTCTCCCATGATTTCCACCCAATATGGTAAGAGGACTTGGACTAAAACTAACATAATGTTGAGCTGCATTCTTTGGGCTCCCTGGCTTGTTAATGTCTTCAATGGTTTGATGCTCAATGAATACCATATCTCAGCTTCTAATGATTTTCTTTGCAACTAGATCCCATAACCTATAGCCAAACTCTTCATGTCCATAACCCAAGAAGATACAATGTTTAGACTTGTCATCAAGCTTTGACCTTTCATCTCTTGGAACATGCATAAATGCCCGGCAATCAAAGATTTGTAGGTAATTATATGAAACATCTTTCCTACTCCAAACTCTTTGTGGAACATCCCCCTTAAGAGGAACTGATGGAGAAAGATTTATCAAGTCTACAGCTCTTCTCATCGCTTCACCCTAAAATGACTTAGGCAATTTCACATGAAAGAGCATACACCGAATCCGATCATTAATTGTCCAGTTCATTCTCTCCGCCACTCTATTTTGTTATGGTGTTTTTGGAACAGTCTTCTCAAGCTTGATGCCATAATCCCTGCAATAATGTTCAAACGGGCCTCTATATTTACCACTATTGTCAGCTCGAACACATTTCAACTTCTTCCCAGTTTCTCTTTCCACATTAATATGAAATTGTTTGAAAGCTACAAGCACCTGGTCTTTAGATTTCAAAGCAACAGCTCATACTTTTCTAAAACAATCATCAATAAATGTCACAAAGTACAATGCATCACCAAGTGTTCTAACATCCATGCAGCAAACATTAGTGTGAACTAAATCAAGTACATTTGATTTCGTATGTGGAGAGAAACTATGAAATGAGAATCTATGTTGCTTACCTTTAAGACAATAAGCACATTCCTTCAGATTTTTCTCCTTCAATGATAGGAGATTCTTTCTTGCAAGAGTTTCAAGTCCCTTCTCACTGAGATGACCAAGACTCATATGCCATAGATCAACTGAGGAGTCCTCCACTACATTCACATCTTCCTTGACCAACTTAGCTTGCATGATGTAAAGAGTGCATGTCTTCTTACCCTTAGCCACTATCATGGAACCCTTCGCCAATTTCCATTTGCCGTCACCGAAGATATTGCAATAACCATCATCATCCAAGGCACCTGTGGAGATAAAGTGAAGTCGAATATTCGGAACATGTCTCACATTTTTCAAAAGCAAACTACATCCAACGTCGGTCTCAAAATGAACGTCCCCCATGCTGATAACCTTGGAAACATCACTGTTTCCCATCCTAACACAATCAAAATAACCGCTGCGATAGGAAGTAAAATAGTAACGCCGTGAGGTGATGTGAAATGAAACTTCAAAATCAACAACTCAACCAGAGTCTTGGCATGTAAGGTTCACACAAGTGTCATCACAAATAAACACAATATCGCTGTCGGATGCCACTGCCGTTGTAACTTTCTTTTCTTCTTTCTTTCGATCTTCATTTCTATCATGGAATTTTTCTCTCTTTGGCAACCTACATTCTCCTGCATGATGTCCCATCTTGCCACAATTGTAGCACTTCACACTCCTCCTCGGCCCGGACTTCGATCTTCCTCTTGACTTACCTCTTTTATCAAAATTCTGGAAGTTTCTTAATTCATTTCTCCCCTTGTTTTCTGTGACAAGTGCCTCTGATTTAGACGCATAATTCAAGCCTTTTCTCCTTGTTTCTTCATTGAATAGGCTTTCTTTGACCATGCTTATAGAAAGCACACCAAACGGAGCTGAGTTGTTTAATGCCACAACCAAAGTGTCCTAGCTATTAGAAAGAGTATCAAGCAATAGACATGCTTGTAATTTATCACCTAAGTCAATCTCAAGATTTGTCAATTGATTTACAACATCTTGAATTCACTCAAGTATTCCAACATGCTACTTCCCTCCTTGTATCTCAAGTTCACAAGTCTTTTAACTAGAAAAACTTTATTTTGTGGGGTTCTCCTCTCATAGAGATCTCGCAATTTTTTCCACAAAGTATCCGCTTTTGTTTCTTGAGCAACATGATGAAACACACTATCATCAATCCATTATTGAATAAACCCAACCGTTTTCCAATTCATACGCTCCCATTCTTTGTCTTCTTTATCTCCTTTAGCCTCATCACCCTCAACGGGATCAAATAAATCTTTGCAATATAACATGTCTTCCATCCGAGGCTTCCAAATGTTGTAATTTGAGGCATTTAACTTAAACATGGTGCCACTAGTTTCCTCCATTCAATACTAGAATATCAACCCTAGCTCTGATACCACTTTGTTGGGGAGAACCACGGCAACGATTCACCAAGAACCAAGCCAATCCAGGATCAATATCTCTCCCGAAACTAAACCGACCAAAATCGACTTAATTCCAACAACCCACAATATTCCGGCAATACAAGCTCACAATTATAAGGAGACAAATGCAACAACAAATAACACCAAGATTTAACGTGAAAATTCAATGAGGGAAAAACCACGGACTGCCCCACATATAAAACTTCCACTAATCACAAAAAATAGTAGGATACACACTAATTTCCTCTCTAGTCATACACTAGAGGTACAACATCAACATTACAACATTATTTCATCACCACAAAGATAGATTTACATAAGTGGAAGGAGAAAACCCTAACCGTGAATGGAGAGTTTGAAGGAGATTCTCAACGAACAAAATCGATCAACTCATAGCTCTCGATCTCACGAACAATATACTAAAATTTGAACCAATTCCGATAACGTTTGGCCTTCGAAATCAAACCGTCAAGATGCGCCCCTTTCTTCTCTTCTCCCTTGCACTCTCGGTGAGCTCTGAGTGAGATTCACTATTCTTTTTCTCTCTCTTCTTCTGGGCACACGCACGAAGCTGCCCCTTTTTTTTTTGTTCTTTTCTATTTTGACTTTTGTTTCTTTTCTTTTTATTTGCTTTATGCAAGCTTGGGCCCACATAAGGTGGATCCAGTCAACAATTAAAAACAAAAAAACACAGATAGAGTCGAATGGTTATATTTCTCTTTGCCAAGTAGAAGATGCGGGGATCAAACAAGCAAGTCTAGCTCACAAGCAGCTACGGAATGTCTTGGGGGCACGTGGAATCCTGTGTGAATCCAGAAGGACCACATTGCAAGGCTAAATACTCCTGGAATGGTTGGTCCACAATCCCTGAATGCCGAAGGCGTCACACTCTAAGATCTGCTTTCCTTGGCTCGGCTGGTCTCGCTTGGACAAGTATGCCCCCATCGTCTAGTGGTTTAGGACATCTCTCTTTCAAGGAGGTAGGGGGATTCGACTTCCCCTAGGGGTAGAGTACTAAAAAAGGAAGACGATTATATATTAAGCGAAACAGCTCAACCAAAGCAAACAGAAGACGTTGTGCAAGAAAGGAAGGGAGAGATCGAGCTTCAAGAAATAGTAAATGGTCTCAATCCTTTTCCATGTTCTTATTGCTGCATATATCGTAGTTGTCGCCTTTCTGACTTAGCACCGTCTTATGCTTCTTTGTCTGTTAGGAATTCCTCTACTGCTTGTTCATGTGAACATACCGATTCTAATGGTTTATGCCAACCGGACAAGGGAATAGGGTGAGGAATTGCTAGGATGATAAAACAATTTAAACTATTAGCCTCTTCAAACTCTCTAAGTCATATAGTCAAAAGTAATCCCTGCCATTTTGAACGATTAAGCATGGAATGCTTTTGGCACTTAATTGTCAAATAGCCTGTTCAACTTTGAGCTTCGGCCTTGACGATGCCTACTGATATGAAAGCCAGGAAAGATCTCTACCCAAAGAACGGATGTTCCCTTGACTCATCCAACGAAGCATTGCATAGTTTGCAAGTTGCATCAACACGAGGACTCCATTTTGCTACTCTATCTTTTGAACTGCAAACCAAGCAATCATATATCAATTTGTTGAACAACTCATCTTGCTGCAATTGTCACAAAAGTGAATTTAAAGATTACACAATTGTAGTCCCTGATAATCAAGCATCACTTCTGAATATATTCTGCAGAATGTACTACAATTATGATAATTGAGGAATTGATATGAAATGACTTATAACTTCCTATGTACAACATTGATTATTACATGAGAAAACTTGAACCTAGCAATAACAATACCAAGGAAAGAAAGGCTGACAGTATAGTGACTGATCGTGGAATGCGTCCTTTGTCCTTCCTCAATACCATCCCTTCCAACACAGGGTAGCTCATCACTAAGACGAAAAATGATAGAGCAATCTGCATAAACAGTTCATCGCAGCCTCCCAAAGTAAGAACTCTAGCGACTCCAATGATGAATGAAGCCATGTTTAAGATCACTAGGGTCACCATTGGAGCCAGGAACATTATTGACGTTTGAAAATCGAATATCCCCATCTCGTATCTCTTGGATTGCTCGTCATCATCGACCTTATTTGTAGGCAAGAAGCTAGCTCTTCTCATGCCGATTTGTGTCATAATCGCGTCTATGGTTCCGTATACATGACACGTTGCTGACTTGATCATCCAGATTCGTAGTTCGTTCAAGAATGTTTGGACTGAATGGCCACTTGCGACAACTTCATAGAGATGCTTCAAAAGTGATGATAGGAAGATGAAGGCAAATAGCATGATATATGAACTTGAAACCTGATAATGAAGAAATCATTGATTAAGTCTTTCAAACAAATAAATCGAGAAACAAAATTGAAGCATATTTTATACGATGAGGCAAATAGGAATGTTATGTTGTAGAGCCACGAGTCAACTTACCTCCGGGTATATAGAGATGCCATTTACTAGACAGACCTGAGGAATAGTTGCAAAGCAGCAAATTGGCAAGAAATAGAAGGGAAAAAATGCAAGTTCAGCATAGCACATGCTCTGAAGAATGGACATCCTCAATGAGCCATAGATCAGAGGACAAAATCTTGAGACACCGACTTTTGACAACCCGGAACCCCATCTCGTGCCTTGAATCAACAGGTCATTCAAATTTGTTGTCGCGGTGCCTAAAAATTGCGGCTTTGATGGGTTATAATACACTGAAGTCCAGCCTTTGCAGTGTAAGGTCAAGCCTGTGAAATAGTCTTCTACCACAGAATAGTACATGAAGCCCACCTGAGATCATGTCAACAAAACTCAAATAAAAAAAGAAATGTGGTCATTTATAGCAAATAAAAAGGACTAATTTTAATTTTTCTTTAAATTACGCTTGCCTCTTGACCCCATTTTGTGCCATTTTCATAGCCACAGGTCGCTAACAGTTGGGTTTCTTTCCTTAATGCTGCAGAGCCACCGGCAATGGTGTTCTGGCTTGGCTTCTCCTTTCGCCAAAGATATTTGATGAATTCATTTGAATGGCCAAAGAGTTTCTTTAAATCGATGAGATCAGAACCTGCTAGATTCGCAGGAAAACGAGCAAATTAATTCGTTACTGCATTTACTTTTTCTACCGTACTTCCTTGAAAACAAAAAAGTGATATGGATTGATCTACTTGCCTTCTTGTGTGGGTTTACGATACAAGGACTCTCTCTTAATGTAAAAGCAAGTCCCAGATAAAATAGGTCCCTTCAATCCATCCATTCCATACCAGCATGTCTGAAACAGAGCAGAAATCATTAGATAACGAAAGAAAATTTGCACTCAATAAGATAGGAATCTGTGAATGCACAATTGAAAAACTCCATATGATTCTTTTCGTTTACCCAGAAGTACTTTCTGATCTTGCTGTCGTAGATGTCGTTGTTACTGATATTATGAAATCTTTGAGGAAATTGAACCAACATGACAGATCGAGATAATCTCGGATCCAAATGGAAACACATCGCCTGCCGAGCCGAAGAAGGGCCGTTGCAGTACATGTCGCAATCCAGCACCAAAATGTAAGGCGAGTTGCTTATTACTCCCGATACCCGAAGCTGCACGGGTTTAGCGACAGCGAATTATTATCCGCTGTACATAGAAGAAGAATATAGATATGCTTGATTCGGATTTGAAATTTAAAATGGCGTACAAGAACGTTGAGAGCTCCAGCTTTGAAGTGATGGTGATGAGTAGGTTTCTTTTCTCTTGAGACGTATATAAGCTGAGGCATGGGGTCTTGGCGTGCTTGCACAACTTCATCGGGGACATTTCCTCCGACCACCTGTCGCATCCATTGATTTTTGTCATATACATTGAGGCATGTGTTTTGAAAAATTTCTTACCAGAGCCAGTTCTTAGCTTGGGACCTAAACATGTCCTTGGAAGGCTTCATTTCAGTTCTCATCCAAATCTTGAAATCATCGGATGTAAAATTTTTAGAATGTATTTTCTCTTTTTGGGAAAGACAAACACAAAGAGAGAATTGAGGGTGTAAGGCGTGCAGGCAATGACACATTAAAAATAGAGCAGCATCCGTGGTGCCTGTCTCACAAGATGGAATAGGTCACAAAAGCTCTCGTAGGAGTGAAAGCTCCTTTCCTTGCATCCATCGATTTTTGTTATATTCATCAAGACATATGTTTTGAAAATTTTCTTACTAGAGCCTATTCTTAGCTCACTTATTTAAATTTGTTTGAACGAGTTAAAGCCTTAGAAATTGCAAATTCCAATTTTAAATTTAGAATTACCTCGATGGTAGGCGGATGGTCTCGGCCAGTGTGGCTAGAGTCACCTCGGTGCCTCTTTCGATACTCATTTACTCGTTCCTTGAACAACTCATACTTCTCCTAAAAGAAGAAATATAGTTAGATCAATCTAAGCAAGTAACATCACATCAAGATTATGTCCATGCATTGAATTTAATCACTATCATGGTCCTCGGTCTTTGGCAACTTGCGTCATAAGTTACAACCAATAACTACGCAGAAAAAAAGAGAAATTGTGCTTTTCTTTCTCTAAGTTTTCACTATTTTTCTAATAAGAGCTACGGCAATTTCAATTTTCAATCAAGTCTTTCAATTTATACAGAATGTCTAATCTAGTCTCTACTAGATAAAATCCGACCAATTCCAAGCTGATGTGGCTATCGAAGATGCCGGACTATGACGTGAGTTAAACATTGCCTAAGTGTACCCCTACGGTGGATAGTGAATTGGCGGTTGCATAGAAAAACGAACTTCAAAATTATAATCCATTCTCCATCTACGCCTAAGGTGAATGCCCACGTACGTAGCCAATATTTAACCGGTCGGCAAGGCACGGATTTTCGGTTCTTCGTGCCCATCCCTATTATTGCATTCCTTCGCCATAAACAATAACGCTGTATAACGTGCTATAATCTAAATCTATAAAACAATGTATGGTTGATCAAAGGAAAAAGTGTCGGAAAAGTCATAAACCTATTGTATTTATGCCAATTTAATCATAAATCTTTTAATGGTGCCAATTCAGTCATTCCAACTAATTTTGGTCAGATATTACTGAAGTGGACGTCAGTTGGCCTACGTGCCATGATCAGTGTTGACATAGACAACTTTTAATAATCTTTTAATTTTTTTTTCAAAATTTTTTATTTATTCATTCATTTTTCTTTTCTTTCTTTTTGTTTTTTTTTCTTTTTTTTTTCCCTCCCTTCCTTCTTCCTCTCTAGCTAGTCGCTGGACCTCAACGACCGATCAAAGGCGAGGGCCGGCAAGCCTTCCATGGCTAGGCAAGGGTTGAGCCCTCGCTAGAGAGCACAAGGTCAAAAGTTGCAACCTTGCCGGATTTGGCGAGGGCTCGAGCCTCGCTAGCCCTCGTCTCTGGCCGATCGCTCAGGCGAGGGCAGCCCTCGCCGGCCATGGCCATGCTAGCCACAGGATAAAAGAGGAGGAAAAATAGAAAGAAAAATAAAAAACAAAAAAACAAAAAAATTGAAAATTATTAAAAATATACTCATTAGCACCAATTGTGCTATGTAAGCTGGCTGACAGTCACGTCAATAATATCAAGCTAAAATTATCTGAAAGGACTGAATTGATTTTAGTTCAAAATGTTTAGGACTAAATTGGTACTATAAAATTTGCGACTAATTTGGCATCAATGCAATAATTTTAAAACTTTTCTGACACTCTTTCCATTGATCAAATTGTCGGGAGTAAATAGCTGTGCCCGTCACGTCGCACCAATCTTCAAAATGAAATTGAATAAGTAATCCCTTCTCTCTCAAAATTGAAGCCATTAAAATATGACCCGACGACTAATTTTACGACACACAGACACTTAAGTGAGACAAGTATAGCAAGCCAACATTTTAAGAGAAAATGGAAGGGCAAGCGTATGGACATAAGATCACCGCAAGGGATAGCGTACCTTGACTTTCTTCTTCTCCGAGCCAAACTCATTCTCAGAGCTCATACCAATCCTCTCATCATCCTCTTCTTCCCTAAAATATGCCTTTGGACACCTCGTCTCTATTCCATACCTCTTACAGAAGGGCAGCCACCATCTTGCGAAACCGTAAGCCTCCCTCATCCCTTGCAACGTCAGTGGCGAGCCGGCATCATCCGAGAGATACACGTGGAGCTTCTCTGGGGGATAGTCGAGCGCCATCGCCGATACCACCGTGTTCATCACGTCCACAGTCGGCTCCTTATCTGGGTCCGCCGTGCACACGAACACGTCGATGTCCGGGAGCTTCCCATCCTCCGGCAGCCGCTCGGGGAAGGCAGCCCGCAAGACGGGCCGCCACTGGAAGGCTTGGCTGAGGAGCCACTGGAAAGATAGCACTAGCTCGGCAAGGAAAATGATGAGCCATGCTAGATTTGTGGCTTTGTCTCTCGAGTTGTTTTCATTGAAGAAAAATGAAGCTCTATAGTAGATAAGAGTGGATAGGGCTGTGGCATGAACGAGCATGTGCGTGCGGTTGATGATGATTGATTTTGTGAGGACATGACAAAGATTGAGAGGGCCTGAGCGATGCTCCATATGACAGGATCGGTTCTTGATATTATTCTTCTGATATGAAATGGAAGTTCTCCAAGATTCTCAGTACATAGTGTTTTATGATGCACCGACACGTTAGAATGGCCAACGTGTCGGTGTCGGACACCGACACGCGTGTCGGACACGCCGACACGCGTGGACAGGCCTTCGACACGCGGTCAACACGGTGTCGGATTTTCGACACGAAGTCAACTCTCCGGACACGCCTCCGACACGCGAGTCCGGCGTGTCCGAAGACTAAATTTGTAAAAAATTAAAAACAGAGAACAATAAAAGCGCGTAGACCTCCAAATTAGGGCTCAAACACAAGTGCCTCTTCACTTATCTGTGACCGACGAACTCCCTTCCTCCGCGCCGCTCGCCGCTCGCCGCTCCCTCTCCCGCTCGGTGCAGGTACATCTCTCTGTTTCGAAAGAAATTGCGGTGGCTGCTGGGAAGAAGGGAGAAGTCGGGGAAGGGGGTTGGGGGAAAAGGAAAAAGTGGTGGGGTAGCGTAGGTCAGATGGGGAGGTTAGATGGACGGGGGGAAAGATATTGTGGTGGATTGCGTATTTTTTTCTTATTAGGAGTTGTGATAGGTAATTTTATAATTGTATAATAAATCAATTGTTTTTTTATCATTATGGTATATTTAATTATTAAAAATATATATTAATATACGTATCCCAACGTGTCGAAAAATGATATTATTTTAGAATTATCGTATCGTGTCACGTGTCGGTGTCGGTGCAACTTTTATGTAACACCCCCCCAAATAATTTATGTATCAGCCTATCAGCATGCATATATGTAAAATATATTAATTAATTTGTTTGTATTAGCAGGTTTGATGGGAGTAGGTGGGCTCAAAGTACACGTGCCTAGAAAATCTTGCTCCAACTGTTTCGATCAAGATTTCCAGATTGATGTGATAAGGTATTAGTACACCCTACATGTAATCTAAATGTGAAAATTTATCGTGTAAAAAAGAAAATATAGAATGAATTAATCGAAAATTATGAGATTTTGTTATTCCTTTTATTTATAAGGAAGATGCTAATCACGGGGAAAATGGAATTTCCACTATGGCTGTAAATCCCACTAAGATGATTTGAGAATACAAGTTCTTGACGTGCCCAAAAAATTGATTTTGGATTGAATCATTAGCCGAAAAAGTCAAAATATTCTATCCATGCACTCGAGTAATTTTGTACGTTTTGCACAATTATTGAACTCCCCACGTAAACCAACAACCGCTTCTAGCATCATTTTGACTATTCTCGTCCGCCCGCAATGATTCTTTTTATCGACAAACGCCGGAAGTCCTAAAATTTCGAAAGGATAATAAGTTTAGAATTTTTTAAACAAAGCACAATTAATTTTTGAAATTTGCACGAAATAGCAAATTAAGTAATTCCATTAGCTCGGTCAAGCGATGGAAGAATTCGATGCGGCTCTTTTTCATAATTTTTATGACACATAGGTTGTGGCATGGAGACAATGAACGCTAATGTTGAAGCAAAATAGCGTGGAAAAAAAGGTAAAAAATTCGAGGAGTCGGGCGAAGGTGGTGGTGGCGTCGACTAATGAAGTTGTTATATTTTTTTTTACCACTGCACAAAGAAATTATTTTGTTGCGAATGAGCAAGATATTGAGGAATTGTCCATAAATGTAGTTCCTAAAAATTTGATACATGTTTAGTCTAGTCCCTAAATTGCACAAAAATATTCAATATTGTCTTTTCATTAATTCAAATTTAGGAATAGTACTGAATATTTTAGTACAATCTAGAGACTAGGTTAAACATGTATCAAAAGTTCAATGACCATATTAAACAAATTGAAAATTCATGGATGACATTATATATTAAATTAAAGTTCAAAAATTATATTGAATAAATTAAAAATTCAAGGACCATATTACACTTTAAAAAAAATTCAAAGATCATTTATGTTATTTTTTCAAAATTAAAAAGATAACTCAACCACGAACTAATCACTACTCTAAGCTCTTTGAATCTAGAGGAACTCTATCGCCAGAAATTTTTACAGTAGGTACTAGTAAAAAGCGAGCTTGACCTAACGTAAGCGGCCACAAGAGTAGAGGTTTCAACCTGAGGCTGTTGAATATGTGACCATAATTTTATATTAATAGTATACATTTTTTCTTGTCCATTTGTATGGGCCGTCTTTATTGATAGTGGAGTTCACTGAACAGCAATAGACCATGTTGCTGTTATGATGTTCTTTCTCCTAGACCCTCGTTAGCCGTGATTAACGCGAGCTGAAGACGGGCGGCCATGTATTCTCAATTTTCTACATCGATCGAGTTTGACTGAGCAGGGAAAGAACGTCCCACTACGAAAAGTTGAAAGATATTTGTCACAATAATTATGAGATTTTGATAGAACTCAATTGTTCTAAAAGTCTAAATTGTTAGATGAATACGTAATTTAATATTTAATTACTATAACAATAGTATTATCTATCTTTGTTTTTGGTCCTCAATCCTTACCCTAATGTGAAAGAAAATGGCTGTTTAAACAACTAACCAAAAGAAACTTACAATTTAATCCATATTGAGGCTAATGCAAATCATTTCTCTGTGAGCTCAACTCGTGTTTCATTGATCGGACCAACCCATTCGTTAGTCATGTAGGCAAAAGCCAACTTCGCTACGACTTAATTAGATGGGCCCGAGGGTCAAGTTGTCAATTATGCAATATAGTTATCAATTTTCAAGATTTGTTGTCGTCTTTGCGGCTTTAATTTTATTTTTATTTTGTTTCTACTTCGAGGCTTTAATTTGACTACCTAGCAACCGGAGGCTATTCTAATTGATTTCCATTGCTGTTTGTTCACCTTCTAAGGAGACTATTTGGCTTCCAAGGTTGGCGCGCAAATTTGGAGGATCAAGTCAAGTTTGAATGCATCTAATTTTAGTTAAATACATTTAGTCCAAATTATTAAGTGTCTTAACTCATAGTTGTAAGAGTCTTTATTTCAATGTTGCTTTTAAGAGTCTTTATTATGTGAATACTCCAAAAGTCATTTCAGTTTCTAAGATTTCAGAAGTCTTTTCTTTTGTTATTAAAATCACTCTATAAATAAAGTTGCAATATCAGTTGTATGACAAAAGACTTAAATTTGGTGAATATATGAGATTTTTCTCAAGATAGCGAAATTCTATCCAAGTTCTTTATCCTTGGTAATAAATCAAGAAGTCCTTTTATTCCTGACTAATTATTTTCCTTTCGGTCTTGGTGGTGAACTTTTTTTATCCCAAAATCTTTTATTCTTGGCAGGAAGCTTATCCTCTAAGCATTGGTAGTGAATATCGTCTATCCCGATCTTTATCCTTAGTTGGTGGCACATACTTAATACCTTAGTGGTGATCGTAATCTATCCCTTATCACTCAAAACACATTCCCCACCCTACACATGTATCAACTTGACATCAGAGTTCAAGGTTGAATTCGTTTTGAGTGATTCCTTTTGTTACCCATTTGCCATCCTATCTCATACTCTCATAAATAAAAATGGTTGGTTAGGTTCCAAGAGACTTAACTTTGTAGCAAACACACAGCGAAAGGTGCGACTATGCCATAACGGATCTCCAACAACAAATGGAGCGTGTCGTCAACCTCCTAGAGAATTAGGCGAGGCAAGAGACACCACCAATATCTCATATTAATCGACCATGCCATGACGATCCAAATCATCCTCAAAACTCTGACGATGAATCTAACGACATTGAAGAATCTTCAACCTCCTGGAGAATCAGGCAAGGCAAGAGCCGCCACCAATACCTTCTATTAATTGACCACGCCTTGACAGTACATATCCTCCTCATAACTCTAATGATGAATCTAACAACATTGGAGGCGATTCTAGTGATTCCGATTACCAAGTCAGTAGGAGAAAAAAAAGGTGCGAGGACATGACCGTGAAATAAATGCGGAAATGCCAAAATTTGAGGGTAACCTCAATTTGAGCATATTGAAAGGTTTCAAGCTTATCTAATTGAACCAATTGATCATTCTTTGAGTTAATTAGGTTTAATTAGAATTAATTGTTGCCAATTAGGGATAAAAATTCCACAAATTGTACCAATTGATGAAAATCCGCAATTTTGTGTAAAACAAGTCAATTGATATGGAATTGGCATTACCCATATTGAAAATTGGACAAACTAAACCAATTGGACATCGGAAATGAATTGGGCCAAGCTTAATCGACCGGGTTTGACTAGATTATTCTAACTTGGCTCACAAATTGGCTAATAGGGCAAAAATTCTTTGCGATTTAGTCTCCGAAGCGTAAATTGGGTTTAATTGCATAAAATAAATTTTGAAAGGATAAACCGAACCTATAATCTCTGGTTTTCATAGAAACCAAAACAAAACTCCAGCTTTTCGATTTGGTACTCTAGCCGACCCTCGACCTAGCTAGTGGCAACTCCTAAAAAAGATAAAGGCGATCCGCTGTCACGCAAGGTATGGATTTAGGGAAAATCCACATTCATTATCAATGGACCGTATGGATGACCAAAAGATTGACGTTTCGATAAGCTGTCTGTTATGATATGCCATACGGACCGTTTTATAAATACTTATCTCTAAACCCGCTCCATCGAGTTTGGCCTCAAGAGGTAGGTCGTGCCATGGGCAAAGTTGACCTCACTAGTGGCTGGGTTGGCGAGGCTCGCCCTCGTGGCCTCTGGCAAGGTCGAGGTCGCCGGTCACAATTGAAAAGAGGAAAATAAGAAAGAAAAAAAATAGAAAAATAATAATAATTCATAAAATTTTAAAAAATTATGAAAGTTGTCCTCATTTGCGTCACGTACAATGACTGGTGTCAACGTTGTCAATTTTTCAGCTAAAATTGGCTAGATAGAATGAATTGGCAAATTGTCAAAAGGTTTGGGACTAAATTGGCCAAATTAAAATGTTTAGGATTGAATTGACACAATTGCAACAAGTTTAATACTTTTTTTGGTAATTTCCCCACATTTTTTCTTACTCCACGGGCGCTGACGTGGAACATATGCTACTGCCAATTTAGTCCACCACTTGCTCAAGAGAGTTGAGAGCGTGAGAAACTCCTAGTTTGTCATTGGTTCTTGTAGGTTCAGTTGTTATCAAGGATTGAACAATAGTTGATGCAAGTGTTTCAAACAATTGTAATCTTCTCTTGCTTGATTACAGAAAAACCATTTTGTTGACCTCTGTCCGTGGAATAAGGACACTACCAAACCACGTAAATCCGTTGTGGTTGGATTCCATTTTATAATTTATTTCTTACTCGGATCGTATCGTTAGATTGCGCTTCCGCATTAGTCCTAAGAGATAAAAACTAACCTGTTTGCCTCTTCAAACTCTCTTAAGTCATATGGTCAAAAGTAATCCATGCCATTTTCAACAATTAAGCGTGGAATGCTTTTGCCCCTTTTGAACTTCGGCCTTAACAATGCCTTCTGATATGGAAAGCCAGGCAAGATCTCTACACAAGGCAAAGATGACCCCTTGACTCCCCCAACGCAGCATAGCAGAGTTCACAAGTTGCATCACTGCGAGGACTCTACTTTGCTGTTCTATCTTATGATCTACACAATTAGTCTCGTAAAACAATTTGTTGAATAACACATTTTGTTGCAATAGTTCCGTAAATCAATTAAAAGTTTGTAGAATTTCTGTCCAGGATAATAAAGCATCACTCCTGAATGTTTTCTGCAGAATGTACAACAATTATGATAATTGAGGAACTGATATAAAATGACCTATTACTTCCTATACACAACGTTCATTATTACAGTGAAATCATCTTTTGTGATTGATTCTTGTGAGTTCAGACGCTATCTAGGACTGTAGATTAGGAAAACACTTGAGCGTGAGCATTTGAGTGATTCTAATATTCTATTTGCTAATTACAATGAAATCATCTCGTCGATCTTTGCTTGTGGAGTAGGACGCAGCCAAACCACATAAATCAACAATGCTCGGCTTTTATTTTTTGCAATTTATTTCTTCCTTGAATGGTCCCGTTTGTTCGCGCTTCCACATTAGTTGCAGTAGTTAGAAACGAAAAAAGCACAGATTCAGTCGAAAAGTCTAAGATCTCTTTGCCAAGGAGAAGAGCGGTGATCAGACAAGCAAGTCTAGCTCACAAGCAGCTACGGAATCCCATGTGAATCAAGAAGGACCACCTTGCAAGGCTAAATACTCATGGAATGGTCGGTCCACAATCCCTGGATGCCGAAGGCGTCACTCTAAGATCCGCTTTCCTTGGCTCGGCTGGTCTCGCTACTTGCCCCTATCGTCTAGTGGTTTAGGACATCTCTCTTTCAAGGGGGCAGGGGGATTCGATTTCTCCTAAGGGGCAGAGTTCTAAAAAAAGAAGCTGATTATGAATTAAGTGAAACAGCTCAACCAAAGCAAAGAGAAGATGTTGGGCAAGAAAGGAAGGGAGAGATCGAGCTTCAAGAAATAGTAAATGGTCTCAATCCTTTTCCATGTTCTTTATTTTTTTGGTGTAAAATATAAATAGTATATAACAGATGATGTACAGCAGCTTAGGAGCATACCCTGACATTACATCTAGTACTAATAATTCGAGAAAATGGAGATAGGAAGTCTCCATAAAGTAGCTAAAACAAAGTTAGCTTGCGAAGGTTTGATTTTTTGATATAGCGAAGCTCTACCTCTTACATTTTTCCGCACCTTCGTCAAAATAATCTGAATGTCAGTTGAATTGTTTTGAAACTTCCTTTTCCATGTTCTTATTGCTGCATATATCGTAGATGTCGCTTTTCTTACCTATCACCTTGTCCTATGCTTCTTCTTCTGTTAGGAATTTCTCTACTGCTTGTTCACGTGAACATACCGATTCTAATGGTTTGTGCCTACCCAATGAGGGAATAGGGTGAGGAATAGCTAATGATAAAACAATTTAAACTATTTGCCTCTTCAAACTCTCTAAGTCATAGAGGCAAAAGTAATCCATGCCATTTTGAACGATTAAGCATGGAATGCTTTTGCCACTTAGTTGTCAAATAGCCCATTCAACTTTGAGCTTCGGCCTTGACGATGCCTACTGAAATGAAAGCCAGGCAAGATCTCTACCCAAAGAACAGATGTTCCCTTTACTCATCCAACGAAGCATTGCAGAGTCTCCAAGTTGCATCAACACGAGGACTCCATGTTGCTACTCTATCGTTTGAGCTACAAGCCAAGCAATCGTAAATCAATTTTTTGAATAGCTCATCTTGCTGCAATTGTCCCACAAGTCAATTTAGAGTTTACACAATTGTAGTCCATGATAATCAAGCATCACTTCTGAATATATTCTGCAGAATGTACTACAATTATGATAATTGAGGAATTGATGTGAAATGACTTATAACTTCCTATGCACAACGTTCATTATCACATGAGAAAACTTGAACCTAGCAATAACAATACCAAGGAAAGAAAAGCTGACAGTATAGTGACTGATCGTGGAATGCGTCCTTTGTCCTTCCTCAATACCATCCCTTCCAACACAGGGTAGCTCATCACTAAGATGAAAAATGATAGAGCAATCTGCATAAACAGTTCGTCGCAGCCTCCCAAAGTAAGAACTCTAGCAACTCCGATGATGAATGAAGCCATGTTCAATATCACTAGAGTCACCATCGGAGCCAGGAACTTTATTGATGTTTGAAAATCGAATATCCCCATCTTGTATCTCTTGGATTGCTCGTCATTGTTAACCTTATTTGTAGGCAAGAAGCTAGCTCTTCTCATGCCAATTTGTGTCATAATCGCGTCTATGGTTCCGTATACATGACACATTGACTTGATCATCCAGATTCGTTGTTCGTTCAAGAATGTTTGGACTGAATGGCCACTTGCGACAACTTCGTAGAGATGCTTACAAAGTGATGATAGGAAGATGAAGGCAAATAGCATGATATATGAATTTGAAACCTGATAATGAAGAAATCATTGATTAAGTCTTTCAAACAAATAAATCGACAACAAAATTGAAGCATATTTTATACGATGAAGGTACTAAGAATGTTATCTTGTAGAGCCAGGAGTCAACTTTACCTCCGGGTATATAGTGATGCCATTCACTAGACAGATCTGAGGAAGTGTTGCAAAGCAGCAAATTGGCAAGAAATAGAAGGGAAAAAATGCAAGTTCAGCATAGCACATGCTCTGAAGAATGGACATCCTCAATGAGCCATAGATCAGAGGACAAAATCTTGAGACACCGACTTTCACAAACCCAGAACCCCATCTCGTGCCTTGAATCAACAGGTCATTCAAATTAGTTGCTGCGGTGCCTAAAAATTGCGGCTTTGATGGGTTATAATACACTGAAGTCCAGCCTTTGCAGTGTAAGGTAAAACCTGTGAAATAGTCTTCTACCACAGAATAGTACATGAAGCCCACCTGTGATCATGTCAACAAAACTCAAATAAAAAAAGAAACGTGGTCATTTATAGAAAATAACAAGGACTAATTATAATGTTTCTTTAAATTATACTTGCCTCTTGACCCCATTTTGTGCCATTTTCATAGCCACAGGAAGCTAACAGTTGGGTTTCTTTCCACAATGCTGCAGAGTCACCAGCAATGGTATTCTTGCTTGGCTTCTCCTTTTGCCAAAGATATTTGATGAATTCATTCGAATGGCCAAAGAGTTTCTTTAAATCCATGAGATCAGAACCCGTTAGATTCGCTGGAAAACGGGTGAATTATTTCATTACTGCATTTACTTTTTCTACCGTACTTTCTTGAAAACAAAAAAGTTATGAGGATCGTTCTACTTGCCTTCTTCTATGGGTTTTCGATGCAAGGACTCTCTCTTAATGTAAAAGCAAGTCCCAGATAAAACAGGTCCCTTCAATCCATCCATTCCATACCAACACGTCTGAAACAGACCAAAAATCATTAGATAACAAAAGAAAATTTGCACTCTATAAGATAGGAATCTGTGAATGCACAATTGAAAAACTCCATATGATTCTTTTCGTTTACCCAGAAGTACTTTCTGTTCTTGCTATCGTAGATGTCGTTGTTACTGATATTATGAAATCTTTGAGGAAATTGAACCAACATGAGAAATCGAGATAATCTCGGATCCAAATGGAAACACATCGCCTGCCGAGCCGAAGAAGGGCCATTACAGTACATGTCACAATCCAACACTAAAATGTAAGGCGAGTTGCTTATTATTCCAGATACCCGAAGCTGCATGGCACGAGCAACGGCAAATTATTATCAGCTGTACAGAGAAGAAGAACATAGATTATGTTTGTTTCGGATTTGAAATTTAAAACGGCGTACAAGAACGTTGAGAGCTCCAGCTTTGAAGTGATGGTGATGAGCAGGTCTCTTTTCTCTTGAGACATATATAAGCTGGGGCATGGGGTCTTGGTGTGCTTGCACAACTTCAACAGGGACATTTGCTCCGACCACCTGTCGCTTCCATTGATTTTTGCAATATACATTGAGACATATGTTTGGAAAAATTTTCTTACTAGAGCCTATTCTTAGCTCGGGACCTAAACATGTCATTAAAAGGCTTTATCTCGATTCTCATCCAAACCTCGGGATCACCAGATGTAAAACTTTTAAAGAGTATTCCTTCTCTCCAAGAAAGACTTACATAAAGAGGGAATTGGGGGTTCAACGTGTGCGGGTATTAACACATTAAAACAAGGAAGGCATCCGTAGTGCTTGCCCCATAGGATAGAAAAGGCCGCGAAGGCCTTCATAGGAGTGAAAGCTCCCTTCTTTCGATGAGGGTAGCATCCATTGATTTTTGTTATATTCATCTAAGACATGTTTTGAAAATTTTCTTACTAGAGCCTATTCTTAGCTCACCTATTAAATTTGTTCAATTGAGTTACAGCCTTAGAAATTGCAAATTCAATTTTAAATTTAGAATTACCTCGATGGTAGGCGGATGGTCTCGGCCAATGCGTTTAGAGTCACTTCGGCGTCTCTTTCGATACTCTTTTACTCGTTCCTCGAACAACTCATACTTCTCCTAAAAGAAAGAAAAAAAGTTTGATTGATCTAAGCAAGTTACATGACATTAAGATTGTGAACATGCATTGAATTGAACAATGTTAATTCCTATCTTGGTCCTCGGTCTTTGGCAACTTGCGTCCTAAGTTACAACCAATAACTACGCAGAAAAGAAATGAGAAATTGTACTTTTCTGTCTCTAAGTTTTCACTATTTTCCTAATAAAAGCTACGGCAATTTCAATTTTCAATCAAGTCTTTCAATTTAAACAAAATGTTTAAACTAGTCTCTGCTAGATAAAATCCGACCAATTCCAGCTGATGTGGCTATTGAGGACGCCGGACTGTGACGTGAGTTAAACATTGCCTAAGTGTACCCCCATGGTGGATAGTGAATTGGCGGTTGCATAGAAAAACGAACTTCAAAATTATAATCCATTCTCCATCTACGCCTAAGGTGGATGCCCACGTACGTAGCCAATATTTAACCGGTCGGCAGGGCACGGATTCTCGGTTCTTCGTGCCCATCCCTTTTATTGCATTCCTTCGCCATAAACTATATGGGTGGCGCTGCTGGAGCGCGCACTCTTCCTCTCGCAAAGGGTTGAGTGTTCGAATCCCGGGCACCGCAGGGTGACTTAACCGGTGGCACGTGTGTGGTGGCTAGCACGTGTCGCCCCCAGGGTTTACTCCCCGGCTATCGGCCGTGCGGGGGTTCCCTGGGTTATCAAAAAAAAAAAAACTATAACGCTGTAGAACGTGCTATAATCTAAATCTATAAAACAATGTATGGTTGATCAAAGAGAAAAATGTCATAGAAGTCCTAAAACTATTATATTTATGTCAATTTAATCACAAACATTTTAATTATGCTAATTCAGTCCTTCTAATTAATTTTGGCTAGATATTATTGAAGTTGACGTTAGCCGGCTTACGTGGCACGGCCCGCGCTGACGTGAACAACTTTTAATAATAATTTTTTGAATTTTTTGTTTATTCTTTCATTTTTCTTTTCTTTCCCTCTCTTTTTTTTTTCCTTCCCTTCCTTATTCCGCTAGCTAGTTGCTAGACCTCAACGATCGGCTAGAGGCGAGAGCCGGCAAGCCTTGCCATGGCTAGGCAAGGGTTGAGGCCTCGCCAAAGGCCACAAAGTCAAAGGCCGCAACCTTGTCGGATATGGCGAGGGCTCGAGCCTCGCTGGCACGAGCCTCTGGCCAGTCGATCAGGCAAGGCCAGCCCTCGCCGGCCATGGCCGTGCTGGCCACCGGAGAAAAGAGGAGGAAAAATAGAAAGAAAAAAACAAAAAAAATCGAAAATTATTTAAAAAGTACACGTCAGCGCCGACCATGCCATGTCGGTTAGCTGATGTCCACGTCAGCAATATTCGATTAAAATTAGTCGGAAGAACTAAATTGGTTTTAGGTCAAAAATTTTAGGACTAAAGTGACACCATATGATTTGGGACTAATTTGATATCAATACAATAGTTTTAGGACTTTTCTGACACTTTTCTCATTGATCAAATTACCGGGAATAAATATTTGTGCCCATCGCGTCGCACCAATCTTCAACATGACATTGAATAAGCAAATTCCTTCTCAAATATGACCCGACGACTAATTTTATGACAAAGACACTTAAGTGAGACAAATATAGCAAGCCAACAGTTTAAGAGAAAATGGAAGGGCAGGCGTACGGCCATAAGATCACCGATAGGGAAAACGTACCTTGACTTTCTTCTTCTCCGAGCCAAACTCATTCTCAGAGCTCATACCGATCCTCTCATCATCCTCTTCTTCCCTAAAATATGCCTTTGGACACCTCGTCTCTATTCCATACCTCTTACAGAAGGGCAGCCACCATCTTGCGAAACCGTAAGCCTCCCTCATCCCGTGCAACGTCAGCGGCGAGCCGGCATCATCCGAGAGATACACATGGAGCTTCTCTGGGGGATAGTCGAGCGCCATCGCCGATACCACCGTGTTCATCACATCCACAGTCGGCTCCTTGTCTGGGTCCGCCGTGCACACGAACACATCGATGTCCGGGAGCTTCCCGTCCTCCGGCAGCCGCTCAGTGAAGGCAGCCCGCGAGACAGGCCGCCACCGGAAGGCTTGGCTGAGGAGCCACTGGAAAGATAGCACTAGCTCGGCAAGGAAAATGATGAGCCATGCTACATTTGTGGCTTTGTCTCTCGATTTGTTTTCATTGAAGAAAAATGAAGCTCTATAGTAGATAAGAGTGGATAGAGCTGTGGCATGAACGAGCATATGCGTGCGGTTGATGATGATTGATTTTGTGAGAACATGACAAAGATTGAGAGGGCCTGAGCGATGCTCCATATGACAGGATCGGTTCTTGATATTATTCTTCTGATATGAATTGGATGTTCTCCAAGATTCTTAGTACATAGTGTAACACCCCCCCTCCCCCACCCTCCCCCACCCCCAATAATTTATGTATCAGCCTATGAGCATGCACATATGTAAAATATATTAATTAATTTGTTTGTATTAGCAGGTTTGATGGGAGTCGGTGGACTCAAAGTACACGTGCCTAGAAAATCTTGCTCCTACTGTTTCGATCAAGATTTCCAGATTGATGTGATAAGGTATTAGTACATGCTACACATAATCTAAATGTGAAAATTTGTCGTGTAAAAAAGAAAATATGAAATGAATTAATCGAAAATTATGACATTTTGTTATTTCTTTTATTTATAAGGAAGATGCTAATCACGGGGAAAATGGAATTTCCACGATGACTGCAAATCCCACTAAGTTGATTTGAGAACACAAGTTCTTGACGTGCCCAAAAAATGGGAAAATTTCAATTTAGTACCCAAAGTGGACCTATTTTCTAAAAAAAAAATCAAATCAGTCTCAAATAGGGGTCCGAAATGCTCAATTAGTCTCAAGTAAGGGTTTGGATTCGCTGGCCAGTCAAATGCTCACTGAGCGGCAAACACGTCACTATTCCGACGATTGGAAAATGGGCAATTTCGTCTTTTACTTTTTTTTTCTCTTTTCCTTTTCCTTTTCTTCTTCTTCTTTTTTATCTCTTTTCACTTCGCCAGCGGAGGTGGGCGGCCTCAAGCGGAGGTGGGCGGCCTCAGGAGGAGGCCGCCCTCGCCAGCGTCAAGCAAGGGCCACTCGACGCTAGAGAGGGAAACCCAGGGTTGGCCCTCGCCCGACCCTCACTGACGCCTGAGGTTGCCCACCTTTGTCGGTTATGCCGGTGGAAGGAAAAAAGAAAAAAAGAAGAAGAAGAAAAGGAAAAGGAAAAAAGGACAAAAAAAAAGTAAAAAACGAAATTACCCCTGTTCCGATGGTCGGAACAGTGACATGCTTGCTGGCTGGTAAGCATTTGACCGGAGGGTGAACCCAGGCCCTTATTTGATATTGATTGGACACTTCGAGCCCTTATTTGAAACTGATTTAACATTTCAAATTCTTATTTCACATTTTATTCACTTTAAATCCTTTTTAAGAAAAAGATTCATTTTAGGTATCAAATTGAAATTTTCGCCCAAAAAAAATTGATTTTGGATCAAATCATTAGCCGAAAAAGTCAAAGTATTCTGTCGATGCACTCGAATAATTTTGTACGTTTTGCACAATTATTGAATTCCCCACGTAAACCAAGAACCGCTTCTGGCATCATCCGACTCTTCTCGTCTGCCCGCAATGATTTTTTATGTTGACAAATGCCGGGAGTCCTAAAATTTCGAAAGGATAATAAGTTTAGAATTTTTTTTAAAAAGCGCAAATTAAGTAATTCCATTAGCTCGGTCGAGCGATGGAAGAATTCGATGCGGAACCTTTTCATAATTTTTATGACACTTAGGCTCTGGCATGGAGACAAAGAACGCTAAAGTTGAAGCAAAATAGCCCGGAAAAAAGGGTAAAAAAATTCGAGGAGTCAGGCGGAGGTGGTAGTGGCAGCATCAACCGATGAAGGCTCATCTGCCGGAGCTTGTGGCAGCGACCGGTAGGCAACAGCGCAAATGTTGATATCTGGGGTCAGGAGAAGAATAGAGAAGGGATGGAAAGAGAGTGAAAGGATAAAAAGTGTCTAACGCGTTTTGGAGAGAAATCGCATGTCTACAATCTACATGATGCCAAAGAGGGAGGGTTTAAGGCTCCTAACATGACGCCTTTTTTTATTTTCTCCAATCTCTTATGCTGCCTGTTTTGTTTTCCCCTTCAATTATCTCGTAACTATTATTACGTTCACATCTTGTACTTGCGAGAGTACTAAGTAAATATATATATATATATATATATATGTAAATATTTTGTTGAATCCTTTTCTAATAACTTGCATTTTTGGAAATTATAAAGAAATTTCTTCAAAAGAAATAAAAACAGATAATGACACAAATGGTTCTTAAACTTTTGCTCAATGTGTAATGTAGTCTTTGAACTTTTAATTTGTTCGGTGTGGTCTTTAAATTTTAGCCTAATTTGTAATGCATTCCTTAAACTTTGAAGTTGTTATATTTTTTGTTTACCGTTGCACAAAGAAATTATTTTGTTGCAAATGAACAAGATATTGAGGAATTGTCCATAAATGCAGTCCCTAAACTTTTAGTACACATGTAAGTTAGTTCCTAAGCTATATGAAGATTGTTTAATATTGTCCTTCTATTAATTCATGTTTAGAAATAATATTGAACATTTTCGTATAATCTAGGGACTAGGTTGAATATGTATTTTAATTCATGAATGACATTATATATTGGGTTAAAATTCAGAGATCATATTGAATAAATTAAAAACTCAAAGATCACATTATACTTTAGAAAAAACTTCATAGATCATTTATGTTATTTTTCAAAATTTAAAAGATATTTCAATCACGAAATAATCACTTCTCTAAGTCTAACCCCTTTGAATCTGGAGGAACTCTACCGCCAGAAATTTTTTAGACTAGGTACTAGGAAAAAGCCAGCTTGACCTAACGCAAGCGGCAAGAAGACGTAGAGGTTTCAACCTGAGGCTGTTGAATATTTGACCACAATTTTATATTAATAATAAGATTAATACCATCAAAAATTTTACATTATATTATTTATAATAAATTTATCTCAAATTTTTTTATAATAATAAAAACTTAATATTATGACATTATGATATATTTATCCTAAATTTTTTTTGTGATATTAAAAATTTCAAATTATGTACTTTATGATATATCTACTTTTCGTTACAATTCCATCTAAAATTACTGTTTATTATACTGTCCATCATCTTCTCAAGAGAAAAATATACTGTTCATCATCTTCGAAATTACTGTTCATCGCCTTTTTGCTGGGGCCGAAGCTCTTCCGGAGCTCATCCGTCGCTGCCCATTGCCACTTGGACCTCCGGGAGCTTCGTCGTAGTTGCCAACCATGGCGGCCGCTCGAGCTCGAACCTTGGCCATGGCTGCTCCGCTCGTGCTCGAAGCTTGGCCATGGCGGCCGCTCGAGCTCGAAGAGCTGAGGCTGCTGGCACAGATCTGAAGTTCCGTTCTTCTTCTCCTCACTTCTTTCTATTTTTGGTACTATGTTTCGTCGCTATATGGCTGCATATCACCGGCTTTTGGCTTGCGAGGCTAATCTCTTTGGTTGACGAGGAAATTAAGAAGAGGAAGTGAGTGAAAAAACTTTGGCAGTGATGATACAGGCTCGTTGTGGTCTAAAGTTTCAAAGGATCTAAAAGTTTGAAGTGCTCGCAACATGTAAATAAACTCGGCGAGTACATAAGTCAATGCTTCTTTTCGGGAACTCTGTTATGTTGGACCTCTCCTTCCTTTACGTGCTGAATGAGGGTTCATTATCATGTGGGCGGCTGAAGAAACTTGTCCTTGTTGGTAGCTCGGGTGATAGTGGAAACAGAGGGTCCCTTTCTTTTCGTTCTCAGTCCGAGCTTCGTGCACGAGCGGAGTGGCCATGGTCAAGTTTCGAGCTTGAGCGGCCGCCATGGTTGGCAACTATGACAAAGCTCCCGGAGGTCTAGGCGGCAATGGGCAGCGACGGACGAGCTCCGGAAGAGCTTCGGCCGAGCGAAAAGATGATGAACAGTAACTTCGAAGACGATGAATAGTGCATTTTTCTCTTGTAGAAGATGATGAACAGTGCGATAAACAGTTATTTTGGACGGAATTATGATTAAGAATAGATGTGTCACAAAGTACATAGTTTAAGATTTTTTATATCACAAAAAAAGTTTTGGGATAAATATTTCACAGTGGCATAGTTTAAGATTTTTTATGTTACAAAAAAAAATTCGAAATAAAAATGTCATAAGTGGTATTGTTTGAAATTTTTTGTAGTATTAATCCTTAATAGTTTACATTTTTTCTTGTCCATTTGTATGGGCTGTCTCTATTGATGGTGGAGTTCACTGGACAGCAAAAGACCATGTTGCTATTATGATATTCTTTCTCCTGGATACTCGTTCGCCGTGATTAACGTGAGCTGAAGACGGGCGGCCATGTATTCTCAATTTTCTACATCGATCGAGTTTGACTGAGCAGGGAAAGAACGTCCCCGCTACGAAAAGTTGAACGATACTTGCCACAATAATTATGGGATTTTGATAAAATCACTGTCAACTGTTTTAAAAGTCTAAACAGTTAGATGAAAAGGTAGTTTAATATTTAATTATTATAATATTAGTGTTAGCTATCTTTGTTTTTGGTCCTCCATCCTTATCCTAATGTGAAAGGAAATGGCTGTTTAAACAACTAACCAAAAGAAACTTGCAATTTAATCCATATTGAGGCTCGTGCAAACCATTTCTCTTGAGCTCAACTCGTGTTTCATTGATCGAACCAACTCATTCATTATTCATTCAGGCAAAAGTCGACTTCTGCTAGGACTTAATTAGATGGGCCCGAGAGTCAAGTTGTCAATTATGCAGTATAGTTATCAATTTTCAGGAATTGTTGTTGTCTTGGAGGCTTTAATTTTTTTTTTGTTTCTAATTCGAGGCTTTAATTTGACTACCTAGCAACCGGAGGCTATTCTAATTGATTTACATTGATGTTTGTTCACCTTCTAAGGAGACTATTCGGCTTCTAAGGCTGGTGCACGAATTTGGAGGATCAAGTCAAGTTTGAATGCATCTAATTTTAGTTAAATACATTTAGGGCCCGTTTGGTTCGGCTTGTCAAATGTAACTTGGCGGAATACAAATACCTTTAGATGAAAGCCACTTGGGGAAATGTAAGTGGTGTTTGGTAAAAAAATTTTGTAAAGTTACTTTGGCCTAAGTGGTGTTTGGTAAATTTTTTTTTGCAAAATGCTTTAGCAATTTTTCTTTTTAATTCTCCGGTTTTGCCCCTACTACTGTTCATCTTCTTCGACGGCCAGGGTGGCCGGCGAGGGTGACCGGCGAAGGGCCGGCGAGGGGCCGGTGAGGGTGGATTTGGCCGGCGAAGGGCCGGCGAGGGGCCGGCGAGGTTGCCCAACCCAGGTGACGGCCACCTAGGGTCAGACGACCGCCCAGGCGCCGTCGCCTGGGTTGCGCGACCTCAGGCGACGTCGGCCTGGGTTCTCAGGCGACCGCCGCCTGGGTCGCGACCCAGGCCAACATCGCCTGAGGTTGCGCGACCCAGGCGACGGCGCCTGGGCGGTCGCCCGACCCCAGGCGACCTCGCCGGCCATATCCGCCCTCGCCGGCCAACCTCGCCACCCAAGAAGATGATGAACAGTAACGGGGCAAAACCGGAAAATTGAAATTTGAGTGAGGGCAATTTGGGAAGGGAAAAATAAGCTTCAGCATTCCACAAATGCTGAAAGCCCAAAGCTGGTCCGGACCCGCTTTGGGCTTTTGGCATTCCAACGGCATTTCAAATGCTGGCTTTCGGCTTTCCGGGCTCAGAAAGCTGAACCAAACGGTTCAGCATTTTGGGAAGGGGCTTTCGAGGCCGAAAGCCCCTTCCCAAAGCTGAACCAAACGGGGCCTTAGCCCAAATTATTAAGTGTCTTAATTCATAATTTTAAGAGTCTTTATTTTGATGTTGCTTTTAAGAGTATTTATTATGTGAATACTCCAAGCGTCATTTCAATTTTTAAGATTTCAGAAGTCTTTTCTTTTGTTATTAAAATCACTCTTTAAATAGAGTTACAATATCAGTTGTATGACAAAAGACTTAAATATGGTGAATATATGAGATTTTTCTCAAGAGAGCGAAATTCTATCCAAGTTCTTTATCCTTGGCAATAAATCTAGAAGTCCTTTTATTCCTGACTGGTTATTTTCCTTTCGGTCTTGGTGGTGAACTTTTTTTATCCCAAAATCTTTTATTCTTGGCTGGAAGCTTATCCTCTAAGCATTGGTAGTGAATATCGTCTATCTCGATCTTTATCCTTAGTTGGTGGCACGTACTTAATACCTTAGTGGTGATCGTAATCTATCCCTTGTCACTCAAAACACATTCCCCACCCTACACACGTGTCAAATTGGTATCCGAGTTTAAGGTTGAACTCGTTTTGAGTGATTCTTTCTGATACCTATTTGCCATCCTGTCTCATACTCTCATAAATAAAAATGATTGGTTAGGTTCCAAGAGACTTAACTTTGGAGCAAGCACACAACGAAAGACGTGACTGTGCCATAACGGATCTCCAACAACAAATGGAGCGAGTCATCAACCTCCTAGAGAATTAGGCGAGGCAAGAGCCGCCACCAATATCTCATATTAATCGACCACGCCATGATGATCCAAATCATCCTCAAAACTCTGACGATGAATCTAATGACATTGAAAAATCTTCAACCTCCTGGAGAATCAAGCAAGGCAAGAGCCGCCCCAATACTTTCTATTAATTGACCGCGCCTTGACAATACATATCCTCCTCAAAACTCTAATGATGAATCTAACGACATTGGAGGCAATTCTAGTGATTCTAATTACCAAGTCAGTGGGAGAAAAAAATGTGTGAGGACATGACCGTGAAATCAAAGCGGAAATGCTAGAATTTGAGGGTAAACTCAATGCAAACAACTTTATCAACTAGCTACATGATATCGAATGAGTATTTGATTTCCACTCATACTTGGACGAAAAGTGATGGAAAGTTGTTGTTCTCAAGTTGAATAAATATGTTTCACTTTGGTGGGAAAACTCGAAGAATTAGAGAGTTTGTGATGGAAAAAGTCGAATCAAATCTTGGGAAAAACTCAAGAAACTATTGAAGAAGAGATTCTTGCCCAACAACTACAAGCAAGATCTATTCCTCAAGATGAATTCCTCAAGCAAAATGGAATTAGCATTGAAAAATATATCAGGGAGTTTGAGCAACTCCTTATGAAGCGCGATGTTCTGAATTACCAGAGCAGACCATCGCTTGTTACGTTTGTGGATGAACAGAGAGATTGCTGACTTGGTTAAATTTCAACCATATTGGTCCTTCAAAGATGTTTGCAAACTTGCCATGAAGGTGGAGAAACAACTGAAGAGTGGCAAGAGTTAGTCGACCAAATCATCGACAAGGGGAGCATCCTTCTTTACGGGTGCTTCTTCTAGCAAGGCCAAGAATACGTCGACGAAGGACAAAGGCAAAGAGAAAGCCGTGGAGTTTGTAAAAAAAACTCCCCAAAAAGGTTGATGGCAGTGTTCGAAAGTGCTTCAAGTGCCATACTTATGGACACTTTCAAGTTAATTGTCCTAACCGAATAATTATGACTTTTCAAGAAATCAAGAAGATCAATATGCCCTTACCAAAAAAAAAGAAGATCAATATGGACTTTACCAAAAAAAAAAAAAAGATCAATATGGGGCTAGAAGAAGTTGTATATGATCCCGACCAAATGGAATCCCAATATGAGGAGGAAGATGTTATCGTGAAACAACTATATGAAAGTAAATTGTTCGTTATCAAAAGAGCTTTGATAGATGAGTTTGGAGATATTTTTCCAGCTGATTTGCCTCTTGGATTACTTCTCATAAGAGGAATTGAGCATCAAATCGACTTGCTTCCTAGTGTTTCTTTATCAAATAAAGCTGCTTATCGCTGCAATTCAGAGGAAACTAAGGAGCTACAACCACAAGTCAATCGGCAAATTACAAGAGGATATGTATGGGAAAGAATGAGTCCTCGTTTGGTTACAGCCCTACTCGTACTGAAAAAGGATAAATCCTTCATAATGTGTGTCGACAGCCAAGTCATGCCTTAATGAGTGGCTAGTCATGCCATGTGGTTTGTCAAATGCTCCACCAACTTTATGAGACTCGTGATAAAGGTCCTTCTTTTCTTTATTGGTTGATTTTTTTGTTGTTAATTTCGATAACATTCTTGTTTGTAGCAAGAACGAGGAGGAGAATGTTTCTCACTTAAAATAGGTCTTCGAAGTTTTGAGAAGACAAAGACTCTATGCAAAATGGGAGAAATGCCAATTCTTTTCGACAAGCATCATATTATTGGGCTATGTAGTTTCCAAGGATGGGACCTCTATTGATCAATCCAAAATGGAAGAAATCAAAACTTGGCCGTTTCCAAAATCGATTTCCGATGTAAGGAGCTTCCATGGACTTACTTCTTTCTACTGACGGTTTGTGAAGAATTTCCGCACACAATTACTGAACACATGAAGAATGGATCATTTAAATCGATTAAAGCTACCCACAATGCTCATGAAATCATTAAACAAATGCTTTTTGAGTCTCATGTCATTGCCCTTCCTGATTTTTACAAAGTGTTTGAGGTTCAATGCGACGCAAGTGATGTCAACGTCGGGACTGTTCTCGCCCAAGCCCAAAAACCTCTAGCGTATTCCGACGATGAAGTTAACAAGAAGGTTTTTATCAATATATCTTAGAAGATAGCGAGCATCTCTAAGCAAATTGAAGAAAAAAAAGCTAAAACACTTATTTGGTTGCCATGACTTTTGTCAAGCAAACCAAGTTTGAAACTTCAAGCTTCATCAATTCTCGAAGTATGTTTAATGTATTTTCAACTTTTCTACATGCCAAAGATTTTTATGCGGATGAAGCTGTGTGTTATCCAGTTTGCTAGAGAGGCCGTCTGAGAAACTTGTCGGATTCGAATTCCTTTCAGTAGAGGTGATTATGATAACTTGACATCTTTTAATGTGGGAGACCTTTCTCCTTATTTTAAAGACGAAGAAGAAGGCATATCAAAGTTGATGACAAATCTCAAACAACCTGAGGAGATTGATGCGGGAGCATCGGATTATATTGATCAACTCTCAAGCTCAACTCATGTTTCATTGATTAAACCAACCCATTCGTTATTCATACATGCAAAAGCCAACTTCGGCTAGAACTTAATTAGATGGGTTCAAGGTTGAAGTTGCTGATTATGCGATATAGTTGTCGATTTTCAAGATTTGTTTTGGACTTTGAAGCTTCCAATCGACTACCTAGTAACCGGAGACTGTTCTAATCGATTTCCACCATTATTTGTTCATCTTCTAAGACGACTATTCGGCTTCTAAGGTTGGTGCTTGAATTTGAAGGATCAAGTCGAGTTTAAATGTATCAAATTTTAGTTAAATGCATCTAGTCCTAGTTATCAAGTGTGTTAATTCATAGTTTTAAGAGTCTTTATGTTGATGTTGCTTTCAAGAGTCTTTATATGAATACTCCAAGAGTCATTTCAATTTCTAAGATTCCAGGAGTCTTTTCTTTTGTTTAGTAGAATCACCCTATAACAAATGTGTAATCTCAACTGTAAGATAGAAAACTTAAATATGATGAATTTATGAGATTTTCCTCAAGAGAGCAAAATTCTATCCCGATTCTTTATCTTTGGTGGCTTCTTCTTTACTGGTGAACCAATAAGTCATTTATCTTTTATCAGTAGTTTTCCTTTAGGCCTTGGTGGTAAACTTCTCTTATTCCAAAATCCTTTATCCTAAGTGGGTGGCTTGTCTTTTAAGTTTTAGTGGTAAACTTCATTTATCGCCATTTTTATCCTTGACTGGTGGCGCGTCCCTTATGAGTTGGTTGCAATCGTAATCTATCCATTATCACTTAAAACACATTTGCCACCCACACACACATCACCACCTTGACCAAACAATTCTAAGATACAGAGACAGAGTAAGTAAAAGAGGACACCCTGAACTTTGAACTTATATCTTTTGACACTAGTGCAACGATATTTTGGCATCCGGGCTAACTCACTCGAAATATTGCTCACATTTCACCATGTGTTATAAAATTAAGGCAAAAGTTAACGAATCTTGCAATATTATTCAAGTACATATTTCATGCATTGTCCCTTCTTTTGTCCTTTTGCGGCTTCCTTCGGAGAGCTTTTCCCTGGTGCGACTTGGAGAAGCGTCCTTTCTTTTTCTTTTTCCGTTTGCTTGTGCGGCTCAAAAAGGGGTCACCTACCATGCGGCAATACCTATAGGTGTCCACCATGCGGTCAAACTTGAATTTGCTTTGCTCCCCGGTCAACCTTGAATATCTACATCCATTAAAAAAACAAACCACCACCTTGGATATCGTGTCGACCGAATCTTGGATTTATGTATCCAGCAGAAAAAACAAATTATAATCGGCGACCAAGGGCAAGACCAAATCAAAGTCCAATTAAGACTTTCTTGAACGCCTCGTCCAATTGTCCACACAAGGCGAACCGGTCTACATCCTGCAATCGGGTCCATCTCATATACATCGGAGATTGTTAGACTGCCAAAATGCCTCTCGTAAGTCGATTCTCATTTCACTTATATAATCTCGACAGTCCCTCCTTATTCGTTGTGTCATTTGATTCACGTTTCCGTACACATAAGCCACTTTTGTCTCCTAAAACACTTGTAAATCTTGAAAATGAAAGAAAAAGGACAGTAAAATTGATCGCAGCTTTAAGATAGAATGCCTCCCATGACTTCTTGTAGCAAAGGTTTGAGCACAAACTTGGCAGTTCTCCAGCGTTATTTATTGAAGGTACTGAAACTGTTAAAGATATAATCTTATAGATATCAATCTTCCTTGATTGATTCTATTTGATGTTATTTTGATATTGTAATATTCTATTTGATGTTATTCTGATATTGTAATATTTTGTTGCTTTAAATAGTTATCTTGAACAGCCTATAAATAGGCTCATGTATCATCAGTATTACACACACAAAAATATACAGAAATTCTCTTTTTTACCTTGCTCTTCTCATGGTATCAGAGCCAATATTATTTTTTTTTTTGAGGAAGGGGCCACGGTGTTTTTAAGCCAGTAGCCATAGCCGCGTGAGATATCCTTTCTCCGCCGGACTGACGCCGAACTGTCGTCTTGATCGCTGCCACAAAACCAGTTAGACTCTTCAATTTGCGTCATAAGAAGACTCGGGAAACTTCCGCACGCGCCGCCACGTCACTGGTCCTTCGACGCCATCGACTGTAAGCCTCTTTTCCGACGTCAATAGTTGGATAATCCAAAACAAACACTACATACAGGTTCTCCATCCTCCGACGAGTCCAGAACAGCAACGAGTGTCACCGGAAAGCTTCTCACGCACCCTCACGCGCCACCGAGGTCCTCTGCGCGTGAGATCCACGCGCCGCGTGAGACTCACGCGATCCGCCGGTCCGAACCAGTGACGTCATCCTGTGACGTCAACGACACGTCACCGCCAAGTCATCTGCCATATCCACGCTGAGTCATCTGCCACGTCATCATAGCACTGTGACGGTTGACTGGCGTTGACCGACCGTTGACCGGCGTTGACCAGAACGGTTTATCTATTTTCTGACCGGTTCGATCTCTTTTGGACCGGTTCTTGGCATTTTCAGACCGGTTCCTGAGGTATTTCGACGTCCTGAATCCATTTTTGGCCTTATTTTGTCAATATCAGCCTTGGAAATATCAGTTTTCTCGGAATTCATTATATTGGGTTCATTCTAATATCATGGAAAAGTTAGAAGTCTCGGTACCCATTCAAACCATCTTGAATGGATCAAACTATATTTTATGGGCTCAAGAAATGTCAAGTTTTTTAAAAGGACGTAAACTTTGGCGTTACGTCACTGGAGGTATTCGCGAGCCTATTCAGGCTATTGGTGAGGCTGATGATAAATTTGCTGAACGATTAGAGGAGTGGGATAGTAGGAATCATCAGATACTCACGTGGATTCGAAACACTTCAATTCCATCTATCAAACTTCAATTTGGTCGACTCGATACAGCAAAGGAAGCTTGGGATCTTCTAGCCGGTCGTTATTCCACGTCAGATATTGCTCATCAATATCAACTATTAGGGAATTTACATCGCATGCATCAGGAGACAGGTCAGTCTATTAATGAATTTTTATCTTCGATGCATGCTATATGTGATCAGCTAGCCTTATCTGAGCCTAAATGGGAGTCAACTACTGATGCCCGCATGTTTGTTGAATATCGCGATCGAATGCGCATAATGCAATTTTTTATGGCACTTAATGATGAGTTTGAACCTGTGCGAGCTTCACTTTTGCATCGAGATCCTTTACCTCGTCTTGAGGCAGTTGTCTCAGAATTGTTGACGGAAGAAACTCGACTAGCTACTTTAAAAGCACAACGTGCTACTCTATCAGTCTCCACTCCTACAGATGCAGTATTTGCCACTTCTGGTTCTTCCTCATGGCGAAAGCCTTACTGTACGCACTGTCGTCGATCTGGTCATCGTGCATCCAATTGTTATCAGCTGCAACCTAAGCAACCTATGGGAACAAACAACCGATCTCGGTTCAGAGGTCCGCATGTGCGCTCATCCATTACTGCTGCTACCACTGAGGATTCTTCCAACCGTTCATCAGTTACTCTATCTTTAGATGATCTTCGATCTACAGTCCGTTCCATTATTCAAGAATCTGGTAGTTCTAGCTCCTCTGTACCTAACTCCTCTGCTCTGTCGGTTAATCCAGGTACTTCTAATTCGTGGTTCTTTGATTCTGCCTGCTGTAATCACATGACCTTCAACTCCCATTTATTCAAGTCAAAATCATACACTTCACAAACACCTATTGTTCATACTGCTAATAACTCTAAGATGCTAGTGAGTCATACAGGGAACATTTTGACGTCCACATTATCCTTGCCCGATACATTTATGGTTCCCAAACTCTCATTAAACCTAATATCTGTGGGACAGCTATGTGAACTTGGTTTTGAAATTAATTTTTCTTCCAATGGTTGCCATGTGCAGGATCCACGGACGGGACAGACAGTTGGGACAGGCCGTAAAGTGGGTCGCTTGTTTGAACTTGTTTCGTTAAAGCTTCCTAATTCCTTTTATTAGTTGTGCTACCACAGTTTCATCTGAAACTTGGCATTCTCGTTTGGGTCATCCTTCTTATTCTAGATTAAGTCCCTTGATTTTAAGTGGTCATTTAGGTTCCGTTGACAATAAAACTTTTGATTGCTTGCCTTGTAAATTGGGAAAACATCATGCCTTACCATTTAATATTAGTGACTCTGTCTCTTATGCTCCATTTGATCTCATTCATTCGGATATTTGGGGACCATCTCCTACTCCCACTATGGGTGGATCTCGTTACTTTGTGATTTTTATAGATGATTATTCTCGTTTTACATGGCTATATCTTATGAAGAATCGATCTGAACTTACTCATATCTACAGTAACTTTGCTACCATGATCAAAACACATTTTTCTCGAGATATCAAAGTTTTTCGTACTGATAATGCCATGGAATATAGGGATAGAGAGTTCCTTAGGATTCTTTCTCAGAATGGTACTGTCATTCACCGTTCTTGTCCAGGAACTTCTCAACAAAATGGTCGAGCAGAGCGTAAACACAGACATATCTTAGATATCACACGAACTCTTTTAATCTTAGCATCTTGTCCAGAACAGTTTTGGGGAGAGGCCTGTCATACTGCTATATATACTATCAATCGTATTCCGTCATCTGTTATAGGTAACATTACTCCTTACGAGCGTTTGTATGATAGTGTTCCCAATTACAGTCTACTTCGAGTTTTTGGTAGTGCTTGTTTCGTACATCTTCTCCCTAATGAACACACGAAGTTGTGCTCGTCTATGTTGCTTCCTTGAATATGGCATTGAGCATAAAGGGTATAGATGTTGGGATCCTATCTCTAATCGTCTTCGTGTGTCTCGTCATGTTACATTTTGGGAACATAAGATGTTTTCATCTCTCCGTCCTTTTGAATCCTCCCCTATTGTTCCAACTGTCCATTTCTTCACCAATCCTTCTGTAGATCTTTTTCCAGAAGATGACACAATTGATTCTTCCTCTTTGGACTTGCCCTCTCCTAATCTTGATGCAGGTATTTCTGGAAATCCCACTTCGGCAGATCCTGACATGTCTATGCCATCCGCGGATTCTTCTTCTCCTGTTCGTCGTTCCACCCGTGTAAGTCAACCTTCTGTTCGACTTCGTGATTTTCACTGTTATTCCACAATTGCTTCTTTTCACGAGCCTCACACATATAGAGAAGCTTGTACTAATCCTCTTTGGCAACAAGCAATGGCGGATGAGTTGCAAGCATTGGAAAAATCTCGTACTTGGGATTTGGTTGATTTGCCTCCTGAAAAGTCTGCTATAGGTTGTAAATGGGTGTACAAGATCAAAACCAAAGCAGATGGTACAGTTGAACGCTACAAAGCTAGACTTGTAGCAAAAGGTTTCACTCAGGAATATGGCATTGACTATGATGAGACGTTTGCTCCAGTTGCACGTCTTACTTCTGTTCGCAGCCTCCTTGCTGTTGCTGCTATTAAGCGTTGGCCTCTGTTTCAGATGGATGTCAAAAATACATTTCTCAATGGTGATCTCACTAAAGAAGTCTATATGGAGCCTCCTCCTGGATATACTCACACTCCTAATAAAGTGTGTCGCCTACGTCGTGCATTATATGGACTGAAGCAGGCTCCTCGTGCATGGTATTCTAAGTTTAGTTCCACCATGGAACGTCTTGGTTTTACGTCCAATCCCTATGACAGTGCACTCTTTGTTCAACAAACATCTCATGGGTATATTTTGCTATTATTATATGTGGATGACATGGTTATTACTGGCGATGATTATAATGGTATTATGAAACTTCAACATTATTTGAGTCAACATTTTGAAATGAAGGATCTCGGACGGCTCAGTTACTTTCTAGGTCTGGAGGTTACGTCAGATTCCTCTGGTTATTATCTTTCTCAAGCAAAATATGCCACTGATCTTCTTTTTCGAGCGGGACTTACCGATGACAAAACTACTACAACCCCCATTGAGACTAATGCCAAATTTGATGCCAAAGATGGCACTCCTCTTCCCAATCCTGCGCTTTATCGACAGCTGGTTGGTAGTCTTGTATACCTCACTGTTACCCGTCATGACATTGCTTATGCTGTTCATATCGTAAGTCAATATATGATCACGCCGCGAACGACTGACTTTGCTGCTGTTCTTCGCATTCTTCGCTATGTCAAGGGTACCTTATTTCACGGTCTTCATTTCTCTGCTAACTCAAGCTTAGAGTTGACAGCTTATTCTGATGCTGACTGGGCTGGCGATCCTCTTAATCGTAGATCTACTACAGGCTACTGCTTCTTCTTAGGAAAGTCTCTTATTTCCTGGCGAAGCAAGAAACAGACTACCATCGCACGATCAAGTACTGAAGCAGAATATCGTGCTCTTGCTGATACAACATCAGAATTACTATGGTTGCGGTGGTTATTGGAAGACATGGGGATCCGTCAAAATGGTGGAACGACCATTTATTGTGATAATCGGAGTGCTATCCAAATAGCACATAATGATGTTTTCCATGAGCGTACCAAGCATATTGAAATAGATTGTCATTTCATACGCTCTCACGTGCATCGAGGTCTTGTTCATCTTGTTCCCATTACATCGATTGATCAGACGGCAGACATTTTCACTAAGGCACATCCACCCAGGCGTTTTCAAGATCTCTTTTCCAAACTCCAGTTGACCTCTTCTATATCACCTTGAGTTTGAGGAGGGATGTTAAAGATATAATCTTATAGATATCAATCTTCCTTGATTGATTCTATTTGATGTTATTTTGATATTGTAATATTCTATTTGATGTTATTCTGATATTGTAATATTTTGTTGCTTTAGATAGTTATCTTGAATAGCCTATAAATAGGCTCATGTATCATCAGTATTACACACACAAAAATATACAGAAATTCTCTTTTCTACCTTACTCTTCTCAGAAACAAATCTAACTTAGGTCTCATCCATCGGACAAGGATCATCATAGTTCACAAGAAAGACGAACCTAGATAAAATAATGCCGAGGAAAGTATAGCCGATACTAAAGTGACTGTTGGCGGAACACGTCCTTTGTCCGTCCTCAGCACCATCCCTTCAATCACAGGGTAACTCATCACTATGGCGAAAAGTACCAGACCCATTTGCATAAGCAATTTGTCCCAACCCCCCAAAGCAAGCACCCTAGTGATTCCTCCGACGAAGGAAGCCACGTTCAATATAACTGCAGCCACCATTGGAGCCAAAAACATTATGGACGTCTGGAAATCGAATAGGCCCATCTTGTATCTCTTCGATTGCTGGTCATCGGCAGCCTTATTCGTCGGTGCGAAGCTAGCTTTTCTCATGCCAAGTTGTTTCAGGATAGCGTCCATCGTTCCGTACACATGACTAGTCACCGACCTGATCATCCACATCCGTTGTTCGTTCATGAATGTTTGAACCGAGTAACCGCTCGCAACGACTTCATACAAGTGCTTGCAGAGTGATGAAACAAACACCAAGGAAAGTACCATGGAATATGTACTTGAAACCTGACGGATAGAAAAACAATTGATGTTAATCTGCATCAAATTCGCCAAGTCAATCAACACCACCACTAAACCTACCATAAAATAAATTCAAGTGCACAGAGGTCAACTACATTATTAGCAATTCTAAATAGGAATAAAACTAGAGTGATTTTTGACAATGTACTAATCTAGCGCTTGAGAGTGTCAAGTTACCTTTGGATATATGGCGATGCCATTCAACAAACAGATCTGAGGAATAGTGGCCAAGATGCAAATGGGCAAGCAATAGAGTGGAAAAAATGCAAGTTCAGCATAGCACATGCTTTGCAAAATTGGCATCCTCAGTGAGCCGTATATCAGAGGACAGAATCCAGAGAAGCCGACTTCGGCGAGCCCCGAACTCCATCTCGTGCCTTGAATCAGCAGGTCATTCAAATTTGTCGTCGATGTCCCCATGAACTGTGGCCTTGACGGGCTATAATACACCGATGTCCACCCTTTGCAGTGCAAGGTAAAGCCTGTGAAGTAGTCTTCTGCAACGGATTGGTACAGGAAGCCCACCTGAATATCGGATAAATGAACGGTAAAAAAAAAGTTGAAAAATTACCTATGACAAACCAAAATGTTACTAATTATACTCACCTCTTGACCCCATTTGGTGCCATTTTCGTATCCACAAGAAGCTAAGAACTGGGCTTCTTTCCAGAATGCCGCAGAGTTGCCAAGAATAACGTTCCTGCTTGGCAGGTCGTTCTGCTGGAGATACTTAATGAATTCTTTCGAATTGCCAAAGAGCTTTCTTAAGTCCATGACATCAGTCCCTATCGAATTAGCAGGGGATACAATAAATATCACAGTTGCAGTAATTTAGGAAGCTAGTTTTTACTTCGTAGATAAATGAAAGAGAATTCTTTGTTTTTCACAATTATTAGTAACTAAATTGATCTATCTATTTACTTACCTTCACGTATGGATTTCCCATTCAATGACTCTCTCTTGATATAAAAGCCCGTACCGGATAATCCAGGCCCCTTCAGTCCATCCATTCCACGCAAGGATGTCTAAAATAAGGGCAAATTTCAAATTAGTGAGAAATCATAAGAAATTTGTGCACGCATAACCGAAAAATGTGCAGTTTTCATTATTTTCCTCACCCAAAAGTACGATCGCATTTTGCTATCGTAGATGTCGTTCTCACTGATGTTATAAAATCTTTGAGGAAATTGGACAAACGATAGCGAAGGAGATATTTTCGGATCCAAGTGGAAGCACATGGCCTGCCTTGCTGAAGAAGGATCATTGCAGTACATGTCGCAGTCCAATACCAGAACATAAGGCGAATTGCTCATCACTCCCGAGACTCGGAGCTGTGCAATGGAAGGGCGATATCCAAATCATCGATCAATGAATCGTTACAAAATTAGATATCTTTGATAATTTTGTAAAGAAAGAGGATGTAAAATTGGATTTTGTAGCATACAAGAACATTTAGAACTCCAGCTTTAAAGTGATGATGGCAGGAAGGTCTCTTTTCTCTTGCAACATATACAAGAAGAGGCATGTTTTGCTGGTCTGCTTGCACGACTTCATCCGCGGAACTTCCTCCGATCAACTATAACATATATACTCAGAGTCAAGTTCTATAAAGAAAGGAAAAATAAGTTTTTTTTCTAATGAGAAATAAGATTTATAAGTACCTCAACTGTAGATGGATGATCCCGACTACTAAGACTCGAGTCTTTGTAGCACCTAGCTTTGTATCCATTCACTCGTGCCTTGAAATACTCATACTTCTCCTGCAAAACAAAATTAACAATAAGAGAGCACAAATTGTGGTTCAATAGGATATTTCATGCGATTGGTCTCCAAAAAAAAGTTGCAATACATTAAACTACATTCAGATCTCCATAGGAATTCATTGCGCTTCACAATAAGACCAATAAAATTTTGGTGCACCAGAAAAATAAATTATGCCACAATTCATGCAGATTTTGTTTTGCTTCTCGGGGAAAACAAGAGATAGTCCAAACATATGTATTTTTGTTAATGGTATTCTTATTGTTAATGTTTGATCCATTTCCCGTGTGAAATTATAGAAGACCAACCTTGACTTTCCGCTTCTCCGAGTCATACTCATCACTGGATCTCACATTAGACCCATCGCCATCCGCTTCATTATCATCATCCCCATCATCCATGAAATAAGCCTTTGGACACCTCGTCTTTATCCCATACCTCTTACAGAACGGCAACCACCACCTCGCGAAATCGTATGCCTCCCTCATCCCGTACAAGGTGAGTGGCGACCCCGCGTCATCCGAGAGATACACGTGGACCTTCTCCGACGGATAGTCGAGCGCCATCGCAGATATCACCGTGTTCATCACCTCCACAGTCGGCTCTTTATCAGGGTCCGCCGTGCACACGAACACGTCTATAGGCGGAAGTTTGCCGTCTTCCGGCAGCCTCTCGGGGAAGGCGGTCCGTGTGACGGGTCGCCACCGGTAGGCTTGGTTGAGCAGCCATGAGAAGGATAACATTAGTTCGGCTAGGAACATGAGGAGCCAAGCCAAAACCGTGGGTTTGTCTGTGGAAGTAATCTCATTGAAGAAAAAAGAAGCTCTGTAGCGTATGAGGATGATCAGAGCTATTGCATGGATGAGCATGTGTGTTCGGTTGATGATGATGGATTTTGTGTTGACGTGGCAAAGAGAGAGAGGGCGTGTATGCCGCTCCATAGTTTAACTCTGCACTTGGGAGTTTGTAACCTAAGCTGTTCTTGAGAATTCTGCAGTAAAATGAGGCGGTTGTCCAAGATTCATGCTAGGGTTTTTTGGATATGTATAGACAATCGTAGCACACCAACGTTTCATGTTCTGCAGTACTTGTGTTTGACTGATGTATTGTTAATCACGGTCAAATAAGAGTCCCGTTCATACACGCGGTATTTCTTGCGCACCACACCTTCTTGCCCCTCACGGGACGTGGCGGCTGCTTTGCCATTCCAAACAAAACCAGCTTCGATTGGTATGCCCGTCAGCGTTTGTTTTGGAGCGTTGGTTTTTTTGTCATTTATTTGGCCAAATTTCTCTTGATGCACTTTTCGACTTTTCAACTTTTAATTTTTCGTTCCTAAGCAATCATTTGGCTGAACAATCTTGACTTCATGACGAGCTCGGTCAAACTTTTTTTGTTTAGGATCACCTTGGTCCACGAGCCTCTTACATGTATGTTGATCCTGAGATTTCCATAAATAATGTTGAGTTCGAAACAGTTAGTCATGATTTGTAAAACGCAAACAATGTAGGACATGAGGTAACTCGTGCCCAGATCATAGCCAAACATTTTTTTCTTCATATAATGGGACAGGACATAAGTTAAGTAGCTTTTTGTCTAAACATGAACTGAAAGACCCTTTGCCCATAGAGGAGAGGCTAATAGTGCTCTTTCGTAATTTGCATTCAGACATTCCACGAAACTTCGAACCTACTTGGTTGGATGATTTGAGTTATACAATATTGTATGCTACATAACATTATGAAAAATACTGTACTAAAATTAGAGGAGGATCTCTCTATACGCACATCAATTAGATCAAATGATTAAGCACTTGATTTCCTCTTTTCTACCTCGTACATTTTCGAATTTTGGATCTAAAAATCGTATCAGTTTAACACAAGCTTTGTTGCTATTTGTTTGCAAAGCCACTAATTTTCCATGGTAATTCTCCCCGCTTGAACTACTCATTTAGCAGAAATTTATAACATTGCGGTGATTCTTTTTCTTACGAGTAAAAGTGACGGTGACGGCGACCAGTAGTATCGACCCCGTACAGGCTTCATCATAAGGGTCATACCTGCTATAAAATATATGGATAGTCATGGTTACTTTGCAGCACTCGCGATAAGAAAATCCGAAGTTGGCAAGGGTCATTGCATTCGTTAGTCTCTTGTCCTACAAGTTCTAAAGTTTAAGCTAAGAACATCCTCAGTCCCACACGTGTTGAAAAGATAGCCTTAACTTTTCCAATCCCGAGACTGTCACGGATGACCAACCGATCACTTCATTTGTTTTGTCTTACGAAAGCGTGGCTTTGACTTTGGGGAAGGTGGAGCGTGACGAGCAAGGCTTGAAAATTCTCCGTCGGTCCCCATCAGTCTAGAACGAGATTATATTGCATAGCTTTTTGGTATGTTACAGCGTGTTAGAATATGTTGTATAGGATTTCCTCTTTCTCTTTGGTCCCACATAGGAAGAATGCTAGGCCCCTTTACTCCTCTAAGCCTATATAGAGGCTTCTCTTGTACATTGTTTATTACACCATTATAAGAGAACAAATACCTTTCTCTTTTAATTTTTCTTTCTTATCATGGTATCAGAGCTAAGATCATTGTCTTGAAGAGTATGCTCTGCGATTGCCATCAATTGGATCTTTCGCATCAGAAAATTAAGACAATGAGCTCATTATCTTTTAAAGTATGCTCTGCGGCTGCCATAAATTAGATCTTCCGCATCAGAAATTAAGACAATGAGTTTAGGGCTTTTGGGCCATCATCCTTGCTCGTTCTAATCCGAGCTTCTTCTTTCTCGATCCTTTCGATCACCTCAATCCATATTTCTAGCTTTGCTAGTATTTTCTTTTTCTGTCATCATGGGTGATTCTATTTTGGCTGCTCCATCACGTATTCCGCCTACAGTTTTGGCTGCTCCACCACGTCCTTCGCCTACTCGTGGTCCTCGCCGCCTTTCATGTACGTATTGTCATCGTCCTGGTCATGACGAGTCACATTGTTGGAAGAAGAGGAATGCTTCACGTCTTTCTGTATCACCACGAGTCACTACCGCATCTCCAATCTCTCAACCTATTACTCTGGTTTCTCCCTCTACGGAGGACCGTATTGCTGCTCTTGAGGCACAACTTGCCCGTTTGAGTCCTTCTTTGCCCAGGTCTTTTCCCGATTCTGGTACTTCTACAACTCTCTCATCTGCTGGAAGCACCGCTGCAGCTACTCCACCTTCAGGTGATATTTCGACTACTTGGATACTTGACTCAGGAGCTGCTAGACATATGTCTACTTCCACTGTTTTTCTCACTAAGCTCTCTGAGCTCAAGCAACCAGCACATTTCTTTACTGCTAATGGTTCTCCTCTAGTAGCTACCCGACAGGGTACTCTTACCGTCTCTGAAGATTTCAATGTCCCTGATGTATTACATGTTCCCTCTTTGGCTCTCAATTTATTATCTGTTGGACAACTCACCGATGCTGGATGTACTGTAAGCTTTACAAATAGCTCTTGCTTTGTGCATGATCGTTTGAGTGGCAAGATGATTGGCAGGGGCAGTAGACGGGATGGACTTTATATTATGCAACATCTTCATCTTCCAACTTCCTCTCTTCCTCATCCTGTGTTGGCTACCCTCGATCTTGCTCGATGGCATCAGCGTCTTGGACATATTCCGTCTTCTCGTCTCACCGTCCTTCACCAACAAGGTGCTTTGGGTCCTATTTCTTCTAGTAGTCTTCCTCCATGTTCTATTTGCCCTTTGGCCAAGCAATCTGCTAAGCCTTTTCCTGTTAGTAACTCTAGAACTAGTGCGATCTTTGATCTTGTTCATTCTGATGTTTGGGGTCCTGCCCCGCTCTCTTCTAAGAGTGGTTTCAAATATTATGTATCTTTTATTGATGATTATTCTCGTTATACATGGGTCTATCTTATGCGTCAACGAAGTGATTTCTTTACCATCTATCAGTCTTTTACTTCCATGGTTTCCACACAATTTAATACAAAAATCAAAGTTTTCCGTTCAGATTCAGGGGGAGAATATATATCTGGTGTCTTTCGTTCTCTCTTAGCTAGTGATGGTACACTTCCTCAGTTATCTTGTCCTGGGGTTCCAGCTCAAAATGGAGTTGCTGAACGCAAGCACCGTCATATTCTAGAGACCACTCGAGCTCTCTTACTTGGCACATCTGTTCCCACTGAGTTCTGGGCTGAGGCTCTTCTCACTGCTGTTCATCTAATTAATCGCCTACCCTCATCTGTTCTCCATCAAGACACCCCGTTTCAGCGTCTCTACTCTCGACCTCCTAGCTATAATCATCTTCGAGTTTTTGGATGTACTTGTTTTGTCATTCTTCCACTCACTGAACGTACAAAGCTTACCGCCCGCTCTATCTCATGTGCATTCTTGGGTTACAGCACTGAGCACAAAGGTTACCGTTGTTATGACCCAAATGCACGTCGTGTACGTATTTCTCGTGATGTTACGTTTCATGAACACATCCCTTTCTTTTCAAATACTACACCTCATGTTTCGTCTCCTGTTCCATTTATGGATTTTCCTGTTGATCCTCTACCTAATCCTTCTAGTTCCTCTTCTACATCGGATCTAGATATATTACCACCTTCTCCATCTTCACCTATCCCTTGTGTTGCTCCTCCTGCTGTATCTGCCCTCGACGATTCTACACAACTAGAGCCACGCCGTAATCCTCCTCGAGATCGGCGTCCACCTGCCCGGTATGTTGCTCCTACTTCTTATTCTACTGAGTTTGGATCCTTTTTAGCTGTTGTTCATGCTGTACAAGAACCTACTAGTTATCGCGAGGCAGTTCAGCATGTAAAATGGCGCCAGGCTATGTCTGAGGAACTCTCAGCTTTGGAGAGTACTGGTACTTGGGAGCTTGTGGCTCTCCCTCCAGGTCGCTCCCTCGTATCTTGCCGATGGATATATAAGATTAAGACTCGTTCTGATGGCAGTATTGAGCGTTACAAAGCTCGTCTGGTTGCTCGAGGTTTCTCGCAAGAGTATGGTATCGACTATGAGGAGACCTTTGCTCCCGTAGCAAAGATGACATCTGTCCGTGCTTTATTAGCTGTTGCTTCAATTCGCAATTGGCCTCTCTTTCAACTTGATGTGAAGAATGCTTTTCTTCACGGTGATCTTCAGGAAGATATCTTTATGCAACCTCCGCCTGGTCTTGCTCATATCTCTGGACAGGTTTGCCGCTTGCGACGAGCTCTTTATGGTCTCAAACAGGCTCCTCGTGCTTGGTTTGAGAAGTTCAGTACTGCTATTCAGTCTGCTGGTTTCATTCCAAGTGAGGATGATCATGCTATGTTTGTTCATACCTCCTCTTCAGGCTGCACTATTCTTCTTCTTTATGTTGATGATATGGTCATCACCGGAGATGATCGTGACCATATTGAGCATACCAAGCGGCACCTTCAGCAACATTTTGCCATGAAGGATCTAGGACCACTACGCTATTTTCTTGGGCTTGAGATTGCTCGCAGTTCACGTGGTATTCTCATTTCTCAGCAGAAATATACCGCTGATATTCTGTCCAGGGCTGCTCTATCAGACTCACGTACTGCTGCCAATCCTATTGAGCTAAATCAAAAGTTTTGCCCAGACGATGGAGAACCCCTTTCTGATGTCACCCGCTATCGGACCTTGGTTGGCAGTCTTATTTATCTTACTATCTCCCGACCCGACATCGCCTATGCTGTTCATGTTGTCAGTCAATTTGTTGCTGCTCCTCGAACAACTCATTATGCGGCTGTTCTAAGGATTTTGCGATATCTTCGAGGCACTTTATCGCGTTCCTTATTTCTACCATCCTCTTCTGCTCTCAAGTTACGTGCATATTCTGATGCTGATTGGGCTTCCAATGTCACTGATCGTAAATCTATCACTGGTTATTGCATTTTTCTTGGCGATTCACTTATTTCTTGGCGTTCCAAGAAACAACATATTGTCTCACGCTCCTCTACAGAGTCCGAATATCGTGCTATGGCCGACACTACTGTTGAGATTGTTTGGCTTCGCCGCTTACTTGCTGATATGAGAGTTTCACTTCCGGATCCTACTCCTCTGCATTGTGACAACAAGAGTGCCATTCATATCGGTACAAATCCAGTCTTTCATGAGCGTACAAAACATATTGAGATCGATTGTCATCTGACTCGTCATCATGTCCAAGTTCGCACTATTTCACTTCCTTTTGTTGGAACCGAGAATCAACTTGCCGATTGTTTTACGAAGGCTCTTACATCACAACGTTTTAATTTTCTTCTTTCCAAACTCTCGTTATTTGATCCACCTTGAGTTTGAGGGGGGTGTTAGAATATGTTGTATAGGATTTCCTCTTTCTCTTTGGTCCCACATAGGAAGAATGCTAGGCCCCTTTACTCCTCTAAGCCTATATAGAGGCTTCTCTTGTACATTGTTTATTACACCATTATAAGAGAACAAATACCTTTCTCTTTTAATCTTTCTTTCCTGCTATAAAATATATGGATAGTCATGGTTACTTTGCAGCACTCGCGATAAGAAAATCCGAAGTTGGCAAGGGTCATTGCATTCGTTAGTCTCTTGTCCTACAAGTTCTAAAGTTTAAGCTAAGAACATCCTCAGTCCCACACGTGTTGAAAAGATAGGCTTAACTTTTCCAATCCCGAGACTGTCACGGATGACCAACCGATCACTTCATTTGTTTTGTCTTACGAAAGCGTGGCTTTGACTTTGGGGAAGGTGGAGCGTGACGAGCAAGGCTTGAAAATTCTCCGTCGGTCCCCATCAGTCTAGAACGAGATTATATTGCATAGCTTTTTGGTATGTTACAGCGAACTTTCCTGAAAAACTCCAAATTTTAAATTCAATTTCAAATCCATCTCGAATTTTATCTTATCTTAAAATAAATCCATCGGTACCAAATCTATACTGTCCAAGTCATTGTTAGTTCTCTAAGGTGGCATCCACGTCTACGGCCACATTAGAAAACATACATGAGAAGGAAAAGAAAAATTGAGAGAAAGAGGAACAGAAGAAAAAGCAAAAAAAGAAGAAAGAAAACTTGAGAGAGAGAGAGGCGGCCATGGCCGCTCAAGCTCCCGGTTGCAACGAGCACGAAACTCGACTAGCCATGGCCATGGTTGCCGCGAGCACATGATGACAGAGCAAGGCGCGCGAGCAGACAGAGATGGGGACGAGCGAGGGGGGAGAGAGAGGGGCGACGGCGGCCATGGCCATATGGCATCACTCACCTAAAAGATCACAAGCTTGATTGATGCACTAAGCAAGCCGTTTGAGAATGGGAAGACCCTAGCTTAGAATTACAGGTAGACCTCAAAGGTGATACCTCACCGTCGAGCCCAAATTTGTACGAGCAAAGCCACTGAAAGTGAGAACAGTCGCGGACAATTCTCTTGAGGGTTAAGATAGGTAGTAGATAAGCAAGCAAGATCGATGCCATCATTTTGCTCTATTGCAAGTTGATCCCAAAACTCAATTCACATTCTTGAAAGATGCTGACTAACATGGATCGGATTCGAACTCCAAATGCGGGGATGCACTCCTGAGCATTTTCCAAATCAAATTCCGAAATACATCAACTCAAATCACAACAAAAACAGAGCTCGTTTCTCCAGATAGTAAACGAAAACAGAGCTCTGTCTACTCGTGTTCTCCGTTCAGACATCATGCTGAGCGGCCATGGCCGTCGCACCCGAAGTTCGAGCAACCACGGCCTCCGCGAGCTTTGTGGCTCAGAACTCCAGCGGCCATGGTCACCGTGAGCTAATTCGTAAGTCGAAACTCCAATGGCCATGGCCGCCGTGAGCTCCAAGCTAGCCGTCGCCAGTTGGAAGAACGAGCGACCATGGCCGCCGGGAGCTTAGAGCTTGAGCGGCCATGGTCGCCTCTCTCCCTCTCGGGTTTTTTTTTTTTTTGCTTTTTCTTTTCTTTTTCTTTATCTCTTTATCTTTGTTTTCTTTTTCTTTTCATTTTTTTTATTTGATGTCGCATGCCATGTTGGATAAGTAATAGCGACTTGGACTGCCATATTGGATAACTAATGGCGACTTGAATGATCCGGATATATTAGGGATTCAAATGAAAGTTGGGAATTTATTTTGAGATAAAAAAAATTATGATAAATTTTGGATTGAACCTAAAGTTTGGGATTTTTTAGGGAATTAGATCTATGCTCTCCATTTCCCAAAACCAAATCCACATCTTAATTGGCTCTCGACACGTCCATCTAATCAAAGAGACTGATATCTCCATAACTCATCTTCACCATGGAGATTTTTGTTGCAGAAACGAACTCAGATTTTTTCTTTTGATGGGGTCAGATATAATTTAATCTCAAGACTAATAACCATATGCAGGTCTCAAAAGGAGTCGCGTGCTCGTAGCATCAGTCGATCACATTGATTCTACCGTATATCTGATGGTTAATCCACCTTAGTAATCAAATTTTAGAGGACTTGAAGTGGGGTTTAGACAGCATCTACTGCCAAAGGAGATTGATGGGAGTGCTTTGAGGCTGATCGAGCCCAAGCAGGGATCCCATCCCAGCCCGATTGATCCACCGGGGTTTGTGTTTCGGAGTTAATTCGGGACTCGGCCCGATCCGCATATGTTAGGGGCGGTTGATTCTAATCTCACACTACAAAAAAACATGTTTTTTCCGATAAAATTTCCAACGAAAAATTTGGAAAAATTCGTTGGAAAACGAATTTCGAACGAATTTTTCAACGAAAAAAAATTCGTTGATAATAAGTCGTCGCAAATTTTTCCAATGAAAAATTTCAATTTTCGTTGGAAATTTGCGACGAATTTTTTTTCGTTGGAATATTCGTTAGAAAACTTGTGGCTAAATTCGTTGGAAAAGAATTTTTTTTTTCCAACGAATTTTTTTTTCGTTGGAAACTACAAATTTTTTTTGGCCGAAAAATCATGGAAATTTTTTTTCCATCTAAATAAAAAAATTTTTGGTCAAAAAATCGGCCCTCGCCCAGATCTAGGCGAGCTTGAGCTCGTTGCCGGCGAGGCCCGCGGACCGGTGAGCGACGGTTCCAAGCAGCCCACGCGGCCAAGAAAGGAAGAGAGAGATCAGGTCGGTTGGACAGTGGCGGTGAGGCGGGATGGGTGGCGGCCTCACCGGCGACGAGCTCGAGCTCGCCCAGATCTGGGCCAGCTCGGCCCTCACCGGCGACGAGGCTTAGTGGTGTCGGGGGCGTCGGGGGCGCCCCATGGTGGCGTCGGGGGCGCCGACCGCCGCGGATAACCTTGGATGACCGATCTTGGTGTCCATGGCGCTGGAGCCGGAGCCGGAGCCTGGGGGCAGTGGGGGAGGAGGCGGAGGGAGAAGGTGAAGGTCGGGGATTGCAAAGGAGAGAGAGAGAGAGAGAGAGAGAGAGAGAGAGAGCGCGCGCGTGTGTGTGTGTGAGAGAGAGAATGTGAAAATTGAGAAAATGGGCGCGAAAATGTTGAATAAGGAAGAAGTAGGGTTTTCATTGCAAAATTCGTGGGAAATTTCTCACAAATTTTGCAACAAAAATTGTACACACTAAAATAATTGCCCGGGAAATTTAAATTCGTTGGAAATTTTCAACGAATTTTCCAACGAAAATTGTATACACTAAAATAATTGCCCGGAAAATTGAAATTCATCGCAAAATTCGTTGGAAATTTCCAACGAAATTTCCAACGAAAATTGTACATACTAAAATAATTGCCCGGAAAATTGAAATTCGTTGGAAAATTTGTTGGAAATTTCCAACGAATTTTCCAACGAAAATTGTACTCACTAAAATAATTTCCTGGAAAATTGAGATTTGTTGGAAAATTGTATACACTAAGGCTGCGCATGACAACCATTCTGTGCCCGGGAACAGATTCTGGTCAGAAATGATTCTTTTTTATTCTGTGCCCGAGAACTGATTCTGAGTATTTAAAGGCGTTTAATAACAGTCCAAAATTCTGTGCCCGGGAACAGAAATGCGTTTGGTAACGACATAAAATTTCTTTTTATTAATAATATTTTAAATATTTTAATATTTCTTTCTTTTCTTTTTTTCTTCTCCTCTTTCTTGGCCATGGCTGGTAAAATATTTTTTAATTAATAATAATTTTATTAAAAATAATTTTTTTATTTTTTTGGCCATGGCCGGTAAAAAATTTTCTTATAAATAATTTTTTTATTAATAATTTTTAAAAAACAATTTTACTAAAAAATATTTTTATTGAAAATATTTTTTTCTTTTTTTTCGCCATGGCCTGGTCGCTAGCCATGGCCGGTCAAATATTTTTTTATAAATATTTTTGTATTAATAATATTTTAATAAAAAATATTTTTATTGAAATTATTTTTTTATTTTTTTCCATCGCTTGGTAAAATATTTTTTATTAATAATATTTTTTATTAAAATATTTTATTTATTTTTTTTGCCATGGCTTGGCCGCTGGCCATGGCCGGTAAAATTTTTTTATAATTGAAATTATTTTTTTATTTTTTTTGCCATGGCCTGGTCGCTGGCCATGGCCGGTAAAATTTTTTTATAAATATTTTATTATTAATAATATTTTAATAAAAATATTTTTATTGAAATTATTTTTTTATTTTTTTTGCCATGGCCTGGTTGCTGGCCATGGCCGGTAAAATTTTTTTATAAATATTTTATTATTAATAATATTTTAATAAAAAATATTTTTATTGAAATTATTTTTTTATTTTTTTTCCATGGCCTGGTTGCTGGCCATGGCCGGTAAAATTTTTTTTACAAATATTTTATTATTAATAATATTTTAATAAAAATATTTTTATTGAAATTATTTTTTTATTTTTTTTGCCATGGCCTGGTTACTGGCCATGGCTGGTAAAATATTTTTTTATAAATAATTTTTATTAAAATATTTTTATTGAATATATATATTTTTATTTTTTTGTCATGGCCTGGTCACTGGCCATGGCCAGTAAAATTTTTTTTATTAATAATTTTTTTTAAAATTTTTTTTACCATGGCCGGTAAAAACTTTTTATTAATAATTTATTTTTATTAAAATATTTTAATCTCGTTAGATATGGCGAGGGTGGCCCTCGCGTCGGATATTAGAGGTTATATTAAAAATCAAGAAAAAGAAGAAGAAGAAAAAACTGATTCTCAATTTTGTTCCTAGAATCAAGAAGCTACTTTTTTTTATTCTTGATTCTACTCCAAAACTGATTCTGGGCACAAATTTGCAAGAATTTGTGCCGAGAATCAAAAAATTAAACAAACGGATTTCTGTTCCCAAACTGATTCTGGGAACAAAAGAATAGAATCAAACACTATTTGGCAAGTTATCATGCGCACCCTAAAATAATTGCCCGGAAAATTGAAATTCGTTGGAAAAATTCGTTGGAAATTTCCAACGAATTTTCCAACGAAAATTGTACAAACTAAAATAATTGCCCGGAAAATTGAAATTCATGGGAAAATTCGTTGGAAATTTCGAACGAATTTTTTTTCGTTGTAAATTTCCAACGAATTTTGCGATGAAAATTTTTTCGTTGGAAACTTCCAACGAATTTTCCCACGAAAAATTTTTCGTTGGAAATTTCCAACGAATTTTACGACGAAAAATTTTTCGTCGGAAATTTCCAACGAATTTTACTTTTCGTTGGAAAATTTGTCGCAAATTTGCGACGAAAATTTTTTCGTCGCAAATTTTCGTGGCAAAAATCCAGTTTTTTTGTAGTGTCATACCGACGCATTGGTCCAATACAAAATTTCTGCACCACATGTCAACTTTGATAGCTTGGAGTGATGTTGCAATGGAGATCATCGTAATCTTTTTCATTTTCCTGTGTGCTGTTTGTTTGCTACATGCTCACATAAGATGCCACCTCTTTTAGCATACCAATTTAAGTTGACCTTTTGTAATTGTAGCATTACTCAATGTGTCATATTGAAGAATTCAATAACAATCTGACATATTAATTAGTATACTAGTAAAAATTTTATTGACGAAAATAAATTTCATCACAATAACATCTTTAATGAATTGTTCCAGGATGTGAATATTGACAAGACTCATAAATATTTGGATTAATACCACGAAAAACCCTAAACTGGTATACCCGTAATAATTTTACTCCAAATTAATTTTTTGACCACGAAAAACTCTAAACCGGTACACCTGTGACAAATTTACCTCAAACTAATATTTTGACCACTAAAAACCCCAAACTTACACATTTATGATAAATTTATTCTCTATTAATTTCTATTAAAATAGATTAATTTCACAAAAAATCACAAACTAGTACACTTGTGACCAACGGAAGGTAAAACATAAAACCGATACATCAGTTAATTGCCACGTGTTATTTAACAAAGCAATTTAATAGTAAAATTTATCAAAAACAAACTGAGGGTAAATTTATCACAAATGTACCAGTTTAGGATTTTTTATGATCAAAAAATTAGTTCAAGGTAAAATTGTTACACGTATACCAGTTTAGGATTTTCGTGATATTAACCCTAAATATTTCATTTACCAAAAAAAAAAAAGGCTAACACATATTTCATCGTAAGGAAAAGACTCGTGAGCATGTTTTGTTTTTTTTTTCTTTTTAAATGTACTGTCCTAAAAAAGTCAGTCAACGATCGAGATTTATTCATATGTATTTTAGAATAAAAGATTTGACTCTTCTTGTCGGTGTCTGTATCTCTTCTCATCTTTTGCATTATCAAGCCTAAACATCACTCTATCTCATTTTTTATTCTTAATGAACTCAGAAAAATATAATTATAAGTTATCATCATCAGTAAAGCGAACTCATAGTTAGGCTCTGATTGGTTCGGTATTCCAAAATGGGTTTTGGGGCTCTAGAGTCTTTAGGACAAATGTAAACGGCGTTTGATTCGTTTTTTGCTCAACTTTTGGACAAATGCAATTGCATTCCCACAGACCTTTAGTCCAAAACAAGTCCGAAAGTACTTTGGAAAGTAGTATTCTTGGAATGCAAATAGAAATTTTTTTCTTCCAACTTTACCCTCGCTCAACTTTCATTCCAAAATTGTCCTTGAAAACCCTTACTTGCCGCGCGAAAGCCTCAACAGTTGACAAGCCACTAATGAGCCACCGACGAGCCGCCAACACCCTCACCTAAGGTTGAGCAACCTCAGGCGAGGCTGGCCAGCTGCTAGATTGGACCACCGGCAAATAGTTTGAGATTTTTTAAAAAGAAATAAAAATGTGTAGTTTTTACCAAACAACATTTAGGTTAAAGTTTCTTCCCAATGTATTTTTAAAATTCACTTTACCAAACAATACTTGCATTTCATAAAACTCCTTTAACCCAAAAGTTTTTGCATTTTCCTAAAGACATTCCCCTAAAACTGAACTATAGAGAGCCTTGGTCTCCACACATCATCCATTCCCTCCTCTCATAAAATAACTTACTTCCATTCCTAAGGTAACTCTAAATTTAATTCTTTATTATCTTTATACATGGCAATTCAATTTGGGACCCACATGTAGCGCACGTGAGACATTTCTTTCTTACAATTATAAATTGATATCAAAAGAGAATTTTTCAACATCGCCATAATTTCAAATGATATGGCAATTATGATAACTTTAAATTATATTGCCCTTTTTATGTGAATATAGTGAGATTTTGTGACATCAATACCAACTGTTGTAAAAGGTTAGACTATTAAATGAAAATATAATTTAATATTTAAATATTCTGTCACTCCCTCTTACGCTTAGTTTGGTCTTTTCTGATACCAAATGAGATTTTATGGAACGACTGCTAACTATTCTAAAAGTTTAAGTTATTAAATCAAAGCATGGTTTAATATGTAAATATTTTATCAAATATAATTACATTCGATGTATTATTTTTTGAAAGTACATATTGGTAAATTCCTGATAATTTTGGTAATTTGCTAGTTGGTTACCTCATAATTTAGTTATCGATACACTTTTTTTACCAAAGGTATTTGAAATTTACCATCAAATTAAAAAATTTACTGACTACGAAAAACTTTTCGGATTGTTCCTTTACTAAACCCTAGTATCGTCACATTCAACAAAAACCCTAATCCCTCTGTCATAACCCTCTCTCTCCCAAAAAACCCTCCCTCAAAGACACTTCACCTGCAGGCTCTCAGCTTCAATTTTTTGAAGCTGAGAGCCTACTTTACTCTACTTTTCTTTTTTAAGTTCTAACTTCCTTTTTTTTCTCTCGATATAATATGAGTCTTTTTTGCCTTGTTTGGTGTCTTCTTTCGCTTGTTGTTATTGTTTTTCTTCTCTTGTCATGGTGAAAAAATCTATTTGCAACTAAAAATTTTGTGAGAACGTTATCACCAGTCCAACTAGCAGAATACTTAGGATATGATTGTATGACTTCTCCAAGATTCAACAAAAGCTCTCCTCTCTCTATTTATGTCTAGATTTAAATTGGGGGCTTTTCTTTTGCAATCTAAATGTAGACCTGGAATTTATTTAGAGGCATTTGATCTGTGTTGGTTCAAAATGTTGTTGTTGTTGTCTTCGTATAGCGATGGTGTTGAGGGCGTCGAACTTAAGCGCATACTGCAAGCCATAGTTTTTTAGGGGAAGATCTCGGCGTGTGCTTATCACTAATAGTTCCGAGAATCGACCAATAATTATTTTTTGATGTTATAATAGAACTGATCTTTTGGCATGAAAGCATTCTCATAGCTGCACGCTGTAATCTTTTATTTTCTGGATTTTGTTTTGTTTTGTAGCTATTTGGGATTTGTTGTGTTAAAGCTTTTTATGGTTCTCTTATGTTTGATCTTGACAAATGAATGATATTTCCTTTTGATTAAAAAAAAGGAACCCTAGAATCATTCGCGATCTTTACAAATTAAAATTTCCCTGATATATGAGAGAGAGAGAGAGAGAGAGAGAGATCATTCACTTTAGTGCTATTATCACAGATTAGAGTATTTCCATTTTCCTTGTTTGCTTATTCATGTAGTTACAATTTTATTTTCAGTGAAATATGATTCAACAAACACTGAGGTCGATATGGATAGAAAGGGCTCATTTCAAGGCCCTAACCAATAATAGGAACTTGAAAGACATATCCACCTTTGTTAACCCAGATCCAAACCCTTGTGCACACAAAATCAGTGATGACAAGATGTCCTTCCGGAACAATCACAGCCTTCACATTGGGGTTTTCCGCCTCCACCGTCGCTACCGCAACATGTCCTTCGACCCCCACCAGCTCCGGCCATTTGCTCTTTCCTGCTTGATATCAATCTCACAAGGTGAAGTAGAAGGCAAAGGATAGAAAATAAGAGAAGAATTGCTCATCTGCTAAGGTTTGGTGATTTATGCTTGGATCCTGGGATTTTACATAGCTAAGTGATGTAGCAAACTGTTCATGGAAAAATCAGTTTGTAGCTCATATTAAAACATCCTATAAACCACCCGCCTGAGTGACGTTGCTGGAACGCGCACTCTTCCTCTCGCAAAAGGTTGAGTGTTCGAATCCCGGGCGCCGCAGGGTGACTTAACCGGTGGCACGTGTGTGGTGGCTAGCACGTGTCGCCCCCAGGGTTTACTCCCCGGCTGTTGGCCGTGCGGGGGTTCCCTGGGTTACCAAAAAAAAAACATCCTATAATAGTTTAACTCATTCATTTACATACCAGAACTTATTCTATTTACCATTTTTTATGTGGCTTTCGTGAAGTATGTATATAACGAGGGACTTAAGAATTTAGAACAAATAGTATCTTTTCGAAAAAGTTACCTGAGATACTTATTAAGCGTACATAATACTTAAGGGAAACTCTGTCCATCTCCAATTCCTAGAAATCCCATATAACATCCTGCAAGTCTCATCTAGAACCTATTGAATTGGAAATTGGAAATATGTCTATTTAGCTACTTAAGGGAAACTCTGTCCATCTCCAAGAACATCCACAATCCCATTTTGAAAAATGAATCCACACGTGATGATAGAACAGGGATTGGAATGGTGATGGTCTCCAAGTGAATTCTAGAAAGAGAAGAACAATCCATGCACTTTACCTTTGCATCCATCCGCCAAATATCCTATCTTTGGGACGTTCTGAAGTCCACGTTCTTCCATCTATATCGCCCTACGACGATCCGCATTGTGCAAGGATTGCGTGTTATGCAAAGTAGCTCGGTGCATCGATTGGTTCTCGTCCATTTCTGGCTTTTGGAATCTTCAGCAAGGACATAAATTTTGATGCCAACTTCAAGAAATGTTGGAGCTGGCTTGGCGTGGCTCATCAGACAAACAAGGTGATCCAACCAACGCGAGACGGTAGAAATGTTGAAGAAAAATTACAAGAAGGCGAGAAACAAAGTTATATATGTGCAAAGTATCGCCCGATGAGGATATTCTAAATCTTAACCGTAGATTGTGAATCTACGTGATTACCCATTCGAGTGATTACCCATTCGAGTTCACTATACGATTGCAATTCATCTTTAGTATCGTGTATTTTAATGAAATTCTCTTTCCAGATAGAGGCAAGCATGCAATCAAATATTAGTCTATCATATCGTATTTTATCGTTTAGTAAAAAAGATATACAAATTACTTTCTTGGTATGGGATTTTTCTTAAGGAAAATTATCAATAAAGTGTTAAACCTATTGCGCTTATACCAATTCAGTCCTAAGCCTTTCAATTTAGCTAATTCAGTCCTATACCTATTGCACTTGTGCCAATTTAGTTCTAAATATTTCGATTGCACCAATTTAGTCATAAATATTTTGACAATTTGTCAATTGGCCGAAAATCACTGACATGACAGTTTAGTCAGCGCCGGCCGTCCTACAGGGCATGGTCAAAGCTTCCATGGAGAATTTTGTAAAATTTTCTGAATTTTTTATTTTTATTTATCATTATTTTCAATTTTTTTCTTACTTTCTTTTTTTTTTCCTAACCCTGCCATAGGTGAGGACTGCAACAACCTCGCTAGCCTATGCTTAGAAAAAAAAAGGGAAGGAAAAAGAAAAGAATAAAAACAAATAACAAATAACAATAAAATTCAATAAAATTTTAAAAAAATTATCTACATCAGTGCCAATGGTGCCACATAAGATGATAGGCACTGACTAGACCGCCACATCAGTGATTTCCATCCAAAATTAGCTAGAATGACAAAATTAGCAAATCTTCAAAAAGTTTAGTTATAAATTGACAAATCGTCAAAAGGTTTAGGACTAAATTGATACAATTGAAAAGTTTAGAACTAAATTGGCCAAATTAAAAAGTTTAGGATTAAACTAGTACAAGTGTAATAGGTTTAGGAGTTTTTTGGTAATTTCCCCATTGTTTCTACGTATATTCTCTCCCTTTCTTTCCTTTTGTGTTTAGATCCTCTCGTTATTGTACTTTCTGTTTTTTCGGTTACCGCATGCTTAGATGACCTACCAATACACACATCCTCAATAGTGAAGACAGCCCCAACCTGTCGCTAGCATGAAATTTCCGGTTCTTATCGCAAATCATCAATGGCTTTCAAACTAGTTATGCTACTTTAAGGTTGCGCAACCTCGGCACAATGCATTTTGGACGACCTGCTACCTAAGGTTTGGCCACCATGCGTGGAGGTCTCGACCCTTGAGGTCGAGACCGACTCGTGCTAGCGCACAGAGAGAGAGAAAAGGTATTAGGATTTGGATTTTTGCAGAAATTCTCTTGAAAGTAGAGGCGTTTTACTACAGAGGATTCACATCCATGTAGGTGAAAAATATGACAAAACCGGAAAAAAGAGATTACAAGTACCATAAATTTTTCTTTGATCTCGATTATAACTCTCTTTTTTAGAAAAGAAATCCTCTATTCCTTTAATTGTTGTTTAACCCAGCTGTATGGAAAGATTTTTTTAATCAATACAATAAACCGGATAAGAAATTTGTTAGGAAAATTTTTAAAATAAAAAAAAAGTTACCAATTCTAGATGGATAATTAAATTAACCATAGGACCTCGACAATTGTCACACCACGTTTCATGAGGTAGCTCTACATTTTGAGTCCGATTTCCCGACACCAGTTCAGAGGTGGTAGCGACAACAGTGATAGCCACCACTACCAGCAACCATTCCTTCTCCTCTCTCTTCTCTCTTGTTAGGTTCTCTCTTTGCTTATGTGTACTCATCTTTTGATTTTTCGACAATTTTTTTATATTTTTATCTTGCAATAAAAAAAAGCCGTCATATTAACGCCATGTCGGCATCGCATCAGCTAGTTAATAGCCGTTTTAAACGGCGAGATGACTCCCAATCCACTCATGAAGCACCTTATCTAGATGGTTACATGAACACATTATCCAATTCAACATATAAGCTAAGTAGGAGTAATGGAGAAGGAGAAACAGCTCAACTCTAGAGAAAGCTACTTTGGCAGGTATGGCATTTGGAAGCTCAAAAGGACAAAAAAAAATTTTAAAAAAAGGATAATTAGGTGTAAAGAAATTGGGTCTTAATTAAATATTTAGAAGGGTGTTATGGCATTGTCAAAAGGGGTTAGGAGGAATAATCAAAGATGGGTCCTATTGCAATAATTCGATGAAACATCTTCTCTTTTAATCCCTTTTCGGTTAAGATAAGAATGTCTTCCAATGAAGTCCATGCCCCACTTCGTCGAGGCAACTCATAAACGCCGTTTCCCCCATCGATTTCGAGGTTTCCCATCCACTCCACTTGGATTTAATTGACAATGAAATTGTCATGAATTAAATAACTCAATGCTCAATAATCTCGTTTAAGGTAGAGATTGCACTTTGTCTAACAAAGGAACGTCATACACATGATAACTCACTCAAAATAATAAGGTCCCATTAATAGTATTAATCCATGTAATTGTCTTTTCACTTTGTTTACAGAAAATATCATTAAATTCATCGTTTACGAGGTGGACACCAATTTTGATAATTGGCTTTACAAGATAGCATTGGTATCGCATGCGATCTCGCTAAAAGCTTGACCTATTTTACAGTATAATAATTGATTTTTCGGATAGACATTTTACGTCCTAAACTTTAATTTTATTCAAACTGTGGTACTCACTCCTCATTTTGCATTTTGCTTTAATCACATCTCTAGAATATGTGGTTCAAACTTTAAAAGTATCCCACTGACATCTTAAAAGATCGATGAAGGTATATCACATTACAGGTAGATCTCGCTTAGGAGCAAAACAAATTCGGCGTAGATGAGAACCAGGGACCAAAATCACAAAAAAAAAAACTGAAAATTTAGGACCTTAAAGTCAATTTCCTTAAGTGGCCAGAACAAAATTACAAAAGAAAAGTGGGACTACGAATGCAATTTACTGGCATATAAAAAGGGGTTAATACCACGAAAAACCCCAAACTGGTACACTCGTGACAAATTTATCCTATACTAATTTTTTGACCACTAAAAACCCCAAACTGGTACACTTGTGATAAACATAGCCATTATTAATTTCTGTTAAATTGGATTGATACGACGAAAAATCACAAACCGGTACACTTGTGATAAAAAGAGGGGTAAAATCTCAAACTGGTACATCCGTCAACTACCACTTCGTCATCAAACTCAGCAATTTGACCGTAAAATTTAACGAAAACTAACGGGTAAATTTATCACATGTGTACTGATTTTGGGGTTTTTCGTGGTAATAAAACCTTATAAAAAAATCACTTATAAATTAAAAGGGGAAATAAAAAAAAATAAAGGCATTATCTAGAAAAAGATAACGGGGCTGATTTGGAAGCGTTTTTGCTAACGTTGATCCCCCAACAAGAAGCCGTGAAATTGCCAATTGCCAACTGGGCCACCTCACGTATTAAAACGGAAAAAAATAAAAAAAATAAAGAAAAAAAAGAGAAAAGCGAAGAGTAACCGAAACACAGCACACCAACTGCAGGAACGCAAGCACGGGCCAACACAGAGCCAAGCTGGAGGGAACCTTGAAGCCAAAGCTCTCGTCTTCCCCCTAGACCGAGCTGCGAAAAACGTGAGTCGATCCCCAGCATTCTCTGGGTTCTCCTCGTACTTGCTTTTCGTGATCTGGGTTCCCGTCTGATGCAGCAGCGGCAGTGTAATGTGGTTTGAGTTCTTGTTTTGATCTGTGTGTCAAGCTTTTCTTGCCCGTTTCCCAATTGATGGTCATTGTTCTTTGCTTGATCCGGACTGGGTTTCGCTGTTTTTTTCCTCCGTCTTTGTTTTGCTCCAGTGCTGTTTTGTTTTTTGTGGCATTGGATTTGGTTTTTCCGTGTTCCTGTTGCTGGATCAACAGATCATGTTTAGATGTTTCTTGGTTGCTGCCGAAATGTGAGGCATCTGTGTCTATGAGCTGAGGAAATGTAGGATGATTTTGGGTAGATTTCGGCGAGACCCGTAGGGATGAAATGCGCCTCGATTAAGCGTGCCTAGTCCCTTTTACTTGATTGGGTCTGTGATATTAAGAAGCAATGTCGATTCATTCACAAGGAATGTGGAAAAGATAAGAAGGACCATTATATGCTCGTCTTCTCTGTTTTTCGTGAATATGTCCTTTAGTGGCCTGTTGGACTGGTTTAGAGCTTTACGATTAACCTTTGGTTCTTGTGATAACTCTTAAATGGTAGACTTAATGGCCTGCAAATCACACTTGATTATGACATTATATCTTCTAGTCTCAATGTGATTCAATTCTCTTGAAAGCTATCAATCCTGTTGTTGGTAGCAGAAATTGCTTCCTGTGCTTCACCTTTCCCTACTCTCTCTCAAATTTTTATAATTGAACTTATCTCGTTCCTGATCACAGTGGATTCCTCAATTCATGCTCGTGCATAATTTACAACTGCCTTAAAGTATGACCCAGATTAGTTAAGGGGAAAAAAGAATGTATCATCTTGATTTATCTTAAAATAACTTCTGATAATGTGCTTTCTTGACATTTCGTGATTCTGAAGATCAGTCCTTTTCACATGATTGTGTAAAACATGCTTTCTTATCCTTGGGACCATTTATTTTTCCTTTCATGGCAAACCGTCCTGCAAAAATTGCCTCTTTCCATTATATCATCTCCTCAGAGAATGACATTCCAGAATAAGATTATTTAAATTAAATGTTAGAGTTATCGGTTAGTTGAGAGGTAACATCAGCAGCTTTCAGCCTAATCTCTAGCCCTCTGATTTGGGAGTTATAGTCTTAAGGTAGCAACTAGAACTCAGAGAAGGAATGAAAAAATTTCACGGGGGTTTGGGCCTCATAATTGAGTACCCTATGCTTTCCCCATTTGTTTAACTAAACTACTGCGTTTTGTTCTCTGATATGCAGAGCGATGGGAACAGAAGTAATTGATACAAGCACGGTTAAAAAGCCGGATCATGTTGCTGTAGGTTCAAATGACTCGATCCATCAAAATGAGGAAACAATGGAGATGATAGAATATTTTGAGGTCAAGGAATGCCCTGCTGAAAACTCCATTGCAATATCTAAACTTGGCCTCAAAGAAAAACACGAGGACAGCAAGACTATGGTGACAAAACACCCTAGGACTGGCTTGCGTGATGAGAAGGCCAAATCAGAAGCTCGGACAAAAAAGGACTACAGCAAGTCATCAATGTTGGCGAAGCACGGGATGAAATGCAATCGAACGCAGTATACTGTCCCACAACCGTTTGCCTTGGCAACTGCAAAGCGTGCTAATGGTGTCCGCCAGAGTGGGGCTGAACCAGACGGGCCAAAAGCTGCTGATAAGTACATAAATGGGAAGTCAGTGAAAGCACCGGATACTGACACAAAACGGAATCAGGTAAATGCTTTTGCTTAGGCTAAGTTCTGTTCTTTTGCATACTGATTTAACTAGGGACAAAAGATTGATTGTGTAAACATCCTTTCTTTTCTTTCTTTCTTTTTTATTTGTATTAAACATTGCTTATGTGGGAGCTATAAATTAACTTGACATATTTAGACTTTGACTTTGTTTTTTCGACATTGGAAAAATTATCACGATGGCTACAGACACCACCTTCATTATCAAGGAAGCCCTTGCAACCAGATAATAAGAAAAATCCCAATGAGGAAGATTCGTGTACCATTGCTTCCATGTATCCTCTTGTACCTACAGCACTAGTTGTTAAGCTTTTCTTTTGTAATGCGCTTTTATGTTTTCAAGATTAGCATTTCTTTTTTCAATTGAATTTTGGAGTTTCTCCATAACCTGATTTAGCAATCCTGGATCGGCTCATGTCAAGTCCCAAATGACCATGGCATCAGCTCCCATGTTAAGATGCACTGAACGTGCAGAGAAACGAAGAGAGGTAATATTATCTTGTTCTGACCTCGACATGTCTGCGTTAATGATGTCTGTAAGCTGAGAAAGATACTATAAATGGCTCTTATGTCTTTTCATTTTCTTAGTTTTACTCCAAGTTGGAAGAGAAACACCAAGCAATGGAGGTGGAGAAAAGCCAGTCCAAGGAGAGGACCAAGGTATGGCGCATTATTAAGTGTAATTCCTCATCAATCTTGGTTTGGCGATTCTGTTGTTCCTCTTCATTATAGTACCTTCACATGTCGAAACACTAGGAAGAGAGTGAAGCGGCTATTAAGCAACTGAGAAAGAGTATGACATTCAAGGCAACCCCAATGCCGAGCTTCTACCGTGAGGGGCCTCCTCCAAAGGCCGAACTCAAAAAGGTATATTGAGTTCGAGAGCATTAAGTTTCAATTTATTCAGTGACCTTCCCATATCATTTTGAAAACTTATTTCTGGATGGCAGGTGCCACCGACCCGTGCAAAATCACCAAAACTTGGCCGAAGGAAGAGTCATGGAAACTCATATAGTTCTACTCAAAGAAATCCGGTGAAACCAAGTTCTCTTGAGGGAAATCGTCGAAGCCTGAGACGTTGCGAGTTAGGCAACACTGCCAGCGTCACTCTTGATAGTTTTCACAACTCTGAGGATGATCTCACACAAGTTATGGAAAGAGAAGAGTCGACTCCCCCGAGGATGAACGGACTTGGGATTGAAGACCAATCTCAAGAATGACATGGAACTTCAAGAGAGAGGCCGGGAGAAAAACATTCTCGATAGAGACCAGTTTATTAATTTCGATTCTCCAATACTTGCTGCAGTTGTTTGTGTAACTTAATGAAGTGTAAATTTCCTGTAAGTTATATGGTCGTACATATAAAAGATTTTCAGGACTTTCCATGATAATATTGTCTATTACTGTCCTCCAAATAATGAGTTCTTTTTTCCCCTCCTGCATTCTTGCTTTGAATTTTATCCTATCATCTTTGATGACTTTGATCTCCAACTCTGTCCTGAATACATGTCGATGTATGGGGCGAAAAAGACAATCCTTGCGCATGCAATTATGAATTAGCTATAATCTATTGCAAGTAATCTTTGCTGAATACAGACTTGCCGGTGGCACTGAATGATGGAATGAAGCTATAAACAAGTGCAAGCATTTTTCTTTTTGTTTTCAGTGAAGCAATTATCTTTTACTGTCCATGGTGTCCCAGATTCACAATTTGGGATATCGTGACTTACTATGCATGTAAAGTTGAGAAAGGCCGGTGTCAACAAGTGCTTTGTGATGACAAAAATTCTTGCTCATTATTTCTGTTTTCGTCATGATGAAAAGGTACTAAAGCAAAAGGATAAAAAGAAGCCCCTACTGCGTAAAGGGCCTATTTTCACAAGCTTTGTCTCGCTAAACAGGAGGAAAATGACCTTTTGAAAACACTATGTTTGTGAAAATTCACAAAGCTTTACCTTTTTTCGTTGCTTTGAGCTTTAAAATTTCATCATAAGCATTGAAATAAGACTTTGTTATTGCATACTTTTCTACTCTTTTTTCATTTTTGTGTTGCTGTCATGTCGAGTTTATCTTTTGAAATAGTACCAGCTCATTTGTACTTATTAAGCAAATCTTTAGATTTGTAAGCCGCCGTGATAGAATTATCAGTAGCATAATTGTGCATGAAGAACACACTTCAATACTAATCTCCCCAGATCAAGTATTGATATCAATTTGAATCATAATTTCAACATGTCTAGGAATAACTTTAATCGAGTGCTCTAAAAGTTCCACACGTCTTACTTGTGGGATAACACAAAAACTTTGATGTGAATTTCAACAAGCATTTCCATTTTTTCTCCTACAAAGAAACATTAACAGCTCCCCTATCTTAGCGCCAAATTCCAACAGTGTAAAACCAGTATGACTCAGCTTCTTTCTCTCCCACATCTAAGCTCCAAACTCCAACAGTGTAAAACCAATATGACTCAGCCTCTCTCTCTCTCTCTCTCTCTCTCTCTCTCTCTCTCTCTCTCTCTCTCTCTCTCTCTCTCTCTCTCTCTACTACAAGATGGTGTGACATATATCTTGATAACCAAAGGGGGATCAGTGTAAAACCAATATCACTCACAAAATTTACTTCACTAGATTCATCTGGGCTACGTTTGGGAACAGGGGAAAATGGGGTTGATGAAAATTTTAGTGGAAATTTTTTAAAGAAAATTTAACTATTTTGTAGGTGAAAAAAGAGGGAAAATTTAACATTTGTAGATGTTCTCCTTCCCTTTGCTTCATCTACGGTGCTCTCAAACGTATGTACCTCACCGACGAGATGGGTTCGCGATCAAAATGATTTTTCTCTAGATGAAAACTGATAGGTATAAGTGATGATGATTTGGATGAAGATGGTAGTGGTGACATGTTATTCTTTTTTTCAATATTACTGTCCTCTTTATATTTGGACCACATGAACAATTTCTTTCGCCAACCGACACGCCCCATGTTGATAAACGAAGTCACATGAAACAATCAAACTGTCTTATTAATGTGAGGGTTGGACTTTCACAGCATTAGAAAACTTCATCGCAACATTCAATGATCCAAGTAATTCAGTGACAACACTCATCAATGTCCTTCCTTTTTTTTCCCCTGCTTTTTGAATTACTCTGTGCCCACCTGCTCTTTTTGATTTCTTTAAGAGGGCCAACCAGCCAAAAATAACTTTCCATTTAAGCGTGGAATCAAACCAATTTGGGGAATTTGTCTTCGTTGATGACTAGGTTTTGGCATCTCTCAAGACTTGTTACTGTTTTTGTCCCTAGGTGGGTAGGAAAAAGGAGAGACTTTCACTCAAATTGGCCATTAGCCATTGAGATGATAATTTAAGCGGGTTTCAATCAAATAAATAAGAACAGTTCTCTGAGTAATAATCAAGTAGTGAGTTTTTATTTATATTTAATCACCAAAATAAAAGAGAGTTGTCTGTGCATGTATTAGGTTGATGAGGAAAGCAATGTGGGGTGGTAGTAGAGAACTTTTGCACTGTAACTATTTATTGGTTGCTAAAAAACAGCTCTTTTATTTCTATCTTTAGTTGATATGCCATGCACAACTAATTCTTAATGAGCATTTGCATCTATTTCCTACACCAGAGCGTACATTTTTCCATGTCAATTATATCATGAGCAAAAGGGTTCGACACTGATAAGCATACCGATTTATTCAACAGATTTTACCATACCTGAGGAAGTCACACCTCATTGATATTGACTATAGAGCTTCAAACATCATATCCATTGTTTCTTTTTGGATATCGGTTGTCTAATGAAAAAGATGCTCTATATCTTTGTAAATTGCCTGTTTTTGGAGAGCATACTATAAAGAAATCAGCAGAATTCAGCTCAGATGGTTGGACGACTTTGTTCAAGTTTTTGTTTCACTGAAAAGTTTGACTTAATGTTCCACATTCAAGAACATGCCTCAGGTATACCTAGTTGCAATTTGAGTGAACTGTAGATGAAGTAATTAACAGATGAGTTGAATATATGATCTACTTCAATTCACCTCTGTTAAAAAAAACATGTTAAAGCAGATTGAGAAAAAAAAAGCATCTTGTTGTCTACATGCGATCTTGACCCACAAAATAAAGTCTCATCCTCCTCACGTATATAAGTGCCCATGAAAGAACTCTGAAGTTCCTCCATCATCTCTCTCTCTCTCTCTCTCTCTCTCTCTCTCTCTCTCTCTCTCTCTCTCTCTCTCTCTCTCTGTTGAGGGGGATGCTGTCTGGTTCGATACCGCTCAAGTTTTCGGGGGGGAGTGACTTCGACAGAACGATCTCGGACCAGGCTTCATTCCCCTCAACGCGAAACATTATGTGCGCGATATATGATCTGCTCTCCGTTAGACCCTCCATAGAATGGCATGCGTGTGCCTCATATGTAACTGTATCAGCAAAATTTCTCAGATGAACTAAGTTGTTCTGCTGTTCTTATTGCAGCCAAGAAAAGTTGAAGATGCAGACACAGCAAATCGAGAACGCCTTTCTTTTCGATATCAAGCGACAACGGTAAGAATTCTAAATTGAAGTCATTTACTTTGCTTTTGTTTCAGGATAAGTATAGAAGAAACTTCGATGACATATTGTGCTGGAAGTGATTTTTGTTATGCATTACAAATGCTTCAATCCAGGCATTTCTGGTCTTCAGGAGTGCATAACTCTCTTCTGTTGAACAGATAAAGCGATAATTGTGATTACGGAACAAATTTTACTTGATCACCAGTTAGCAAAGGGAATTCTTCCTGCACAAATTGTAGTTGTATTCGCGATTGCAAGATTCTTAAGAATGCGAATGCGCCAATGAGTAATGTGAGGATCGATAATATTTTTCAAAAATGAAAAGAAAACCTTGGAACTTTGGAATTGTTTTTCTTTTCTTTTTTTAGGTAATTCTTTACCTGGATCTTCACCGTGTAGAAATTGAATCCCAGAGAGCACCACTGAGAACTATTACTTCTTGGAATTTGCTTCCCTTTAATCTATTCAACTTATTACCAAATCCGTTGAAAAACATCTACACCAGTGTGAAAACATGACTTAAGAGGGAGAAAAAAGTTTAAAGAAAGTTAAGTTTCGGCTTTTCGCGGTTGAATACAAGACGTATCTGGCTTTGCTTGTGGAGAGCAAGGAAGAATATATGAGCCCGGGGACCTTTTGCTTTTGATTTTGTTGGACGAGAGCAAGTACTATCGCCAATCAAAGAGCTGCAAGCCTTGAATTCACTATTCTTTTGTGAGCCCCTTGAGATTTTGCCATCATGAGATTTCCTTTAATTAGTCTCGGCCAATTCTTCACTTTCTAAAACAATGCGGGTCTCTTTGATTCAACCCAATGTGGGTCATGGGGGCAAAATTTGCATCGCAATGCCATGTGGATGTGTTCTCAAAAGTTGTGTACTGTTGCGGTTCTGATTTTTAACGGATATTTACATTTGTACTCTTCATAATCTTCAAAATATCAAGAACCCTTTTTGAGGAAATGGACAGAGGCTCGAATATAATCCATGGGATCAAATTGGAGTCTGATATATCACCATCGAAGCGGATATGCTTGTTCTGTGCAGGCCTAACAACTTTCCTAAGATCAGTGATGCAGAACACTCCGATTTACGCTATCCTTATTTAATGATTGCACAAAAGATGGTGCAAGAACATTGACAAACAAATGCGGTGATTTTGGTGGAATGTGGATGAAAGCGAGTCCCATGACCTTGTACTAAAGAGTTGCAACGCCATTTGTAAACCGTAAAACGTAGGAGGCCAGGGTTTGAAATTGACAGTGCACTCTATGCCATGTTGAAGGAAAAGGATGGCTATGGGTTAGAGTGTGCAGGCTGGTGTTTACGAGGCAGTCCATTCTTACAGCATGCTGTCAAGCCCACGGCGTCAAAGAGCGTGGAAAGCTGCTGCCGCTTATAGGAACATCATCCACCAGGGAGTTTTGTATCAGATTGGCAATGGTGAAACAGTAGAACTGGGGGGCAACGTAGCATTACAAAGGATTTTTTACCAAACGCCATTTGCATTTTCCCAAGAGGCTTTAACTTAAAGGTATTTGCATTCCTCCAAGTAGAATTTGAAAAGTTGAACCAAACGGGCCCTGTGATAGATTACCCAAACCATGGAATGGGATGAATAATGTGAAAGCAACCATTGCTGAAGATGAGAGAAGCTGGAATGTCTCTAGATTTTGCGTAGTTTTTTTCTGATAAGACGGTCGGAGAACTTCCGAATCTATTTCTCAAGATGGTCTTAAATGGTGACCTGAGAATTCCGGGGACTTCTCGGTCAAGTCGGCCTACAGGGATGTCGTTAGCTGTAACCTTACTGCTCCTAATGAGAGACTTCGGCGTTTGATTTGAAACACAAATGCTTTGACTATGATGCAGCTTGGAAACAGGAAAATTTCAGGTTGCCGTTGTTGCTAGGAATCATCAAAAAAATGTACTGGGTGCTTGGTGCAGACTTATAGTTGCTGAATCTCCCCGCGAAGCAGAAGCAGAAGCAGCGCAGACATTGACTCTCAATGCTAGAAGCCACCGAGCGGATAAGGAGATTGCCATATGCTCAGCTCGTTTGTCTCAGGGAAGAAGACGGATTATATTTGGAGGCTTCATCCATTTAGTAATGATCTGAAACATTGTTAACTGGTAGTTGTCTGTGTAGTTTTATATCTCATGCACAGTCTAGTTGGATTGTAATCTCTACCTTGTTTCATTAGTTGTTGGTAATGCCAGCGCTTGACGACGTGTTCCGTACCCTTTTTAAGGAAACCAAGAAGCAAAAACATGTTTCAGCTTGCGCCCATGGACCACCGCAGAGATGAAACAAACCATTAGCTTGACAAATGTGTAAAAGCATGTTCTAGCTTGCAAACATGAGGAAGCTTAGACTGAGTCTATAAATCCAGGTGGTTGCTCCATAATGACTGGCTCCGAAGAATAACTCATACAAAAAGACATTCTTGATATCGAGTTATACAATATCCCGACCCGTTGTGCGTATGATAAATGGCGACTAACCGAGGCTCTTCAAGAGTAAAAAGGGATGAGACTTGTCTGGACCTGACTTCACATACATCGGTTCCATCTCAACTATATGATCAATCCCCAAAGCTGAAAATGTTGCAAGGACATGAATCTGGGCATGCTTAGTAGAAGTGTGCAAAATGGATCACTCAAACCAGGAATCGCTCGGACCAAACCGAACCGGCCGGTTGGATCCTGTTTTTGAGAGTGTCGGTCCAATTCCTGGATCTTAAAAGTGGAACCGGTGTCCGGGCGGTCTAGTTCAGTTCCAAGGGGGAACCGGACTGGACCGACTACATATACTTTTTTATATTTTTATTTTTTCAAAAAAATTAGTAAAATGTAAATTAAACTCTAAGTGAACTTTATTGACATAATTTCATGGACAAAAATTAGTAAAATGTGAACTAAACTCTAAGTGAACTTCATTAATATAAATTCATTAATAGAAATTAATAAAATGTGAATTAAACCCTGAGCGACCGGTTCTCGATCCTAAGACCAACCGGTCTGATCTAGGGTTCTCAATTTTAGGAACCAATCTTCTCGATCCCCTTCCTGGTTCCACTTCTCGGTTCTACTTTGGACATGAACCGGATTGGAAATTGATAACCTCTAATGGCAAGGGACATATCTTGATTCTTGTAGAACTAAACTTGCATAGAACGATGAGACACCATGGCCCAATGGAAGGCCCAAAGCTTTCTTCGAACTAGTTCTATGTCAAATTCATAGTATAAATATATATATTTAAAATGAATCGAGACCATTGAAAATATGACGGGTTTTTTGTGAGCTAATTAAGTCTGGTAGTCTTGGTTGAATTTTGTACACGTACAAAATTTTTAAAATACTTTCTCGAGAAAAATGCATTCATACTAAGGAATTCAAATTGATAAAGATGTTCTTCTAGTCGAAGACTCGAGATAGCTTGTGAGGAAAAGATAAGGTCATATTATTCTAAACTATATCTAAACCAACTTCGCAATATTAAAAGGCCAATAAGGAAAATAGTACAATTATCAAGCACATCAACAATAAAAAAACAAAACTAAAGTCTCACCATCATGTTTGATTGATTGACCCATGTAGACTCCAAGTGGGCTTTGTTGCAGAGCATTAGGGGAAAAATTATGGAGAGAATGCGAAAACTTCCCATGATTTTCACACCCACTTCAATCCTCCTGTTGTTCTTCTTCTTACAAACAATACGATGATAAACATGTGAGTTGGCAAAAAAGATGAATGATAAATATAGGGAGAAAGGATCGCATCAATGCCATGACTTTTGTATGGCTCTTGCTTTAATGTTAAAACCTTTCGAATAATTATTCAAGTGCCACAACTTTTAAAAAGTGTCACTTAAGTGACTATGGCAACTTGGTTTGTCGAAAAATATAAGGAAACGCTTTTAAAGAGTTTTGTAATTAAAGTGATCTTTCATAAAGTTTCACTACTAAATTGATCATTTGTAAAAAAAATTTTCTTAGATTTTAAAATTAGAAATTCGACCAGATGGCGTCATTCTAACTTTGCCACTTTTTCTATTAGAGTCAAAAGCAAAATCATGGAGCAAACATTCTTTCTGAATAATTTCATTTAGCAACACTAAGACTTATTTGTTTTCCTCAAAAAACAAAAATGGAAGTATGTAAAATTGCATTCATCCTCGTAACTTCACATTTGTTTCTTCTTTTACTTTGCTTTGTTTTGAGATTCAACAACATAGCTTGATGCATTGTGAAAATGGACCACTTCTCTTAGATCAATGGCAAGGATCAATGCTAGGGAATATTCAGGAACCGATATGAACCCATTTCTTAACCAATAAGATTGTTTGGTACATAAATTATGCACAACACTAACTAAAATGTTGTATGCCAAAAAATATGAATGATTAAATTTAGTACTAAAATTTTTTAAAAGCATCCATTTAAATGACTAATGTCAGCCACATTAGATTTTCCATTATCGAAATCATTTAGATGATCGTTTTTTAAAAGACATTTAAATTTCGTCTAAAAAGTTTTGACATCAAAATAGGGACAGTACAATGGCCATGAAACCATCCAAAAAAAAAATTCTTTTGGACATAACATAGACTTATTATTTCATTTCATGAAATCCTCAAAATTGCACAGCAATAAATATGGCAGAAAATGAAAAAAAAAAAAAAGTATTACACCTGCCCGTTGTTGTACCTCCAGTTTCTCTCTTCCATGTGAGCTCTCCTGAATTCCAACCCATCTCTCTTCTTTTTCACTCCTGTCCTCTCCCTCTCAAAATTTTCTTTTCAAGGTACTTTATGCAAGAGCAGATGACCCGCATTCAATTCTTACGTACAAATGATCTCATCTTTTACCATGCCTTCAAACTTTTTGTTTACACTACTCATGACTGGTTTGGTCAGACAGAGTTCGGTTGGTGAAACTGATATAATTTTCGACGACTACCCGATGGGATTGCCGATGATCGTAAAAAGAGCTCATCAATTATTATGATCGATGATTATCGACGACCATGAAGTATGCCTGTCAATGTACGATGGTGAATTGTCCAAGAATGTCTCGTTCGATATCAAAACCATTATATTGAAAGGACGTATCGAGAACCGAAACAGAACGATCACGCAGAAAACAGAAAAAATAAACGATGCACGAATTTATCCAGGTTCACCCTCGATTAAGGCTACGTCCGGTAAAAAGATTTCATTATGTTTTCGGTTTACAGCCATTCAACTCGTTACAATGATCAGAAAAACGAGCAAAATATATATATGCCCCAAACGGGCCCAAAACATAAACTTATATGAAATCTCTTAATCTCGCACCATACGGGCCAGCCCAAACTCGTTGAGGTTTCGAGAGCACTGTCCCCGAGCCCCCGCCCGCTCACTAGTGAGCAGGGCAGCCGTCCGCTGACCATGCAGCGGAACGCCCGTCGGGGGCAGCGCCCCCGAACCCCCGGCCCGCTGACCGGGCAACGAGACACCCGTGTCAGGGGCGCTGCTCTCGAACTCCCGCATTCCGCACGCATGGGTCACATGTCGTCGGATAACACTTCAGTTTTCCTAAACTCACGTGGACATACCCGGTGTGAGAAATAAGGATTCTCAAAGCATTCACCAACTCCATCGTATATAACCCGTAATGATAAATTTGGTCAAGCGTTGGACGCGAGGAGATGATGAAAAAAGAAAGAAAAATATTGAACATGTCAATAACAAAATATGGACATCAAGCTACGGTCGCGAAACCCGATGGCACCAGTAGTTGTAACCGCTTGCAGATGGGATTAGCATGCGGGTAGGAAGCCTAGGATCACGAAAATGCAGCTGTAAGCGCATTAAGAATATTAACTGTTTATAAGCAGCTATGTTTAGTAAGCTATCAAACACGACATGTAATTATGGGAAAAGGAATCAGTTATTCGAAACATGTGTCTCGATGAATTTTTATCAATTTAGTAATGTTATTGTCGTTTCAGTTTTCGTTATTTGTAATTTTTTACCTTTAAATTCATCTTGTTTATATTCGTTGCAGTGCTGATTGAATTCCAATCCGAAATCACCACCAAACCCGTCTCACAAAAACCCAAAGATCAACTTTTTAGTAAAAGATTTTTCGATACTTGGGCAGTGCCTATTTTTGGTGAAACAAATGTACTCGTCTTTTACCGAATTCATGAGGATAGTGATATATAAATTCCTTCGTCATTAAAAGTCATTTAACAATTAGGTTTTTCAAATTAAGTCCCCAATAGATTTAAATTGAAGAGGCTAATATTGACCATACTAAGAAGATTATAAAAAATGTAATTCACGCAACGAGTAAGACTTAAAATTGGTAGGCATGGGCGACAAAAGTAAACAAAATGAAACCAAGGCCATACATTTTTTACGCCACTCTTCAGAAAAGGACCAAGAAATATTTTAGGAAAATGGTAAAAAAATTTATAAATTATTATACATATGTCAATTTAGTTATAAACTTTTTATTTGTACTAATTATGTTCTAAACATCTTTATGATTTGCCAGTATAGTCAGCGTTGCCAATTTTGGCCAGAAATTGCTGACATAGACATCATTTGTTCTACGCGCGGCATGCTTGTGCTGACGTAAACAATTTTCTAAATTTTCTAAAACTTTTAATAAGTTTTGTATTCGTTTCTTTATTCTTTTTCTTTTTCTCTAGCAAGTTTGGTGAGGTCTGGCTAACTGTCATTGGCTACTGGCAAGGGCTATGACCTTCACCCGTGGCCGACGTGGGCCGTGTGGCCCTCACCCGGTGGCCGACGACCCTTGTGGGCCTTTAAGAGTGACCGACGAGGGTCAGCAATAGCTCTCATCTGAATTTCAAGAAAAAAAAAGGAAAAAATTATAAAATATTTTTAAAATTATAAAAAAATCATAAAATTTGTTTATGTTAGCCTCGACCATACCACATAGGACAGCCGGTATCCGTATCAGTAATTTCCACCAAAATTGATCGAAAAGAACACATTACTAAATCATCAAAATGTTTATGGCTCAATTAATAAAATTGAAATGTTCAAGATTGAATTGGTATTCTTACAATAGATTTAGGACTTTTTTTGTTAATTATCCCGAAATTTTTTTGTGACATGCTACTGGTTGCATTTGGCAAACAAGACGCCCCTTTCTACGCACTATTCACGTGCCATCCCTCTGATTTCTCCTTCAATCTATAATACTCTTGTATCTGTCTTACCTTTCGTGGAAGTCAACCTACATTGATGCTGCCAGAATTTCAGTTCTTCCTCGTTCAATTATTGTCCAATTGTACTAACTTTGCATATTGACATTAGAAGAAAATCAAATCGTATCGGGGCCTCCTCATCCGCCAGTCATCTCTCGACATTGATTGATGATTACGCGAAATAAAACGACTCCAAGCAATTCATGGTACGACGCTTTAATTTAGAATTCTGGACATCACCATCTTGCCTCCCTTTATCTCTTTCCGATATTCTCCACTATCTAAAGGGAAAAAAAAAAGAAAGATTCCTTCGTGCATCACACGGTGGATTGATCATGTTGTTCGGATAATATGTTTGTCGTTTTTATTAATGTTTAAATTTTGTAAATTCTTTTTGTTGGTCGGAAATTGAATTTTGTAATTTAATATGCTTTTTATAAAGTATGTTAGGCCACGTGATATAAATTGAGGATATTATCTTTCTGCACGGTTTCTTGACACTAACAGTTGTCCGTCTGTCTCCCACTAACTTTTAAATGCTTTTCCCTCCTTGTAAATGTGGACCCTTGCTTAAGAGATAATTTAAGGAAAATTTATCATTTTTGACACACTTTTTTATCTAATATTCTACGTAATCAATAAGTTAAAAACAAATTTTTTTAATCGGTGCGATGAATATGTAGTGAGGAAGTATTTATCAACGAGATACCTTACTATTTTGGTCCCCCTTAAACACACTCTTGTTAAAAAAATATGAATTTGGAGTATTATTTTATTGGATGAGTATCACCTACCACCATTTTATGCTTTACAAATCTTGGGATTTTTTTGACAATTGTGCGAGTTGGCCTCTTCGGCAAAAAAAAAGAATTTCGCCATTTTTTAGTTTTTCCATTAATTATTAGGCGGGGGTAATATCAAAAAGGGAAGAAAAGAGAGAATTATGAATTGGTTCCGGAAACTATATTACTGTTTATCAATACCAAGAATACCTCATCATTAACAAGATTATAATGAATCTGAGAATTTCTCGTGAAGCGTATCAATCAAGAACCAAAAACACCTGGTCGAGCCTCTAAAAAGGTTAGCCATACTTAACAACTAATATACCGGCCAAAAAAAAAACAACTAATAAACTAACACATTATTTAGTACGGACACCTCTAAACTAATCTTAATGTAAGCAGTATTTCTCGATTGGGTCGTCATTCTTTTTGTTTGGGGCACGAAAGTGACCCCATATTTATTATTATTTTTATTATTGATGTTTTATTTTATTTTATTTGTTTTTGATAAGCAAAAAGTACGGTGACCCAAACTTGGTCTTCTTCCACGGGTCACAGTAAGACAAAAGAAACTTGTAAGGCGACCCGCCTTGGTCTTCGTCCACGGTTTACAGTCACGCACTCCTTATCCAACTGGGAAGATGCTCCGCGGGATCCCCCTCGCCCACGTCCTCGCCGCCTCCCTCGTGGGGCTCGCCGCCGCCGCCGCCGCCGTGGAGAGCCGCCGCCGCCGCCGCCTCGACCGGTGGCGAAGCCGCCATCGCCGTGTCGTCCCACATTTAGATCGGACCGAATCGGGCCGCCTCGCTAAGCTCGAGAGCTTCTCCGACTACGTGGGTGAGTCATTGACTTCGTTTTTCTTTTAAATTTAGACGGTGTTTGAACTTTTGACAGAGTGGGAAACGAAGTATTTTTTTTCTCTTTCAAATGGTAAAGATGCGAGTGTTGCTTATGTGACAAATGATGCAGCTAGGCAACTGGGGTTTGAAGATGGGAGGGAGTGTCCGCGGCTGAGCAAGCTGGCGATGGAGTACTTGAAGAGGACCAAAGGGTGTGGAGAGGACATCTGGGAGTTCTTCGCTAGCGAACCAGACGCAGAGTCGCTGTGCGACAAGCTCATGGATGAGTTCGAGCGATGCATCCTCAGTTACTTTGCGTTCCATTGGAGCCAAGCCCCTGCTATGATCAGTCAGGTAAATTTGGTATATACAGGACCGTGGAAAACTCGAAACCCCCACGAGTCGAACATCTCCGTGTCGGTCGATGCCTTTTCTTCAATGTTTGTGAATTGGGGTGATGTATCTGCGGATGGGATCTGATGATGAATGTGATAGGTACTTAGTGCTGAGTCCGAGACTAAGACAAAGCTCAAGGGCTTTGTGCTGGCCGCTACAAGGTTAGTAATGCTGAGAACTATGTGGGATGAGTTTGGTTTTTGAGAATTGGAGTGGTGGGCTAAGGACAATGGACTATGATTTGGGGCAGGAAACAGAGGTTTGAGATGGTGGCCAGGGACCTAAAAGTGACGAGGGTGATAACCACTTTGGTAGAAGAGATGAAGCTGATCAGAGGGCCCGTGTGCAAGGGCGATGAATCGACGGACGTGATGATGCCGGTGGCTCACAGTCAGAGAAGCCCGGTCCTCTTGCTCATCGGTGGAGGCACTGGAGCCGGAAAGAGCACCATCATCAAAGACATTCTTCAGCAGTAAATATCAGTTACCCTGTCTCTTTCTCTCATTTTCTACAAGATTAAGGACATTCCTCTTTTTCTTAATTGAAGAGAAGCTGGTTATAATCGGTTTCTTGGGGATATTTGCAGGCCACTCTGGGTTGAAGCAGCAAGTAATGCTGTGGTAGTGGAGATTGATGCATTCAAGGAGACGGATGTTCTGTATAAGGCACTCAATACAAAGGGTCGTCATAATGACATGCTTCATACCGCTGAATTGGTATGCATCTTCTTTCCTTAATAATTTTATGTATGTGTTGTGGTTGTCTACCATTTCACTAACTTTTATATCGACGAATGATAAAAGTCACTTGTCGAGAAAAATTTTGTAGGACTACTGCTCTAAAAATCTAGATGAAAACGTGATTTACCATTTAAAGACTTTGCCATGTATGCAACGAGGATAGAAGCAATTTTGCCTAGGACTGCTTGCCTAGGGTGGCAATTCGCGTTTGCAGGTCGTGTTCATGTTGTGTCCAATAAGGGTATACTATGCAATAGGTTGACTGGAATATGACATGATTAGTTGATCGTGTAAACCTACTTGACACGAATATCGCCTAAAAAACATGTTGACATGGCACGATCCATGTGACACGATTAGATAACAGGTTGACGGGTCAACACAATCATGTGACCCGTCGAGACATGAAATCAACCCACCTGTACGAAATCAACCCATCAATACGAACCTAATAAGAAGTATTCTCAAATTTTCAAATATGCCTCTTTTAAGATTGATTATTTTATGAGGTGTCTTACCACAATGAAAGATGATATGATCGATCAAGATTCGCGTCTACTTCATTTGAGCTAGAATAAGAGAGGGTTTACGGTTAGGATTAATGAACAATCCGACACATGTATGATATCGTCGCAACAACGGCCCTTCTCTCGGCCTTTTAGTCTCCAAAACTATTAATCTACACTATAAAGCACTCACCTCTCAGAAACTTTTTGATCCATGGTATCCACAGAATGACAAGTGGAGAGCATGATCATGAAACCAATCCATCTTATCTAACTAATAGAATAATTCTAACTTTTTAATGCCTTTGGCATCGAGTGTTAATGAAGGGAAAAAAGTGTTTAAAAGATCATAAAGATTGTATGCAGATTGAAAAACTTAGCCAATTTTTATTCCAACTTCTCGCTGAACTTAGCCTCCTGTACAAAAGACTGAGTGCATTACAAACCTTTTGCATGCAATCCATGGGCACTTCAAGATGTTCTTACAGGACAATAATATGAAGTGCCGTAGACAAGATATAAGGACACATGCATCTACAAGATGCTTTTACTGGATAACTTTCCCAAGAGGGAAGGACGATAAAGAAAAGTGTGTTGGCCAGAAATAGTGGCCAATGTTACTCATAATACTATAATACGACCATGGAAAAATTATCAATAAAGTCCTAAACCTATTGTATATGTGCTAATTCAATCATAAACCTTTTAATTGTGCTAATTTTGTCATAAACCTTTCAACGATTTGCTAGTTTAATCTTAAATCTTTTGACGATTTGTCAATTTAGTCATTCCGGTTTGGCCGAAAATCGCTAATGGGGCGATCTAGTCAGCGTTGGCCGTCATACATGGCACGACCTGCGTTGGCGTGGACGATTTCTTAATTTTTTTAATTTTTTTTAATTTGTTATTTTTTAAAAATTTTCTTTCTTTTTTCTAATCCTATGCCGACCGACCCTCGCCTAGTCTGGGCAAGGGCATCGTGGCCCTCATCAGCCACGAGTGAGGGCTTCCGTGCCTTCTCTGGCCACAAGCGAGGGTGTCGGCCCTGGCCTAGACCAGGCAACGGTGTTGGGCGAGGCAAGGGCTGGGACGCCCTCACCGACCAACTTGTGAGGATCGCGGCCCTTGCCTGGTTCTAGGAGCAGGTCTAGGAGGCCCATCCTTCGACTTTGATCCTCCATATCTTATACAAGATATTCCCCCAGCAACATTAGAGCTTATTTCAACAGGACAATTATTCATTGGTGATAGAGATCTTATAGGTTGTGGATGTTTTACAACTTTGCAGGAAGATTCTATGTTCATCCAAGCAATTATGTCCTCCCCACATAACCTAGCTGTATACATTTTATGGTAAAGGTATACAACTCCTTTGGATTTAGCATTGCAGATCTCCTAGCTGAATACACAGAAATTCAAAGAATTCTCTGTGGAAAAAATCATACTGTTTTCTAGTCATATGGTCACGTGCTTACCCAGAAGAGGTGCCATGAGATTATTTCGAAGCACATGAAAATACTAGAGAGGTCATCCATCAAGTTTTACAAGAATACAGAATGAATTAGCCATAACCTTTGGATTTTTCCAGAACCCTTGGGATTATGGAGACCATGGCTCTAATCTTAGCTCCTAAATTTGACTAACTTGCCACGAGAAAGTATCAATCTAGACAGGTGGCAACCAAATTCCAGACCCAGTGCATGTGACCTTCAAGACTCCGCTGCAACAATGAACAAATGGATCTCAATCTCTGGCAAGGACTAAGCACTAGCGTAGAAAATCAAGACTTAAGCTTAGATGATGCAGCCCTGATCTTGATCTAGATCACGAGCCCTTTAGGAAGTACTAGCTATAGCAAAGCAGTGGTCGTTGTATTGCACTGTGTGAAACGCTAATCACTACTTTTGGCCAAAGTACTTAATTATTGTCCTTCTATCTGAAAAATTGTTTGTGAAAGAATCTTGCATATGTATGTGTGGTCGTACTTTATCCACAATATTATTGCCCTCTAAGAGCCCATGTATTGTACGCAAAAGGCGTGTCATGTCCTTAGCTTTTCCATTATAAAGCTAACTTCTACGATTAGTTGGGATAAAAGTCGGGGTAAAATTTCAATCTATATATACTCTCCAATGGTCTTCTAAACACTTTTTTTTCTACCTCAAGGCGTGATGGCATTAGAAAGTTAGGACCATTTTGTTGGACTAATAAGTTCGGTTGGTTTCACAAGCATGCTTTCCACTTACCACTGTGTGGATCCTGTAAATCAGAAACCTTATGAGGCCTTGTCCCTTATAATATAGATTGATATAGTCTGGAGACTAAAAGCAACCCCTTTTGTAGGCCTAGAGAAGGGCTGTTATTGTGGGGATAGGATACCGTGGCAGATTGTCTGATAATTTTACCATAAACCCTCCATGGTATCATTAGTTGTAGAATTATAATCTCATATTTGTCAACAAAATACCATCAAATCATATTTAAAACATTTTGGTAGTCAATGAAGTATCATCAATTCGAAATCTTGGTATTTGATAGCATTAAAATAAAATAATCTTTTAGCTAATTGTGTATCAACGGGTTTGATACAAGTCATGTCAACATTAATGTGTTAATTCAAGCGCGTTATACGAGTCAATTTTGTGTTGGCAGGTTAGACACGAACATGACAAGATTATTACTCCTGTCACATTGGTTGACACGAAATTGACCCGAACACAACAAGCCTCAATCCAAATCCTCTAATTTCTTCTCGTGGTCAAGTCGTATTATTGCGTCATGTTAGAAATTGTCATTTCTATACTCGCATCACAAGGGCCTCAAGGTAACTAGGGGTTGGATTTGGTCCTATAGTTATAACGAGCCGAGCCCAGCAACACCTAGCCCACAAATTACTAAGAAATTTTTGTTGATAGGTAGGTCTAGGCAACGAGCTACGCCCCATGCATAAGTTCGATCCGGCGAGAGATCGCCTTTTGATCACGTCTGCATAGCTGATGCATCCGGTATTACATGTGTTTGGTTCATCCACCGCTTTTAAGTTTATAATAAAGCTTCAGAGTTCGATGCTAAAGCCTCCCTCATACTCCAAACATACACCAGGTTCACCAGTCATCTGCAGATGCAGCATCCTCGCTTCTGGTGACTGCACTCAATGAGGGAAGAGACGTGATCCTGGATAGCACGCTGTCATGGGAGCCCTTCGTTGAGCAGACAGTCACGATGGCTCGGAATGTCCACAGACATCGTTATAGAATGGGGGTTGGATATAAGGTGGCCGCCGATGGCACCGTCACCGAGGACTATTGGGAGCGAGTTCCGGAAGACCAACAAGATGAACCAATTCCCCACAGAAAACCGTACCGAATCGAGCTGTTGGGAATTGTGTGTGATCCTTATCTTGCCGTGGTGAGAGGCATCAGGTAAAACTTGCTCGCTATTGTTGATGTCTTTGTGTCGTGGTGGATTGTCATGGTTTTGTACAAGGGTCACGATGACAAGTGCTTCAGAAGCATCGATTGGCAAACTTAGCAAATGTTACAACAACGTTTCACTCGATTGCTTGGCGATGAGGAGATTATGTTTAGCCAAATCGTTGTTGGTATGACTCGTGTCGATGTATTTATTTGAACGCAGGAGAGCCATCATCGATGGAAGAGCTGTAAGAGTAAATACACAACTCAAATCCCACAAGAGATTTGCAGACGCATTTCGGAGGTATTGCCTACTCGTGGACGGTGCCAGGCTCTATCGCACCGGCACCATGGGTGGCTCACCTGCGGTAACTCGTTAAAAACGTCTTGTTTGTGCTTTATTGTTATATTACGATGGAACAACTTAGTTTTCTAAGTGGACTGATGGAAAAAGTAAGGAACCAAATTAGTTTTATAGAATTCCATGCTGATGTTTTCACACTTAGAATTGAATTCGACTGTCTTTGGGTGAATGCAGTTGATAGCATGGAAAGATGGGGACAGCAAGCTGCTTGTCGATCCGGAAGAGATCGATTGTTTGGCCACCATAGGCAAATTGAATCCAAATGCGGATTCCGTAGATGAACTTTACCTGGATCCGAGCCCAATCCACGTACCCGGGTCGGTTTGGAACGATGTCGTTCTCTCGCCGTCGAGGCCAACCATCCTTTCGGAACTGAGGACTGCGGTCAAGAAAGTTGAAAACCAGGCAATTTGAAAGTCTTGGAATTTAACCGTAAGTTTTGATTTAATCCTTGTTTTGTTTGGTATTTGCCCTTTGTTCATGAAGAGAGGATGAATCCAAAGATATGTTAGATTGATTGGCTTGCATGGTACTTTATAGCTGCGTTTGGGAACACTTCGCGGGAAAGTCTTTGGAAAAATGTAAAGGATTTTAAATTAAAAGAGTTTTTCAAAATGTAAATTCTATTTATTAAATGGTAACTAAAAACTCCATTGCAAAGTAACTTTAGGTAAAATAGTGTTTGGAAAAATTATTCTTGCAAGGGACTTTTCTTATTTTTTAATGAAAAAATTTTGAACTCTACGTCGGAGCTAGCGAAGGGCAGGCGGTCGGCGGCAACCAAGATCTGGCGTCGGCTGCCGTCATATGAGGTCAAACGACCTCAAGCAGCCCCTGGCGACCACCAGCAAGGGCTACCTAAGGTTGAGCAACCCTCGATGAGGGTCGCGAAACCCACGCGAGGGCCGTTGGCAACTTAGATCTAGTGTCGGCGGTCGTCTTCGTCTGAGGTCAAACGACCTCAGGCAGCCCCCGACGACCACCAATGAGGGCTGCCTGGGCTAGAGTGACCCTCATCGAGGGTTGCAAAACCCAGGCGAGGGTTGCTTGGGGTCGCACAACCCCTTAAGGGGGTCGCTCGACCTTGGTGAGGGTTGTCTGGGTTGGACGACCCTAGGTGACCCCTCACCAAGATTGCGCAACCCTCGCAACCCCTTGAGGTCACGCGAGCCTCAAGGGTCGTTTAGGTAGCGTGACCTTAGGTGGCCCTCGCTTGAATCATGCGGCGCCTCTCCGAGGTCACATAATTTTTGGCGAGGGCTGTCTAGGTCGTGTGACCTTAGGCGGCCCTTGCTGGGGTTGCGTGGCCCCTCGCGGCGGTCTTGTGACCCCAGGTGACAGTCGCTGGGTCACGCGACCATGTCGGCCCCTCTTCGGCCGTTGTCATCCCCTCATAGCCACGCGCGACCACGCTGGCCGAGCTAAGCAGAGAAGATAATGACTAGTGATAAACGGGGAAAAAATCGGAAAATCAAAAAATAGATGATGGTAGTTTTGGAATAAATTTTTTTTACTCATCCAAGAATGTTGCATGTTGTAAAAACTGAAAGCCTAATATGGCTTAGGACCTGTCTTGCGCTTTTAACTTTGGTAAGGCTAACTTTTGCTTAATGAGGTTTTTAAAATTCTTTCTGAACATTCACATTTTGGCTCAAGGGGCTTTGGAAAGCCTTTCCCAAACACACCCATATGGATAGTTGCAACTTAGAAATGAAGCTATTTAAACTAAGAACAGGAAGGTTGCGTATGTAAAAAAGGACTTAGAATATAGACTATTCTACTCTAAATAATAGCTTGGAACTCCAAAAACATAAGCATTGCCTATTGAGTCATTTGTAATTCATTTAGACTTTCTTTCCATGAATCTCTCTCTCTCTCTCTCTCTCCAATAGTGAATAGTTTTTGTCATTCTCGTGAGACATTTGTTGGTGTTTCCTCATTTTTTTTATTATAAAAGGGAACACTAACAACTCATGAACAACTGGCGTGGGACCATCTTTGTGGATAGGTCCATAGCAAAAGCGAAGGCGAACGGCCCTACTCCGAAACAAAGCTACATAGATATTAAAACAAGCAATTGTAGCATATTTTTTTTTGGTAAGGAGCAATTGTAGCATATTGTGATGGGTGTAAGATAATAATTTATACAAGTAGCTTTAAATCTGAGGGAGGGGGGTGGTTATAGCCCTCAAATCAAGGGCGGGCAAAGGCCGCTTGAATCTCGCTGGAACCGAACCGAAAAACCAATGTGGTTCAGTTTGGTTCAACTCAGTTTTCAATTTTTTCTTTTTTTTTTTAAATGTGTGGAGGAGGCGGAGGAGGGCATTCAGACCCAACAAGATCGTTGAAGTCAAAGTGCACACACGATCTCGCTCTTTCTCTCTCGCCCACTTCTCTCTTCCACAGCCCCCCTCCCCTTTTTTCTTTGTTCTTCTTTCTTTGGTGCCCAGTGACGCAAGCGAGAAAGCAAAGCAAGAAAAACGAAGCCGAAGAAGCACCACCGCCACTTCCCTCTGTTTCCTCCTCTTCATTATGTCTCCCCATGCTTGCACGCACCCGCGCTTCGCAAATCTTGATCCTTCTCGATAGGGGTGTCAGAACCGAATCGAAAAACCGAACCGAGATACGAACCGAACCGAACCGAACCGAAAATTTCATGCATTTCGGTTCGGTTTCGGTTTCAGTTCGGATCATCAAAATAAACCAAATTTTCTTTTCGTTTCGATTCGGTTCGGTTCGATTCGGATCGAACCAAACTAAAATAAACACTTCGGTTTAGGGCTATTTTGCCCTCTCTCTCTCCCCTTCTCTCTCCTCTCTCCTCTCTCTTTATGCTTAATGAACTTGAAACCGAAAACTGATCCGAATCAAATCGAATCGAACAGAATCAAATCGATTTTTCGGTTTGGTTCCAATTCGGTTCGGTTCAAATTCGGTTCGGTTCAAGGGGCACCCTTAATGGTTCGGTTCGGTTAGGTTTTTTTGAAAAACCGAACCATTTACACCCCTACTTCTCGAGGTGGGTCTCTCCGTCGCTTGATCCCTCCACCACCCTTTGCCTTCCCTTGCTTTCTCGTGCTGGTTCTGGGATCAATCTCATTGGGTGTTTCTGTTTTTTTTGGGGTGCTCCGTTTCTTTGTATGGGTGTCCGAGATTCGCTGTGGTGGTCGTCGCCGAAACCGAAACCTATGCACGCATACTCCGATGCGAATGAGGTACGATACAAGCACGGGTCAACCAGAACAGCAACTTTTCCCACCTGTGCTCGCGAACCCACATTGCATCTGCCTCGAATCCGAGCCATTTCGTCCGAGTTCTCCTTGTCGATCATAGGAACTCCGCAGAATCTCGCTTGTTCGAGCGCCACTTCTACTAGATCTTCGTCGTCTCTTCACCGTGAGGCTGCCATTGCAGAATGCCACATGGCCATAGCCGTCTGGGTGCTCGCACGGCGGAGAGAGGGCCTGAGCTGAGCAGCACCGACAGAGAGGATTTAGCCCTTTGTGGTTTTAGCCCTTTTAGCTTTAGGGTAAAAACCGAAAGGTTATTTTCAGTTCGGTTTCGGTTCGATCTGAAAACTGAACTGACAAAAAAAGAAGAACGGTTAATTTTCATTATCCGAATCGAAAATCGAACCGAACCAAAATGCATAAAATTTTTTGTTCGGTTTGTATCTCGGTTCAATTTTTCGGATCGGTTCCGACACCCCTACTCTGGACATGATTCACCTGTCCGTTATAATAGGCCATCTTCGACTATATTTACAATGAGAGCTTTTGTAGGTCAATGTTCCAGTACATATATTAACTACTGAGACTCAAAGTGTGAAAATGAATAGAAAAGTTGGCATAACCTTGAAGGCTGTATCTGATCCACGGGACAACGATTGTGATAGAGTAAAATAAAACAGGATAAGAAATGTGAATGATATATTATATCATATCTTCTGTTTGGTAAAATAGCAGGCATCACGGTAGATATTGTGATTAAAAATAAAAAATAAAAAATTGGGATAGGAAATTGCGGTGGTTGACTGTGAACCACCGTCGTTGTGATGGTCAGCTTGGTGACCATCGTAGTTGTAGTCGTGTCTGTCGCGGTGGTGGCCTAAGACCAATGCAAAAGAAAGTGGGGACTCCATCGTCCCGGTGCGTCGCCTGTTAACCCCATCGACCGCCAACGACATTGAAAGAGGGTGATGAAAATAGGAGCGAGGGATATTGCTTAGGCGGGCCATCAGAGAGTTGCAACTATTGTGAATGGTTACGAAGGTGGCTAGCAAGGATCATTTAGAAGGGGTGAACAGATGATTTAAAAAATTCTTGACAAATTTAAAGAGCAAGTAAAAGATCAAAAATAAAGTCTAAACAACATTCATATTTAAAATTGATTTCGATAGCAATTGTGCAAGTGTGCAATGTAATAAAAGAAACGAGTTTTAAGGGATGAAAAAACCTGCACACAAGACGTATAGTAGTTCGGCTTTAAATCAAGCCTACATTCATTCTCCCATGCTAATAGCCTATTGGTTAGATTTCTCTAGATGATCAATAAAGAGATTACTACTGTGAGTAAAAGCCTTAGTGTATGATAGATCTCACTATCTCACTCAATCACTCTTTTCAGTTTCTCTCAAAGATTACACTTTAAAGCTCACGAAAGACAAGTATATAGATTGAAGATCGCTCAGACTTTGGAATTCTAGATTCTAGAACTCGTATCTTACTTTTGCTCCTCGACATTTGGTCTCCTTTTATATTTATCCACTTCCAATCTAACCTTTAGAAGGAACTATATCAAGAAGATTAAGTAACCGTTGAGGGACAAAATCTGAATCTCCGCTGAATCTCATTGCCCATATAATCAAAATCTTGATTTCTATAAGTAGAGCTTATCTATTTAGAAGATAACTTGCCTTGAGATTAATTGCTAATCAATTACGATGTTTTGCATATTAAACAATTGCAAAACAATCTTCAAGATTGAGTCAATCAAATCTTATTATATGTGAAATCCGAACCAGATCACTAGCCGTCATATATGTTCTGAATTTATGCCAAAATATGGATTTATATCATCTGGACATGTATTTAGAATTTATGTCAGGATGGATTGTTCTTTAAAGTTTGAACCCTTCATTTTAGTGTAAAGTCTGAACTTCTTTATTTGCCATATAAAGCCTATACCTATTTTACTTGAAGTAAATTCCATAATCTTAACTTGAACAAGATCAAGATTGCCATATACTTTTCTTCCAAGAATAACTTCCTAAATAAAATACTTCAAGGCATTTATCATGTTTATAAAATACACATGAATAGTTTTGTCAACTTCAAAATCTATTAGGAGGTTTTCTCAATAGTTACTAGCGGCACCAATGATGGTGCTAGTGTTGTTTCGCATAAGGCTACTACCCTTTTATTTTTCTAATTTCTTTGGAAAATTGTCCAAAAAGTCTTATACATGTTGTATGAAGGCTAATTCAATTATAAACCTTTTAATTGTGCCAATTAAATCCTAAACCTTTTAAAGATTTGTCAATTCAGTCATAAACCTTTCAATTGTATCATTTTAATCCTAAATATTTTAACAATTTGTTAATATATATCTTTTAGCTAATTATCCAAATAATATGTTAGGACTAACTTGATAAATTTTCAAAAGGTTTATGACTAAATTGACAGAATTGAATGGTTTAGCACTATATTGACAAATTGTCAAAATGTTTATATTTAAATTGGAACAATTGAAAGGTTTAGGACTGAATTGACCATCGTACAATAGGTTTATGACTTTTGGATAATTATCCCATAGTTTAAAGTTCTCTAATTCTCTTTGGGTGGGATTATTTTATCTCACCCCCTATTGCTTGGATCAATTATTTGACATGTCATTCAGACTTTTGTAATGATTGGGTCTAACAAAAGCAAGGAGTGGTCGGGGAGGCCAGAGGGGATGGATAAAAAGTGGCTCCTAGTAGGTTTTTAGGATGGCGAATGGGGCATAAATGAATTGAATTGTACATTGAACAAGGGAAGAGCGATTTTAAAATATATACGTGAAAATTGGAATTAACTCATAAGAAGTGCCTTTTGACGTTTTGTTGCAATGTTTAACTTTGAAACTCCAAAGTTAAGCGTGCTTATGTGGGAGCGCTCCTAAGATGGGTGACCTACTAGCACTACAAAAAAACATGAATTTTTCCATGGAAATTTACGACGGGGAAATTTTCGTCGCTAATTTGCGACGAAATTTGTGACAGAATTTTTTTTCGTCGCTAATTTGCGACGGAATTTGTGACGAAATAAAAATTTGTCGCAAATTTACGACGGAAAATAAGTCCGTCGCAAATTTGCGACGGAAAATTAAGTCCATTGCAAGCAAATTTGCGACGGAAAATTAAGTCCGTCGCAAGCAAATTTGCGACGAACCAAGTCGCAACCAGGTGTGGCATCATGAGGGTCCCGTTCCTGAAGATGACCCCTCCAATTCCTTCGATCGGAAACGAACCAAGTCCGCGTCATTCACATCACTCTCCTCCGTGCAGCAGCGACTGAACTATGGAGGCCCACCTGATTTTCCAAAGCGATCCGGGTTGAATGTGTACGCAAATCGAGCGCAGCGCCAGAAACAACGCTTCGATCTTCTGCCACGACCTCCGTTGGTTTGTTGCTCCGTTGCACACCAACTGTTTGTCGAAATTCCTGAGTAGCTTCATTCTGGGAAACCCCATTTTGTGTTGCCCTTTTATGGGTCCCAGTTTTCACTAGCGGGCCTTTGTTTTGATCACTTTGAAGCATTGTCCCGTGATATCTTTCTTTCCTTCCTTTATTTTTGGGTCTTTACGTCTTTGGAGGGTCCTGCAGGAGAACAACTATGGCGGGCGATGATATCTCCATGGAAAGTAGCGAGCTGAAACGTCAAAAGATGGACAGCGATGACGGACGTGATGTGATTACTGAAGAGAGGATTCGATTACGGGACGGATCAAGAGCCCAGCAAGAAGAGATCTCCAAGGGGCTGATTGATGATTGATTGATACCTTCTTTTCTTCTTCCTTTTTTCTGGGGCTTTAGCATCGTATGTTTCGAGTTATACTGTACAGGGAAGATGTTCATTTGTTTGTTCCCCAAAAGCATGTCAACAATCCATGACACAATATAGATGAAAGGCTTATTATTCGCCAAGATCAAAATGTTTGATCAAATCTCTTCGGGTCAGGCCGATTTTTTAGCATTTCTTTGGTTTACTCAACCGAAATCTTTTTTTTTTTTTTGGAAATTATGCTAGGATTTTTTTTTATAAGTGCAGAAAAAGTAGATTTATCAAGTTTGGTTGCAATTCAATGTTATCCGCTCTATCTTTAGCCAGCCATATGAAAAAAAGAGTTAATATATTATTGTCGGAAGAGGGGGCTACATAATTTCGGCAGCAAAATAAATGTCCCGATAAAATAAAAAATAGGAAAAAAATTCAAACAATGTTAAAATTCTTATAGACCAAAAAAAAAACATTTCGTCACAATTTAGAGACCAAAAAAAAATTTAGTCACACATTAACGACGAATTTTGAGAAGAATACAATTCGTGGCTAATTTGTGACGAATTTTGCGATGGACAATTAGCAACGAGTTTTGCGACGAATACCGTTCGTGGCTAATTTGTGACGAATTTTGCGACGAATTTTTTCTCCGTCGCGAAAATTTGCGACGACCTATTAGCGACGGAATTTTTTCCGTCGCTAATTTCGTCGCAAATTCAATTTGCGACGGATTTTGCCAAATTTTTCGTTGCAAAATTTGTTGCTAATCCCTTATTTTTTTGTAGTGTAGGAATGTGTCCAACCGTACGCCAAATGACAAAATCGTAAAGCTTGGTATGAGATGGGCTAAAATGGACAACCTTAATGAGTTAATGTATGGATGTCATAAACTTTATCCTAGTTCTAGGTGATTTTTATAATATTTGGCTTTTTATGAAGACAATCAAACACATTCTAAAGGGTTAGCTTAATGCTAAGAAGCGGGCTTTTGTGTGTGGTTTAGGAGTACCCTCGAGTTTCAAGATGCCGCGCGTGCAAACAATTTCCATCCGTCGAAGCTGTATATGGCGTCTTACATGATATATGAAGTTAGCATGATATTTCTTCCACATAAATTTTAGGTGCATTCCCTCATATGTAGAATGGAATTTAGCCTAAGATTCAAGTGTGGAAATATATAATAGCGGAGACAATTAGGAGCTTGGAAAGTTTTGAACTTAAGACTTTCTGCTTTGAATTTACGTAAAGTTTTTGTAGGACCATTGTTAATTGTTCTATAAATTTAAGCCATTAGAGATCATGGTGTGATCAACATTAAAAACTTACGCATATTGCTTTTAAAAAGGGAAAACCAAAAAGAAAATTAACATGTCATTATCTTCAGCATTAAAGGAAGAGAGAAAATGACACTGGCAGTGTCATTATTTTCATACGACGATCATTTTGATGTCATAACTTTGTAAACAATCATTTCAGTGCTATAACTTTTAAAAAACTATTATTTGAGTTACACCGACGATTTTCTTGCTTGAAATTCCTACTTGGCATTGATACAATATTAAATCATCCGACATGACTCTTCGGAGAGATGATGACAGACACGAATGATCATTTCAGTGTTATAACTTAAAAAAAATTATTGTTTGAGTTCCATTGGCGATTTTCTTGCTTGAAATTCCTACGTGGCATTAATTCAATATTAAATCATCCAACGTGGCTCGTCGAAGAAATGATGAAAGCAAAAATGTTCTAAAACGACTGTTTAAGACCTATCTTACTCTCAATTTGAGGATCTGGAACTAAATTAGGTTGAAATCAAAACCATTTTTCAATTGAAACAAAAAGTTAATGATTCACTTCGGACACCACCACCACCATCACAATTTCGATTTTAACAAGTTGCATCCCAGCATCTAATTAATTACTTTGACAGTTATGAAGGAGCACCACTAGCGTCCACTCCGTTAAAAAAAATGATGATATGGCATTGTATCTGTCATTACATGATTGAGAGGATTAAATCGGAGAATGTGAGGACCATATGTATCAGCTTCGGTGCGTGAATCACGTGGTCTGGCGGCTTCATTATGCAAGAGTAATATTGACAAACGTTCAAATTACGTAAGAGATTAAACAATTAAAGAGAGACAATTGAAGAAAGAGGCCAAGAAAATGACCCGCATATAGCCTTCCTTCGTTTGTCAGATAATCACCAGATGCTTTTGATAAAATACTTGTTTATTACCACCAGTCGGGTGTGCCTACCACACCATATATTGCACGAGGCTTAATTCTCTAAAAAAATCCCAAACTTTAAGGTTTGTCTCAATTTTACTCTGATCTTTTTTTTATCATGTAAAAAACCACAAATTTCCACTTAAGTCTCAAATCTGCCCTCAGTTGACTTTCCCTCCAACAGTATTGTTAATCGTCCCATGTGGCATCGCCACGTCCATGAAAATGCCATGTCAACTTTCCTGTTCATACGAACCGCTCATCTTCTTCAACTTGCGGTTACTGTTCATCATCTTCAACCTTCGAATTGCTCGATTTTTTTTTTTTTGGTAAGGTCCGGATTGCTCGATTTGTCATCCAACAAATACATCATTTGGCATTTTACCATGATACACAATCCCAACACCTCTCTCCCGATCACATTGCCGTCCTTCACACATTTGAAGATGTTGGAAATGGGGAAGTTCAGCTCCTCTCGCCTGATGTTGGTTTGGTGCCGGTTTTCATTTTTTTAACCTGATTGTCTTTCAGCTGACTGTACACATCATTAAGACTATGTTCATCCTCTTCTTTGTCTTCTTCAACTTCTTCTACTTCTTGCTTATCTTGTTCTTCTGGTTCCTCATCTCCAGCTGGGTCAACTTGTTCTTCCTCCTCAGCTTGGGCTCCGTGTTGTTCTGGCTCCTGGGGATAGCTCAGAGTTGTGATAGGTCTGTTAAAAGCTAGCTTCTTGGGACACACACTTGTAGAGATTGAACGACTTGAGCCTGTCCGGCATTGAAGGAGATCTGGTCAAGAAAGGAGTTCCCTTTTTGCTTTCCCCCTCTTGTTCTTGTCCAAGCTCGGAGCCTTGCCGTAAGAACCCATGAAGGGTCTCCATTTCAAGGGTTTTGCCAAAATGGGTGTTGGGTTCTTGGGATATGTAGTTGTAGAAACTCATGGACTTGAGCCTCTGCAACATTGATGCAGATATGGCGAGGTGTTGGGGTTTTGGGCTATCTTCGTGATTTCTTTGTTGTTGATGTGGGTCTCCTTCTTCTTCCTTGGGTTTGTGGCTGCTAAGGCTTGATGTGGTGAAAATGGTGCCAATCACGAGGTTGAGGAGCACGGAGAAAACACTGGACGTGAACCAGCTGTGCATGGTCGCCCAGATTGACGGTGCACTTGTCACTGATTCTTCGAGCATCGCTGTAGAGAGAGAGAGAGAGAGGTTGAGGTGAAGGTGACTGGGTAAGTTAAGAGTTTCATGTGTTTTGAGAGGTGAACGTGAAGGTGAATGGGTAAGTAGAGTTTTGTGTCTTTTGATAGGCAGGTGAAGGTTGAAGATAATGAACAGTAATCGCAAAGAAGATGAACAGTTCGTGCGAACAGTGTCTGAAATCTTGGACTTTTTCTGACGTGAAAATGCCACAACGGACTATTAATGAAAAGTTGGACGGAAGGTCAAATAGAGGGCAAATTTGAGACTTAAATGAAAATTGAGGGGATTTTATGAGAAAAAAAAATTCAAGGTAAAATTGAAACAAACCTTAAAGTTTAAGGTTTTTTAAGGAATTAGGCCGCACGACTATTGCACGATGAGCTTTCAGATTGGACACGCAGATCTACGCATAAATTAAAGACTTGTCAAATCATCTCCATCTCTCCAAAGTTCTGAGAGACCTTGCACGATTTCAGCACCGGTGCCGCTGATCACCCGTCGACCTTTTGAGAAGATGGAACATGGTGAGATATCTACCTCCCTCTCTCTCTCTCTCTCCCTCTCTCCTGTCTCTCGTAAGAGTTTCTTCCACAAACCCTTTCATCCTTTTCAGATGGCGACGGAGAATTCGGGGTCGCGGACATTGTCGCCGCCACCATCGTGGGACTTGCGGCCACCTATGCCAGTCGACGGCGTCGGAGGCCAAGCAGCTCTAAGCCGGCGAAGGATCACGACGACGTTGTCCCCCGATTGGACAGGACCCAATCAGGCCACCTCGCGAAGCTCGAGCGCTTCTCCAACTACGTCGGTAAGGACATCCATAGGGCGAACTCATTTTCCGAAGCTGGATTGGTCATCTGTTTGCAGCTAATCTAATGACATTCGTGAAAAACGGTTTGCAGCTAGGCAAATGGGGTTTAAAGACGAGAGCGAGTGTCCACAGCTAAGCAAGCTAGCGATCGAGTACTTGAAGAGGAGCAAAGGGTGTGAAGAGAACATATACGAGTTCTTCGCTAGCGAAGAAGATGCAGAGTCGCTGCGCGAGAAGCTTGTGGAAGAGCTCGAGAGAAGCATCCTCAGCTACTTCGCATTCCATTGGAGCCAAGCTTCTTCCATGATCAATCAGGTCAAGAGCTGAAAAAAACCCATGAACCGGACAACCCTAAATCCGGTCAACGTTTCTTGATCTGCTCCTGCAACTGTGTTTTGTGACATCTTTTTCGGTTTTGGGGATCACTTGATTCTTGATGAGCAGGTGTTGAGTACTGATACTGAGGAGAAAGCGAGGTTCAAGGGCTTCGTGTTGGCAGCAACAAGGTCAGTCTGCTCTCTTTCCCTTCTCTCTTTAGCCTTGCCCGTGTAAACTTTTTAATTATCTTTCGATCTAAAAACTGAATTTATCTCGGAATATAACTTTACACCTTACATTATATTATCTCCGCGATAATTATCAAATCGGCAATAATTGTTTCCACTATGGCTTCTCTCTCTGTCCCACCCATTTTTTTGACTAAATTTAATGATGCCATATGCTACTAATTATAGTGCAAGTTGCTTTAGCAATCGAATTAATTTGATTATAGGAAGACATTATCTTTTTGTCGGTCAAGTAAAATGTATTATAGTGCCACTTGCATTTTTGGTGCGTAGATCATCGGGTGAGTCCAATGGTGCGGACAATCATATAGTTGAGGTGCGAAATTACTAGATATCGTTTATTTACATCATGTTTTAAATTTCTCGAGCGCGTCGACCTAATTCACGAGAATGATTGTATATACATTCAAACGGTTTCGTTAATGTACTTTCCTTGCTTTCACATGCATTTTACCCTTTCATCCGTCTCAATCGTCTCTTTCAAGATTCCATCAATATCGTGGATGAAACGATTAGTCAATTAAAGATCTCGAAAGGTCATTTTTGGATTCTATGCAATTCTTTAATCATTCCATACTGGGAATGCGTTGGCGTACCGATAGTTAATTTGTGGATTAGCCACACACGAAGCTCATTAAATAATTTTTTGGGAACAACTAATGAGCGCACTAAATAGCCTAATCTCATCTCGGAGTGACCCACAAGTCAACATCCGCAGGTCCACATATGGAGGACTATTAGGGCATCGTGGAAGTCTTTTAGAGCCGACAGTTGAATGTCCCGCAAATAATTTAGGGTGAAAATTGTTTGCGGAATATGCTATATAATATATTGCATTTTTCTAATTAAGTGTAAGGCCGACTTACATATGAGATTGAAAATTGCGAAATATGCTATATAATGTATGTATAGCACACTTACTTCTTAACATCCTTCAAATTTTCGAGCCAAAAAAGAAAAAAAAAACCGCTTTCGACCATTTGATGAAAGTTACGATATGTTTGCTCTTTGACTGCAACAGGAAACAGAGATTTGAGAGGGTGACCGAGGACTTGAAGGTGACGAGGGTTTTCTCCACTTTAGTAAATGAGATGAAGGTAATCGGCGGGTCTGTACACAAAGGCAACGAGTGCGTCGACGTGATGGTCCCGGTCGCTCTCAGTGAGAGAAGCCCGGTCCTCTTGTTCATGGGTGGAGGCATGGGAGCAGGGAAGAGCACCGTCCTTAAAGACATCCTTAAACAGTAAATACTGCACACATCTTTTTCCCACTTGTTTCTGCATATGATCTTGGATTGCCCTTTTCGGTATGGATTGGATCGAGAATCTCTAGCAAGAATCAGAGGAATATTTCTCTCCTAATCAAGAAGATTGAACTGGTTTGTTGGGGGGTTTTTTGGCAGACCATTTTGGGCCAAAGCAGCGGCAAATGCGGTGGTTGTGGAGGCCGACGCATTCAAGGAGACAGACGTTATATATAAGGCCCTCAATTCAAAGGGTCGTCATGGTGACATGCTCCAAACTGCTGAATTGGTGTGCATCATTCTTCCCTAGCTTCTCGTTAATCTCTTGATCTCTGCTGACCATAGAGTAATATGTGGGACTCGCGCGCTCTGCATCGTGTACCCTCGACATGCAGGTTCACCAGTCATCAACCGATGCTGCATCTTCAGTTCTGGTGACCGCACTCAATGAAGGAAGAGACGTGATCATGGATGGCACACTTGCGTGGGAGCCGTTTGTGAATCAGACGATCGAGATGGTTCGTAATGTCCACAAGTCTCGTTACCGAATGGGGGTCGGATACAAGGTCGCCAGTGATGGCACCATCACCGAGAACTATTGGGAACGAATTCCGGATGGTGAAGAAGGGGAAGAAGAAGGAGAACATGGTAATGATCTCAATAGGAAGCCGTACAGAATCGAGCTTGTTGGGGTTGTATGTGATGCTTATCTTGCTGTCATCAGAGGCATTAGGTAACAATCTCCTACCTCTTCGGCAGGGTTCAGATGGTGTATTTACACTGAGTTAATGCTATGCATCGATCGCACTGATTGACTAATCAATTGATCACGTCTGTCTCAACATTAATACAGGAGAGCCATAATCACGGGTAGAGCCGTGAGAGTGAACTCCCAGCTGAAGTCCCACAAGAGATTCGCAGAAGCATTTCCAAGGTATTGCCAGCTCGTTGACAACGCCAGGCTCTATTGTACCAATGCTACGGGTGGCTCACCTTCGGTAAGTCTTTGTTCACTTTCTCATCTTTTCCTCTCCACAGTAACAGATGACAATGTTTTCGAGACAATCTCACTGTCGTTAACAAAACTTTCGTTCAACAGAAAAATGTCGTCTATGAACCTTCGATTGGTTCAATTGGATTCAGGAATAGTTTTGACTGACGTGCAACGTCATTCCTAAATTCTAATTGGTTCAATGGGTTCCTAAACTTGTATCCATAATCACGCTGTTCTCATATTTCGCAGCGAGTTGCTCATCCATGCGAAATTCCAGTTCCGCGATTCGCTTATCAACCGTTTTACCTATCTTATAAGTCCTAATCAATGACGATGGATTAGCCTATGCAATTAGTTATCTTGTCCCTGTTAATAGCTTTCTCATGGACGAGAAATTTGATTATATTGGAGTGTGGGAAATGCAGTTGATGGCATGGAAAGATGGGGGAAACAAATTACTTGTTGATCCAGAAGAGATCAAGTGGCTGACTGCATTGAGCAAATTGAACCCGGATGCCGAATCCATATATGAACTTTACCCGGATCCGAGCCCGGTCTACGAACCCGGTTCGGTTTGGAACGGTGTTCTTCTATCACCATCAAGGGCAAGTCTCCTTTCCAAGTTGATGGCCGTCGTTAAGAAGGTCGAAGACCAAAAGAGGTGAAGTCTCGGTCTCGTGATTCAGCTGGCCAATCCCCCTCTAATCGAATGGCTGGCTTATGTCGAACACTTGTGCTTTTGCTTTTCTCGTCTCTTGTTTGTACATTGATTTGATATTTGTGCATTTGATATGCGGAGAGGAAAGCCCCATATCTTGTTATCGGCTCATATGGTATTTTTATAATGGGATTAATATTACGAAAAATCTCAAGGTGTACCAGTGACAATCCAAACTAATTTTTTGACAATAAAAATTCTCAAACTGATACAATTATGAAAAATTTACTTCAGACTAATTTTTTTACCGCAAAAAATATCAAAACGGTACACTTGTGATAAATTTACCCAAAATTAACTTTTTGACCACTTAATAGAGGGTAAATTTATCATAGGTATACTAGTTTGGAGTTTTTGTTGGTCAAAAAATTAGTTTGGGATTGTTACAAATATACCGGTTTGGAATTTTTCATGGTAATAATGCTTTATAAAGCTACCAAAACTTTCAAGTTATAATCACTATGACGCAATTATAATGAATTTTTTTTTTTGGAAAAATTACAAAAAAGTCATAAGCCTATTGCAATTGTGTCAATTCAATCTATTTTGCCAATTTTGATCGGCTTGCGTTAACATGGACATCAGCTGTTAGACTGATGCCGATATGGTAATTTTTTAATAATTTTTTCTCGAATTTTTTATTCTTTTTTCTTCTTACTTTTCTTTATTTTTTTCACCACACCGGCCACTAAGTGAACGTCGCAAAGCCCTCGCTCGAATTTGGGCATGGCCACCCTCACCATGGCCTTGCCCAAATTTGGGCATGGCTAGCCTTGCCATGGCCTCGCTCGCTGTTGGCGAGGCCATGGCCGCCTCGCGTGCAGTCCCCAACCGTTGCTCCTAGATTACAAGATAGAGGCGAGGTTGCCTAGCCTATGGCCCCCAGGCCTCATCTAGTGGTCGGTGAGCCTTGCTAGCCACTGTGGAAAAGAAAAGGAAGAAAACAATGAAGAAAAGAAAAATATAGGGAAAATAGAAAATATTTAAAAAATTGTCATGTTAGGGTTGGCTGAATGCCTGGCATCCATGTCAGTGCCAAAATTGGTCGGATGAATTGAATTAGCACAAATGTAAAATGTTTAGGACTAAATTGACAAAAAAAAGTTAAAATTGAATTGGCATAATTGCAATAAGATTAAGATTTTTTTGGTAATTTTCCCATGTTTTTGTGAAAAAAATCTCAAAATTGTACTTATGTAATATATCTACCCTTTGTCAAGTTTCCGTTAATGAACACGGTTAAAAATTTACCTACATGAACAACAGAAGGCTAACGATGTTGACATGATACTCGAGTGGCTTGAGTGAAGCAAAAATGCTATTTTAGCTAGAAAATCATTTGATGAAACTTTGAATGAGGGTAATTGTGTTACAAGGGTATAAGTTTATGATGTTTTGAGTCATAATAAAAAATTTTGGGTAAATATGTCACAGTAAACGTGGTTTGAGGCTTTTTATATTATAAAAAAAATTCATGATAAATTTATCACAGTAGACATAATTTGGAGTTTTTTTTATGGCTTTTACCATTTATAATTTTAAGAGTTGGGATCCTATTGCAAAAATAGAAACACATGTTTCACTTTGGATCCAATTTTTTGGGTTTCTAAATGTATAGGGGACGAAAGAGCAGACTTACGAGTATCTTGAGTCAATCGCTACTTGAAAATCCGAACTCTCAACTATGCCAAGCAAGTTACCGATCGAGTGGACGTGAACGTCCACTTGCATAGCAATGTAATCTGAGTCCAGTTGATGGAATTTAATACTTGAATTCGACTTGGCTTCATTGTTCAAGGCTTGATACTCAACCTAATCTCGATGTAGCTTGATTTTTCAAGCTTGAGCTCAACTCGAGTCGAATTGATTGGTCAATAAGTTCTGCTAAAAGCCTGAATTAAACTTTAGCTCGAATCAAGAGGATAATCTATAATTGGAAGATTAATAATTTTCGGTATTTATTCATACTCATAAATGTATATATAATTAAACTAGATTAAATTTTCACTACTTGGTTAGGCTTGAGAGATACTCGAGGTAACTATTTTCATGTTTGAGTTCAACTAAACTAAGTCCTCGGTACCTTCGAACTCGACTCAAACTTTACTCAAGCTAGAGTAGTCTTACTAGTTGCAGTCGAGTAGCTCACAAGTAATCGATTCACTTGCACCAATCCGTGCAAGGTACAAAATCATTCAAGCTAATATCGATGTTCACATTTTCCGGTCCAAGTGCAGTCAATTCTCGGGCCACTGGTCTAGTGGGGCCAGTAGGAGCATTGGTGTCAAAATTAAGGTCTCTACACATATTTTTTCCCATCCACGAACAAACAAAATAGCAAAAAAGTACCAAAAGCATGTCGCGGGAGACTCATAGGACCAAATAAGCATCCTACCACCCATGTTAACCAATCAACTTTTATGAATCACACTTCGTTCCATGCCTCGTTTCATAGGGCGAATTCCAGATTGAGTCATGAAATTAGCCCAAGATGCTTTGATTTCTTACATTATTATCAAACTGATCGTCACTGGAAACGCCACTTCCCGTCCGACTTGTTTCCTCTATGGTTTCAAATGGTTATGCGTTTTGCCCTAGTATTAGATTAAATTTTTTTTTTCATTTTCATGCAATTAAAGTACCCAAAAAAAAGCCTAAAAAAATCCTTGTAAGGCCCAATAGGCCCAAATTCAACTGAAGCATTTGGGAAGGCCCAATGCAACGGCCCAAGCCCACAAGAACTCGTAATCTAGGGCTAACGCTTCGCCACTTCCATTCCCCTATATAATGCCTGCGCTCCCTCCGCTCGTCGCTCTCTCGGAAAACCCTAGCGGCCGCCACCTCCTCCTCGTCTGCTCGTGCTTCGCCGCCGCATCGGATCTTCCCCGATTCCTGCTAACAGAGGAACCATGGTGACTCCTTCTTCTTCTTCTTCTTGTTCTTCTTCGTTGCTCGCGGTTGGACATTCTAGCTTGAGTTGGGCTCACCGATGGGGGATGCGGTTCTGGTCTCGTCTTTGCAGGCGGACGTGGAGGCGGACGTCGCGGTCGCGGGCCAGCCGAAGAAGAGGACGTTCAAGAAGTTCTCCTTCAGGGGCGTCGATCTGGACGCGCTCCTCGACATGTCCACGGACGAGCTCGTCAAGCTCTTCACCGCCCGTGCACGCAGAAGGTACCTGCTCTCATTTGTTATGCCGCTGTGTTATAGCGATCTTGAGATTGGTCGGAGATTGGACTGTTGAGTTGATGATGTGGTTTTGCGTGGTTTGATTTTGTTGGTTTTGGATAGGTTCCAGAGAGGTCTCAAGAGGAAGCCTATGGCTCTGATCAAGAAGCTGCGCAAAGCGGTAATTGCTTGTTTCTCGTTCATTGTTGTTTGCCCCATGAGTGCATTTCGTTTGCTGATCGCCGCTGTGTTTCAAAGCGTGCTCCTTTTGGCTGTCTCTATCTAATGAGCGAGTTTGATTACACTATTACTGCAAGCATTGTGAAATGAGTTATATTTATGTAGTATTGGTTTCTTTTGCACATCGAATGTGGAATCTGATAGTTTTCATGTGATGGTTTTGCTGTTCAATATTGGTGCTTTACCATTGCAATGGTTGATACTTGACTTACTGTGCTTCGGGGGGCTTCGTGTTTTTGAAAGGAGTCGATACGGCTGAGGTAAATCATAGCAGTGTATACTCGAGAGCAATTTTCAATGTCTTTCTCTAATCAAGAGGATCTGTTATTATAAATTAATAAGAATGTGAGACGGGCAATCACTTTTTTCTTGTGATTGTGGATCATTTTCCTTCGTAAAGATTGTTCAAGTTCTATGTCAAAGCTGGTGCTTTAAAAATTCGTTGACTTGATGCCGTGGGCATAGTAATTTGAGGGGAATCATGAGGGCCAACTGCTGATATTTAGTTTGGAGTTTTGCATTCGTATATAGGCCTCCCTCCACTTGTTGGTGTGGCCTTGAACGATGGTGCAGATATTAATAGCTGTTAAATCAGCGGCGGCCAGACAACCGCTGAGATGGATCCACAGGTGAATAGCCCCAAGTGCTGCTTGCCTACTAAATCCATCTTACATAGTCCCTTGGGATGTTAAACCTTTTTGAGGAAGAAAATATTGGAGAGAACTGGCTTCCAAATACATTACTTTGTAGGAAATTTTAGATACTCATGTATCTCCTTTCTTAACGGGTCATTAGTACTTTGAAATCATCTAAGCCATAATCTATTATTTGTACAGAGTAGTAAAGTAATGATATGTTGTGGAGTTTTATGAAAGTTAAAAAGAAAACATTAAAAATATAATTAAGCTGACACTTGATGGTTGAGTGCTTAATGCTTGCGTGATACCTATGATGATAATGGATTCTAGTTAGGTTTGGAGGAACTAAAAATTTTTCTTGCTTGGGAGTATTGTTTACTTCTAGTTAGGCATCAGGGACTGATGGATCATTGAACGTTCTTCCAGTTCCACTATGTTTGACTCAATTTACAGCATTATGCTGTATTAAACTTCCTATATGAAGTCTTGTTTCCTAGAAAGGAAGGTCCTTGCGTAAAAACTGTTGGTCAGTATCATTTAAATACTTATTTGATAAGATAAACCTTGGTTATTGAATCCTTTTTTCATCTCTAATGGATCAGAAAAGGGAGGCTCCCCCAGGTGAGAAGCCCGAACCAGTTAGAACTCACCTGCGCAACATGATCATTGTCCCAGAGATGATTGGAAGCATCATTGGAGTATACAATGGTAAAACCTTCAACCAAGTCGAAATAAAGCCTGAGATGATTGGACATTACCTGGCTGAATTCTCCATCAGTTACAAGCCTGTCAAGCACGGTAGACCAGGTATTGGGGCCACCCATTCGTCAAGGTTCATTCCTCTCAAGTAAATTGGAGACGGGGCAAACTGGAAGGCCATCACATCTGTCTTTCTTTTTGCAAGGACGACCATGATTATTTTGGATGTCAGTTGCTATGTTTCTTTAGCTAATGTTTGAAGAGTGTCAGAGATACATCTGAGGCAGAATTCTTCATTTAGTTAAAATATAAGTTGTGGTAGCAGTTGAGGCATTCACAGAATGTTGCGAATTTACTGGATGGTTCATACATTGTGCGGTAGCTCCTATGAAGTCATGGTGCTAAACTTTTTTCTAGTTGTCCTGTTCTGTTATGTCTTACATGGGAAAGGTGCTGTTACGAGCCTGGGTTAATTGAAGTTTCGAAGCCTTGCAAAAGATGCAAATTTGACAGTTTTGTTTGTATTATAGTCAAATCACTGGGCATTCACAGTACCAATTCTGCTGTGTAGTTATATTGATGCATGTGATCTGGTATTCACACACGTTTGAATACAAGAGTACATAGGGGCTGAGTTCCAGTTCTGATCCATGTTAATATGAATTGAAATCGATCATCTATATGATTAGGTTTATTAGGTTGCCCCCTGACGTCGTCTATCAACTCAGTTGGCCTTTACATTAAAAAAACAGATTTTTCCTTCGAAGTTAATGGGCTTGTCCATTAAGATTCTTCTTCATTTGAATCCTTCCATGACCGTGCTGCCACTGGGCGTACACCGCCTTTGTTTAGGGCAATCTTCGCAGTTCGGCCTTCCACCACAAGTTTTTACGGGGGCTCTCTCCCTTGCGGCAGAGCTCATAATGTTCATCTTCATCACCCTTGGAGGAGCTCATTGTTGCATGCTGAGCACTGTCTCGTTGTCATTGAAGATGCAATTTTGGCGAAAGCAATGAGATCTGGAGGTGTCTCTCGATAGCCAGGTCATGGAGGGGAGGGCGTTGCAGAGAACTTGTTGAGATATGGCGGCCAAGAGAGAGGCTTGGCGAGAAGCCCACATTGGGATTTGATTATTGTGAGGTTCAAAACATGAAACTTAATGTGATCTGATGAAGAAGAAAACAGTACGTGGGAACGCGAATGACAACAAACATCCATATCCCATTCAATTGTCTATTTTCATCAACTAAATACGAGCTAGCGTTTAACATTCATCACGTGAGGTCCTTCCCAAGTAGGCGCTAAAAGACGAACCTCTTCCCACGGACCACTTTAGATCATTGTCAACGTGTACGGGGACAACCCACGAGATTCCCCACAATTTCTTCCAAGATTCCTCAAAGAGTCAGAAAAGGATTGGCTGGTCATCAAACCTTGGTGGGTCTCGCTTGAATTGTCAATTTCTTGTGCCTTTGCATGATGGTTTTGGATCAGCGGCTTTGTTGACCCCTCTCTCATATCAACGCTAAGTCATTGGGTTCCTTCGACGGCGTTTTTGACCCTTCAACGCCCTACATCTTTTGGTTTATCCACTAGAATCATATAACCCTACTTTTCAATTACTTGTGGTTAGCATGTAGCGTATCTCAGTGAACCGATTAGAAAGTTTTCGCACGCGTGTGCATCCAATACCATACAAGTGAAACACGTTAACCCCGTCTTCCGTTGATGATTGAAGCATACATATTTCAATTCTAAATTCGGTAATGCTCTACATGAATATAAACTTTCTCGTAGAGCACGGTGGATGAAACTTGATCGAATACAAAAGCCTTATTTGGTCAAAAGCAGCCCTTTAGGAAACGCTGATGTTTTATTTACGAGAATCATATTTCCATACAATCCTGATCAAAGAAAACTCTCTCCAATCATACTTCTGATTTTTTTTTAAGAAGAACCATACTTTTGATTGGTGAGTTATAAGTATGAACATTAACCACATCTTTATCTGATCAAATCTGCAGGTGATGATATCCATAACTTTTGACTAGCCGATCAAAAGTAGGGTCGGAGGGAAATTTCGTCCTACTCACAAACATGTAAGGAGGAGAAAAGTCCCGAGCTGACGTGGAAGGAACTTGGGGTCGATGTTCGTATGTTGTTAGCTGAACCGGTCCATCTTGCCCTCGAAATTATTGTGAAGAAGTTTCATCTCGGCTTCGTGCAGTGTCCACTGGATGACCTTTTCAACGTTTGCTGCTTCAATCTTCTAGCACCAACGAAAGACGATGAATGGTCAAAATCACTAAATAATTCTTAGCAAAAGGCCCTGTCGTCAAACATCGCACGTGCAGGTTTTGCCGATTAACGATTGGTAATAATGCTAATTAAGGAGCTTCGTCACTAATCCTTTCGCTAGGTTTGACCTTTCCTTTCTCTTCTTCATGACTCTGACCAAATACTATTTCTCGAAGTTGATCGAGCTAATCTAGGGCTTGTCCAACGTTGCAACTGTTTCGTCCATTTGCCATGTGTAAATAGACCTCTCGGGACTTCATAGAACTCAGTGAAAATTGCTCGTGAGAAGAAAATACATCAGAACGCAAGCTAGACACCGAAAACGGACGGTCAATTCGACGCATGAAAACAACATGCGAAAAGAGGTCGCGCATAAAAAACATGCGTTTCGAAATTCAAGTTTTGGAGATCGTAACGAAAGACGTCGACTCTTCCATGGACTGGGAAAATTTCGAATGTGTGTTGCATGAAGATCTTATATGTGTCGATGTCATGAAATAGTGATAAGTGTACATCGGTATCGGATATGTTGTGTATATACCTCATTTTCAACCTCGATTACGGCGAGAAGTTCGTCGGCCGAGCACTGTGTTTGAATCGCCGAAACTTTCAGTCCCATGTTGTCCAAACACTTGAGGACCTCCAGCATGGAATCAACTCCAGACGTTGGGTCTGCAATCTTGACTCTAATTTTGGTCCCTCCTCCGGCTTTGTCCCCTCTCTTCTCATTTAGACCAGACTTTAACTCCCGGTTCTGTCTCTCCAGCTCTTGCTTGTATCTCGCCAGCTCCTTGATCCTCATGCAAGCTGTTTGGACGATGGAGTTCTTATCATTCTGCAATCGAGAATCGCATCGGAGTTAGAGAGACGCAAAAATATTTTACTTGTGAAAAGCTGACACTCTCTTTTCGATGGTTGGGTATCCAGGACTTTTTGAGCATGCTACTTGTCCAAAACCAGATCAAAAAATTTGCGCCAGCCTGCCGCAGCGGGCTAGTTACCAAGACAGGAGGCTCGCAGGCGGGCGGCCTCAAGAAGCGGCGTGCCCAGGATTTTGAGTCCGCTTTCTGAAGCTCTGTCCGGTGTCGAGAGTTAACCCGCTCTACAAAAGAACAGCTTTACAAACCTTGGTACCATGAGGCAATACGGAGTGCAGTGCCGAGTAGCTATGCTTCTGCCTCTCCCTCCTCATCCTCTCGTTCATCATGTGTCGGAAGCCCCGTTCGCTTTCGAACTCTCGGGTCTGCCTCGGCTCGGCCCAGCTCCTCCTCAAGAACTCCATCATCCGCTTGTTCATGTTCTTCCCTGGGTTCGGCTTGAAGCCTCGGTCTTGACCCGGCAGCCAGTACGGATCGACAGACGACGATGCTGCGTACGGCGAAAAGGAGCTCCAGTTCGGCGGCGGTGGCGGCGCCGATTGATCGAACCAGAAGATGTCGCTTTGAAGCTCTTCTTGGAAGAGCGAATCCATAACACACCCTCCTCTCTTCCTCTCTCTCTCTCTCTCTCTCTCTCTCTCTCTCTCTCTCTTCTACTTTTCCCCGGGATTTTCAAATTTCTGCTGCAGCTGTTAATTTATAACGGTCGTCCTGACATGGTGTTTTCCTACCACATAGGAGGCTCGAAGAGGGCAAATTAAAAACGTGGCATTTTTTTGGGGAATTAAAACGTGGTCAACTCTGTTGTCTCCAGACTCGGAGACTCCTATGCAGTCAAATTTTGCGCATGCGGTTTCATGGAAATCATTTGGTGGGGGCAGTTCAGGAGTCACTGTCGAAAGCTGGTCAAACGCTAAGAATAGTCTCCGGTTTAAAGCCACTGGGCTGACCGAGAAGTGTGGCCCGTTTGATGCGAGATCAACGGACAAAAGGGGAAGAGATCAGCAAATTCTCTAGACCAGGTGATGGCTAATATGGAGGTTGACTTTCTAATTTCTGTCCTCTCTTTTTTTTATTTCTCCTTTTAGGTCAGATGACTTTCTATGTTCACACACAGTACCGAGTAAGGCTAAGAGCTTTAGTCAACCGATTAATATAAAGGCTTATCGCCATAGAAAAAAATGCTCGTGTATGGTGGAACAAAGCGATTACGACGAGACGATATTGAATGTGAATATCATACAAGATCATCTTCGCAAATGTGAGATTGTCAAGTCGAAATCCTTGTGAGAATGGAATGTCGAAAGCCTTGCGGGGAGCAACCGCGGTTTTGACCCCGATGGAAGTGCTGTGCGGTCGATTTTAACCCTTTGAATTAAGATTGCGGTATAGTTATGGATCAAGCTAAATATTTAATAGCAAATATGGCAGAAGTATTACCGTGTCAAAGATCGCGTGAATCACAATCTATTTGGAGAAACCCTAATCACTTAGCAACTAAAATAATTGTTTAACCTCAATCTGCCCATTGGAAGAGCTTGACAAAATGTTCAGTCAAAGCTGAGAAGCAAAGTCAGCAGGAGTTACCGAACATACCCTTCAATAGAAGACAGAATATGAGCACCGTTTGGATCCTCTGAATAACTCAAGTCTCAATTTACCTGTTGATATCATTGGCAATGTTTGGTGCCGACAAAATAGGAAAAGAAGAAAAATACAGAAAACTATCAACCACAAATGAGTCATGTTCTTGCCAAGAACTTTATATGCCCGTCGCGTTCGGACTTCTGATTGCAGGGGTCCCCTTTTGTTTCGGACGCGGTGTGGCAAGCGTGATTAACATGCTGGAAAAGGCTAAAGAATCACACTATGCATGGCACTGCCTCATCTAATCAAATCGTGGAACAATGGTCAGCCCATATAAAACCTACCATGTTCATATTATGCCCCACGCGTTCTGTACATGAGATGGAGAAGACATCTTACACCTGCGAAACTATAGCCACAAGCGCAGCTATCGTTATCAGGCTTCCTTCACGCGAGCTTAAGCTATAAACTCGTCCAAGCATTCAATGTTATGCCAGAAAATGCTTGAAGTTCGTTTTTCGGTGCAGTTCTGCGACTAGGACCAATTACAACCAATTTCTTTCTCATGATCATCGGTGGCGTGCACAGCAAGGGTGTCAGAATCAAACCGAAAATCCAAACCAAAATCGAAATCGAAAATTTCGTGCATTTTGGCTCGGTTCTGATTTCGGTACTGATCATGGAAAATCAGCGTATCTTTTTTTTCGGTTTGGGTAATTTCAGTTTGGTTCGGTTGACCAAACCGAACTGAAAGCCAACTTAAAGTAAAAATATTTATCATTCTCACCGCTCTCAAACGAAGAAACCAAAGAAACCCTTGTTTAAGCATCTCGCGCTCTAGATCTGAGGAGCTTCCCCGACCCAATCGCCGCCAGCTTCTCCAGTACCCTTCCTTATCTCCATTGATCGAACTATCATTCCCTCCCCTCCCTCTTTTCTCTTCATTCATCTGAAGCAGCCGTCAACATCAGATTCATCTCTCTCGCCCCCCCTTGCTCAATCGACCTCTAGGCCACCGTCTCCGCGACGGTTTGCAGCGTGTTGGATCTGGGGTTTGCGGGTTTGTGGATCCGTGGCCCTAGCTTGCGCCATCGTTGATCTGCACGTTTTCTTGAGCGTTCCGTGGCTATTGGTTGCTTTTTCTATCAGCTTCAGCTTTTGGGTCGGTGGATGTGCTTAAGTTTTCTTCTCTTTGTTTCGGTTCTATCTGAGTACGAGTTTTGGTCAATTTCAGGGCAGTCAAGTTTTCAGCTTTGGCTGCTTTCTCGTGAAGAATCTCTCCTGTTGCCGCGACTCCCAGGAATTTCTGCGACTGTTCGCTGCTATGATTATGCTTAATCTGTGGAAGGAAGATGTAGATTTTGAGGGTTCGATGCCTAAGATTCTTGGCCTTTCGGGTCTTAATTTTGCGACTTCTGTGCTTGGGGAATTCAGTTTTTACGAATAAAAAACATAAAGAAAGAACAAAGAAAAAGGAAGAAGAAACTGAAAACTGAGCGGAATCAAACCGAACAGTTTTTTCAGTTCGGTTCAAGTGAGATTCGGTTCACTTCAAGGGTGCACCTCTAATGGTTCGGTTCAGTTCGGTTCGGTTTTTTAGGAACCATTTACACCCCTAATGCACAGTGGTGCTCGATGCTGCATATGCACGTGCAGTCAGGTCTTCTGAATCTGGTTGAGACTCCTCGTTTTCTTCATCGTCTGAAAAATCGGCTTCTGAGAGCAGTTCATAACTCGGATTGCTGTGTTCATCTTCACCACCATTTTCGCTGTTATACATCCCCAGATATGCCTCATCTCCTTCCTCCTATTTAAAAGGATCAGAAACAGATAACAAAAAAAGAAACATGTATCTTGGAACCTAATTTAAAATAGATATAAGGAAAAGCAAGATAAGAACAAGCTAAGGTATACCTCACTGTCCTCCTCATCAGAGGGGTAAGCAGAATCTAATCTGTCGTAAAAAGCGTCGTCGCCTTTCTCTTTCACGCGGTCCATTTGTTCCTGTGAATGTGAAAGTGGTTTTAATGGTGGAGTTAAAAGTATTTTACTATTTAGATAGCTGGACCGAACTGGCCAAATTCAAGAAGTATAGTGGGCCTTACGATTTCAGATTGAAGTTGCTCCACCTTTTTCCGTAGATTGGACACGTGATTTTGGAGTGCCTGTTTCAACGACAGAAAAAAACCATTTCAGCAAAGATCTCTGAGTGTTTCAACTAACAACATACTTCCAGAAAACAATCACCGACTCGTGAATAGAGAAGTCTGAGCACCATCAGAAATTTCTGCGTTGTTCATCATCCCCTCCCCAAAAATAGACATCTCACATGAATAGTAATGACAGAATGCACCACAATATATAACACATATCGTATGCCAGTGTCAATCTAGATGCTTTCAGCATTTAAATCAGGAAACCATGTAACTTCAACAAAGCTAGACAGCCATCAGGTCATCAACAGGTGACTTATGCCATCGTGCTTTCACAATATTCAGAAATGTGTTTTCCAACCAAGACTGCAATGGAAAATTACCAGCCAAACTCAAGCACACCATTTAGCATACACACAAGTGCACTCTGTTTTAATATCTGGAACTCAACAATGATAGGAACATATTATTGGAGCAGACCACTAGTGTCAGCGCAGATACATGCAAACATGCACATCAAACAAGGTGAGATATGTGCGGACCTACCAATTTAATACCAGAAAATCAGGAATTTTGGTGAAAATAGATGCAATTGTATAGCCGTACCTCAAGTCTTTGAAGCTCAATAGAACGAGCCAGAGCCTTCCTCTTTGTTAGAAGATTCTTTGGCCTCAAGGTGGAAGGCCGCTTATAATCCTTTCCGCGAAATACCACAATGGCGTACCCTTTGGAGACTTTGTCTACAGAAACCAAGACCCCACCACTCTCGGCTTCGAGAGCCAAAGCTATTTTCTTAACATGGTCGAAGGTCTTTGACTTCAGAATGATCTTCACCAGCTCTCGATACTTCCAATGCAAGTGCATGTTCTCCACTGTACCATCAAAAACACCCCGTCTTCCTGGAAGAAAGAGATCAATCAGCAATATAAGTATTAGTCTCCAGGGTTTAAACACGTGAATGTTGATGTCAAGTGTTTTTACCAAGAAGCAAAAATGCTTTCATCCTTAAGCCAAGTTTGCGGAACATGAATCTCTCTTCATCAGAGATGCTGTCCAGGTCTGCTTGCAGTTCTGCTGGTTTCAGGAACTCCTCAACCTTTGACAAAGCTCTTTCGGCTCGAAATAGCCTTTTCTCAGCCTAGGAGATTTATTCAAATTTAGGTTGTAAGCAGACAGCACATTTAGTACTAACACCATGTCCGCTGATGCACTCAGCATATTAAGACATAAATTACACACCTCATTATTGAATTCAACTATGCATCAATACCTTACTTATTTGATCAATACTTTTGAACAATGTCTTTTTGGCAGAAAAGAAATGGAATTTTTCAAGCACAATATCAATCACGAGTGACCCATCAACAATAGTTGTGCTTTCACTAGAACTAAAGTTGCTTGGTTTTAACGACAATTATTTACAGGAAGAGGTCATTTATGCTCTTAAAGCAAAGAGAGATGCTGTACAAGAATTGAGAATACTCACAAAATCAAGCTTTCTTTCAAGCTTCCTGACGAGGCTTGCATGCCTTGTTATTTCTGCTTCCATCATTACTTTTTCTTTGTGCTGTCCATCCAACTTCTTTCCCCACTTTTTATTGGCATCAAGAGTCTCCATAAGCATACCGGTATTTCCAGGCTGCTCGTACATATGATCAGTTGGAACAACCAAGGCTGATGCCCTCAAGCGAGCCTGCTCCTCCTCATCTTGGAGAGACTTTGCTAGTCTTTCCCTCTCCAATAATGCTTCAGTGACTTCTGGCGAGAGAAAATTTTTACCTCGATAGAAGACCAAGAAGTCCTTGTTTCTCGAGAGCAGTACTCCCCCTGTCAAATTCTACATCAAAAAGCTTGACTCAAACCATACTTGTCTGCTGCCCATGAAAAAAGGCAAAAAAATCCACAGTCGATGCAATCAGAAACGAACTAGTAAGCTCATTATGAATTTTCTTGATTGCGTAAAAAAATTTCAGCAGACTCAAGTGAAAAACTGCCGTCATGAGAAGAATAAACAAGCAATAAGATTTGATCACAATTCTATGGACAGCCATTGTTTTTGAGGTCCAGTGACAAATTATCCAAGACATTACTAGTAAACTATCAGATAAAAATAAACAACAAACATAGTGTTTAAGGGGTTGGACAAGTTTCCTGGAGCAATTACCTTAAGATCTTCCGCCATCCTCTCACTAGTTGTAAGCTGTACGCCACGTTTTAGTGCAATCTTCGCAATTGAACTTTTTTCCCATAGCTTGATCATGGCCATGGCCAAACCTTGGAGCTGCCTGCTTCTTCCTGGGTACAAGAAAATAAAAGAACAGTGAGAAGGCCACTATGAGAGCCAACCAAGTAAGATGACGACATCGCATACCTAAAGCAAAATGTGGAGGAAGTACTCTAGCAAGCCTTCTCAAAGCCGTTGCCTCCTTTTGGCTAATCGTTGCTCGTACTCCATAAGGAAGGATTCTGAAAGGAGGTTGGTAACCAGGAACTGTTCCAGGCAACATGTCTGCATCCACAGGCAAGGGCTCGCATCCTGGCCAGTCTCTGTACCTAGGACCCAGGCTATCTAGCAATTTGTCCATTTCATGTTCATATTCAACTTCTGGCGTTGACTCTGAATCTTTATTCCCAGATGCAATATCAGATGCCCGCGCATCCTCGCCGCTTCCATATTGCGAAGGATCCCTACCAATGGTATCAGCAGGTGCTGATGAAGTAGCTGAGCTTCCTTCTTTTCTATATATTTGTTTATTCAGTTGCACTGAAGGGTCTTTGTAGCTCACACCTCTGTACAACGAAACGGACGTTCCAGACCTCCAAACCACTAGACCACCAGTTTTCCTCTGTACATGTGCATACAAGCATCATCAATAAATAATAATACTTAAATACCCTTTAATAGTACCATTAATTAGGTTGGTTTTTGCAGGGCTATAAACCGTGACAATTTAAAGATAGTACTAAATGCCCACAGTGCCTAGCGGCATTGTGGATTGAGAGAACAAGCTAGAATGTATGCTATTCCATTTCCATGGGTTTACATGATCCATACTTGTCTAATATGATAATGGTAGTGAATAATTATCAACAACAGCTGGCCTTTACCTTCATGTCGTGCTTCCAGTTTCTACAAAGCATGTTAATTAAACTAGAAACTTTAAAAAACAAAAGGTGCATTCTATCTTAATGGTTATGTGAAAGGTGATCATAGCTTTATCTGATTACTGACTAGAGCTTGGGCCAGATGCACATGAATCAAAAGACATAATCTGAACACTGTCCAATTGTTGGAAGCTGAAACCCATCTAAACCATGCTAAACTTTCACTCATAAATAACTGACCAATGAAAATTCGCAATCCTCTTGAATTCCATTAGAACAAATCTGACTATTGAAACATAGGTTGCATATCTCTCGCGCATTTTCAGTGAAATCAGTAGTTGAATGTAGTCCATGTGGCTAAAACAGAGAGCACATGAAGCTACCAAATCAATCTCAGCTACCTTGATAAACATCAAACAAGAAAACCACCACCTCAATTAAAGAGATGAAAATCTGGTATAAGTACAAGTCTCATAGACCTTTCTATCAAGCAGCGCATTAGATTAACCACAGATTCCTTGTTAACAAGAGGAAGATAAATGATATGAGACTTGAGAAATCAATACATGTATGGAAGAAGCATACCTCCAATATCTCGTGTGTCCTCTTCATGTTAAGCGCAGCCGCACCCTCAATTTTCAACCTCACAATCTCTGAGGTCTTCCACCTCTCGTGAATCGTGTCCACGACCGCTTGCTTAACACCACCTCCGCCAATCCTCATCTTGCTCTTCGTCTGAAAAGTCAAGTTCCTCAATCTCCGCAGCTCCGGCTCCGGAAGCGTCAATTCCGCCACTGAGGTCTTGCTCTTACTCCTTGCAGACCAATCTTCTTCCTCCCCCTTCCCTTTTGGCTTATCCCACGGAAACCTTGCTCCACTGCTCTCCCCAATCATGTTTGCTTCCGCGATTCTCGACTCTGCCGAAAACCCGCCTCGTGTGTTCGGCAACAATCCTTCCTCCACATAAAAGATATCCTCCAAAGATCCTTTCTCCACCACTCTTTCCGGCGGTCTCTCTCTCCTCTCATACCCATCATCCACGTATCCAAATTTCTTCAATTTCTCCACGATTCTCTGCATTGTGGACCCACTGCCACCACCAGTATCGCCACCATTTCTGTAATTCATCACAGCTCGAGGCAATTTGGGGCTGTTTTGCTTGCTGGGTTCGTTCCATTTATCTAACCAACCGTTGCTGCTACTAAAGCTTAAGCTGGGATTAAACAAAGAAATGGGCTTGCCTCTAGCAGCAGCCGAAACACTCGATTTCCTACAAGGGTTTTGTTCAATGGATGCAAAAGAAAAGACATTAAACTTCACCGCACACAGAGAGTGGGTCTTTCGACGAGTTGGAGAATCATACCTCGGGAAGTGGAAGCAGGTTCCATGAAACGTTGATGTGTAGAATTGACGGGGAGGGATGAGAGCCATCGAAGAGAGAGAGGTACCTGTATGAATCAAATCATCAAGATAACGAAACAAATTGTGGGAAATGGGTGAAGCTCGTGGCGATGACAGTAAGTTTTGTTGAGACTTCGGAGAGGTTTTGGCCTTTGAAACTAGGGGTGTGCTTAAGTATCCAAACTAACATCGTCTAAACGTGCTGTCAGAGCTATTTGATCGATACAACACTAAGCAAGGACTAGTTTGGGACTTTAGCATGTTGAAATCTACTCCTCACATACTTTGGAGGTGTGCAAAAGAAACCACTGATCACTCGTATCTTGTCCACAGGTGTGGTTGCTAACTTACGTGGCTGCGGTAGGGAGGCGGCTGCTGTCCTGTTTTGGGTTCACATATTCGCAATCTTCTCTACGGCTGGATGGATCACTCTATACCTGAATCTACTGTTCCGAATCTGCAGTGCCCTCTCAGCTCGGCGATAAGAGTATCATTCTTTCGCTTGTTCCGCATTTCCAAATTCAGCAACACGCGTGCAGATCAACGCGGTATCGAGAATTCTTTATATGGAAGAGAAAAGGAAGGAAGGGGTGATGACACGCTCGCGAAAGGCGCGCGGACTCTTTCCCAGTCTCTTGATATATATATTTAATTATCATTCTCCCGTATTAGTCACATCCTTTCCTTCTTCTTCCACTTACTAATTACTGTTACATCAGGAAGCAAAACGGCTGTTGTTAACAGCTTGTAAGTTAGGAAGTTGGCCCAGTTCTTAGGAAGATTTCTCCATTTGCTCGTTACGAAAAAATGCGCTCTCTCTCGTTCGACCCAACCTGACCCGAAATATTGAACATTTGTGCTTGGCCAGACCCGAACCAAGACCCGAACAAAGAAATATCCACACGATTGGGTCGGCTCGGGCGATGGCCTAGTCCAATGCTTCCGGAGAAAAGGGAAAAAGAGAGAGAGAGAGAGGGTAACCTCGACTCCCTGGAGAGGAGGTTGTTCCCGTTGATCTTGCGACCACCGCCTTCGGGAGTGTTGCTGGCTCCGTCCTTCCACCTATCACCTTCGACAGCCTCTTCTCACCTGAATCGAATTCAGACTCACCCGATCAGACAACCAGCACAAGAAACCCATCGCGGGTGAAATCCGCAGCGCGCGATCGAGATCACGCTCTGCAACCGCCATCTCTTCGCAAGAGCGCGAACGAATCGATCAAGCAAAGGAAAGGGAAGGAAAGGAAGGAAGGAAGGAAGACGCTCACACTTTTCGCATAGCGCGCGCGGAGACGCACACTTTTCATCAAGCTGCTTTGCAACCTCAGTTTGTTGTTCGTCGCCGATGGAAGAACGAAGAGGAAGGTTGGGTTTCGGTGAACGTCCGCAGGAACTGAACCTCAAGCTTGTTGTTGTTTCGGCTGGGCTCGGCTGTCGACACGAAAAAGATAGCGCTCCCTTGTCATCCCAAGCCCAATTGTCTTTCTCCTGTTTACCCAAACAAGCCAAGCTTAGGTCCAACTGGATCCTGTACGAAGTTTTTTGGGGTCGGGTTGGCTCGTGCTTGGCGCAGCTTAATCGCACGGTGCGGCAATCCCCACGATCGATACCGGGGATAAAGACCCAAAACTTTCTTTTGATTTACAAGACCGGATTCAGTGAGCCGCGAGCAGGAAATGCTTCCAACTCAGACGGCGATGGGCGAACCGCCGCGGGATCATCGAATCGGTTGGGAATCGATCGAGGGCGTGAGCGTCGATCGAAAAGGGGGGAGGGCCAAGAGTCCGAAATTATTATTATTAATAATAATTTATAAGTTCATTCATTTTCTTAAGCAACGTAAATTACCATTTTTAAGAAAATATATTTTAAATTATCCATTCTTCGTAAAATAAATATCTTCAAAAGTGCGATAAATCATGAAAATATATTAGATAAACATTGGTGCTTCTAATTTCGGAACATCTTTAACTTTATCTTTTTATGCCATGGCGGGTCAATTACATATATAGCGTATTGTTTTGATTAGGTAAAACGGTAGCCGCCTTTGTAGATGGATGCTTTGGATCTCACGTAAATAGGCGTGGTTGATGCGGAGGATGGATTCGTCTCGCGAGTTGAGCATTTTGTGGCAAGGTGCAGAGTTCCTACAATGGTGTTGCCGAGTTACCGAAAGAGGTAGCCGGTCGTCGAAAAACAATATATGGTGGATTCTCATTTCTGGAACGAGTTGCTTCCTGCTTGAAGTATCATGACAACAATTAAACCTATGTCCCAGTACCAGTACCAGTCCCTGTTGTTCTTGTCGAACCCAACCCACACATTCAAAAGTAGGACTCGTTAAACCGCAAAATCTCCCTCTTAGACATACTCATGGCAATCTGCACGCGACTCGATTAGACCGGATAAAACAGTCTTCCAAGGAGTTCGTCATACAGCAGCATGTTCATCAAGTAAGGGAGATGCAAATTCCGAAAACTTATCAACTAATTATCGAGGGATAGAACTTGAGAGAGATTCAGGTTGGCCAAGAATCTTCCTATCCTAAAGTGTAGACACACATTCGGTTCCCCATGACTAAGAAGATGAATAGTGGAGAATGTTTTATCCTAGAAAGGAAGAACATATCAGATAACAAACATCTTATAAAGTTCCCGGGATATCTCTGCATGGTCCAACTCAAACTCTTGACGTGCATGTCTCTCTGTTCCTAAAATACAACATCAGACAAGGCCGATCTGCGGTGTTGCAAACATTCTGTGGTGTTGCAGACATTTTTCCGTAGGATCAATGAAGTTTCGGCATAGAACAGAGCCATCTGTGTACAACATCGGCTACCGAATTTGGAAACTGAGGGAGGTATATATAGAACTAGGACCGTAGCCATCAAAGGGAGAGGTACCCGTATGAATCAAATCATCAAGGTAACGAAACAAATTGTGGGAAACGGGTGAAGCTCGTGGCGATGACAGTGAGTTTTGTTGAGACTTTGGAGAGGTTTTGGCCTTTGAAACTATGGTTCTCTGCAGAGGGAACGAATGGTAATATCAACATGTATGGCTGGCCGCGAGAACACGAGCGTTCTTGTAAGGATTTGGGCCATCTCGGCCTGTATTCAGACAACAAGATTAGCTCCAAAAAACAGTTTTTGTACAGTACAGACATCATATGAGCTATCATTCGAAATTAATTTTTAATGAACAGAATTCAAAAGATATTAAATTTTAAAATAAAAATTGATTGAGGGAAATCACTTAAAAACACTCATTCAATTAAACCAAATTGAAACGCAAGTACATCTTCAAATAATTTGGAAAAAAAAAATACACACAGATCACACAAAAGAGAATGTCTAATAAGTTTGGTGTTTCCGAGGTCGTGTCCCTCGCCATGATTTAGATGATACAATATTGTAATCATCCTCTTGTTCACGTCGAGCATGTTCCTTTGGAGACAATACTTGCAACAACCAATCATACCCAACGAAAGCATTTCTAAATTTATCATAGCCAAGTTGTGATGGGTTTTATAATTTTGGGCCGCCCATGTTGGATCATTTAAGTGTTACTGAGAATGCTACAACCTTATTATTGGTTACTTGTAATAGCTAAGCAGCGATAGCTTACACCAAGGTTCCAAAATATTTTTGCAAGATCAAACATATAGATACCAAGTACAACTTTGTTAAAGATATGATAGCATAAAAGGATGTGAATTTACAGTACATATCTATGCATAAAATGATAGTAAATCCTATGACGAAGCCAATTCCTAGAGATATTTTCTATGGTCATGTAAAATCTCTAGGACTGTATAGAGAGTGATGTACTGAATATTGTATTTTTTCCTGAATGTTCACATTTAATGAAGTTGTTTTGACATTCTTAATGCCTATGATTTTATTTTATACTTATGCATCTTAATGCTTAGTGCATTATATTGAGAAAGTATGTCGGATAGATAAGATTAGCCCATTCACACGGGTAATTGCCTCTATTTACTGTATGATAAATAAAAATGAGACAATTTTAAGCTTATTATCTAAGTGGTAATCAAGAGCTCAAGCTTTAAATATAAATGTCGCATTAGCTGAGTATTAAGATGAGAACATAACATTTACTATATCCGAAAGTAAAATAGCTCACATATTTTACTTTATCTATTTTTTATGGCAGATGGGAGTGCTGATGGATTCTTTGAAAGAATAGATACGTGAACTTAAGTTTAAACATTAAGTATGTCTAAACTATCATCTGTACGGTATTGAATGTGAAGACATATGCTCTATGGGAAAGGAGTTAATATCGTAATACGTATTTCATACTACGTATGCATGAGACGATTAATAATAGTGGCAAAAGTTTTGATCTTAACTTTATGCCGTGTGAGACTCTTGAGGATAAGAGTTCTTCATTTAGTGCCCTTATGATTCTGACTTATTTTCAAAGTTTCTATTTGGTTTTCGCTATCTTAGGGTGTTGCCAATAGTTATGAATGATTCGATCTAACGGGGCATTTCTAGAAAAGCGAGTTGGACTAAAATTGGGAGGTTTAAGGAAAGAGGAAGATCAATTTGTTTATGATGTCACATTCTATTTTTATAGTCACGAGTCAACCAATTATGATTTTGAGTAAATCATAGTTGTGAAAACAATATACAAGATACTAAAAGAGATCAAGAGAGATATAAATGTGATTGATTGATCTAGGGTACTGCATACTATATTTTCTCGAAAACGTTATGCCCAATTTGAGCTGCTATGTACTCTTAACTGATGCACGGCAACAAGCTCTCGAAGTATACTGATTGCACGAATTATTTGCTGGTATAAATTTTGTAGAGAAGAGAGAGTTATGTTTAGTCCACCATGTGCAATTGGGAGATAATGGGTTTTATAATTTTGGGCCGCCCATGTTGGGCTAACCCAGCCCATTAGACTTGAAAGAGCCCATGAGAGAGAGATAACCGCCGAGGTAGTTATTTGTGGGAAACTGCAAAAAGAACAAAAGGGTGATGCGGAAAAAAAAATGTATGTTCTGTAAGTTTGATATTCATACTAACAAGAACAAAACTTCTCTCACTCAAAAGAAAAAAGAGCTCTCACTCAACGATCGAAGAATCGTACTCCCTCAGTGTTGCAATAGGAGCATTTAATCCATGGAAAACAAGGTACATCCTTCTTGGTGATGTACTTTAAATGATCGGTGATTCAAGTTTCAACTGGGCACGTTTCCGTATATGTTTTTAGCATTACTCGTTAGTTCAAGTTTTTCATTATTTAGGAATTTGTTTCCATTTTTCCGCATTTTGTTTAGGAATCTGTTTCCAACAAGTTGAATCTATTGTCTTTCAAGATCTGTTGGCAAGCATAGAATGTGGACATTCGGGTACCATAGATGGTGGTGGCGTGAGTAAGTCATGAGCCGTGATGGAAACAATTATAAAGCAGTAGCTCTCCTCTTCCACCATTTCCGAGCATGTACATTGTCTTTTGTCAACTCTATCAACGTATTTTAAGTGGTATGTTCTCATGCACGTCTTCAACTCATCAATCTATAAGGATGAAGACCTAAGGATGGGCGTGAGGTGTTCTTCTTCTTAAGAAACGAAGACTATTCAAGTTTATGGGCACTGCTCAATGAGGGTGCCATCTTTTCTCATGGAGTGGAACTCGTCATATCAAATCAATAGGCTTATGTAGCACATACATTTTTGAATCAATTCATCGTCATCGCCAATAACTATTCCCATTGGACCTCCTCATTTAGTTCAAAATGTTCGTAATATGGAACAAGGAGAGTTCCTGGTCTCTCCAACTTTAATGTCCAATTTTGAATTGGCTTGATGAACTTCTTTATGGCAATAGATTCCAATTACTGGTGGCGAATACATTAAAGTAGACACGAGCGTAAGTCCAGCAATCTATCAGAGCTCACTTGAGCCAACTAAACATAAATTGAGCGGGCTTGGTCAATCAATTTCCTTCCTAAGCTTAGGCCACTTACATAGCCCCTTTCCAACATGCTCAAACCTGATTATTCATGAATAAATTCTAGTACTTTTTTAAACCAAGGGAGCATTTGGATAGTGGTTTTAGCCCTATATATTCTCAAATCGCCGTAGGTCAACACTAAAGTGGAGCAACCAAAAGGAAATACACTTTCTCAATGTGAACAACTTCCTAGAAAGGCGCGCAACGCCATGATATTCCAACGAAATAGCTCACCAAAGATGCAGTGGAGCCCGCCGTCGGAAAACACTAGGAAAATCAACGTGGATAGTATGTGGTGCTGCTTGACCATGGCTGGTTCCGTCACGGGTATCTGTAGAAATGCCTTTGGCTTTCTCATGGACGGTTTTGTAAGACAGATTCATGCTCCGTCTGGCCCTTGTTGCTGAAAACCCAGCTACGAGGGAGGCTCTGTCGTGGCTGAAGCGTAAACAAGGCACACGAATTGAACAAGAGATGGAAACTGACTTGCACGTGGTGATCTCTTCAGATAACGTGTTAGTGGTGGTGGAGTGCGTATCAGGCCGAATGGAAGCTCCATGGGCTGCTCGGTCCATTATCAATGACCGCATATCTCTATTGGCCCAGTTAGGGGTGTCAATGGGTCGGGTTGGGCTGGGTCTTCATGATATTAGACCTAACCCAGATTGAGACCCGTTCAGCATATAACCATAAAGACGGGTCGGGTCGATCCGGGTTGGGTTTTGGGTTTTTTTTTGGGAGAGGGAGTTTCTCACAGGGTACGTTTAGAAGCAAGTCTAGCAATATATAAAAAATGATATATATAAAAAGAAAGGAAATTTGTTTACCCACTCAAAGACCGGGCAGAACGAACACGAGACGATGACCCGAAAAGATCTCACAAAAAATGCAAGAAAAAAAGTTCAGCGACTTGGGCATTAAACTATTGAGCAAATCAAGAGACAAAAGAAAAAGAAGATATCAGCATACACATTCTTGATCCGTCACTATCGGCAACAGCATCAACATCCCACTTCTACTTGAATATACAATCTGATTCAAGTCGTAAAAAGGAACCCGACCCAAAACATGATGTGGGTCGTTTTCCTTTCGGAAGATTGAAGAGAAATTTAGTTTGAGAGAGGTACTATTGCTAGCTTTTTCCTTGCAAAAAAGAAAGAAAAGGAGAGACCTTTTGAGGTAAATGCTCTGGAGGCGAGGAATAAGATCATGGATCTTCTTTTCTCTGACAAGACGCCAAAGATTAATGAAAATGCCGCAACATAAACTATCAAAAGTAGCTTCCCTCTGCCCAAAACACAGCTTGGATGCTCCTAGTTCCACCGAGATGGTGTGCTGCCGCTATTTCTGTCTCTACCCAGTTCAAATCCAAGTCGAATGCTTCTGCCATTGAAAAATGGTCCCCTAATCTGCGAACGATCAAACCACGACTTGAGCCAGAAATCCCCTGATCACCGACAAGACACTAGACCGAAGACACCCATAATGTTGAATAAAATGAGAAATCCTAAAGTGAGGTTTTGTCGAGCAGAGCTACGATCATGCTTGAGCGAGTAAGAGAGATGTGCCGCCGTGCTACGTTTGATTTGCAGAGGACGTTTGATTTTTGGGTTCGTGGAGGAAAATGGAAACCAAAGCAAAGACGAGGATGAGGCTGTGCGACTTCTGGAAAATGACTAGGGTATTTTTTAAGTCACGGGTGAAGCTCGACCTGGACTGACCCGACCCAAAACAGGAAAAAATACCCAACTTTTTGAGCTCTTACCTGGACCGGAGTAGACCCAAATCGAAAGGCCCAAATTTTTCGGGCAGGGTCAGATGGGTATGGGTCGGGGCCGGGCTTTTTTTTGATAGCCCTAGGCCCAGCTATGTGGAGTCAAAATAAGATATGAGCCTAGAGATACTAATTAGGCCGCGGACTAGATCGCCAAGGCCCATAGAACTGGTTTCCTCTGCCCAATTGGCTTTCTAAACCTCCCCATTCCCTATGGTTAATTTTATGTCATGATCTCAGAAACTTTTGTAATCTATCTTTCGGATAGTAATGAAAGTCGTCTTTCCTGACCCCCAATAAAAAAACAACTTCCTAGAAAATTAGCACTGAATGTGTGCATAGTGGGTCTTTAGGAATCTTGAACTAACCAAAGGATAGAAACCAACTTTCATATCTCTGCATCTATCATCGCAGTTAGAATTGGGAATAACATGTATTATGTTTACAAAACATACGCTCTTTTAATTACCTCTTAAGTGCATACAAAGAATAATGGCTGAATATTGGACCATTTGGGAACTATCAAAGAATAGATAAGTTAATGGATTGAGTAAAAAAAAAAAAAAGTCAATTTGAGTGCTGAAATTAGTATCGACAAATTTAGGAAAAAAATCTAATTAGCTCTCTGACTAACTTTCGTGCATGGTCGTATTTGGCAAGAAATATAGCCAAACATGATAAAAGATTGAATGTTTATCTATAAATAGGTAGATAAAACATTTTTAGGATTTCGTATCTAGATTATGCTATACATGGAAACCAATTAAATTTACCAATTGCAAAACGAGATGTGGATACATTTATTTGGTGTCACGGCCCTATAAATCGCAGCTAATCCATACTCAGTCATGCGCGAGTGCAAGAGTCAATCTCAAATATATACAGCGATGGATGATAAGGCTAAGAAGAAGGTTGCTTTGAAAAGTCGATATCGTGATCCTAGGAGGGCTGCCCGCGTCAATTTAGAATGTACGCTAGAGTCGTTAATTGCACTCTTCGGCTTGGGCTATGCAGCCTTGTCTCTTGGTCGTCCTCACAAGCAAGACACTAGGAGTGCTGCCGAAATCAATTCAGATTGTGCACTTGAGTCGATAATTGTACTCTTCAGGCTGGGCAACAAGGCCTTGTCTCTTGTCCGTCGTAGCAATCAGGCCAGTCTCGGCCCGGTTGAAGATCCAGGCACATCCCTTTCTTGTGCTCTTAGGCAATCTGAAGGCAAACAAAGGGTGGAGTTGCGTGAGCCCTCCGATCAGAACTCAAAATTGTCGAAGAACCCGAGAGCTGCAAGAGAGCGCCTTGTTGAATTCCGATGAAAGGCAGAGAAATGCCCAATCAAAGGCGAGTGGGAGGCACTGCTGGACCAACTCTCCATGGAGGAGCTGAAACCTCACAAGAGAAGGTCTGACGAATTCAGCATGATGTTAACACAAGCAATTGAAGACCGGACAACTGATTCTCATGGCAACGATTCTGACGATCCTCCCAGTACTGATTCCTAGGAGTGTCCTTGTAATAAGGTGGTTCGATAATGTAATAAGTGAGCTCATGCCGCTTCTAATCTTGAAATAAAGTGTGTTGCTTGATGATACATTTTTCTTGCACATCCACTTTTGAGCAATTCTGATTGATAATGTACGGATTTTTGGAAATGCAAAAATTTGGTAAGTCAAAGGACTCAAATATGGTAGGTTTTGTTTTCTAGATACTTATCATTTTATTTCCTAGAAATGATTGTGGTACTTATATGACTTTTGGCGGCAATATGATTAATTAATTGCCTCTACAGGAGATTGTGCTTTCTAGGATGGTGAGTTACCATGGTAACTTTCTCCAATTAAAGCTATATGAATGTGCATGCTCATGAATTATTGAATTGTGTGTTAAATGTCTAATGTCCCACAAGAAGATTAAGGAAGTATTTGTCCTTCACCGAGGGATTAAATTGAATTTGAACAAATTAGCCCTTACGGACACGAGTGCTTCTTGTAGTGTTAGTGAAAAAGATAACACAACTCTAGCAAAAAAAGAGAGACAAAAAGAAATAGATAAATGTTGACACTTGAATTTCGCTGACGAGCTCATCATGCATCTTCCAAATAAAACCATTTCAGGAATCAAGTTCGCCTGTAATGGCGGGAATTGACCCCTACGAAAAAAGAGTCAGTTTATATGACTATGCATTCCTTTTTCTTGCAGACTAACCTACCTCGGAACGATAAGTGAGTAGGTTTAATTGGTGTCACGGTCCTATAAATTGTTGCTAATCCGCACTCAATCATGTGAGTACGTGAGTAATACAAGACAATGTCAAATAACAGTAGTACGACCATGGCAAATGAGACTTAGAAGAAGGTTGCTCTAGGAATTGATTTACCGATGAATTTGGTACAATTTCGTTGATTGTTCATAAGATTGAATAATTGTTAAATAACATAAGACCACTTATTAAAATTCTATTTTTCCTTCTTATTCTATGCCGCCTTTCATTTCGGCCCCAAACTTCCTCTCCCTTCCCCCCCCCCCCACCCACCCTCAGAGACTTGGTGATTTATCTTCATATTCCCTTGAGTACGTGAGTAATACAAGACAATGTCAAAACACATGAAATCTATATGAATTTATGGAGATGCATCAATTCGATCAGTCAAATTAGGAAATGTGTGGTAGGTTTTGTTGTCTATATGCTTTTCATATTGTTTACCGGAAATAACTTTGGTCTTATGTAACTTTTGGCTGGCAACATGATTAATTCATCTTGTAATTATGTGCCTTCATAGGAAATTTGGTCTTCTCAAATTTTGCAGCGTAATAGGAGCTTGCCATGGGGTACTTTAAACGTCATGAGGCAAAAGTGCTCAGAGAAGCATTTTATTGTGAACAAAAGCACACACTTCATTACTTTATAGCAAACGCTCCAAGTGGAAACGTTTTACATAAAGAGAGTAAGGGAACGTAGCTGTTCCATACATTACACTGCATAGGCAAAGTTCGCAGAGGAGGACTGGCTGACACTAAGCAAGCCCTCTTTATTCATTAAACTGGGTACACGATCACGGAGCACGCTCTCATCGTTACTAGACTAATGTGCACCATGGCAACACTCGAACTTGACAATGTTGTTCATCATGCGCGGGCAGATCGGGCACTTCACATCCTCTGGTATGTAACCCACCATGTTCGGGATATAGAAGTGGTGGCACCTCGGGAGGACATAGACCCGATCAAACTGCTCCCTGAAGACCATGTCGAACGTCTTCCCGTTCACGTTCACATGCTTCTTCCACGTCTCGTACTGCACCATGACCTTCATGACGTGCACGTGGGAGTCATTGATCACTACCCGCGACCCCTTTGTGAGGACCGCAAAGCCACCGTCCTTCTTGAAGTTGGTGTAGAGCCTGAGGATGTCCTGCATAAGGGGTTCGTGCAGGTCCGCTCTGGTTTGAAGCTTGGAGAGCATGCAGCTCTCGAGGCGGGTCCAAAAGAGCTGCAATTTGGTGACATTGAAGGGAACGATGGAAAAGCCGTCGTCAATCATCTTCTTTAGCGGCTCCTCAATCTCCTGGATGGCCTTGGGTTCTTCCGCTCCATACAGGAAGATGTACTTCTCAGCCTTGATCTGAGAAGAGATAGCGAAATCAATGTTTTTATCAATGAAAATAACTTATTCTCATTTTTCATGTCTATATATTGTAAATCGAACTAAACACTCATCTTACATTTTCAAAATTTCTGTACAAAAGTTCCAGTAAAGCCGTGTCTGCTCGGATATAAGATGAATATTGACCATTTATTAATAAAGAATGGACAACATGATAATGTAAAATAGTCTTTTATGGTTGTCTCTTATCCCATGTATGTCTGACAGATTCTACGTTTGAAGTGAATTCTTTTATTACTGCATCAATTTAACTAAATTCATCTTCTAATAAGCAAACTCAAAGATCAAAGTTTCTTGTCACACCCATATGCGTGCACCCTAGTTGTATAAAAAAGCAAAAGGATAAAAGAAAAGTGAAGAAGGAAATGAGGAAGAAGAACAAAAACTTACAGCTTCCTGTATCTTTGGAAAAATGAAGTCAGTCACCAAAAGCTCAAACCAGCTAATGCCAGGCCTCTTCCAGATGTCTGCTGCGACTGCACCGGTGAAAGGGAAAGCATCCCATCCCCAAACTCTAATCATGCTCATGGCATTTTGGTTTGAGACTTTTCCTTGTGGATCCAATACCGTTACCATGGTGTCTTGCCTAAAATGCCACTTCTCTTTAATGATCCTGATGGCCACCCTGTTGATAAGTGTATGGGAGTGCACCGAGTACCACGGCATTTGCAACTGGAAGTTCTGGAACTGTTTGATCACGTCCTCACCTTCTTGTTCGATGATAGGGACCCACACGATCTCATAGCGCTCCTCGTGGAACTTGCGCTCGTTGTAGATCTTGATGAGGATTGAGAGGTCGTGAGAGGTCAATTTGAGGTCCGAAATCAGCAGCAACACATTCTTCCTCCGGAGCGACTCAACCTTATCCTATATAACAAACAAAGAGAATTATAAACATTGGTGTGTCGCGTGCTTTTTTTTGATAACACAACTGGTGAAAACTATTTTTGTGTTTGATTCCAACAAATGTATGTGATAAAATGCTTGGCGAAAGACAATTTTACGACAACGGCATGTTGTGTAAAGTTTTGATGTATTGGACTTGTAACATAGAGTGATGTTAATCTAGAGAAAGTTGGAGATATGAACCCTTGTCTTCTTTGAGCCAATGAAGAGAGGCTGAGGATCATCCTTGATGTAAAACAAGGCCTTGATCAGCTCCACGTTATCGGTAGGGGCATTAAAGAGTCGCTGCCCCCTCTGATACTCCTTAATTTCCTCTGCATTATGAAAAAAATAAGTTCATTTGACAATTAGTCCAATATATTTGGGCTTAATTAAGTAGACAAAGAGAAAACAAATTTTACCTTTTTTTTGTAAAAAATGTTCGTAATGTCTCTTGATAGTGTGGTGGATCATCTTCACTTTCCGAGCAAAGATAGGAAGATCTTTTCCCTTGTTGCTAGAAAAAAGCAACAAAAAGAGAATTCTCTTAGCGGCATGAGTCAGTCCAATTCACGCATATTTGGTCTCATCAAGTATTGATCTTTTTTTTTTAATCTAAAACTACTTCTCGTGCTTTTTCGGGACCCCAACAAGCAATTGGAAGTTAAATTCTTCTTTTACAAGAGTTCTTCACCCTTGTGAAAAACGAAAATCTGAAAACGAATCGGGCTAAGGTATAGTCCTCTATCATATAGTTTATTAATTAGAATAGCTGAAAATGATTTAGACCATTAAAGCTTATCTTTCATTAAAAAAAAAAAAGCAAACTCTTTCGAAAGCAAAAACAAAAAGAAAGGTGTTATGCTTAATTAGTTAAACATACTCATCGACCGTGCTAATGAGGCTGGTGAACTGAATAGAGCAAGCAAGGATACTGATGATGATCTGATAAACGCTGCTTGGAACATCAATCATCGTAGACAGCTCGGGAACATCTTTGGAGTCATGCTCAAAATCCACAATGCATTGGGTCATGTTCAGGGTGGTCTTGATCATTTCGTTGAGAACACTGAAAACTTGGATCTTTTGAGGGTCCGAGGGCTTTGTGATCGCAGGCAACCCCTTCAGTATGGCCATAGATTCCGCGAGCTTGTCCGATGGTTCAACTCGAGCAAGTCGCCAAAAGTCACCATAGAACACAGCAAGTGATGAAAGGGTAATCAGAGCCTTGTTAACCCATGAGTAGCTCGATAGCTCGAGAAAGAGCGAGACCAGTGTTTGGCGCACATTTTTGGTGTCTAATGCCTTGCAAGTGAGCTGATGCCAGGACGATAAGTTGATGCAAGAGATTAGTTATTCGCAACCTCTAAACAGCAGGCTAGAATGCAAAAATTTCAGAATATTAAAGCCTCCTAAGTTTAGTCTAAGCACATGCACATGAAAAAAATCAAGTTCTGGGAGGGAGATTATAAGATACCTGACAACACACTTCGTTGATGGCTGCTAAAGGTGGATTGAAGCCCTCTTTTAGAGGCTTGAATACAGGGCTTCCCGATCCCTGAGTGCCCTACGATGAAGATCACTTTATTCTGAGAAAGGGAAAGAGAGAGGAGAGAGCAAACGAGTGGTGCGATAGTTTTCACTATTAATCTAAGCGAGACCCAACACTTAGAAAAGATCTCGTTATGTCAAACCATATGATCAATTCAGGGAGTAAAGTTAGGAGTAAAACATTGTCAGTTTAGAGGAGTTACTGTGTAATACACATGATCATGGGCCTGCAACCTAAGGGCCAGTCCAAATCCACTCAGGCCTAATGAGTCTGAAGAACAATCTTGGGTAAGCGTGGACAAATGCTCTTTGTAGGTCCTGTTTATTTTAAGAAAAGTTATCGAACTTTTCATTTTCATTTGCAAAAGCACTAGTCATTTACATAACCCCTCTCTATATCCATTGACCGAGACAGCTGGTCGATTTTTCAAAATTAAGATTCCCATGTCAAGATGATAAAAGTGGTTTATGTGATAAATGGATTACACATTTCGAATCATATGAAAATAAAATGGAGATAAACTTGGCAGCTACAACGCTTTACCTCAGTCTGGCCAAGAGAATTGTGGCAAGGAAAACAAAAGAGCCCTTTATCCAAACGCACAATTACTTGGGTTAGTGCTTGTTTAAAGTACATGAATAGTGCAACACTTTCTAACGTCAATTGCTTCGCCTTTCTTGTTTCTCCTTCAGCGATGTGAAGAGCAAAGCAACCAGAAAAAGCAAGCGTGGTCCCCCTAGTCCACTCAATAAATTGTCACTTCCATGTGGATCAGATTCTTACACTTCCAAATCCGATTCGGCTTGTTCTTTTATTATTTAGTTGAACACAATGAATATCTTCCTCTCATCGTTCTTCTTTTAGATCGAAAGAAAGAATAGGCCAATTGATAATCGTATCGTCAAAGTCTCGACATTAAAATGGCTTCAACTAAAATTATCACCGTATGAAATAATAATAAAACGTTAACCAAATAAGTTTGGAATCCCAATAAGTTCACTTATGAGTTTTTATTCACTGCGCACTTTTTCCACTCGTGAGATTACCGCCCCACTTCTTTATTTAAATGACTATCAATAGTATCTTTTCTTATTAAAGAAGGATTTGAACACTAAAGAAGTATCGCATGAAAAAGATTTGGTATATGTCCTCACACATGCAAAATTCAAGAAAATAGGGAAGAATAATTTTGAATAAAAGGGGGTTGGCTGCAAGAAGAACAACGAGAGGAAGCTCCACCGAAAGAAGAAGAGAAAATAAGACTCGAGTTTCTAGAGTGGCGCGGGCTAAGAAGAAAGAAGCAGGTAAATCGCTTGACTTAAAAGAGAACATAAAAGTACTCCTTGAGTATCCGGAGTTATAGAAATGAGTATTAGTTTCTTGACACGGTTAGTGTAAAGAAAAATGTCCACGAGCTGTCCTATCTAACCTTAATTGGAGGATTATAACTACCACCCTCTCCCTAACCATTAGATCAACAGAAGAGAAGGTCAATAGTGGAAAGTGTTTTACCACTGACGTTATATGTATAATTTTTCAACAAATTTATGGCATTACGTTGGTGATTACCTTAGGGTTGACGGTGGAGTCAACGATAGCGGCTGTCCCGTGAAGGGTGTTGTCGACCAGATGGAAGAGAGACTGAACATCCACGTCTCCTTCCTCAGGAGCGTGAGTGTTCACCATCTCTTTCATGAACTTCTCGTCGTCGAAAGAAGCAAGCAGGTTGGTCCACATGCTCTGGTCAATCTGGTGAGGCTTGCTTTTGTGATCCATCCCAAGGAGATGGGCAAGGATCGTGGCCATTTTGAATCTCAAAGAGAGAGAGAGAGAGAGAGAGAGAGAGAGAGAGAGAGAGAGGGTCTAGGGTTTGAGTGAGTGTTTTAGAGACAGCAAAGCAGGGAAGGTAGAGGATGAAGGCTGTGTGGTGCGGGGAGAACTTAAGCGTGCATGCTCTATTTATAGCCGGGGATGTGAGAAAGAGACGAATTATACGGACACGTTTTGATAAATGGGGAAGGGTGAGAAAGGGATACCAGCATCTCCAATGCTCCATCTAGAAAGGAGAAATTCGTCACCACAACCTTATCAGCCCATACAAATCCATATTAAAGTGGTCGCTCTCTTATATTAAAGTGCCTATTACAGATAAATCAAGAGTACTTGAGAATGAAAAGATATTTAGGATCCGAATTTGGATCCCTGACTTCTCTAAATAATAAGTCTTGTGCCACACTTGATTTACCGCCATGGCAGTCACAATTGATATATACAATGACTCATGTCTACGAATTTCAAATCATTAATATGTATAAAGAAAGGTCAAATTATTCTCTGAATATGTAAATATTTTCGATGATATGCTTGAAATAACATATGATTATGAGGCACACAACAAAAACCACATATGTGCAACATATTACCGCATTAATTTACTAAATGGCCACAAATCCTTTTTAATATCTCCAACTTTAATAAATCATTGCATAAATTAACAAGTGGATACATAATCTATTATTTGTGGTTTTTTTTTGTGATGGCATTACTAATTTCATCTCTTTATCTTTTAATAATTTGATTGTCATGGCATTACTCATTTTTTTATAGTATGAAAAACCCATGCTATATAAGCAAAAAGTTGAAACCAAAAGGTGTTTTTGGGTGCAACTGTTCAAAGAATAATGAAAGGGCCCTAAAAGAAGATGCCAATACAGATGTAACATATACTCTGACCTACTTTTCATATATCTTGCCAGTCTTTAGTTACAAAAAGACATAAAATATCATGTTAATTATTTTTCAAAACAGATATCGTGAGTTTAAAATTATTTTGTGATAATAGATTCTAGAGCAAAAAGGTTACTTCACTGTAAAAACAAATATCTATATATAAATTTCACCGGCCATTGTAATAAGGTTATACGTAGCATTGCTCTTCTATATATTGACAATCTTTGCGTTATTCTTTTTCCTGAGAAAAATAATTCCTCTTAATGTGGTTGTAAATGCCACATCCGCATTTATGTACCCCCCAAAGCGTACCATTGTGTTCCTATTAACCCACTTACCTCATAGCAGTTGATAAGTAGCACCTTCCCATGACCAGGCGACATTCACGTGCTCGTCTCTTGCCTTAAATTATACATGATCAATTTAAAAGTGATCGCGCTAATGCCTGCACGAGACTAGTAGAATGAAATTGAGAGATGCTCATCCTTTTTTTTTTTCGGAAAAAGTGATTTGAGAATGGCCGACTCCAACAAATGTGCATGAAGTGCGAAGTTTTCATGGTCTCGCTTCTTTCTATCGGTAGTTTATTGCGCATTTTAGCACCACTGCGGCCCCACTCACTTCATGCATGAAGAAGGGAGTTTTCGAATGGACGAATGCAGCTCAGAAAAGTTTTGAACAATTCAAAGAAAAATTGAGCACGGCCCTGGTACTTGCTTTGCCTAACTTTGATCTTGTTTTTGAAGTACATTGTGATGCATCAGGTACTGGCATAGGAGGAGTTCTAAGTCAAGGAGATCGACCCATTGCCTTCTTTAGCGAAAAACTGACTGGTGCAAAACTTCGTTATAGCACCTATGATCTGGAATTCTACGCATTGTTTCACACACTTGAGCATTGGAGGCAATATCTTATTCATTAAGAGTTTATTTTATATACTGATCATGAAGCTCTCGAGTATATTTCAGGGTAGTAAAAGCTTAACTCCAGGCGTGCAAAATGGGCTGAATACATCCAGAAGTTCACCTTCATCATTAAGCATAAGGATGGAGTTCAGAATTAGGTTGCCGGTGCTCTTAGTAGGAAGAAGAGCTTCCTCCATACAATGCGTTCTACTGTTACAATGTGTTCTACTGTTCGTGGATTTGACTCTTTTCGGTAGTTATATCAAGAAGACTCCTACTTTTCCAAGATCATTCCCGACGCACAAGAAAAGAAGCTTGCTGATTTTACAGTATGTGATGGTTTTCTGTTCAAAAGGAACTGTTTATGTGTGCCGGATTGTTCTCTTCAGATAAGGGTGATAGATGAAGTTCACCATGAAGGACATTTTGGGCGTGACAAGACAGTACAACTCGTTTCAGCCAAATACTTTTGGCCTCATTTGAAACACGATGTACACCGACATGTGATGAGGTGTCGACGTTGCCAAATTGGAAAGGGACAAGCTACCAATGCTGGCCTTTATTTACCCTTACCATTCCCACAAGCCCCATGGGAAGATATCTCTATGGACTTTGTCCTCGGACTACCACGCACACTTAGAGGTATGGATTTGATCTTTGTTGTTATCGATCGATTTTCAAAGATGGCACATTTTATTCCTTGTCGAAAAACCATGGATGCTTCACATATTGCCGACTTATTTTTCAAGGAAGTCTATAAATTGCATGGTATTCCGAAGACTATTACTTTGGATCGGGATACTAAATTTCTTAGTCATTTTTTGCAGCAACTGTGGAAGAATGTCGGTACTAAACTGCAATATAGTACTATGTTTCATCCCTAAACGGATGGGCAAACTGAAGTCGTCAATCGAACATTGGGAAATCTATTGAGGACTTTGATCGATGATAATCCCCGCTCTTGGGAGACACAATTGTTACTTGGCAAATTTGCATATAATTGTGCTAAGAATCGTAGCACTGGATATGGTCCTTTTGTGATTGTATATGGATGACAACTAAACTCTACTCTTGATATTGCACCAATTCCTTTTGCTGAGAAATCGAGCAATAAAGTCGACGATGTTGTTTCTCAAATGAGAACAATTCATGAAGATGTATGCCAAAGCATGGAGAGCAAAACTGAGTCCTATAAAGCGGACATCAATAAAAAGCGGCATGAAGTTATATTCAGACTTGGAGATTTTGTTTGGGTTTATTTTCCACCGAAGCGCCATCCCGTCAAAAGCTATAACAAGCTTAGTAATCGAAAGCTTGGTCCCCTCGAAGTCCTTGAGCATGTCAATCCTAATGCATATCGATTAAATCTTCCTTCTCATATGAAGATACATAACGTATTCAACGTTTGGTATTTAACACCTTATGTGAGTGATTCTTCCAATGATGACATGAATTCGGGGACGAATTCTTTTGAAGAAGGGGAGGATAATGCAATCTGCATTGAAGACCAGCTCACTTGACCAAGAAGATCAGCCTGAATTCAAGCTCATCGAAAGTTGCCAATTCAATGAACCCGCATTCAAGAACCTCTTGTCGAATGTTGCCGATTCGATGAACCCGCATTCAAGAGCCTCTTGTCGAAAGTTGCGGATTCGATGAATTTGCATCAAAGAACACAAAACGCTTGAGGAGACACCTTGCGACAACTAGCAAGACATTCGAAATTGTTTCGCTCTTAATAGCTTCTAGTTTCTATGATCTCTAATGTTTTCTAGTTTCGATGATCTTTAATGCTTTCTAGTTTCTAGGTTTTGACTTTAGTATTTTCCTATGCGTTTGCTTTTCATTGTTTGGCTAAAACGCCATCAAATTTCTATAAATGGTAGACGAATTTGATTAATGAAAATTTTGCATTAAGCAATTATCTTGAATCTTGAAGAATTCATACCCCTAATAACCTAGAAGAGTTTTCACTTTATCCTTGAAGAGTTGGAGGTTTTTTTTTTTTTTGGTAAGGTAGAAGAGTCGGAGGTTTTCAAATCTGCATCCTTGAAGAGTTGCAGCATCGATCTAAAAGAATCAATGCCTATCCACTTCCTTGGAGGCCTAGAAGAGCAACCAACGAAATTCTATCTTTTCCTCTGTTCTATCTATTTACATCCATCCATTTCCACCCCGATTTCGTCCTTACTATAGTGCTTATTTGAGAAAACTCAAAACAGAGAAATTGTTAATATAGAAGTCTTTATTCATTTGGCTTTGGAGTGAGGTCATTCCAATCTGTATTGACAAAGTTGCATCCATTTTCCCGAGCTTGCGCAGGATTGTAATTACTGTTCATCCAGTTCCGCATGTGCAAGTCACTCTCCCTGATCCTAACGTTCGAGTAATCTACACCAGGCTGCATCACGTACCAAATTAGATAAACGGATTATTACTTCTAGTGTATTTTTATTGTAGAGGAAAAACGAGGTTCATGAGTCCTCTGTTATGAGCAAAATATCATAAGAGATGCAAACAAGTTAGGGCAAGGATGGAAAATTCAAAATTCAAAAAAAAGAAAATTTTAAAAGAGGAAAATAGTCACCAAAGATTCAGATATAATATTTCTTCTTGATTGTAATACATTCAGCACTATGAGTTTGGGCGTAGATCAACTAAATTTATTTTTCAATGATCGAATTATTCTTAAAGACAATGTCAACAAAGAAAAAGCACAAGCTGCTTTTATCACCATTAACGCGTGTTGGTCATAACTCTCTTTATTACTTCGCTAACTGATACATCAATAGTAATCCATGAAGGTTACTTTTTTCTCCTACCGACGGTATTTATTGTAAAATTCCTTAGACAAGCTTTTGAAACAACTTAGGAATAACCTAGCTCAACCGGACTATTGTGAAAGAAATGCATAGGCTTATCGATATAGCTCCATCACACACGAGCACCTAACTATCACTTAGTTTTTTTTTTAAATGATCATTGTTCAATCTCTCGATAGCGACCTCGATGTTACAAACGACTAAATTTTAGAGGTTTTCAAGAATCGTGCTTCCTAAGTCGGATTGAAATGGCCTTGATCACTCCCTCTAAAGCTTTCTTAATTCTTGAATGAACCCTATCTGTTCCTTTTTACTTTTTATTTTTTTGGATTTTTGCCAATAATTACTCCTCCTCTTTTTAGCTGGTGGCCACATGTTGAGGAACGACAATCTGGGAAATCCTGCCCGTCACAGGTGTACAAAAAAGAGAAAACTGTTATTGATAGATATAAAAAAAAATAAAGAATAGAAGGAAGGTGATTCACGCGTTGGAATAGGCATAGGGCAGTGATGGCCAATACATCAACATCATATCGTCTCTCTCCTTTCTTATGGACAAGGTGCATTAAACTTCACCTATTTTTCTCATCCGTATTTTATTAATTGCTCTCTCTCTCTCTCTAGTTAGGACCTAGTGATTTCAATTTCTATATAAATTTCACTTGAAACTTGAAATATATTCATAGAAATAGGTTCTTCATTTTTTAGAATCTGAAACTTACTATGCATACCTTAAAACCTAAAACCTATCCTGTTGCAAATTCCAGGATCGATTTAAGGGTTTATTGAGATTCCACATGTATTATTAATTAAAATATTATAATGAATTATCACCTTTAATAATCACAATTTGTTACTTCAATTCATTGATCACAATTTATATTTAGATACACGAAGAATATGAATTATTAACAAAGTAAAAGTCTTAATCATAAAATGAAAACTCAGACTAATAGTTCCAGATTATACACTCATCATCGGACGTCATGAAATACCATATGATAGCTCAAAGACGTAGACAAAAAAAAAAACACAAAAACTTATTTTAGGTTTTAGGTGTCGGGTTCCAGGTTTCATCCACCTAGAACCTGAAATCTATTCGTCGAAACAGGTTCCCTAATTTTTGAAACCTTGAACCTACCTATATACATTGGAACCTGGAAATGACAGGTTTCCACCGATCCGATTCTCATGTTCTAGATTCTACTTTGGAATAGTGCTCACCCCTATATTCTCTCTCTCTCTCTCTCTCTCTCTCTCTCTCTCTCTCTCTCTCTCTCGGAGCAATAATGGTCACCTAACTTGAAAAAAGCACTCTTTTTTACTCTTTCATTAACATTTGAAATGTTATGTTAATTCTTAGATTGTATCGAAAAACTAGAATATGCGATACCAGATTAAAGTAGGATCAATAAGGCATCGAATTAAATGGTTTTTATATTCAGCATGCCTACCCTTTCTCCTATTGACATTAAATCTTTTCAAGAGAAAAGTACTAAAAAAGTCATAAACCTATTGTATTTGTATCAATTCAGTTATAAACCTCTTAATTACACAAATTTAGTCATAAACTTTTTCACATTAGTACCAATTCTATCCATCCGGCCAATTTAGGTTGAAAATCATTGACATTGACGTTGGCCATCTGACGTGGCATGGCCGGCGCTGGTGTAGATAATTTTAAATAATTTTATATTACCTTTTTTGAATTAATTTTTTTTCTTTTTTCCCTTTCTTTCCTTTTTTTTTTCCTTTGTTTTTTTTCCCTCCTTCTCCGTGGCCGATCGCCATGGCTGGTGACCTGCCACAAGCAAGGGCATTGTGGCCCTCGCCGGAGGATCATCCTCGCCGGTGAGGGCAAGGGTTAGACCCTCGCAGCCTAGGTGAGGGCGGCGCGATCTTCACCAAATGGCTACCCTCGCCGGATGTGGCAATAACTGGACCTTCGTGGCTTGGGCGAGGATCGCCCTTGCTAGATTCGGTGAGGACCACCCTTGCCCATGTCACGAGTTGCTCTCGCTAGCTCGAGTAAGGGTGACCCTCCCCTATGGCTAGTGAGGGTTGTAACGCCCTCATCTGTGGCCGGGTATTGGCCACTGCCCAAGCAAGGAGAAGGAAGGCGAAAAAAATTAAAAAAAATTAAAAAAAGTGTATTAAAAATTGTCAATGTCAACGCCATTTGTGCCACATAGGATGGCTAGCGTTCACATCAACGATTTTGGGCCTAAATTGGGCGGATAGACAAAATTGGTATTAATGTGAAAATGTTTAGGACTAAATTGATCAAATTGAATGGTTTAAAACTAAATTAGTATCAATGCAATAAGTTTAGAATTTTTTTGATACTTTTTCTATCTTTTCAATCTTTAAGAGTAGATAATTTGCACGTCAATTTATCATTCGAAGGATGTTTTGCATAATGCTACTCATGAATGAATGGCAAACTCAAAAGATTGTTTACCTCGGCACAAAGCGGGGAAAAAGAAGAATGTTGTGGGATTGGCTATACATATTGCAAGAATCACGGGTGCAATTGAGTTTGAGTTATGTTGGAGCAGGTCGGGCTTTATATAATGACACTTGAAATCAACTCACTTGATTCTAAGTTGAGAGCTTGAGCTCATTGATTAATACTCATATCATGAGACTTGATAACTTAATATAACTTAATTGAGTTTGGGATGGATAACTTAGTATAACTTAATTGAGTTTGGGGAAATATCAACGTTGAAAAAATCACTTAATCATTCGAATCTTTGCTGTGGCATATATAAATTATACATATCCACTTATTTATTGAATAAAATGTCGAATCAGAATTCAAATATCTCTGTTTTTATTCAAGTCTAGCCCCAGCATGAATTTTGCACCTGAGAGTCCAAGCGTGAGGCACGAGATGAATAGCAACACTAAATGATACTAAGGAAAGGCCACAATTCAATGATTTTTACCTGCTTTTTCGACCAAACAATAAATGATTTAACTGCTTTTCCGACCAAACAATAAATGATTTTACCTACTTTTGAGGATTACACTGGAATTGAGAAGGAGCGACAATGCTACACATGTAATCTGGGATGAAAGCGACAAAACGATCCACACAAAGTCCATTTATTCGAAGAACCATCGAGCCGTTGAGGGGCCATGAACGGAGGCTGCATTTCAACTTCTTTTGAAAGAAATATTCTCCTCATTCGAAAGCAATATGAAAAGAAAATTTCCTCCGGGAATGCTCTAAAAGGTATTTCTTAATCAAATAATTGAAAATAGTTATGATTTTTAATACAACAATTGTCTTATGTTATGTACAAAAATTACTTTGAAAAGTTAAATATGTCTCATTTCGTATATTAAACAAGTGCCGCAATCTCTCCGAAACACGTTTACGAGACCCGTAACAAATCGGTGTCATGTTGTGTTGTGATGTGTTATGTGCTAATCGGGATTGAAGTAGGAGAAGTCGGCTTCAATAAGTTGATCATTACTATTCAAACTAGTTGAAGAACAAGTAATTCTATCACATAAACAAGAAAGATTGATATAATGGCACATATCAGATTTGCTTGGGAGAGAAAGAGAGAGAAGATATGTGAGAAATAGAGAAAACGGGGGTAGAAAAATAATGATTACTTAATACAAAATTAAAAAGCCAAAATTATTTATCCATTTTTGTTATATATTGTCTCGTAAATCACGAACATTTGTTAAGTAATTAATTAAGAAAATTTCATGATTTTCAAAAGAACTAACATATGCCGTAGTAGAAATAGCTAACGTCTTTTTTTTGGTAAGGTAGAAATAGCTAACGTCAATCTTCACATATTGTCAATAGAAAAATATTTTCAAAATCGGCAGCATATGAAATACTAATTTCAATATTGATAATCAAAGGCGATTTTTATTGATAATTATCCCTCTCTTTCTTACACCACATACGTCTTGGCCACGTGTATAACACAAGCCACTCAATGTACTGAAGACTATAATTTTCGTTTTTTTTAATTGATTAATAAGCACCATTTAAAGCATTCACTATCAAAATTACTTTACGTATTGCTTTCGAATAAGGAGAATATTTCTTTCAAAGAGTTAAGATGCAGCTATGGTCATGGTCCCCTGAACCTCTCTTTCGTTCTTTGGATAATTGCCGGTCACCAGGTGTACGTTTCTATTGGGAGTAGAAAGATATGGTGTTGGGTTTTCGAAACCCTAGAAAATAAAGAATGAAAAGAACATAAGAGAAAATTGTTATTGATAGAAATTAAAAAAAAATAAAGACAAGAAGGATGGTGATTCACGTGTTGGAACAGGCATAGGGCGGTGATGCCCAGTACATCAAATCATATCGTCTACAGAAAAGGACAAGGTGCTTTAAACGTCACCTACTTTTCTCGTCCGTTCTTTATTAATTACTCTCTGTCTCATCAGTAACATTCACCTAACTTAAAAAGGCACCCTTTATTACTCTTTTATTAATATTTGAAATGTTATTTTAATTTCTAAATTATATCAACAGAGTAGAATATACAGCACTAAATTAAAGTAGGATTGGTAAGGCATCGCAGTAAATGATTTTTACATTCAGCACACCTGCACTTTCTCCTATTAACATTAAATCTTTTTAACCTTAAAGATTAGATAATTTGCACGTCAATTTATCATTTGAAGGATGTTTGGGAGAATGTTTCTCATGAATGAATGGCATGCTCAAAAGGTTGTGCACTTCTGCCCAAAGCAGCGAAAAAGAAGAATGTTATGGGATTGCATAAACATTTTCATGCGTGGTTTCTCTTTTGATGTCTATTGCGAGAATCGCGAGTGGAATTGAGTAAAGTTATGTCGGAGCCGGTCAGACTTGATTTAATGGCACTCAAGATCAACTCACTTGATCCTAAGTTGAGGGCTCAAGCTCATCGATTAATACTCATCTTGTGAGAACGGATAACTTAATTTAACTTAATTGAGTTTGGGGAAATGACGAAGTTCGAAAAAAAATCACTTGATCATTTGAGTCCTTGTAGCATCTGGTGCCTCTTGCGATACAAATGACGACATTAAAAGATACTAGACAAGATGACAATTCAATGCTTTACCTACTTTCGACAATTACAGTGGAATCGAGAAGAAGCGACAATGCTTCACGTGTAATCTGGGACGGGAGCGATAAAATGTCCCACAGGGGACCACGATCAAAGGCTACATTTTGACTGTTTTGGAAGAAATATATTATTCATTCGAAAGCAATATGAAAAGAAAATTTCCTCAGGGAATGCTCTAAAAGGTATTCCTTAGTCAAATAATTGAAAATAATTATGGCTTTTAAACGACTATTATTTCGTGTCATATATAAAAGCTACTTTGAAAATTTAATTATTTCTTATTTAGTATGTTTAACAAGTATTCCAGTCTCTCCAAATCGCGTTTATGAGACCCATAACAAATAGGTATCATGTTGTGTCGTGATGTGTTACATGCTAATTGGGATCGAAGTAGGAGTTTGGCTTTAATAAGTTGGTAATTACTATTCCAACTAGTTGAAGTAAAAGTAATTCTTTTTGCATTAGAGGTGAGTAATTTCAAGTTTTGTACAGATTCCACCTAAAAACTACCTGTTGGAATAGGGTTCTCATTTTTTGAAATCTAGAACTTATCCTGCATACCATGGAACCTAAAACCTACTCTATCACAAGTTCAAGGATCTACCCAGATTTCACTTGTATTATTAATCGATTGATTGCAGTGAATTATCACTTTTAATGATCACCACTTGTTATTACAATTCGCTTACCGCAACTTATATTTACACGCACAAAGAGTATGAAATATTAACAAAGTGAAAGTCTCGGTCATAAAATAAAAGCTCAAATTAATGATTCCAGATTAAACACTCATCATCGGACGCCATGAATATCGCAGGATCACGCAAAAATATAGACCAAGAAAAACACAAAAATTTATTTCAGGTTCCATCTACCTAAAACTTGAAACCTACCCGTCGAAGAATATGAAATATTAACAAAGTAAAAGTCTCAATTATAAAATGAAAGTTCGAATTAGTAATTTCAGATTATACACTCATTAGAACTAGTGTTCTATTCAACATACTTGTTTGTTTTTAGATGAAACACCAAGCAGAAAAGGTAGACTTGTTCCACCATGAGTGATTCTACTAATTTCAGTCCACCAGTCACTATAAATGCCCCTTTAGATCTTCGTACTATAAACGTTTCTAAAATTAACTATCTTTATGTGGTTTTATACCTTAATGAAGATGGTAAAATTTCAAAAACTCACCTTCCACTTATAAATCCATATTCTGCTCTCATAAAACCCCTTTCTTTCTCCTCTCTCCGTTCCATCAAACAACTCATTAAACATACCTCTCGAGAAGTTAAGGAACATGTCTAGTCATCCCGATTCAACCAACATCCTATTCCTGCTACGTAGCAAGAACATTTCATTACCCTCCAGATACATTTTGATTTTCCACGTCAGTGGGTACAATAAGGGTATACCCATCTCTACTTTGGTGTTATTAGCCTTGCTCTCTCTTTCTATGGTCGAAAAGGATTACCTGTTGTTGGTCGTATGGCCCTTTTAGACACTCATTTCTTGGATTACCAACATACTTGTATTGATAGAATCCAAACCACTCTCAATGCCGAAACATCATTTGTTACACTATTTCCAAATTTCAACACGACCCTTATAGACCCAAGACTCCTTCTTGCTCTTAAAGTTCAGCTACAGCTTACCAGAGCCTCTTAGACTCCTGATTCTATAGCCGTTATTTTACACTACCAAATGGTATACCAGGTCCAGAACTATGCTATTGATCTCAATTTTCTGGGCACGAAGGACGCTCTTTTTATCTCATTAGACAATAATCAAACTTCCTGCGTCCATGTACCCAGACAGATTCCTCAATATCAACTAGTTAAGTTACTCCCCGACACTTGGGTAACTAACAATGAAAAACTCCATCAGAATTCCAGGCCTATCCAATCCGTGGAATCTCAGTTCAAAAAAAAAAAGAGATGGTACGGTGGTCATTAAATTTAATAAGGAAAAAGAAGAAGCCTTTTCTTCCATTTTTCCTACAATCTTTATGATGATTGAGGAGGGTGACTCAAATCCTAGGACTATGATCTAGTCTTTTGATCAAGAGAGACGATCCATCCATTATTACAAGGGTCCTCGGACAGGACATTGTTTATGGGATCTTGATTGTCAATATTCCCTTTGTACAAGCCCTTGTAATGATGACAAAAATGACAAACCATCTAAAAAGAAAAAGAAGCGGCCTAAAGATAATCTCTATCAAAAATATCTTAATGGAGATCTTACTATAGGACCACTTGGTGATGATAGAGGAAGATACCAATTCATGGTTTCATATGGATCACCTCGGCCACAAACTCCTCCTTCTATTCCTAAACCTTGTGAGCCTCCCTCACCACCACAATCACCACCTAGAAAAGCCTCACCACAAAAGCCAGTTATTTCACCCTTCTTTAAACCCATTCAAAAATTGACGTGGACATCGAACCCTATTGAGGAGGAGGTGCTAGGGACCTGTTGTTCTATCCTCTAGGCCCGATCACTCGAGCGAGAGCGAAGAAATTCAAACAAGTTGTCAGTATCATGGTTCAAGATATTTGGAATGAAGATAATCTGAATTCAAAACTTGAAGATTCTAAAGCTCCTTGGCGCAACATAATTACTTTTGGTCCAACGAATTCCGAAGGAGCTTAGAATTGACGAACTTCGAATTGGCTCAAATTTGGATGGACGCTTGGAAACGGGCCGCTAATCAATATAAACTACTTTAGTAGTGATTGATGACCTTTTTTTAGCGATTTGGAGTCGTTTAGATGAACTTTTAGACCTTTTTTCTATTTTTGGACGAATTTTTAATAATTAAGATTATTTTTGTAACTTTAATCTTAGTAGGATTAGAATTAGGGTTAGCACCTTATATAAGGTTACTTATAGATTTCTAAGAGAAGGCAGAATTTTATATAGAAAAGTTTTCTTCTTGAGTTCTCTTGAGGACTAAATCTTATCAAGGCTCCCTTGTGGCAATCGAATTCAACTTATCAAGCAATATCGCGAATTCTCTTGTTCGTGGCGTTATAGCGTGGATTGGTTGACATAGGTTCGTCAACAGGTCGCGTTCATACCGAGATTACCAATCACAGGTTCGATTGGAAGTCGAGGTCAGCAATTCGTAACTCACAACTCTTCGTAGAACGATCATCTTCCACATAGATTTATATCATCTGGTATCAGAGCTGGTTCTACAAAGTCTACTTATCCTACTTTTACTGCTTTTTGTTTATTAATCTAGGGTTTATAGAATTAGGGTTTCGTTATTAATCGAATTAGGGTTCTAAATTTGTTCTTGCTGTGATTTCAATTTTGATTTAGGGTTTTCGGTCCTAGTTGTTTTTTTTCTTTATATACTGTACTTGAGTTCGTCAAAAAAAAGAAAAAAAAAAGCAAAGAAAAAAAAGAGGCAAAAAAAAGCAAAGAAAAAAAGAGGCAAAAAAAAGCAAAGGAAAAAAAATTCAAGAGGACGACTCATTTCTTTTTTTTTTATCATTGATAGTTGGACCGAATAGAAAAAAAAATATTTCAATAGCAGAAATTGAATATGACTTCAAATCTCGCAAAAATTTGCTGAATTGCTGAGTTGAGCGGTATATTGCTGAATTTGATCTTATTTGGTGGTTTATCGATTGTTATGAGGAGCTTGTGAGACTGGATTCAAGTCTTAAAAAAAGATCTTTTTAGAAGGAAACGAGAGTTAAAAGGCAAAAGTGTGTGAGTTTAATTGAGGGAAGAAAAAGCCGAAATTGAGTTAAAACACGAGAGGAGTGACAAACACTTTGAGCGAAAAATGTGAGGGAGTGACTAGTGAAATTTCTTTTATCTCTAACATTTTCTTGCAGGTTTAAAAAAAATATCAAGCTCAGATCAGGGAAGTGTGAATCAAAGGGAGGATCGCATTCATCCAAGGGATGATACAATTTTGGCAGGCATTCAGCAATTGAGTTTACAAATTGAAGCACTTAGCAATCAAGTTGCAAGTTGTGATACAAGACTTGAAGATGACTGAGAGCCACCACGAGGGAGGCCACAAAATCAGCGAGAGGAGCCTAGGACATAATCTAGATGGTAATGGTAATTTAATGATGCATATGTGTCTGATACAAAAGGTGATCGAGATGGTAGGTTTGAGAGGAGAAACGGACGCCAAGGATTTAGACATCGAGAAAACGATGAACTTGGCAACATCAAGATGAAGATTCCATCTTTCCAAAAAAAGAATGATCCCGCTGCGTATCTAGAATAGGAGAAACGGATGGAGATAGTATTTGATTGCCAGCGGTATTCGGAGCTCAAAAAGGTAAAAATTGCAACTGTTGAATTCACTGATTATGCTATAATTTGGTGAGATCAATTTGTGACTAGTAGGAGACACAATGGTAAAAGACCAATAGAAACGTGAGATGCGATGAAAGCAGTGATGAGGAGGCGCTTTATACCTACTCATCACCATAGAGACTTGTTCCATAAGCTGCAAAATCTTACATAAGATAATAAGAGTGTGGAAGAATACCATAAATAGATGGAGATTGCTATGATCCGTGCTAATGTGGTGGAAGACCGTGAGGCCATAATGTCACGATTTTTGTGTGGTTTGAGCCAAGATATAGCAAGGGTAGTAGAACTGCAACATTACGTTGAATTGGAGGAATTAGTGGACAAAGCCATCAAAGTTGAGCGGCAATTGAAATTGGATCGAAATTGCAAGAGTGGTGGAGGTTCAAGCTCGAATTGGAAGTCTAATTAAAAGAGAAACGAGAAGCCGAATTGAAAGGGAAACAATATCAAGACTGAAACTTTGAAGGAGAATGAGAAGGATGGTAAAGTTATTTCAAATCTAGTTTCAAGTAAAACTGAAAATCCTAACAGTAAGACTCGTGCTATTAAATGCTTTAAGTATTTGGACAGGGGTCATATGGCAAATCAGTGCCCTAATAGGAGGATGATGGTTATGACTGGACATAATGATGTTGAATCAGAAAGTGAGAGGGAGGAAGAGGATAACGACATGCCACCATTGGAGAATTGTAGTGATGTTGAGATGCCAGTAAATGGTGAATTGATGGTGGTTAGGCGTTCTCTTAGTGTTCAAGTCAAAGAGGAGGAGCATCACCAGCAACGCGATAACTTGTTCCATACAAGATGCTTGATAAATGGTAAGATTTGTAGCTTGATTATTGATGGAGGTAGTTGTACAAATGTAGCAAGTTGTACCATGGTGGAGAAGTTGAGATTGAAGACTACAAAGCATCCAAGAGCATATAGATTGCAGTGGTTGAATGATAGTGGTGAAGTAAAAGTATTGAAGCAAGTCCGAGTTCCATTTGAGATAGGGCGATATAAGGATGAGGTGATGTGTGATATTATACCTATGCAAGTAGGGCATCTTTTGCTTGGTAGGCCATGGCAGTATGATCGAAAGGTACATTATGATGGATACACTAATCGATATTCATTGGTGATGAATTAGAAGACGTACACATTGGTCCAATGACACCTACTGAAGTGTATGAAGATAAATTGAAATTACAACGTGAGGCTGAGAGAGAGAAAAAGTGATAAAACTAAGGCCTTGCGTGAAAACTATGGGACACAAGTAAAAGAAGAGGAAGATAAGAGTAGAGTGGTAAAAACCGAGAGAAAAGGAGAGAGAAAAGAAAATAGAGAAAATAATTTTTATGCAAAATCGAGCGAAGTGAGGAGAGCTTTGTTTCTGGACAGACCGATACTTGTACTTTTGTACAAAAAGGCACTGTTTACTACTAACGAACTTGACCTGAATTTGTCAAGTTCTGTCGTGTCTTTATTGTAGGAATTTGAAGATGTCTTTTCTGATGAACTTCCTGGAGGTTTACCATCGATTCGAGGCATAGAGCATCAAATCGATTTGATTTCTGGTGCACCATTGCCTAACCGACCCGCATATCGAAGCAATCCTGAAGAGACAAAAGAACTTCAGCAGTAAGTTAGCGAATTACTAAAGCAATGATATGTGAGAGAGTCTCTTAGCCCGTGTGCTGTTCCCGTTTTGTTGGTGCTAAAGAAGGATGGGTCGTGACGGATGTGTGTTGATTGTCGAGCAATCAATAACATAACGGTAAAGTATCGATATCCTATTCCTAGGTTAGATGATATGTTGAATAAATTGCATGGAGCTTGCATATATTACTAAAATTGATCTGAACAGTGGTTATCATCAAATTAGAATGAAAGAGGGGGATGAATGGAAAACTACATTTAAGACCAAGTATGGGTTATATGAGTGGTTAGTCATGCCATTTGGTTTAACTAACGCACCTAGTACTTTCATGCGACTTATGAATCATGTTCTGCATGCTTTTATTGGTCGATTTGTAGTTGTCTATTTTGATGATATCCTGATATATAGTCGAAACCTTGATGACCATATTGAGCATGTGCGAGCTGTTTTATAGGTTTTAAGGGCTGAACAATTATATGCTAACCTAAAGAAGTGATGTTTTGTAACTGACAAATTAGTATTTCTAGGCTTTGTTGTTGGTGCTGATGGAATACGGTTGATGAAGAAAAGGTGAAAGCAATCTGTGAATGACCAACACCTAAGACAGTTGGAGAGATGCGCAGCTTTTATGGTTTAGCCAGTTTCTATCGTAGATTTATAAAAGACTTCAGCACCATCGCCGCACCTGTAATCGAAATTATCAAGAAGCACATGAGTTTCACGTGGGGAGAAAAGCAAGAGAGAGCATTCAATCTGTTAAAGGTTAAGGTGACTAATGCTCCTTTGTTATCTTTACCAAATTTCAGTACTACTTTTAAGATAGAATGCGATACTTCTGGTACAGGAACTGGAGCCGTGTTGATGCAAGGAGGACGTCCCATAGCGTATTTCAGCGAGAAGTTAAGCAGAGTGACATTGAATTATTCGACTTATGATAAGGAGATGTATGCTTTGGTGTGAACTTTAGAGAATTGACAACATTACTTGTGGCCAAAGGAGTTTGTGATCTACACCGACCACGAGACCTTAAAGTACTTGAGGGGGGAGCAAAAGTTGAACAAAAGACATGCCAAATGGATGGAGTTCATTGAGAATTTTCCATACGTAATCAAGTACAAAAAAGGTAAGGAAAATGTGGTAGCCGATGTACTTTCTCGAAGATACGCAATTCTAACTACTCTAGGAGCAACATGTCTAGGTTTCGAGCATATCAAAGGTTTATACGCTAACGATGATGATTTTGGAAGAGTATTTGAAGCTTGTGAGAATGCTGCATTTGAAAAGTTTTATAATCATGATGGATATCTTTTTTGTGAAAATAAGTTGTATTTGCCTAGATGCTCTTTGCATGAGTTGTTAGTGCGAGAGGCACATAGTGGTGGTTTAATGGGGCATTTTGGAATCAATAAGACTTATGAAGTGCTGCAAGAACATTTTTTTTTGCCACACATGAAACGAGATGTCACACGAGTTTGCGAGAGATGTATTGTATGTAAGCAGGCTAAGTCTACGATTAAACCGCATAGTTTGTATACACCTTTGTCTATCCCGATGCATCATTGGATTGATATCTCTATGGATTTTGTGTTAGGATTGCCTAGGTCTAAGCATGGCAAGGATTCTATTTTTGTGGTTGTTGATCGATTTTCAAAGATGGCTCATTTTATACCTTGTCATAAATCTGATGATGCATCGAATGTTGCTGAATTGTTCTTTTGTGAGGTTGTGCATTTGCATGGCATGCCTAGGTCCATTGTTTCATATCGAGATACTAAATTTCTAAGATACTTTTGGAAGACATTGTGGAAAAAGTTAGGTACATAACTTTTATTCTCTACTACTTGTCATCCACAAACTGATGGTCAAATTGAAGTAGTTAATAGGACTTTAGGGACATTGTTGCGTGCTATCATTAAAAAGAACATTAAGTCTTGGGAAGATTGTTTATCACATGTTGAGTTTGCTTATAATAGAAGCGTACATTCTACTACTAAACTCATACCGTATGAGGTTGTCTATGGTTTTAATCCCTTAACTCCGTTAGATTTAACCCCTTTACTTATTGCTAAGCGTGTAGATTTAGATGGTGCTAAGAAAGCTGAATTTGTGAAAACTTTACATGAGAAGACGCAACTGAATATTGAGCTTAAGACAGAGCAGTATACAAAGCAAGCCAACAAAGTGCGCAAGAAAGTAGTGTTTAAGCCTAGTGATTAGGTTTGGGTTCATATGCACACAGAGCGTTTCCCCAAACAGCGACACTCTAAATTGCTATCGCGGGGGGATGGACCATTTATGGTGTTGGAAAAAGTTAACGATAATGCTTACAAGCTTGACCTTTCAGGTGAGTATGGTATTAATGCTACTTTCAATGTTTCTAATTTGACTCTTTTTGATGCAGACGCTAATTTGAGGGCAAATCCTTTGCACGGGGGAGGGAATGATGTGGACATCAAACCCTATCGAGGAGGAGGTGCTAGGGACCTGTTGTTCTATCTGCTAGGCTCGATCACTCGAGTGAGAGCGAAGGAATTCAAACAAGCTATCGGCATCATGGTTCAAGATATTTGGAATGAAGATAATATGGATTCGAAACTTGAAGATTCTGAAGCTCTTTAGCGTAACATAATTACTTTTGGTCCAATGAATTCCGAAGGAGCTTAGAATTGACGAACTTCGAATTGGCTCAAATTTGGATGGACTCTTGGAAATGGGCCGTTGATCAATACTCACTACTTTAATAGTGATTGATGATATTTTTAGCGATTTGGAGTCGTTTAGATGAACTTTTAGGCCTTTTTCTATTTTTGGACGAATTTTTAATAATTAAGGTTATTTTTATAATTTTAATCATAGTAGGATTAGAATTATGGTTAGCACCCTATATAAGGTTACTTATAGATTTCTAAGATGAGGTAGAATTTTATATAGAAAAGTTTTCTTCTTGAGTTCTCTTGATGACTAGATCTTATCAAGGATTCCTTGTGGCGATCGAATTCAACTTATCGAGCAAGATCGCGAATTCTCTTGTTCGTGGCGTTATAGCATGGATTGGTTGACACAGGTTCGTTAACAGGTCGCGTTCATATCGAGATTACCAATCACAAGTTCGATCGGAGGTCAAGGTCAGCAATTTATAACTCACAGATCTTCGTTGAACGATCATTTTCCGCATATATTCATATCAAAAATGAATTAGGAAAAATTCATATCCTCTACAATTACCTGAAGCACCCTTCTATAAACCCATCCAACGATTTTTTGCCATCTAGATGCAAATACTAGATTCTATCATCCAAACCCTTCTTGGAGTATGTGCAGAATCTCATTTAGAATTTGTCCTAAACCGTCCAAACCCTTTATGAAAAAATCATAACTTTTTCATTCATTTACCTTTCAAGAAAAAGGAAGATATTAATCCCACAAAAGCAACTCATTCGGGGATGAATCTAGATCATTTGATCTTAGCTCAAAAGGAATACTTAGACTTACTTTACCAAGGATTAATCGAACCATATGATTCTTACTGGTCTTATGAAACATTCTACGTGAATAAGCGATCTGAGCATAACAGAGGGAAAATAAGGTTGGTCATCAACTACCAGCAACTCAATCAGTTCTTCCAAGATAATAAGTTCATCTAGGATGATAAGTTTCTCCAGCTGTCGCAACCTAAAATTTTCTCAGGCTAATGGATTATTAAGACTAAGCCTAACTTGGGCCCTCCCAAGCCCTACCAATTCGCAACTTAGGGTTTAAGTTTTTAACATGCAAAAGTTTTCATGCTTAGGATCGCCACTAATCTATTTGTGGTAAATCGATTAGAAACCTAAATAAAACATAGGGAGATATGTTTTATTCCTACGAACCAGAGATTCTAAGATCGGGGGCTTGGTTACGCTAGATCTAGTCTAACGCCCTTTCGGTACCTTTTCTTTTCAAAAGAATGTCTATGTAGGCAGTCTGAATCAATTTTATTACCTAATCACTAATATGTGAAGTGTTCATGCGAGTGCGTAAATCACCAATTTAACACCCAAGAAGCAAAGCAATAAATAAATTGCAAGGATGGATAGAAAATACTTACCTTAGAGCAACAAAAGCATATGCAATGTTAATTAGAAAATCACATCAACCCTAATATGATTTCTAATTAATACACAATTTCACTCACATTTTTTTTAGGAGTTTTCGATTATTTTAAAAAAACTAAACTATATTTAATGCATGATGCTAGTCTAATACGACATACAATTACCTAAATGTCTTAATTCTAGCAACAATTAAATGGACTATTCTAATATGGCACACAAATGAACCTAGACGTGCAATTTCTAATGACACGCAAGCAATGACACATGGCAAGGTATAAATGACGTGGCAAGATGACATGCAGGCATGATGTGACTAATCTATATGACATGCATACGATATCTTTGTATTTTTTTTAATGGAAACACAATCAATTCAATTTAAACAAAATAGAAAGAAATAGCAATCAAATTAACACGACATCAAATCAAGAGAAATAGTATCTATATCCTTTTAAATTTAGAAACAATAGATTGACAAATCGTATCCCCGGCATGAGGATCAGATTGGCCAATTTTTCATGTAATCGCGAATCATATCTCGGGCGGGAGATCGGTTGATGATTTTCCGTGCGATCGCGAGTCATATTTGGGGCATGAAATCAGACTGTCGATCATATGCAAGTTATGAAATTAGGAAATAATTCCTAATTTAAAGTTTACTCGGGAATTTCATAGATACGGCACTATATAATTCACAGAAGATTGTAATATTTCAAACAAGAAAACAATATATTCGAAAATAAATTAGATGAGATTTTTACCTAATTTGAATATTTGCTTTTCAAATTTGGACCGGCAGACGATGGCTCGTAGATTGCGGGGGTGACAAAACAAGCGCCCAACAGTAAAAGGGCGCACGGTGGACTCGCGGCGGCACTCCACAGAAAACTAGTGATCCCAAAGAAAATTTTATTTGGTCGTTTTACTTTGACCAATAACAAGCTTTGATAGCCACTCAACTTTTGACCGAATCTGGTTGCTCTTTTGATGATTTTCTTTGATTATTGAACTTTGACTCTCAAAGCCCAACAATCAAATTCTTCACTTATCTGTTGCTCGGTGACTCTATGTCTATCAAGTAGAAGGTCTGCAGCAAAATCGAACAAATCAACTAATGAAAAACTGGTGAGATTGCAACCCACCGCTTGGAAGATAGCTCAATGGCAAAGCCGGTCTGGTCGTGCAGGGAAGTTGTGGGCGCAGCAGCTCGTCGCCGTCGTTAAAGGTGATCTCAAGCCGAGGAACAGTGATGAGATCAGGACAGGAGTAGCAGCAGTGGCTGTGGTCGTCGGGAGGACTGCAACGAGGCTGGTCGTGGTTGGTGCAGCAGACGTAGGGAAGCAATGGTGGCGAGACAGTGAGCATCAGGCAGCAGTAGTGATGGGCACGGCTTTAGCGCGAGCGATGTGGGTGCGGCGGCGAGGTGGTGTGGACGTAGCGGCGGTTGCGCACGTACACTGCCAACTCTCTTTCTCCCTCAATCTCACGTGTATCACTCGCGTCTTTCTGAAAATTATTCTGGGAATTCTCGAGCTCTCTCCTTCCACCTACTCTCGTGGACATGTGTCTCAATTCTATCTCCCCCCAAGGAAAAGCCTGAGAGCCCCTTTTATACGCAAAGGCGCATAACCCATCAAGGAAAGAAACAAAATTTCTTTCCTCTTTTCTTCATTGACCAGATTCTTCGTAGGGGGAAAGGTCTATCTTTTTATATGCCCAATTTCCCTTCTTGTCTGAATTCCAGCATTGTCCATTCTTTCACATGTATTTCTCTAAGGAAGTTGGATTTCTAGGAAGACATCTCAATGTATTATTCCCTTTTCCGCGTGAACATTGTTATCTTGTACCCAAATCCTTCCTTCTTCACTTATCTGATCATACCATGGAGAAGAAATCTCTAGGGCTACCAAACTTTCGGCCATAACATGGGCTTTTGGCTCGCAAGCTTAGTTCAAATTAAGCGTAGAACTATTCATTTAAGTCCATTTGCCACCGGTCCGAAAAATATGCAAACTATATGGGTCTAATTAACTATCAATGAAATGCTCCTAATATCTATATGTAACTTAACTAATTAATTTTTTTCTAGGGACTTGGATCGATCCCTAATTTTTATGCAATGAATGACTAATTGGGTCTCCAAAATTTAGGTGTCAACACTAGCCTAATCCAAGCTAAGGTCTATTCTAAGTTTGACCTTAACACTGGATTTGGCAATTGGGAATCCATTCAAATGATTGACACAAAACTGGATTTTGCATCCCTAACCAACACTTTCAGTGGACAATACTTTCTTTTGGTCTTGATCTTAGGGTGCATTTGGTTCAACTTTAAAAATGCTACTTGGAAGAATGCAACTACTTTTAGGCTAAAGCCCCTTGGGGAAATGCAAATGGCGTTTGATAAAAAATTCTTTATAAAGCTACTTTGGGCCAAGTAGTGTTTGGTAATTTTTTTTTTGCAAAAAGGCTTTGGGAATAAAAAACCTAACTTACCCTTCGCTAGAGCCGGCGTCGGTCGACTGCTGGCAAGCCAAATTTGGCGCTGGCGGCCATTGCCTGAGGTCGGGTGACCCCCGGCGAGCCAGATCTAGCGATGGCCACCGGCCTCTTACCAGCCCGATCTAGCACTGGCCGCCTCACTAGCCTCCCTCGCCAACCACCTCATGAAGAAAAAGATGAACAGTACACACGAGAGGCAAAATGAATAAGCCAAAATAAGTGAGGGTAGTTTGGGGATAAAAAATTTGGGTTCAACATTCCAAATGCTAGCATTTGGCAAATGCTAGCATTTAGCAAATGCTGATCCAAATGCTAAACCAAATGCCCCCTTAAAACAGCTCCTTCATTATTCCAAAAAGCTATGTACAGAATCTTCCAACCTATTTTGGCTAATGCCCAAATTTATATTAATGATATCCTCCTCTATAGCCCTTATGAGGATTCTCATTGTAAACTGCTAAGCCTATTTGCTAAATTGGTCCAAAAATATGGTATCATCCTGTCCCAGAAAAAGATGATTATTTATCCAACGAGAAATTGAATTTCTCTGAATGCATCCTAAGGACAGGACATATTATCCCGATCCCCATATTGCTGAAGAATTGAGAAAATTTCATAATGAGAATCTTTCTCTTAAACATATCCAACAATTTCTTGAGATAGTCAATTATATCATAGACTTTACTCCAAAAATCACCAACTTGGTGAGTCCACTGTAGAAGATGCTAAAAAAGGATGCCCCCACATAGGGAACTCAACAGACTAAATCAGTCAAACAGCTTAAGGAAGTTATGTAACATCTTCCTCCCTTATAAATCCCTTCTACTGGGAAGATAATTCTGCAAATAGATGCTAGCGATAAATATTGGATTGCCGTTCTACTCGAAAAAATTGATGACAAACGTAAGATCTATGGACATAAAAGTGGAAGATTTATGTAGAGTGAAATGCACTATCACTCTACCTTCAAGGAAATCTTAGCGGTAAAGTATGGCATCAAGAAGTTTGAATTTCATCTCATAAGAGATCATGTTCTAGTGGAACTAGATATGTCCTCATTCTTCCATATGCTGAAGTTCAAACAAAAGTAAATTCCTCATCCTCAACTCCTCAAATGGGCAGAATGGTTTTCAAAAAATTCCTTTAAAGCCAAGCATATAGCAGAAAAGAAGAATGTGCTTGCTGATTTCTCATCACAGCCAAAAGAATTTGATGCACCAATTTCATCTATAAATATGTATGTATCCAAAAATCCGTTCGGTGGATACAAACCTATCAAGATGAAACCTTCTTGGTCAAGCAGGCAATGCCTGCCAGAAATTCCTGAATACATTCAGAACAACAGCCTTTTTGAAAAGCTGCTATCATTAATTGAAAATATCAACAGCTGATTTTCAGCAGGTTCGAAGGACTAAGTCTTAGGCCCAGTGAGCTATAATTAAAATATCCTTTCATCCATCCTATCTCCCTCAATTTTAAAAGCGAATTTCTAGAGGAATTCAAGTGGTTTATGGATATTTGTTTAATCCTTATACCGTAGCCATTGAATTTCCAACAACCAGAATTATTTTCAGTATTGACAGAATTCTCTTGGGAGAAAAAAAGTTTAAGCATTTAGATAATATGCTTAATTGGTTTAAATCATTGAGAGCTTAGAAATGCATGTTTCAGGAATAACTTAGAGCCTGTAGACCCAATCCAGAGTTGCATACAACAGTTCTGTTTCACAGGCCATGGGTCTTTATTTGTCCAAATGAAGATATGAGCAAAACTCCATATGATATAGGAGTAACTACCTACAAACCTCAATCGATTCCAAAAAAGTTATTCAAAACCCTTCTATGCAAAATCTCATCACTTCCCTAGGAATATAGAGAACTCTAGAGACTTTTATATGAATATAACCAAGTGATATCGGTAGAAATATGGCCAACTAGTTCTAACGACGTGTCTTGGGATCATTCAGTTGATTACAAGTATCAGGCGATAATTGATATAACATTGGAACAATATTATGACATAGATATGCAAGCTGATATGGATACCGCTGCCTCTGCCTCGGATCCTGCTGCCTCTATCTCGAATTCTATTACCTCATCCTCATCTCAAGAGGCCTCGTCATCATCTCAAGATTTGCAGTCACAGGATCTATGTAAAGGATCATTGTCGCAAGACCCGTATGATTATAGTGAGCTATAGCTAGCACTCAGTTTAGGTCTTGACAGAAACAGTTCGTCACTACAATCGGAAAATCTTCCTTAGCTGAGAATTCCATCAAGTTTCGCTGATATCGCCTCAAGTTCTGCAGATATTCAAGGACCTTCTTATGAGTCTCCATAAAAAAGACAAAAGTCAGAACTTCATGAAGACGTGGGCCTAGAGATTGCGGAAATTGAACGAATCCTTAGGGATTATAGGATACAAAAGGACAGAGGAAGTTCGGACAGCTATGATGATGATAACACTAAAGAACCCATCCATAAATATGACCTCTAAAGTCGTGCCAAGTGTGTTTGAAAAATCAACTCGTCGTGTTTGAAAAATTAGCTTATTGTCAGAAAAGTTGCTGTAACAATGTACTGTTCATGCACTGTTCATCACAGTGGCGTCATTGTTCATGCACTGTTTGACACCGTAGCAACACTAGAGCAATACTGTAGCAAAAAAGAAAAATGTTGTCCGAAAGCTTATTATGTGTTTGTTAGTCATTTGTCAGTTGTAAAAGTCGTCTGTCAGTTGTAAAGGCCTATATAGTCAGCTGTAGAGTGTCAAATTATTAGTGATTTCCAGAACCTCGCCAATAATTAATCGTCCGTGTAATTGTTTGAGCCTATAAAGGCCACTCCCGTAAAATTTGGAGGCACAATCTGCTCCTAGAAAAGCTTCAAGAAATAAAACTTATGTGTGCATTATGAGTTCCTAAATCTTCACTTCTATCTTTTTGCCCATCATGATTATTTAAACAATCGCATGCGTGCTGATTAGTCCTGGTAGTATACTCTGCACTTGCCATGATATGAAACCTATATACCAGAATTTTGTTACTATAAAGTAGTTATAAGGTGTAGATCAAAATTCAAAGAGGGGCTTAATGGCTAAAAGGCAGTACCTTTTATATCAACCTAGAGAGCCGTCTGTGTATGGGATAGCATACCTACCATAATCTTGTTTTGTTTTTCCTAATCTGCATCTTAGTACCCCTTTACAGCAAAATCACGTGAAGGTCTAAACAAATAAAAACACAAAATCTTGTTTCAAGTTCCATCCACCGAACCTACCCCATCAAAATATGTTTTCTAATGTTTGAAATCTGGAACCTACTCTGCATACCTTGGAATATGGAATCGGATAGATTCTCGTCGGTCTGATTCTCCGATTTTAGGTGCTACCCTAAAACCATGCCCACCCCTATTTCACATAAAGCAAAAACGACACATGTCAATTTTTACCTTGGAAAGAAAGGGAGGGGAGATATTTGAAAAACGGAGAAAATGGGGGTAGAAAAATAATTATTGCATAATAAAAGATTAAAAAGCCAAAATTATTTATGCATTTTGTTAGAAATTATCTCATAAATCATGAACACTTGTTAAGTAATTAATTAAGAAAATTTTAGAATTTTCAAAGAACAATAGCTAACGTGAGTCTTCACATATTGTCAATAGAAAAATAATTTTTAAATCGGTATAGTATGAAATACTATTGCCAACATCGATGATAAGATTGGATTTTAGTCAATAATTATCCCTCTCTTTTTAACTTTGCATACGTCGACTCCAAATGTACAATACGAGACAGTCAATGTACTGAAGACTGTAATTTTATTTTTTTAATTGATTTAGAAGTACCATTTAGAGCATTTACTAGCAAAATCTCTTTTCATATTGCTTTCGAATAAGGAGAATATTTCTTTCAAAGAGTTAAAATGCAGCCATGGCCATCGTCCCCTCAACCTCTCTTTTATTTTTGAAAAAGAAAAAGGAAAACATCTCGACAAAAGAATACAAAAGTAGAATGACTGAAAGAGGAGAAAAGACAGCGTGTCAGGAGAAAATTGTCGTGTGAACTCGAGACCGATCACCATTGCTTTGTCTAGCCGAAACACAGCGTGAATCACGAAAAGAAAGAGAAAGGTCTTTTCTGGCAAGGTGCTAATAATGTCCTTGTTGAGTCGTTTTCCACGATTAAAGCAATAACTAAAATTAGAAAACAAAAGTACGTTGATGTTCCCCAATGATATCATCTATACCCTTTATCATCCACTTGAGGTTTTGTCGTTTCTACAGGACATAACCTTTTACATAAGCGTTGCATTTAAAGGTGTCATAGTACCACATAAAACCCTCACTAAAGCCCCAGATATTTTATTATGTCATAAAGTAGTTTAGCTATTCCCATTGATACTAATACACCTTTTATTGTACAAGTCTGAAAAATTGGCGACATGAAAAGAATTTTAGCATATTGGTGTTACAATGAATATAATTTAGATTTTTTATGGTAATTGTTTCCTTGTATACGTACCTTTTACTTTCTCTACATAATTTAAAAAAGAGAAACAATATTGAGAAACAATAAACATTTCTAGACAATCCTACAAAGCAATGTTTCGGGAAAAGGACACTAGATGTGTTACCTCTTTTTTTTTTTGCATATAACTAAATGGCCATAAATTGTTTTAATATCTCCAACTCTAATAAATCATTGCATAAATTCGCAAGTGTTATTAGTTTATTCTATTGATTGTTATAAAAAAAAAACTCAACATGAATTACAATATCAAGAAATAGATATAAAAGATTCATGTTGAATGTGATCAAGTAACAAGTTCAAACCAAAAGGCATTTTAAGTTCGTTGGAGGACAAAAGCAGTTTATGGTTCACACAGGACGTTATTGCTTCATCAACAAGAAATTTCTTGGGGCAGCGGGTGCATGTGACCTAATGCTCTTCAACCGTTAAATCATGTCGATCCCAAATGGGACTTACGCATGCTAAAAGCTGCGATGCACTAGACTCATCACATACACCCTAAGCATCGAAGACTTTTTCTTCATCAACATTGTCTAAAGTGTTCAAAGAATAAAGAAGCCCTTAAAAGAAGAGGCAAATTTAGGTCTGATAAAAGTTTGGAGAATATATTCTCCAAAAACTGATGTCACCGTATGCTCTAAGCTCTTATTCTTTGAGAAGGCAATGCTTTAGGCTATCATTCATATATCTTGCTAGTCTTTAATTACCAAAACAAATATAAGATAATGTTAATTATTTTTCAAAACAGATGATCTTGAGTTGCAAATCTTTTTGTGATAGTAGATACTAGAGGAATAAGGTTATTCCACTGTAAAAACACACACATATCATGTAATATTTTGGCATTATTTCACCATTCAGTTTAAGATTTCTTACTATATATAACATTTGTTCTTCTAAAAATACATACATTGAAAACCCTTGCACTATCTTTTTTCACCGAGAAATTTTTTCGAATGAATTAGTTTGTAATGTCACATTGGCATCCCTTTTCCTCGCAATGAGAAACAGATCGGAGCAATTAACGAGAGAGAATAAGCGTGCAGAAAAATGTACTGTCCCATTCGTCGGTCTCTTGTTTCACCCATGCGAGCTTGCCATTGATTCCACGTGAAACATAGCTGAAGAACTCGCTCTAAACTTCAATCGCTTTAAGAAGCCACTTGATTGTTCCAATTGATTGTCCATAGCACAATTTGGGGGTATTTTGACAGAAGGCATCCAATCTTAGGGGGTCTATGAAACTGTCCCTCTTATCTACATATCCATATGTTTAGGTCAAAACTGACCTTTGTCCGACTCTTCAAATTAGGAATACAAGGAGACAAGCGGCTAATCTGGATTTAGTAGTTACCTCTCCTTTGGTAACTTCCTTTTCAATTACTACACATTCTTTATCCACTTACATATGACAATTTTCTTTTTCTTGCACCAACACAAATTTCGCAATAAAATATGGATGATTAACTTAAAAATGATTTGTTGACTAACTTAGCACGTGTATGAGACAAGTACGTTAAAGATTTTATGAAATCATTATCAATTAATCTAAAATTTTGAATTGTAAGATGAAAGCATGATTTAGCATTCCTTCTTATGCGGAGACTGAACTAATAAGGGAAGTAAATAAGAGGTTTAGAAATATTTAAAACCATTACTACTTGAAAACTAGGGTGTTAGAATACATCACATTGCTCGTTTATATAGTTTATATATATATAATCTCTATTTGTTTAATTATTTAAATTGCTATTTAATATTTAAATATTTTAGTAATTATTATTGATCCGACAGAAAGAAAGAGCAATTGATGATGCAGGCCGTACGAGAAATATAAGTAAAGCTAAACCACCTTCTCCTTTTTTCGTTCAGAGGCATCACTGCCCTACACCTATCCAAACACGTGAATCACCGTCCTCGCCTAGCCTTTATTTTTTTCTTTTATCAACAATAATTTTCTTTTAATTTTCTCTTTTTTTTTGGCGGCATTTCCTGGGTTTAGGAAATTTGAGAACTTACCGCGCATCTGTCCCCTCCAAAAGAAAATGTACACCTGTAAAGCTGTAGGCCGATAAGATTTCACCAATGATTGTACCTTGACACGCAGCCCCGACGCACTTGGAGCTAAGAGAAGGATGATTATTGGAAAAATCCAAAAAAAATTAAAAAAAATTAAAGGAAAAGACAAGCGTTAATTAAGAATTAAGCAAGCATTGAGGGGTAGTCAATGCCATACCGGTACGACCTAAACAGCACGGTTGTTAAAAAGAGCTATAATCGCATCATTAATAACATTGAGGTCGCTATCGAGAAATTGAAAAATGATCATCTTTATTTAATAGACCTAACATCGAGATAAGTGGACATAGGGTGAATGTACATAAATTTTAATGGACCTAAATCGATAAGTTTATATGTATCTTTCACTCTAATCCGGCTCCTATGTTGTTGTGCAAGCTTATCTATGGAATTTTACTATAAATTCTGTAGGCAGAAAAAGAAAAAAAAGCTTCTAAGAAATCCAAGAATCCAAGGTGAGGCACGACATGAATAGCAACAATTCACTGATTTACCTGCATTTGGGGATTATAGAGGAATCTAGAACGAGCGACAAAATGGCCCACGCAAAGTCCAATCATTTTAAAGAATGAAAGAGACGTTGAGGGGACCATGAGCAACGCTACATTTTGACTTTTTCAAGGCAATATGATAATGTCCTCCTTCAGTCGTTTTCCACTATCATAACATGCGCTATAAATAGAAGAAAGAAGGAGAAGGAAATCTAGCATGTGACTAGGAATGAATGATGACGAGTGCAATGATGTTCCTCATGATATCATCAATCCCCCTTATTCTCCACTTGGAGATTTTTCCGTTCTACATGAATAACCTTTTGCACAAGCATACAATGTAATTAAGCCACCAAATACTTTAAATTATGTCTGCTATGACACTAAAGCTCCAATTATTTTATCATATTATGAAAATCCTAAGCTCTAACATTAACATCACCGGACTGGCACGTCAATAATTTTTAATGAATATCGACCAGAAGAACTACATACGATTTTTGTTCGAAGGTTTAGGACCTAATTAATAAAATTAAAAAATTTAAGATTGAATTGACATCTATTTAATAAGTTTAGAATTGGTTGGATAATTTTCCCTATTTAATTTGAAATACAAGCTTTCTACCCTTAGTTTAGTGGCTGGAGATCTTAAAATGCTTCTTTGGGTGTCTCGACAAATATTAATTACTGATAAATACCTCATTCTTATAAATTAGATGTTGAGATTCATTGAGACATCAAATAGAGTACCATACGGAGTAGAGGGTTCATGTTCTAACTTGGCATCATTTTATATCTATGAGTGTTGTCAAAAGATGTTTGTCCTACTATCAAATGGTTCGAGGACGAAAAAAGCATTTTCATGTGATAGATACACCACATGATAATGACCGTATGGTGTAACCGATCAATTATCATTTCATACGTCTTATATGCGAATCTCATTCTACATAGTGTTGATTTTACTTTCGATTGGTAGTCGCAACGTGATGCGAAAGTGGTACAAAAACGGTAGAGGACCATCTCTACCTCCAATGTGAAAATCCCAATCGAAGAATGAATAGCACCATCGCCAACACGACACGCGGCCGCACCCATTTTGTTGGTTTTCACATGATGCAAACAGCGGTTGTGTGAACACGAGAATGAAGAAATTACGACTTGGGAATATGAAAACAAATGAAAGATCACTATAGAACATAAGAATTTGAAGGCAAGAGTTCGTACCAGCTGAATGAGCAAAAACGCCAGCCGTGGCCATTGGCCCCACACGGTTCAAGGGGAATGCCCCCGTTATGTCGGTCGGATGATAGAATATGCAATGTCGAATATTACGTGTCCATTAATATAATAGTGACTCATGAGAAATTTTTATTATTTTCATTTGTACATTTACACTGATATGCAGTTCCCACCGAACAACGCACATGACAAAATATAGAAATATCCGGCGCTATTATTGTAATTCACCAAATAGTAGGGAAAAATATAAAAAAAATTATAAACTTATTGCATTTGTACCAATTCGGTCATAAATCTTTTAATTGTACTAGTTTATGACATTTGTATCAATTCACTCAATCTGGTCAATTGAAGCAAAAAATTATTGACATTGACACCAATTGTCTGACGTGACATAGCCAATGTCAACATGGTGATTTTTAAATAATTTTTCAATTTTTTTTCTTTTTTCCTTTCCTTTTTGGCCTTTTCTTTTCTTTTGGCTTGTGGCCGATACTTGACCATGGTTAGCGAGGGTGTTGCGGTGGCAAGGGCTCAACACTCGCAACCTGGGCGAGGGTCATCCTCTCCGAATCTAGTGAGGGCTCTACTCTTGCTGCCTAGGTGAGGTGTAGGTAGTTGCAGGTGAGGCCAGCCTCGCCATGGCCTAGTCGGCCGCCGGCAAAGGTGACCTCTCGTGCGGATGTCTCTCGTTCAACTATTAGCTCGAATGAGCTCCAACAATGGTGTTCATTCTCATCCCTAACGACAAAACATTGTGCTTCGACCTAAACCCCAGCACCAACATTGTCTAGAGTCTCAAGCAGTCGATCCACGAGAAATCCTAAACGCCACTTCACTCCAACGCCTGATCTCTTCCTCCAACTTCCGATTGATGGCGCCGACGAGTCCCTCCTCTCCTAGCTCGGCGTCGGATTGAGCTCCATCATGACCCTTCACATCCCCTTGCTCATCTTGACTTCCTCAACTCAAAGCCACCTCCAAATTACATGGCCAGTGTCAGTTGTTGCACCATCGGGTTCGCCACCCGATTGGATATTGGGCCTGCCTGCGCTTCTTGCAACTTGCCCGACTGGTTTGACATCAGTATTGGTGGAGCTATAGTTGGGGGTGCTATTGGTGCCGGCTACAGTAGAAAAGAAAAAGAAAAGAAGGAAAATAAAGAGAAGAAAAGAAAGAAAAATAAAATAAAATAAAATAAAAATCAATATCAATAAAAAAATTTGAAAAAAATATTTAAAATTTTAAAAAATTATCCACGTCAAGGCCAGTGGTACCATGTAAGGTGGCTGATGTCTACATCAGTAATTTCAGCCTAAATTGAGTGGATGGACTCAATTAGTACCAACACAAAAATGTTTAGAAATAAATTGGTTCAATTAAAAGCTTTATAACTAAATTGATGTCAATGCAATATGTTTATAACTTTTTTGGTACTTTTCCTCCCATATAGTGAATAAAATATAATAAAATCCTTGAATATCACATCCTATTTTATCCAATTCTATCATGGTTAAGAATTCGAACGATCAAATGGGCTATACTCGCTATATAACCGGAATGGACGCATGTAGAGGAGAGAAGGTGAAATTGCTCCATGAAACTTCCTTTACGATATACTGGTCTTTTAAAATTAATTTTTAAATGAACAGAATTCAAAAAACCTAATGGAAGGATATAGGCCACGATGGAAACAATGATATAAGGAGTGGCTCTCCTATTCCACCATTTCCAAGCATGGACATTCTCTTTATCAATGTATTTAAAATAGTGTGTTCCCATGTAGTCTTCAACTCATTGGTATACAAGGACGAAGACCTAATGGAAGGCTATGGGGTGTTCTTCTTCTTAAGGAACAGAGACTTTACAAGTTTTTGGGATCTACTCGATGAGGGTGCCATCTTTATTTATGGAGTGGAATTCGTCATATCAAATCAACTGGCTTATGTAACATATATATTTTAGAAAAAATTCATCGTCATGGCCAATAACTATTCCATTGGACCTTCTCATTTTGTTCAAAATGTTCATAATTTGGAACAAGGAGAGTTTCTTCTCTCTCCAGCTTTCATGTCCAATATATTCTATAGTCGCTTGATGCAGTTCCTTATGGCAATGGATTCTAAATACTGGTGGAGAACACATTAAAGGAGGCATAACCATGAGCCCCACAATCTATCAAAGCTCACTTGAGCCAACTAAACACAAATTGGGTGGGCCTAGTCAATAAATTCCTTCCTAAGGTTCGGCCACTTACATAGCCCTTTCCAATATGCTCAAATCTGATTATTCATGAGTAAAATCTAGTACTTTTTAAACCAAGGGTGCAATTAGACACGGATTTTTAGCCTGAAATATTCGCAAATTGCCTATTGTGCAGATCAACACTAAAGCAGTGCAACCAACAGGAAATACACTTTCTTAATGTGAATAGCTTCCTAGGAAATTAGCACTGAATGTGTGCATAGTGGGTCTTTAGGAGTCTTAAACTAATCAAGCGATAGAAAGTAACTTTCATATCTCTGCACCGATCATCCCAGCTATAATTGGGAATAACATGTAATATGCTTACAAAACATACGCTCTTTTAATTACATCTTGAGTGCATACAAAGAATAATGGCTGAATATTGGACCATTTGGGAACTATTGAAGAATAGATAAGTTCATGGATTGAGTTAAAAAAAGAAGAAGAAGAAGTCAATTTGAGTACTGAAAAGAGTATGGACAAATTCAAGGAAAAAAATCTAATTAGCTCTCGGACTTTCATACATGATCGTATTTGGCAAGAAATATAACCAAACAAGATAAAAGATGAATGTTTATCTATAAATAGGTAGATAAAACATTTTTAGGATTTCGTATCTCGATTATGCTATACATGGAAACCATCTAAACTGACCAATTGCAAAACGAGACGTGGATAGATTTAGTTGGTGTCACGGCCCTATAAATCACAGCTAATCCGTACTCAATCATGTGCGAGTGCAAGAGTAAATCTCAAATATATAGCGATGGAGGATAAGACTCAGAAGAAGGTTGCTCTGAAAAGTCGATCTCGTGATCCTAGGAGGGTTGCAGATGTCAATTCAGAATGTTCGCTAGAGTCGTTGATTGTACTCTTCGGCTTGGGCTATGCAGCCTTGTCTCATGGTCGTCCTCGCAAGCAAGATACAAGGAGTGCTGCTGACATCTATTCAGATTGTGCGCTTGAGTCGATAATAGTACTCTTCAGGTTGGGCAAAGAGGCCTTGTCTCTTGTCCGTCCTAGCAATCAAGCCAGTCTCGGCCGGGTCGAAGATCCAGGCACATCCCATTCTCATCCTCTTAGGCAATCCGAAGGTGAAGAAATGGCGACGTTGCGTGAGCCCTCCGAACAGAACTCAGAATTGTTGAAGAAACCGAGAGCCGCAAGAAAGCGCCTTGTTGAATTCCGACGAGAGGTAGAGAAATGCCCAATGAAAAGCGAGTGGGAGGCACTGCTGGACCAACTCTCCTTGGAAGAGCTGAAACTTCATAAGAGAAGGCATGAAGAATTGAGCGAGATGTTAACACAAGCAATTGAAGACCGGACAACTGATTCTCATGACAGCAATTCTGACGATCCTCCTAGTACTGATTCCTAGGAAATTTCAGTGTCCTTGAAATAAGTTGTTTTGATAATGTAATAAGTGAGCTCATGCCGCTTACAATCTTGAAATAAAGTGTGTTTCTTGATGATACATTCTTCTTGCACATCCACTTTTGAGCAATCCTGATCGATAATATTCCGATTTTTGGAAATGTAAAAATTTGGTGAGTCAAAGGACTCAAATATGGTAGGTTTTGTTTTCTGGATGCTTATCATTTTATTTCCTAGAAATGATTGTGGTACTTATATAACTTTTGGCGGCAATATGATTAATTACTTGCCTCTACAGGAGATTGTGTTTTCGAGGATGGTAAGTTATCATGGTAACTTTCTCCAATTGAAGTAATATGAATGCGCATGCTTGTGGATTATTGAATTGTGTGTTAAACGTCTAATGTCCCACATGAAGATTAAGGAAGTATTTGTGTCACCGAGGGATTAAATTGAATTTGAACAAATTAGCCCTTGCGCACACGAGTGCTTCTCGTAGTTTTAATGAAAAAGATAACACAATTCTAGCAAAAAAATAGAAAAAGAGAGAGAAAAAGAAATAGATAAATGTTGACATCTGAATTTCGCCGACAAGTTCATCATCCTTCTTCCAAATAAAACCATTTCGGGAATCAAGTTTTCCTGTAATGGTGGGAATTGACCCCTATGAAAAAATAATTTGTTTATATGACCCTACATTCCTTGTTCTTGCAGACTAACCTATCTTGGAACGATAGGTGGGTAGGTTTAATTGGTGTCACGATCCTGTAAATTGTTGTAAATCCCCAGTCAATCAAGCGAGTACGTGAGTAATACAAGACAATTTCAAATACATTACAACTGTGGCAAATAAGAGACTCAGAAGAAGGTTGCTCTAGGAATTGATTTACCGATCAATTTGGTACAATTTGGAAGATTGTTCATAAGATAATACTTGTTAAATGACATAAGACTACTTATTAAAACTCTATTTTTCCTTCATATTCTATTCCGACTCACAACATGATTAATTCAGCTTGTAATTATGTGCCTTCATAGGAAATTTGGTCCTTCCAAGGATGGCAAGTTACCATTGGTAACTAAATCCCATTAAAGTAAATGAATGTGCATGATGACTAAGAAATGCCTATGCTTCACCAAGGATGTAATAAATTGAACATCAACAAATTAGACCTCATGCTCAAAATTGTAAATTACTGTTCAAACAGTTACTCATGCCCGTCATGTCCATTATATTCTGAAATGGCTTGATGCACTTCCTCATGACAAAGGATTCCAAATACTTGCGAAGAACACACTAAAGTAGACAGGTTCATGAATCCCGCAATTAATTGGAGCTCAGTTGAGCCAACCAAACATAAATTGGGTTCGCCTAGCCAATATTTCCTTCCTAAACTTAGGCTGCTTACATAGTCCCTTCGGACATGCTTTAGAATGTTGGAAAGAGGAAAGAGGAGAAGGTGGAAACTTTCTTCGTTTTTCGAATTATGCATACAGTGACCAGGATGAAGAGTGCGTGGATATTTATCCCTGGGTTAAAGCCAAGTATAATTAAATGCTTCCTTATCGTAATCCACATATTCGTGAGAGAGAGAGAGTGAGCGAGAGCAAGAGATAAAATCCAAGATGGTGGATGCCAAAAAACAAGTGAAATGTTCTTATAATATTTGAAGAATTTCGCTTCCATGGCACATTACAGCTTCGTTGAAGAAGGGACTTTCCTCGTTTGCTAATCGAACCAACATCATGTATAGAAACGAAATGACTCGATTCCTTGAAGGATAATCTCTAATACTCAAAGCATAAATTCCACCATTGAAAACATACAAGAAGTCACTAAAGATTTTAGCGACCCTATAATCTTATTGTGCCAAGGGCAGAAGACCATCACTTCCGTTATGAGTAGAGCGACCATCTCCTGTATATCTTTTTCAACATATTGTATGTTGAATTTCACCCCGTTCTTATGTCTGGAGAAAAATTTTCAACTTCCCTTTCCAACGTCAAGTACACGACCTCCCCATCTTGATGCATCGGTAGGGTGGAGATCATGCATTGAACCTACTCATGTATGTTGACCATAGAATTGTAAAACTTGCGGAGACCGTCTCACTCACAAGTTAATGCAATGGCATGCACAAAGCAAATTGAAGAAAATCCCATTGGATACAAGATTTAGCTTTTGGACTAGAGGGCAGTTCAAAGAAGTATTCATGCTGGCATTATCTAACCTGACGCTAAATATAGTGTTGAAGATGTCCAACTTTTTGATAGCTCCCATTTTGTAAATCATGCGAGAATATCAGTTTCTTAACCGTGAATAGTTGGCGACATAACTCCCTATCTTCGTTGACCTAATGGCCAATGACGACAAAGTGCGCTTAATTTGTAAGGCTAGTTCATAAGTCATTAATCAAAATGACTAAAAAGTTACCTGTTGACAACAAATGTATTAACGCCGCCCTTTCTTCTTTGTACAACGACTTGCAGTTTTTGGTGTTTGTTCCTCACTAAATGGACTTGAACAGAGGTTGTAGAGCTGACTACACGTAATGGATGAAGCGGGCATCTTTGAGGCATCTCAACATTCCTCACTTGTCACTAGGTATTGATGTAGCTAGCAAGGATCACCTAGAGGGGGGGGTGAATAGATGATCTTAAATAAATTTTAACAATTTAAGCGGAAATAAATAACCATAGTTGATTCTGAATAAAATTCAGATTCAAAATAGTTTATATAGACAGTGCTCTTGATGTGCAGTATGTAAAGTAAGAGATAAGGGGTAGAAAAACTGCACACAAATTTATAGTGGTTTGACTTATAGTAAGCCTACGTCCACTCTCCTACGCTGACAGCCTACTGGCTGGATTTTACTATGTAATCAAAAGAAAATACAGCTTTTGAGTGACAGCACTCTTGTGTTTGATAGGATTCTCTATCTCACACACTCACTCTTACAAATTATCCTTCAAGATCTTAATGTTCAGCACAAAAAAGACAAGAGAAAGGATTGGAGTATGCTCAGACTTTGGACTTTTTGATTCTTGATTTCGTTCTACTTTCTGCTCCTCATAGATCTCCTTTTATACTCCGTCACTACCAATCTAACCGTTGAACAGTCTTTAGAGGATCATCTTCCAATCTTCACCTTGGATAGATTTGTATAAAATGAATTGAGTAGTTGTTGAATGACAAAATCTGAATCCCGTTGATTTTGGTCGCCCATACAATCAAACTCTTGGTTTCCATAAATAGAGCTTTATCCGTTGTAATGCATACTTGTCATAATGTTTGATTGTCAATCAATTTAGATTGAGATTGAGTCAATCAAAACCTTCCTTTTGTGAAATCCATGCCAGATCACTAACAGTTATGATTCCTTCTGAATGAATTTTGCTTCTGCGTCTGAAAAACTCTAGCGTCTGCGTTTGCATAATTACTGCGTCTAAGGAATTTCTAATTCAAAACTTGAGTCAGCGTAGGTCTTCAGTAAAATCTAAATATTTCAAAATTAGAGTCTGAATGACTTTTATGGTAAAGTCTGAATATCTTATGTCTGAGTTTGAACTTTTAGTCCTGAGTCTGAACTTTTGAGTCCGAACTTTTAGTTTTGAAAACTTGTAATGTCTGATATTTCCTTCTAAACTTCCAGAATATATTGATCTAGAATGGAATGTATGTCAGATAAACAAGATAAATATAGAGAGTTTTGTCAGTTTCAAAATCCTTTTTTGATGGTGACAAAACTTCCATGCAAATTCAATCAAAGTGAAATAAATTTGAAGAAAATAATCATATTAAGTGCATGAAACACATATATAAATGTGTAAACTCGTAAGATCTTTGTGTTTCTCTTACTCTGAGTATAACCTTCATAACCTGCATATTGAAATGTTAGCACAATAATATCTGCATAATTTCTCCCCCTTTTTGTCATCAGCAAAGAGTGTAAATCAATAATAAATAGAATAAAGTGCTGATTTAAAACATCTAATATAACAAAGTCAAATGTTAATTATACAGAACCAAAATGATTTTAGAAGGAGGGTAGAAAAAATATGTTATTTCTTTGATGGGGTTCAAAAAAGTTGAAAGTTCTCCAGGATAAAACAGCTTCATCAATCTTGGTAGAGCATTGACCTATTGCTTTCTCCATATTAGTTGGCATAAAGCAATAGCTTCCCCTATCTCTGCCTTGTCTTTTGCTGCTTGAAGATGTTGAGTCTGATTGTTTTCCTAAAAAATTTTCTGAAGTTTCTTTACATCTTCTTCAAGTGCAGCTTGTTTGTCTTTGATTTACATCTATCTTATGTGGAATATCATCATGTTGATGTAGATGTGAGTCTCCTGATGCTGGTTCTGAAACCTTTGAACTAGGTTCAGAAACATGTTTTGGACTAACATTTCGTCCTATTTCAAGGTGTTCTGTTTCATCATCTTCATCTCGAAGAAGAATTCTTCTTTTTTTCCTGTACACCTTGAATGGATTTGAGGAGACAGTTTGCTTTCTTTCTGTACCTGTTCTTTTTCTTTCCCCTTTGTCTTCTTCATTTTTCTTCCGAACAGATTTTGGTTCTAATTGCAGAGCATCTTTTCCACTGGTTGTGCTTGCTCTTTCCTTTTTATCATCAAAATGCTTCATTTTCGTAAGCATTTTTTCTCCAACAAAGATACAAGGTACAAAGGTTTTGCACAGATCATCGGGAATAGTTATCTTTATGAACATAAAGATTCGAGAGATGAGTGCACTAGAAGGAAGCTGTCCCTTGTCTTTTTGAAGAGTTCTGTACATGTGGAAGATGATGATATGAGGAAGAGAGAAAGACTGTCCATTCAAAATGTCCCAAATAAACTTGATTTCCGACTTAGACAAGTTAGTTTTGGAAGCAGCTTTAGGCTTCAAACAATTGATGATAATCTTATGCAAGATCACAGTTCTTCTGGTCAGATCAAACTATGAAATATGGCGTTTAGAGCCTTGACCAAAATTCTGATTTTCTAAAGCCACTTTGGAAGCATGTTCTAGGCTCACTTCCAATAGAGTAAACTTGCAATTTTTTGCTCCAATAATCAAAGCCAGTTCTTCAACTTTCAAATCATACTTTTTATCACCAACAGTGAATTGAAGCCAATTTGGTGACAAAATAGAAAGATTTGAATAAAAATAGGAAGTCAGTTCAACATATACATTGGCAGATTGTAGACAATATTCATAAATCTTTCAAACAAATGTTTCACAAAGATGCCAGCCTTTTCAAGATATTCAAAATCTATAGTTTGATGGTTCATAACACCTCAAGCAAGTGGCAACTGATAATATACATTGTGCTCTGTACTTCTGAATAAACCTCTAGTACCTTGCACGCCAAATGCAATGCCAACCTTCATCTCAAAATTATTAAAGAATTTAGCATCATCATTAGGAATCACAAATTTAGAAGCACTAATATACTTAGGGCTTGTGCGGGCAAATTTCTTATCAGAGTGAGTGGATGGTTCCCCAACTTTCTCTTTGCCCTTGCTCGAAGAAGTTTCTTTCAGAGTGGTACTGGCCTGATCGTGATCAGTCCCTGAACAAAACTGAGAATAACTTCGCATAAGACTTTATTCAGTGAGAAAGCCATTATCTTTCAAATAGTCACGAAGTACCGATGCAAAAGCATTACTTTGTTTCAATCTTTGATAAGCATTCCACACAAGTTTGATGCTACTGAACTGAAAGTTAGTTTTACCAATGGTTTTTGGTTGAGGTGATGGTTGTGGTGCTCGTGTCGCTTGGGAAGGGTGTTGTTGTTGGTCCAATTCTGTATTTGAGATCTCCATGTACTCTGTTGGTGCTAAAGACTTCGAATCTTTGTTGAGAATACGCGAAGATCGTCTTTTGAAAGGCATACTGATTCATAGGGACGAAAAAGTTTTGATCTTGGAGATGGAGAAGGAGAAGGAGACTTAGAGTGCTTTGATGATCGAGAGTGAGAAAGGTTCGTACAGATAGGGTTTGAGATAAGAGAAGAATAGTTTTATAAAAGATATTGACAGTTTTTGGAAAGTAAGACCACTTTTAGAAAATATAATAAGTGATCCTATTAAGGAGGAAGGAAAGCAAATAATATTTTAAGCACACACAAACAATCATAGAAATTATAATATATATACCTGATTTTGCTTCCGAAAGTAATAAAGACGAAAATATCTTGCCAGAAATGCCAAAAATATACTTGCCAAAATTTGAATTAAGGATGTACCTTCCTTTTTGAGTCTGAAAATGACATTCAAACGAAGAACAATGGGTTTGAAAAATTCCTGTCTAACAAATACTTTAAGAAAATGGACAAGTAATGCATAGTTTATTTTTAATATACTCAAATGAAAACTTATCAAGAGATTTTGTGAATATATCAGCTAATTGATTCTTAAAATCAATGAATTGAATATTTACATCACCGTTTTGAACATGATCTCTGATGAAGTGATGCTTGATTTCAATATGCTTAGCACGTGAATGAAGAATTGGATTCTTGGTCAAATTGATAGCACTTGTGTTGTCACATTTGATTGCAACACTTGAATCTTCAATAGCAAAGTCTCGCAACTATTGCTTCATCCACAGAATCTGTGCACAACAACTCTCCAAAGCCACATATTTTGCTTCTGCTGTAGAAAGTGTAACTGTGTTTTGCTTCTTTGAGTACCAAGATACCAACGCACTTCCAAGTAGTTGACATGTTCATGTAGTACTTTTTCTGTTCACTTTACATCCAGCTGAGTTAGCATCAGAATAACTAGTAAGAGTAAAATCCGATTCTTTGGAATACCAAAGACCTAACATTGGATAAGTTCCAATGCATTTGATTATTCTTTTAACTACAGAAAAATGTGATTCTCTTGGGTTTGATTGAAATCTTGCACACATATAGATACTAAATAATATGTCAGGTCTATATGCAGTAAGATATAATAATGATCCTATCATGCTTCTATATATCTTATGATCAACCTTTTTACCATTTTCATCTTTGTCCAGTTTGGATAAGTGAGACATGGGAATGTCTGTTTTCTTGCAATTCTGCAATCCAAACTTCTTGACAATCTCCTTTGCATACTTCTTTTGGTAAATGAATGTACCATCTTTGGTTTGTTTCACTTGTATGCCGAAAAAGAATGTCAATTCGCCCATCATACTCATCTCGAACTCATTCTGTATATTCTTAGAAAATTCTTTGCAAAGTAGTTCATTAGAGGATCCAAAGATGTTATCATCAATATAAATTTGAACAATTAAGAAATCCTTACCTTTTCTTTTTATGAACAAAGTTGTATCAACCTTACCTTTTACGAAATTATTTTGCAGAAGAAAGTTACTTAACCTCTCATACCAAGCACGGGGTGCTTGTTTTAGACTATAAAGGGCCTTTTTGAGTTTATAGACATAATCAATCTTTCCTAGCTCTTCAAAACCAGGTGGTTGTTCCACATATACTTTTTCTTTGATATATCCATTTAGGAAAACACTTTTCACGTCCATCTGAAATAATTTAAAGTTATGAAAATAAGCATAAGCTAATAGTAGCCTAATGGCTTTTAACCTGGCAACTGGTGCATAGGTTTCATCATAATCTATGCATTCTTCTTGAGAATAGCCTTTTGCTACCAGTTTTACTTTGTTTGTTGTGACTTTCCCTTTATCATTCAGTTTGTTTCTGAATACCCATTTTGTTCTAATTACTGGATGATTTTTGGATATTGGCATGAGTTCCCATACTTTATTGATTCTGAACTGCTGAAGTTCCTCCTACATTGCTTCGATCCAGCTTTCATCTAATAATGCTTCATCAACTTCTTTTGGTTCTATTTCTGATATCAACGTCAAGTTGCTGATGTTCTCTTTGTGCTTAGATCTAGTCTTGATGCAATCTTCTATTTCTTCAATGATGAGGTTCTTTGGATGACTGGATTTATGTTTCCAGTTTCTGTCAAATCTTTCCTTCTGAATATCATCAAACTCTAAATGATCAGCTTGAGTCTGGATTGTATCTTCTTTTCCTTCTTCTACAGATTCAACGATCTTTGGAGAGTCTTGTTGAGCTTCACATAACTGTTGAATATTGGAAGATGGTTCGGATTCATCTTTGTGAGTCTGAATATTTTCATCAAATCTAACATTTATTGTTTCTTCCACAGTCTGAGAATTCTTATTGAAGACTCTATATGCTTTGCTTGTAGTAGAATATTCAAGGAAAATTCCTCCATTTGTTTTCTCATTAAACTTACTAGAGTAGTCATTTGGATTTTTGAGTATAAAGCATTTACAACCAAAAACGCGAAAATATAAAATATTGGATTTTCTATCTTTGTAAAGCTCATAAAGGGTTTTCTCAAGAATTGGTGTGAGAAAAGTTCTATTAATGATATAACAAGCTGTAAAAACTGCATCTGCCAAAAAATGAAAAGGAATCTTGCTTTCAATGAATAGAGTTCTTGTCATTTCTTGCAAAGAATGATTTTTTCTTTCTACAACACCATTTTGTTTTGGTGTATAAGGAGTAGAAAAATTGTGTTAAAAGCCATTTTCCTCACCAAAATCTGAAAAACTTTGATTTTCAAACTCTCCCCCATGATTAGTTTTAATGCAAGAAATGGTATAACCCTTTTCATTTTGAACTTTTCTTGCAAATTTTGAAAAATATGAAAATGCTTCATTTTTATGAGCAAGGAAGAACATCCAAGCAAATTTTGTGAAGTCATCAACAATGACTAAGCAATATTTCTTACCACCAATATTTTGTGTTCTGGTTGATCCGAATAGATCCATATGAAGAAGCTGCAAAGCACGATTAGTGAAAACATGATGTATAGATTTAAAAGAGCTTCTTACTTATTTTCCTAGAGTGCAAGCATTGCATAACTCTGTTTTCTTGTACTTCAGACCTCAAACCAATTTCTTATTTGAGATTTTTTAGATTTGTTTCATACTGATATGCCTCAATCTTCTGTGCCATAAATCTTCATCCTCTTTGATTAAGATCAAGCATAGAGTGGAGTTTGGATTGACATCGAGAAGATAAATATTGCCAAGTCTTATTCCTGTGAATGTTTGAGAAGAATCTTTGCTTATTCTTGAGCATGTATCTTCTTGAAAGTTGATTTTGAATCCTGTATCACATAGTTGACTTATGCTTATCAAGTTGTAGTTGAGTCCTTTTATCAATGACACATCATTGATTGTGAGTTCTCCAATTTTAACTTTTCTTTTGCCAACTATCTTTCCTTTGTTGTTTCCTCCAAAGGAAACTTTTCCACTATTCAGACTTTGTAGATTAACTATGACATTCCGAATTTCAATCCATTTTTGGGATTTATAAAACGTGTAATTCGTTAGTGTACTTATAGTAAAATCTTGACCGGGAACTAATCACTCCCAATTTTTGTTTTTAAATTTGAGATTTCGCTAGAATTGCATTCGATCGAATTTGGCCGTTATTTAGAGCCCGAACTTTGGTGTCGAATTTTTCGGAGTTTCGTGACAAATTTAATTGGACGGTGTTGACATTATTGTGGCTCACCTCGATATTACCCGGGATAGGTGAAAAGTGAAATTTTGACCGGATGCAGATTTGGACTGGTAGACTCCTCCTCATAGTGCGTTTTATCTAGTGTCCGTGGGCCAAATCCTAAATTATTAATTAGGATTTTCGTAGACCGTTGGATTGTTCACTAATTTGAATCGTGGCCGTTGGATTGCGATTATTGCGATTTGACTATTCTCTCTCTCTCTCTCCTCCCTTCTTTTCTGACGGTTCCCCCCCTTTTTGTGTGTCTGACCCCCACCGGCGCCACCTGCCCCTCTCTCTCTCTCTTTCTTTCTTTTCTTTTTCGTTTCTTTTCCTCCTTTTCTTCTTCTTCCTTCTCTTTCCCTTTTCCTCCCGACGCCGTTGCTTCTGGCTTCTGGTTTTGCTCCTTCTTGCTTGATCGCGCCTTACCGGCGACCAGCCTAGCCACCGCCGCCTACCACCTCGTGCCGCCATCGCTGTGACTGAGCCATGCCACTGTTCGTCGCCGCGATCGCCTGTCATCGGTCCACCCGAGCAGCACCCCTTGCCGCCCAAGCCGCATGCGAGCAACTTGTCTCCGCCATTCGCCGCCAACATCACCGCCGCTATCCCAGCTGCTAGGAACAGCCCTAGGCCATGCCGAAGCAGCCCCACAATGGCTACTTCTTTGCCGTGCCCGTTCATCATCCATCCACCAGCCACCGAGCACAAGCCGGAGCAATCCGAGGACACCGCGGACCATCCTCGTCGCCACCGTCGTCCTCGCATCTTTGCCGGCGTTAGCTGAGTAAGTTAGCCTCTAATCTCGTGTTTAGGGTGTTAAACTTGCTTAGGGTAGTTTATATTAAGTTTAATTAAGATTTAGATTAAGTTAATGTTGGATTATTAGATAACCTTTGGCGATAGGTTATCGTTCGTGTGATAAGTTATCGTTGTGTTTGTGATAAGTTATCAATTATTTTATTGTTATCGATTATTTTATTAAATAAATTATTTTCGAAATTAAATATTATTTTTTTATTTTCGGATTTAAATATTAATATTTTATTATTAAATAATTAATTTCCGAAATTAAATATTAATATTTTCGAAAAATTTCTAACGTCAAATTGTGATGCCAATGTTGGATTTTGCCGTATAAATTGGCGTATTTAGAAAATGATTTGAATGATTTCGATTCGAGAAAATATTTTGAATTTCGAAAAATAAATTATTTTAGGATATTATTAAATAATTAATTTTCGAATGTAATTATTATTATTTTGGAAAATCTTGATTCTCAAATTATGATTTCTAGCTTGTATGGGAGCGATTATGTCGTGAATCATCGTATTAAATTATTTATTTGACAATTGTTTTGAATGGAAGTTTTCAAGGGAAAATTTATGAGATTTTTGGAGTTAAATTATTTTTATGGATATGCCAAAAATGATAGTGATGCTTTGTGATTGATAGACATGTTTGGCATCGAAGCTTGCAAGAATTGATTGACTGTTTGCATGTGTGATCACTTGATATGTTATGCGACATTGTGTGAGAACTATTCATGGATGCATGGGCTAATTGAAAATATAATAATTGGCCGGAATGCTTGTGTGCTCGTGTGGTCACACGTCGAAATCGTCTCGTTGTGTATCACTTGACGTTGCCCAGCCTGAGGATTATTTAGAGTTCTAATACCCCGAATACCTTGTCGCGGCCCGAGGCCGGACTTGATGCTCCTTACGGGATACCATTTTACCGTGTATCGTTTGACATTGCCATATTGGAATGCCGTCATCCTGTGTATCGTTTGACGTAGCCGTGCCCGATGGGGTGGGACGGAGCCCGGTTATACCGGTAGATTGTCATCTTGCTGCAAATCGTTTGATATGTAGTGGCCCCGAGGGGGCGTAATAACTTGATACGTGTGATGCATAGTGCTTGATTATGAGGTAAAAACTACTAGACATGGTATAGGACATGCCCAAATGAGTTTTACCTTATAATCGAGACACGCAAGACTGTGATGCAATAATGCATAGAAAATCTCTTTAAATGCTTCAAGTATATGACATATTCATTCATCAACGTGTGTACCAAGGCGAGGTAAGGATGCCTGTGGTTGTTTGATAATGTTGCCATTGATGCTATATTGCCTAGTTAGGGACCCTTGTGCAAGTTGACCTCCTAAGCGGGGTTTAGGCCGTTAACTTATTAAGACTTTCGTCTCATTTGTTGTTGTTAACCCCTTTTTCAGGCCCTTAGTTTGTTGATGCACCTAGTTTGGTTTGGCGTGTTTGGAAGTTGACTTTTTGGTATCGACCTATTGGTGGAGTAGATTGACCCCCAGCCTGATTTCTTTTTGCTGGCTTTTCGTGGTAATGCCCGATGTGGGCTTGTAAGATTGTTCCTAGGGGGTTAATCAAATGGAAATTAAAATAGTATTGTTTGACTATTGTGAATTGTTTTCCTAACTATCCTTATTTGTTATTGTTGTCCGGGGATTGTTGTGTTCGTTTCCGCCTTCGTAATTCAGAGATAAAATGAACGGTCGATAACGAATCCGGAGACGTCACATCTTAACAACCATAGCGTCGTGTCGCGCACCCGTGGGGTTCGGGACGTGACATTAACAAATATGCTTGGATCTCCTGTCATGTGTTTAGAACATCCATTCTCTAGGTAACACTTTCTTTTTCTCTTTGTGGTAACCTGCAAAAATCATAACCTCTCAAGTTTTCTTTGGTACCCAAACTTATTTGGGTCCTCGAGAATTAGTATAGGCTATATTAACAAAGTCTCTTAAAATAGGTCTCAAGACCTTAGGACATTCATTCTCAAAATGATGTGGATCTCCACATTTTGAGCACTTGAGTGCACTTTGCCCGACAGGTTTGACAAAATTCCTTTTGAAGTGATTTTTATAAATTTGTCGAGGAAGTCTTTGCCTTAATCTCTCCTTGACTTTTGGAAAATCAATTAAATTGTCACTTTCCTTCACAAATCTGAGATCAAGTTTGTTGTAGTAAGGAATTTGTATAGAAAGAATATGCTTCAAGGTTTCTGAATTTTTTGAAAACTCGGAAGAAATTTCTGAAATTTCCTTTTTCAAAATAGCATTTTCTTTGGAAAGAAAATCTCGATTTTTCTTGATTTGATGAAATTCTTTTTGAAGGAACTCGATTTTTTCTTTTTGAGAAATATCCCGTTGCTTAAGTGATGAATTTTCCTTTTTTTAAGAAGAGATTCTTTTAAAAGCAATCTTAAATTCAAAGCATAATTCATCAATGTAATTTGATACTTCAATAAGCATTTCAGGATACTTTACCTCAATCTCAACTTTAGCATCCGAATCTGAATCTGAGTCTGCATCTGATTTAGCCATTAGATTGAAGTTTGAGATATCTTCATCACTGTCTTCACACTCTGTATCACTCCAAGTTTCTGCTTTTAAGGCCTTCTTTGCTTTCTCAAATTTGGTCTTCTTTTTCAGAAGTGGACAATTTGGCTTGATATGTCCACGTTTCCTACAATGAAAGCAGATTACATCTTTTGATTTTTCTGTTTCATCGAGAGCATTCTTCTTCTCAAAAGGCTTCTTTTCTTTGAGATTTCTTCCTTTAATTTTCATCCTCTTGTACTTCTTTAATCAGAGAGCCAGTTCTTCATCATCAACATTTTCATCTTCAGAATCTGCATTAGAATCTATGTTAGTTTTTAATGCAATTGACTTTTTACCTCTAGATTCATTCTCTTCATTCAGTTTCTCTATCTCATATGATTGAAGAGTTTCGATTAGCTCATTCACTAATAGAGGCATGATCCTTTGAGTCTCTTGAAGAGATATTTTGATATTACCCCACTGTTTTGTCAGTCCTCTCAGTAGTTTGTTGACTTTCATTGCACCTGAGAGTGATTGTTCTCGTTATACAAGACCGTTTACTATGTCAGTAAATCTGTCATACATATAAGCAATTGATTCTCCAGACTTCATATTGAAGGATTCATATTAACCAAGCAAAAAATTGATTTGAGTTTCCTTGGCTCGATCTGTCCCTTCATAAGTAATGTAGAGAGTATCCTAGATATCCTTAGCTGATTCACAAGAAGCAATTTTTTTATATTCAATAGGTGACAAGGCATAATAGAAAGAATAAATTGCTTTGAATTCTAAGGTTTCTCTTTTTAATATCTCAATTTGAGATAATGGAGGATCTGCTGGTATGCTGCCGTCTGACTTTTCTTTTAAATCAGAAGGTCTTGGTTTAACTCCTCCGATAATAACATCCCATTGCATGTGATCAATTGACTTTATAAATGCATTCATCTTATTCTTCCAGACACTATATTCTTTGCCATCGAAATATGGTGGTCTATTATTGCTTTGTCCTTCGACAAGACTTGGGGCTCTCAAGCTAGCCATATAGATCGTTAGCTCATAAGTAATATACTTTAATAAATGAGCAACCTGCTCTGATACCAATTGATGTAGCTAGCAAGGATCACCTATAGAGGGTGAAAAGGTGATCTTAAACAATTTTTAACAATTTAAGCGGAAATAAATAACCATAGTTGATTCTGAATAAAATTCATATTCAAAACAGTTTATATAGACAGTGTTATTGATGTGCAGTATGTAAAGTAAGAGATAAGGAGTAGAAAAACTGCACACAAGTTTATAGTGGTACGGCTTATAGCAAGCCTACGTTCACTCTCTCATGCTGACAGCCTACTGGCTGGATTTCACTATATAATCAAGAGGAAATACAGCTTCTGAGTGACAACACTCTTATGTTTGATAGAACTCTCTATCTCACACACTTACTCTTATAGATTATCCCTCAAGATCTTAATGTTTAGCACAAGAAAGACAAGAGAAAGGATCAGAGTATACTCAGACTTTGGACTTGTTGATTCTTGATTTTGTTTTACCTTCTGCTCCTCATAGATCTCCTTTTATACTCCTTCACTACCAATCTAACCGTTGGACAGTCTTCAGAAGATCATCTTCCAATCTTCATTTTGGACAAATTTGTATAAAATAGATTGAGTAGCCGTTAGATGATAAAATCTGAATCCCGCTAATTCTGATCGCCCATACAATCAGAATCTTGATTTTCATAAGTAGAACTTTATCCGTTGTAATGCATATTTGTCATAATGTTCGATTGTCAATCAATTTAGACTGAGATTGAGTCAATCAAAATCTTCCTTTTGTGAAATCCATGCCAGATCAGTAGCTATTGTGATTCATTCTTAATGAATTTTGCTTCTGCGTCTGAAAAACTTCAACGTCTGAAAAATTTCAGCATCAGCGTCTCCATAATTATTGCGTCTGAAGAATTTCTAATTCAGAAATTGAGTCAGCGTAGGTCTTCAGTAAAATTTGAATATTTCAAAATTAGAGTCTGAATGACTTTTATGGTAAAGTTTGAATATCTTATGTCTGAGTCTGAACTTTTAGTCTTGAGTCTAAACTTTTGAGTTCTGAGTCTGAACTTTTAGTTCTGAAAACTTGTAAAGTCTGATATTTCCTTATGAACTTCCAGAATATATTGACCCGGAATGGAATGTATGTCAGATAAATAAGATAAATATAGAGAGAGCTTTGTCAATTTCAAAATCCATTAGGAGTTTTCCTCAACGAGTATTCTTTGAGTCAAATAGTATTGCATGCTGCTCCTCTCATGCTCTCTTTGCTTTATCTCGTTTCTAGTGTTAATTCCATGTTACCGTAATTCTTCCTCTAAATAAAGGTACTTGGGGAACAAAGGTGCTCGAGTTGCAAGAAAAGGAAAGAATTGGTTATTGTCCCATCGATCATTCCCCACAACTTTTGCTTCGAATTGAGTTGAAAGGCCAATTACTGATAGAACAAATCTCTCATGATAGAGCAATCTTCCGCAATCTATGCCAATTCGTTGATAGATACAATCTTCCACAATGTGTGCCAATTCCGTTGATAAAGCAGATCTTCTACAATCTGTGCTAATAGTATAGATTCTTACCTTTTGTAAAAAAACTTCAATTGTGATTTTCCCGTTCATGTACATGCTATAAATATAATACAAATCTCCACACCGATAGGTGTGTAATCAAATTCCGATTCATATCTTGCATGGTAAAATAGCTTCTAATTTTTTTTTCAATCTTATTTGTCTTCTTCATTACAATGTCTTCTTCTACATCCTCCAACATCATTACCACCACCATCGCTATTGACTCTCCATCCTTGCTGGCCCCCCTCCCAACCACCATTTGCTCTCGACAATATATCTCATGTTCTCCAAATCAAGTTAGATTGCAACAACTACCTTTCGTAGCGAGCACAGTTTCTTCCTTTATTTCATCTTCATGGGTATCTTCAAATTGTGGATGGCTTGTATCCTTGTCTGGCACCCACTATCACTACTACTGAAAGTATCCACAACTCGAATCATACTGCATGGCGTTATCAAGATTAGCTCATCCTATGTTGCATCCTCTCTACTCTTACTAAATCAATTTTCTTACACATTGTCGATCTTGAGACTTCTCATAATGTTTGGACTTCACTTGAGAAACTTTATGCTCCTCAATCTCATGCTCACATAATGCAATTAGAATATTAGCTTCGATCTCTAAAGAAGGGCTCTCTTTCCATGGAAGCCTTTGTTCAAAAAGCTAATAACATTGCACATCATCTTTCTACGGCTGCTCACCCCATCTCTGAGCATCCTCAGTGGCCTAGGTTCAAAGTATGATACATTCGTTACCTCAGTTACTTCTCGTCTTGATCCATTACCTCTTGATGACTTCCTCGTCCTTCTTTACAATCAAGAAGTTATTTTTCAAATCTGCACCATTGAATCTCCAATAGAGTCATTTCCAATTGTGAATGCTGCAGTCAAATCATCTAATGCCCTGTACACTCTCTCCAATGGTCGATGACGTAGCCGAGGACGAGGATATGGCCAAGGCCTTGGTCACAATTTTGGAGCTTACTCTCATTCTCAAATCATTTGTCAAGTGTGTAGTTGTACATGTTGCTTAGCTCTCCAATGCTACTAGGATTTAATCTTGGCTATAAAGCCAATATCGGCTCTCCATCTGCAATATATGCCTCTTCAACTAGTAGTCGTTTGATCCATACTAGCTACTCATCATCTTACGGCTGACATAGCAAATTTGAACATTTTGAATGACTATTCCGGCATCGATCAAATTCGCACTGCAAATGGGTCAAGTTTGAAAATATAACATATCAGTTCTTCCATCTTACATTCTCTTACCCGTTCTTTTAATATGTGGATTTTTTTATCATGTTCCATCCATCAAGAAGTATCTATTATTCGTTTCTCAATTTACCAATGATAATAATATGGTATTTGAATTTCATCCTGCTTTTTGTAGTGTCAAGGATCTATCCTAGGGGAACCTCCTGCTCAAAGGCTAGAACAAGATTGGACTCTATTATCTTAATAATGCACATACCACCAATAAAGATCCTCTACAGTCCAATAAATCACTGCCAGCTCCATCCTGCTTCATTGGTGAACAAATTTCTGCTTCTATTTGGCAAGTGCCCCTGTTTGCATTGATTATTCCTCTATTAAGCCCCAATAGTTTTAGGGGGTGTCCACTACAACAACAATTCCGTTAAGTCTATCTAATATCATGATCAACTCCTCATCACAACTTCAGCAATCATCTACTTCCACAATTCCATGTGGATCCTCTTCTCCAAAAGCTCCACCCTTCCTATCTTCTCAACCTCAACTGCCAACTTCTACCCATCCAAAGGTCACTTGTCTAAAAAATAACATCCATAAACCAAAGGTTTTTCTCCCACTAAGCACCCATTGTGTTCTTGTTTTTACTCAAGCTTGACACCAAGTGAACCCACTTGTTTTTCCATTGCAAATAAATACCCTAACTGGTAATAAGCTATGGCTAGTGAATTTAATGCTTTCATTCAAAATAGCACTTGGGAACTGATTCCTCATCACCCTTCCATGAATGTGATCATCTGCAAGTGGATTTATCACCTAAACACCACGGTTGATGGCTCCATTGATAGATACAAAGCATGAGTTGTTGCGAAGGGCTTACTCAACAGGCTGGCTTGGACTATGATGAAACTTTTAGTAAAGTTATCAAACTGACAACAATTCGAGTTGTTCTCTCCTTAGCTATTATATATAACTGGTTTCTATGCCAATTGGACATCAAGAATGCATTTCTCCATGGCATCATTAAAAAAGAAGTCTACATGAAGCAACCTAATGATATTGATGTTATCTTGGCCGTGTACATTGTCTTCTGGAAAACTCTATATGGGCTTAAACAAGCTCCAAGGGCCTAGTTTTGTCGGCTAAGCTCATACCTATTATCTATCAGGTTTATGACCACCACTACTGACTCTTCATTATTCATTCAGCATAGATTTAACCATATTCTGTTTTTGTTCATCTATGTTGACGATGTTATCATTACTGGGAGCTCTACCTCCTCCATCACCAAATTAATCACTCAACTTGGCACTGAGTTTGCAATCACTGATTTGGGAAATCTATCCTACTTTATTAGCATTCAAGCCTATAGATCCTCTACTGGGCTGTTCCTCACTCAATTCAAGTTTGCCGCATGGCTAATGCAAAACCTTGCTCATCGTCTATGGCTCCCTCGGCTTCTAAGTTGTCAAAGCAAAGTGGTAAACCACTGACCGATGCCTCCACATATTGGAGGACAGTTGGGGCACTACAATACCTCACCGTTACTAGGCCAGATCTATTCTTTACTGTTAATAAAGTGTGCCAATTTATGCATTGTCCAACTGTTGATCATTGGTTAGCCGTCAAATAGATTTTGTGCTATCTCAAGACTACAATTCATCATGGGATTACATTTCGGCCTATGCGCCAACTTACCTTCATTGCATTGACAAATGTCGACCAGACCGATTGCCCTGATGACCCAAAGTCTACTAGTGGCTATTGCATTTATTTTGGTCCCAACTTGATTTCCTGGAGTTCTAAAAAGCAAACAACTATTGCTTGGTCTAGCACTAAATCGGAATACAAAGGGGTGGCTAATGCAGCCTCTGAATTACTATGGCTATTGCAACTCCTCCAAGATCTTCAATACACTCTCCATTGGTCACCACTTATTCTTTGTGATAATGTAGAGGAAATCTATCTGCTCACGAATCCCATCTTCCATGCACGAACCAAGCACGTGGAAATAGACTATCATTTTGTTCGTGATTTAATCAGGAAGAAATTGTTGGAAGTTCACTTCATTCCAACATAGGTGCAAACGACTGATGTCATGATAAAGCCTCTATCCATATCCCGATTACTTATTTTATGCGACAAGCTCACAGTGACTCCGCCACTATTTCGCTTGAGAGGGTGTGATAAAGCAAATCTTCCATGATAGAGCAATCTTTCACAATCTGTGTCTATCCCGTTGATAGAGTCAAACTTCCACAATTTGTGCCTATTCCGTTGATAGAGCAAACTTCTACAATCTGTGCTAATATTATAGATTCTTACTTCTGTAAAATCTTTTCAATTGTGATTTCCCTATTCATATACATGCTATAAATATAATACAAATCTCCACACCCATAGGTGTGCGATCAAATTCAAATTCATACTCTTGCAATTACTAGTCACACCACACTTGGTCAATGAAACGCTAAAAAAGTTAGAATGAGTAAAGTTAAAGTCAAATTGGATCTGTAAGCTTATATGTTGGACATCCATGAAGTTGTCATTTGCAGCGTGATAGGAGCTTGCCATGGGGTAATTTAATCGTCATGAGGCACAAGTGCTCAGAGAAGCATTTTATTGAGAACAAAATAGACGCTTCAAGTACTTAGTAGCACAAGCTTCAAGTGGAAACGTTTTACATAGAGACAGTACGGGAACATAGTTGTTCCATACATCATACTGCACAGACAAAGTTCACAGAGGAGGCTGGCTGACACTAAGCTAGCCCTCTTTATTCATTATATTGGGGTACATGGAGCACTCACGGAGCACGCTTTCATCGTTACTTGACTAATGCGCACCATGGCAACACTCGAACTTGACAATGTTGTTCATCATGCACGGGCAGACAGGGCACTTCACATCCTCCGGGATGTAAACCACCATGTTCGGGATACAGAAGTGGTGGCACCTCGGGAGGATGGAGACCCGGTCGAACTGCTCCCCGAAGACCATGTCGAACGTCTTCCCATTCACGTTCACATGCTTCTTCCACGTCTCATACTGCACCAGGACCTTCGTGACGTGCACGTGGGAGTCATTGATCACAACCCGCGACCCCTTCGTGAAGACCACAAACCCACCGTCCTTCTTGAAGTTGGTGTAGAGCCTGAGGATGTCCTGCATAAGGGGTTCGTGCAGGTCCGCTCTGGTTTGTAACTTGGAGAGCATGCAGCTCTCGAGGCGGGTCCAAAAGAGCTGCGATTTGGTGACATTGAAGGCAACGATGGAAACGCCATCGTCAATCATCTTCTTTAGCGACTCCTCAATCTCCTGGATGGCCTTGGGTTCTTCCGCTCCATACAGGAAGATGTACTTCTCAGCCTTGATCTGGAAAGAGATAGCGAAATCAATGTTTTTATCGATGAAAATAACTTACGCTCATTTTTCATGTCTACATATTGTAAATCGAACTAAACACTCATCTTACATTTGCAAAATTTCTGTACAAAAGTTCCGGTAAAGCCATGTCTGCTCGGATATAAGATGAAATTTGACCGTTTACTAGTAAAGAATGGACAACATTATAACTTGAAATAGTCTTTTATGGTTGTCTCTTATCCCAAGTATGTCTGACAGATTCTAAGTTTGAATCAAATTCTTTTCTTACTGCATCAATTTAACTAAATTCATCTTCTAATAAGCAAACTCAAAGATCATAGTTTCTTTTCACACCCATATGCGTGCACCCTAGTTGTATAAAAAAGCAAAAGGATTAAAGAAAAGTGAAGAAGGAAATGAAGAAGAAGAACAACAAAAACTTACAGCTTCCTGTATCTTTGGAAAAATGAAGTCAGTCACCAAAAGCTCAAACCAGCTAATGCCAGGCCTCTTCCAGATGTCTGCTGCGACTGCACCGGTGAAAGGGAAAGCATCCCATCCCCAAACTCTAATCATGCTCATGGCATTCTGGTTTGAGACTTTTCCTTGTGGATCCAATACTGTCACCATGGTGTCTTGCCTAAAATGCCACTTCTCTTTAATGATCCTGATGGCCACCTTGTTGATAAGTGTAGGGGAGTGCACCGAGTACCACGGCATTTGCAACTGGAGGTTCCGGAACTGTTTGATCACGTCCTCGCCTTCTTGTTCGATGATAGGGACCCACACGATCTCGTAGCGCTCCTCGTGGAACTTGCGCTCATTGTAGATCTTGATGAGGATGGAGAGGTCGTGAGAGGTCAATTTGAGGTCCGAAATCAGTAGCAACACATTCTTCCTCCGGAGTGACTCGACCTTATCCTATATAACGAACAAAGAGAATTATAAACATTGGTGCGTCACGTGCTTTTTATTGATAGCACAACTGGTGAAAACTATTTTTGTGTTTGATTCCGACAAATGTATGTGATAGAATTCTTGGCGAAAGACAATTTTACGACAACGGCATGTTGTGTAAAGTTTTGATGTATTGGACTTGTAACATAGAGTGACGTTAAACTAGAGAAAGTTGGAGATATGAACCCTTGTCTTCTTTGAGCCAATGAAGAGTGGCTGAGGATCATCCTTGATGTAAAACAAGGCCTTGATCAGCTCCACGTTATCGGTAGGGGCATTAAAGAGTCGTTGCAGCCTCTGATACTCCTTAATTTCCTCTGCATTATGAAAAAAATAAGTTCATTTGACAATTAGTCCAATACATTTAGGGCTTAATTAAGTAGACAAAGAGAAAACAAAATTTACCCTTTTTTTCTAAAAAATGTTCGTAATGTCTCTTGATAGTGTGGTGGATCATCTTCACTTTCCGAGCAAAGATAGGAAGATCTTTTCCCTTGTTGCTGGAAAAAAACAACAAAAAGAGAATTCTCTTTGTGGCATGAGTCATTCCAATTCATGCATACTTGGTCTCATCAAGTTTTGATCTTTTTGATCTAAAATTACTTCTCGTGCCTTTTCGGGACCACAACAAGCAATTAGAAGTTAAATTCTTCTTTTACAAGTAAGAGTTCTTCACCCTTGTGAAAAACGAAAATCTGAAAACGAATCGGGCTAAGGTACAGTGCTCTATCATATAGTTTATTAATTAGAATAGCTGAAAATGATTTAGACCATTAAAGCTTATCTTTCAAAAAAAAAAAAAGTAAACTCTTTCGAAAGCAAAAACAAAAAGAAAGGTATTATGCTTAATTAGTTTAACATACTCGTCGACCGTGCTAATGAGGCTGGTGAACTGAATAGAGCAAGCAAGGATACTGATGATGATCTGATAAACGCTGCTTGGAACATCAATCATCGTAGACAGCTCGGGAACATCTTTGGAGTCATGCTCAAAATCCACAATGCATTGGGTCATGTTCAGGGTGGTCTTGATCATTTCGTTGAGAACACCGAAAACTTGGATCTTTTGCGGGTCTGAGGGCTTTGTGATTGCAGGCAACCCCTTCAATATGGCCATAGATTCTGCGAGCTTGTCCGATGGTTCAACTCGAGCAAGTCGCCAAAAGTCACCATAGAACGCAGCAAGTGATGAAAGGGTAATCGGAGCCTTGTTAACCCACGAGTAGCTCGATAGCTCGTGAAAGAGCGAGACCAGTGTTTGGCGCACATTTTTGGTGTCTAGCACCTTGCAAGTGAGCTGATGCCAGGACGATGAGCTGATGCAAGAGATTAGTTATATGCAACCTCTAAACAGCAGGCTAGAATTCCAACATTTCAGAATATTAAAGCTTCCTAAGTTCGCATGCACATCGAAAAAATAGAAAACGAACCAAAACAAAAAAACTTGAAAAAAAGAAAACCTCAACTACTGGGAGGGTCGTGGCGGTGGGATGCTGCGCTAGCCCCCCCGAGAACTAGTTGGGCTTCACCGCTGGTTTGAGCGCAAGCTCGCCGGCCGCGCAGACACCTCGGTTATCAAAAAAAAAAAAAAACTACTGGGAGGGAGATTATGAAATACCTGACAACCCACTTCGTTGATGGCTGCTAAAGGTGGATTGAAGCCATCTTTCAGAGGCTTGAAATCAGGGCTTCCAGATCCTTGAGTGCCCTACCATGAAGTTCAGTTTTTTCAGTTAATCTAAGTGAGACCCAACACTTAGAAAAGATCTCGTTATGTCAAACCATGATCAATTCAGGGAGTAAAGTTTTCCTTCAATTTATACAAGAAACGAAGTAGCTCATTTAACCAAAGGATATAAACAGAGGAGTTACAGTGTAATACACCTAAGGGCCAGTCCAAACCCACTCAGGCCTAATGAGTCTGAAGAACAATTTTGGGTAAATGTGTCACTACAAAAAAACTGGATTTTTGTCACGAAAATTTGCGACGAAAAAATTTTCGTCGTAAATTTGTGACAAATTTTCCAATGAAAAGTAAAATTCATTGGAAATTAGCGACGAAAAATTTTTCGTTGCAAAATTCGTTGGAAATTTCCAACGAATTTTGCGACAAATTCAAAAAAACCCGGTATTGTTCAGCATTTTTTAAATTCGTGGGAAAATTCGTTGGAAATTTCCAATGAATTTTGCAACGAAAATTGTACAAACTTAAATAATTGCCCGGAAAATTGAATTTCGTGGTAAAATTCGTTAGAAATTTCTAACGAATTTTCCCACGAATTTAAAAAATGCCGAACAATACCGAGTTTTTTTTTGAATTTGTCGCAAAATTCGTTGGAAATTAGTGACGAAAAACTTTTCGTCGCAAAATTCGTTGAATATAATGAATAGTAGTTTAGTAAAATAGTAGTTTCGAAACATCACTTTAAAAAAATAATGAATCATAGTAAATAGTTTAGTTGAATATAGGATTCACCTCAAATAATTGAATAGGTAACGTGGAAGTGTTGTAATCTAGGAGAAATTTGAAGGGGATTAAATGATTACCTAATATCCTATGGCCGGATTGGGACCCCGACTTAGGATATTAAAGTACCAACGCGGGGCTTTAATTTTCTCCAAAAGTTTCGATAACCCACATTACTCATTTTAAGATAGGATGTTCTCTAAAGTCAAGCTTGTGGGCATTGCATCAGGTTATGTTATATTTTTTGCCCGGCTTGCATCAGGTTACTTTACCGCACTTCACCTTTGCTCATCTTTCATTATCGCTTTTGATGTGTTTGTTTTCTCTCTTTTATTTAGTTTCCTTGATTGAGTTTCTCATGTTTTGTTTAGCCTGGTTGGATAGTTAGGCCACATACTACAATCATGATAAACACCAAAAAACATTGAATGGACACTCAGCATACGAGAACCTTAGGATTCATAATTTAGTAAAAAGATTGCATAGACACCTTAGTTGATAAATGATTAAGGTTAGGTACCGAAAGGACAATTGTTGAATAACTAGTATAATCAAGTCTCTGTCTCTAGATCTCTGATTGCGTAAGAAGTGAGGTATCCTTACCAATAGGCTAGTGGCAACTCCCTCATATAGAACTCTAATAGGATTAATGAATTAAAATGAAGATCCCAACGTCACGCGAGGTAAAGGTTTTGGAGAATCCATGCTAACTAAGAACTAGTGGCCCTTAACTTGACATTACCTCTAAACTCGTATTACTCCGATGCCAATTAGCATGTTATCACCAAGATGGAAATGAGTTCTAGGAGACTTTCTCTCCAGTTGTACAATTAGCACAATCCAATTTGTCCTGGGTGATCTCCGTGCTCCCTTACGTATGGAGCTGTCAATAAGTTTCCGCTCTCTTCTTGCTCAATCACTTATATTTGCTTCTTTTATATTGTTGTTGGATCCCTCACTATTTCTTTATCTCAGTCCAATCAAACAGTAATCTTGCTGTTTATGTCAACGACATAATGCGAATACATTAGTTCCTTTGGGTCTTTCTCTCACTTCATGTATAGGCTCCTCTAAGCATCAATTAGATACTGCGCGTGGACAATCTTCACCTAGTTATTCTCTCTTTCTTTGATTTTCTGTTTCGGTGATTTCTTGTTTGAGCCAATTTCTCTAAGGTTTGATAGTCTGTAAAAATTTGTAAGTACTCTAAAAGTTTATGTTGTTGAATGAAAGCGTGGCTGATTATTCAAATGGTAAGTTGCTCATTCAATTTCTATGTTGCCTTTGGACGGTATATTGTCATTCCGTAGATGCAGGGAGAATGAGAAAGAAGACCAAAGCAATTTCTAAACGAAACTTCGTGTTCAAACAAAGTAGTTGTACATGCCAAGTTAGATAATAGTTGCCCTAAACGCAGGCAACTAACAAACTCAATCAGCAAACAGCCCTTTTATTCATGTCCCGGCCTACAGGGTACTCACGTAGCACCTTTATTGTGGACATGGACCAGCAGAGAGATGCATGGGTTCCTTAATGTGCTCCATGGCAACACTCAAACTTGACAATGTTCTTCATCATGCGAGGGCACACCGGACACTTCACGTCCTCCGGGATGTAACCCACCATGTTCGGAATGTAGAAGTGGTAGCACCTCGGAAGGACGAAGACCCGTTCGCGGTGCTCCTTGAAGGCCGCGTCGAACGTCTTCTCATTCCCTTTGACCTGCTTCTTCCAGTTAGTCTCGTAACGGGACAACACCTTCGTGACATCGACTATCGAGTCGTTGATCACGACCTGCAACCCCCTCGTGAGGACCGTGCTATGAAGAAAGAAGCAGGCAAATCTCTTGATTTTGAAGAGAACATAAAAAATACTCCTTAAATATCTCGAGTTATAGAAATGAGGATTAGTTTCTTATGGAGCATACGCTGTTAGTGTAAAGAAAAATGTCCACTAGGAGTCTTATCTAACCTTAATTGGAGCACTATAACTACCACCTTCTCACTAACCATTAGATCAATGGAAGAGATGGTCACTATAGTGGAATGTGTTTTACCACTGACGTTTTATATGTATAATTTTTCAACAAATTTATGGCATTCCGTGAAGGGTGATTACCTTAGGGTTGACGATGAAGTCGACGACAGCAATTGTCCCATGAAGGGTGTTGTCGACAAGATGGAAGAGAGACTGAACATCCACGTCTCCTTCCTCAGGAGCGTGAGTGTTCACCATCTCCTTCATGAACTTCTCGTCGTCGAAAGAAGCAAGCAGGTTGGTCCACATGCTCTGGTCAATCTGGTGAGGCTTGGCTTTGTGATCCATCCCAAGGAGATGGGCAAGGATCGTGGCGATTTTGAATCTCAAAGAGAGAGAGAGAGAGAGAGAGAGAGAGAGAGAGAGAGAGCAGGAGGGGGGCGAGGGGGTGGCGTGGGGTTGGTGGAGGAGCGGTGGGTTGTCTAGGGTTTGAGGGAGTGTTCTAGAGAGAGCAAAGCAGAGAAGGAAGAGGATGCAGGTGGCGGGGTGCGGGGAGAAGTTAGCGTGCATGCTCTATTTATAGCTGTGGATGTGAGAAAGAGGCGAATTATACGGACACGTTTTGATAAATGGGGAAGGGTGAGAGAGGAATCAACATCTCCAATGCTCCATCTTTCGTCACCGCAACCTTATCACCAGTATGAATTCATACTAAAGCGGTCGCTCACTTTTACAGAAGTGCCTATTACAGATAAATCATGATTACTTGAGAATGAAAAGAAATTTCGTGTCCAAATTTGGATACCCCACTTCTCCAAATAATAAGTCTTGTGCCACACTTGATTTACTGCCGTGGCGGTCACAAATAATATATACGAGGATTCATGTCTATGAATTTCATATCATGAATGTGTATGAAGAAATGTCAAATTATTCTTTGAATACGTAAATATTTCCGATGATATGCATAATATAGCATATGATTTTGAGGCACGCAACATAATCCACATGTGGACCTAATAATCCTAAAAAACCTCAAACTTTAACTTTTGTGTCAATTTTGCCTAATGTCTCATAAAAAATCTCTAACTTTAGGTCATGTCTTAATTTTACTTTAAAATTTTTTTTGTCCCATAAAAAACCCCCAATTTTAGATCAAATTCCAATTCTACCCTAAACCTTTTTTGTATTATAAAAAACCCTCAATTTTGAGTTCGGTACCAATCTACCATAAATTTTTTTTTGTTTATAAAAATTCCCAGCTTTAGGTCCAGTTTTAATTTCACTCTAATTATTTTTTTGTCTTATAAAAGATCATTAACTTTTACTTGAGTCCTAAATTTGCCCTCCATTAACCCTTTGTCACTCGTCAATCTCTCATACTTGCGAATGTTTCATCTTTGGCAGTAGGAGAGCTCGCACTCGGAACGCTCGAACAACTCGTGCTTAGGATGCTTCAACAACTCGTGCTCGGGAATTTTCCATCCCTCGATTGTTGGAAGGAAGGTTAATGTGTGCAGATTTGTAACTCAACTATAAAAATTTTAGGGTAAAATTGGGACTTGAGGATAAAATTGGGACAAGACCTAAAGTTAGGGATTTTTCATAGGACAAAAAAAAATTTATGATAGAATTGGGACACAACCTAAAGTTTATGGTTTTTATGAGACAAAAAAAATGTATGGTAGAATTTGGACATGACCTAAAGTTGGTAATTTTTTATGAGATAAAAGATAAAATTGGGACAAAAGCTAAAGTTTGAGGTTTTTTAGGGTGTTAGTTCTCCACATGCGTACAACATATTAATGTATCAATGAACTAAATGGCCACAATTTTTTTTAATATCTCCAACTTTAATAAATCATTGCATAAATTAACAAGTGGACGCATAATCTAATATTTGTGGTTTTTTGTCATGGAATTACTCATTTCATCTCTTTATCTTTTCAATTTTTTGATAGTATGAAAAATCCATGTTATACGCGGCTTAAGCAATAAGTTGAACCAAAAGGCCTTTTTGGGTGCAACTGTTCAAAGAATAAAGAAGGGCCCTAGAAGAAGATGCCGATATAGATGTAACATGTACTCTAACCTACTTTTCATATATCTTGTTAGTCTTTAGTTACCAAAAGACATAAAAATATCATGTTAATTGTTTTTCAAATCAGATATCGCAAGTTTAAAATTATTTTGTGATAAGAGATGCTAGAGTAATAAGGTCATTTCACTATAAAAACAAATATAGATATATTTAAATTTCTCTGGCCACTATAATTTTTCTTACTATACGTAGCATTGCTCTCCTAAAAATATATATATTGAAAAACTTTGCGTTATTCTTTTTCCTGAGGAAAATAATTCTACTTAATGTGGTTGTAAATGGGACATCCGCATCCATTTCCCTCGCAATGACAAACAAATCGAAGCAATGAATGATAGTATAAAAACTTATGATTTTCTGAATTTTTAGGTAGATAAAAGTAATTAAAGTGAAAATTGGCTATTTCGTGCCCGCTTGAATGTGGTTATATTTCAATATAATCTTGGAAAATTTCTAAAAGACCCCATAGATGTGATGACTTTTCTCAAACGATCCCTCGGAGTGAGAATTTTTTTAAATACCTCCAAAGTGTACGATTGTGTTCCCATTGACCCACTTACCTCATCGCGATTGATAAAAAGCACCTTCCGATAACCAAGTGACAATCATGTGCTCGTTTTTTGCCCTAAATTATACATGATGCTGAGTTTGACTTTCAAATTGATGACAAAGGCATTTTGGACATTGCACATTTACTTTAGGGTTTTTTAAGGGGGACTACAAAAGGAATGTGTTGCACAACACATCTCTAATCATGATCTCCACATTTTTTACCTTCTTTGTTCTTTCTATCTTCTTGGTAGATCTTTAGATCTTACTGCTCACCATGTGGTTTTTTGAGCTTTTGAATTGTACTCGCTGTTAAAGATAGTGAAACCCCTCTCTCTCCCCGTGGTTTTTCCTGTTTTGGGTTTCCACGTATATTTTGTATCTCGTCTGGTTCGATTTTGCTTTAATCCTTACTATTTGTGCTTTGATTTGTGCATCTCTTGGTGTTGTTCGGCAAAACATGATTAATTTAAAATGTTGCGCTCGCGCGTGCATAAGTGTCACGCCCCGCACTTCTCGGTGCGCCACATCCCACGCAGATGTCGATTTGTGCACGACGTCCCAGGACGTGTCGCCGACCCAACACCCAAACAATAGAGAACAAAGCACAGCGGAAATGACAAACACCTGAACAATAATTTAAATAACCCAGGATAGCCACAGAAATCAAATACTTGTACTAATATAGGAAATCGTACGCAATAATCATATATAGCCCAAACTCCAAAAATCCAAAAGCGGGTCAAGGCCACTACTAACAAAAAGGGGTAAGTGGCTCAGGTTCAGGCTCTACAGTTAGCCGGGGCTCCTCCCAAAAACGCATCGGTACGCCTAACGTCTTCAAGGCTGGGGGTCTGAAAAATCTGTTTTTCAACAACCGTGAGAATAAATCTCAGCGAGTAATTCCCTAAACCTAAACTAGGCTAACGTGCACCTCCTGATAAGTACTAAACAAACAACACACAGTCCAAACTGTATATGACTCAGGCCCTCGGCCCAAATCTAGAACTTACCTGATCCTGCAGGTTAGACAGATCCATATATAATAATCACAGTACATAAGTGGCACTCATAATCACATATATGCCAATCACATGCTTATGCACTGATTCTCACATTCTCGCATGCCAGTCAATGCATGTTCGTATATGCAAATGTCATGGACTTGACCCGTGCAATTCCCAGCCCACTGGCCCACACTGGCACACTGGCACAATTTATTATTATTACGACTCGAGTCATCAATTTTTCACGGCCCGGTGCGTCTAGCCTGCTTCAAAGTGCATGAGGCGCAGCAACCGATCTGGCCCAGTGTCTCTAGCCTGCTTCAAAGTGCATGAGGCGCAACACTGTTCTCCTTGCGAACCAGAGCCTGCTTCAAAGTGCATGAGGATGGTCGCCTTCCGGATGTACCGGGCATCGTCCTGCTTCAAAGTGCATGAGGACAGTATTGACCCGAAGGTCACGACCCGTAGGTCCTTAGGTGATCACACAATTCATTATTATCTGAACCCCGCATAAAACGCATCAGGGCATTTTAAGTGATCACAATGCAAACGTCATTCGGGCACGCTCGTATATGCACATGTCGTGCCAATGCGTGAGATGCACATTCATGGTTATTCATTCACACTTGGGCATTTACATGCGCGAATCACGATGTAACAAGCTCAACTTGCACCGCGCATATTCAATTCCATAAATCAACATGCCCACTCAGACAATCACTTTCAATTCAACCATGGCATCAACTTATCACGCAATTCATGCACAAAATTCACACAATCGAGTCAACAAGAACTCACGCAATCAAGGTCCGCCAAGCCAATCTATTCTTGGTCCCGCTAGATATGCGACTTGGCATCATCAAATTAATCATAAATAAGGCTCAATTAGCCCGTCAATTGCACAGTGCAATCCTTCCTCGAAATTTCACGACTAAACCTCAAATTGATCGCGCCTAGCCTAAATCAAATCCAGTCGTGGCCAGCCACTATACCACAATTTCTGGGCCAATAAGTGTCATCAAATTGCTCCATTATACTCCTCAAATATCATTCTAATTGACCACCACAAAATCAAATACGACGCGCATTATAGTCCACATATTAAACCCGAACATTTCCGAACTCATGCCGATTTAATCCAAACTGTCCAGCCCACTTATCGTGCCACTCGGGCCACTAATCCTCCATTAATTCATTATAATAATCCACCAAATCGACCTCAATCAAAATCCCTAATTACTTTCACAATTTAACCTCTAAATTGCCCTAATTAACCCCTAAACCCGTCTAGAAATGTAAATTAGCCTAATTAGGGTTTAGAGTCAAACTCACCGGGTGTCCTACGCTCAAAATGGGCCGGATGAACAGTGACCGGCTGGTGAACAGTGCTCGCCGGAATGAACAGTGACCGGCGGTGAACAGTGCTCGTCGAAAATGAACAGTGACGGGAACGGCGGGGCAGGCGGGCTCGGGGGCGGCTCAGCGAGGCAGGCGATTGGCTGGTCGGCCGGGACGCAACCGGCGGCGGCGTGCGGCTGAGGAGAGAGCCGCCGGGTGAGAAAGGGAGAGAGAGACAGCGAGCAAGAGAAAGAGAGAGAAAGGGAGAGAGGGAGGAGTCTCACGGGGCGGAGAGGAGAGAGGAAGGGCTGACTGGACGGCTGGGCAGCGGCCGGGGACACGCCAGGCGTGGCGGCGAGCTCGGGCAGCGGCGGCGGAGGTGCTGGTTCGGGTGGAGAGGGACAGATCTGGTCGGCCTCAGCTCCGGCGTGACCAAAGGCCGCGCGAACAGGAGAAGAAAAGGGAGAAGAAGGGCGACGGTGATAGCTCTGGCCTGGGATGAGCGGTCGACGGTGACGAGGACGGCTGGGCTCGTCAGGCGCGGCAGCTGGGCTCGTCGGGCGCGGCGGCTGGGCTCGTCGGGCGCGGCGGCTGGGCTCGTCGGGGCCGAAATAGGGGAAGACCGGGGAGAGCAGCAGCAGCAACGTCGCCGGGGGTTGAGGCCGGGCTGGAGGCGACAAGCTGGACAGAACAGAGGCAGCAACGTCGCCGAGACAGCAGCAGCTCCGGCAACGGCGGGAGGTGCCTCACGGTGGCGACGGTCGGGCACGGACCGAGAGAGAGAACAGAGGAAGAGGGAGGGCGAACCAGTGGCGCCGGAGTAGCTGCCGCGCGGCGTGGCGGCGTAGCGACGACGCAAAGAGGGAGGTGGCATCGGAGCTGCTCGGGCGGCGGTGGGCGGAGTTGGATGGGCAGCGGAGCGGGGACGAAGCAGAAGCAGGCCAGTCAGGGGAAGAAAGAAGGGAAGAAGGAGAAGAAAGAGAGAAGAGGAAAGAGAAGGGAGGTAGAAGAGAGAGAGTGTCAGGGGAGAGGGTAGGCATGCAGAAAGAGAGGGGACGGGGGAGGGGACGCATGCATGGGGAACGTGCGCGGAAAGAAGGGGGAAAGAGAGAGAGAGAGAGAGAGAGAGAGAGAGAGAGAGAGAGGAAGAGAGAGGAAAAGGAGAGAGAGGGAGAACGTGCGCATAGGGAGGAAACCGGCGGAGGAGAGAGGAGAGAGAAAAAGAGAGGAGAAAGTTTAAATTTTAAACTTCAAGCGTGAACCAACGGACACGGTCCAAACTAAAAATCGACATATCGGTCCCGATTTAAATTCGGAAAAAAGTCTAACAGTCCACGATAAATCCCAACAATATTCTAGGGCATACGGCCAAAATAAAATAACCCAAACCACACTACGAGGGAAGTCTACCAGTCCAAATTCGTACCCGGTTCAAAAATATACTTTTCCACTGTTCCTGATAATTTCAATGCTGGCCACAATAATATCGACACCGTCCAATTTATTTGGACCTGAAACACCCGAAAATCGACTGCCAAGTTCAGGGTCTAAATAACGACAAAAATTTGATCGAGTGCGATTCTAGCGAAATCTCTAGTTTAAAATAATAACCGAGAGTGATCAGTTCTCAGGCGAGATTCTACTATAAGCACACTAACAAATCACGCGTTTTATAAATCCCAAAAATGGGTCAAAATCCGAAATGTTACAATAAGACTATTAGGATGAAATTGAGAGATGCTCACCTTTTTTTTAGAAAAATGAGAGATCATACATGTACCAAATTAAATAAAGGGATTATTACATTCAGTGTAACGTTATTGTAGAGGAAAAACGAGGTTCACGAGTCCTCCGTTATGAGCAAAAGATAAGAAGAGAAGCAAACAAGTTAGGGCAAGGATGGAAAATTCAAAATTTAAAAAGGAACTTTTAAAGTAGGACATCGTTGTATTCACTAATAGAATGCTCGAAATGTTCTATTTACAATTTCTATAGATTGTGATCAAATGCAGATTTATCTATTTTATAGTCACCAAAGATTCAGATATAATATATCTTCTTGATTGCAATACATTCACCAATCTGAGTTTGGGCGTAGATCAACTAAATTTATCTTTCAATGATCGAATTGTTCTTAATAACACTATCAACAAAGAAAAATCACAAGTTGATTTCATCACTATTGACACGTGTTGGTCATAACTATCTCTATTACTTCACTGACCGACACATTAATGTTAATCAATGAAGGTTACTTTTTTCTCCTACCGACGGTGTTTATAGTAAAATTCCTTAGACAAGCTTGCGAAACGACTTAGGAATAGCCTAGCTCAACCGGACTAGTGTGAAAGAAATATGTAGGCTTATCAATATAGCTCCATCGCACAAACGCACATTCACCCCACATACACCTAACTAGCACTTAGTTTTAAAAAATATGATCATTGTTCAATCTCTCGATCGCGACCTAAATATTTTAAATGACTAAATTATGGAGCTTTTCAAGAATTGTGCTTCTTAGGTCGGATTGAAATGGCCTTGATGACTCCCTCCAAAGCTTTCTTAATTCTTAATTAATCCCCATCTTTTCCTTTTTACTTTTTGTTTTTTTGGATTTTCGCCAATAATTACTCCTCTTTTTAGCTGGTGGCCACATATTGAGGAATGATAATCTGGGAAATCTCGCCGGTCAACAGGTGTACGTTTCTATTGGGAGTAGAAAGATATGGGGTTAGGTTTTCCAAACCTAGAAAATAAAGAATGAAAAAAACGTAAGAGAAAGTTGTTATTGATAGAAATAAAATAAAAAAATAAAGACTAGAAGGAAGATGATTCACATGTTGGCATAGGCATAGGACAGTAGTGATGCCCATCAACAGAAAAGGACAAGGTGCTTTAAACTTCACCAGTTTTTCTCATCAATTCTTTATTAATTGCTGTCTCCCTCTCTGTCGGAGCAATAATAGTCACCTAACCTTTTTTTTTTTGGTCAAAATAGTCACCTAACTTGAGAAGGCACTCTTTATTGCTCTTTCATTAATATTTAGAATGTTATTTTAATTTCTAAATTGTATCAAAAGATTAGAATATGCAGCACTAGATTAAAGAAGGATTGATAAGGCATCAAAGTTAATGGTTTTTACATTAAACACACTTGCCCTTTCTCCTACTGACTTTAAATTTTCTTAGTCTTAAAAAATAGATAATTTGCACGTAAATTTATTGTTTGAAGGATGTTTTGCATAATGTTTCTCATGAAAGAATCGCAGACTCTAAAGATTGTGTACCTCAACGCAAAGTGGGGAAAAAGAACAATGTTATTGGATTGCCTAATCATTTTTCATGTATGTTTTCTCTTTCGATGTCCATTGCAACAATCACAGGTGGAATTGAGTTAAGTTTTGTTGGAGCAGGTTGGGCTTGGTTTAATGACACTTGAGATCAACTCACTTAATCCTAAGTTGAGAGCTCGAGCTCATCGATTAATACTCATCTTGTGAGACTTGATAACATAATATAACTTAATTGAGTTTGGGGAAACATCCATGTTGAAAAAATTACCTATTCATTCGAATCTTTGTTGTGGAACATACAAATCATACATAACCACTTATTTATTGAATAAATTGTTGAATCAGAGTTCGAATATCTCGGTTTTTATTCCAGTTTAGCCCTAGCATGAATGCTGTACCTCGAGAGTCACGAGCTGAATAGCAACAATAAATGATACTGAGGAAAGACGACAATTCAATGATTTTACATGCTTTTCCGACCAATAAAAGAAATGATTTTACCTACTTTTGGGGATTACAGTGGAATTGAGAAGGAGCGACAATGCTACACGTGTAATATGGGATGAGAGCGACAAAACGACCCACACAAAATCCATTCATTCAAAGAACCATCAAGACCTTGAGGGGACCATGAACAGAGGCTGCATTTTAACTTCGAAAGCAATATGAAAAGAAATTTCCTCAGGGAATGCTCTAAAAGGTATATCTTAATCTCTTTACCAAAAAAAAAGGTATCTCTTAATCAAATAATTGAAAATAGTTATGATTTTTAATACAATAATATCTCGCGTTATATATAAAAACTACTTTGAAAAGTTAATTATTTCTCATTTCGTATGTTTAACAAGTCTCTCTGGAACATGTTTACAAGACCTATAACAAATAGGTGTTGTGATGTGTTATGTCTAATTGGGATTGAAGTAGGAGAAGTTGGCTTCAATAAGTTGGTCATTACTATTCAAACTAGTCGAAGCATGAGTAATTCTTTCACATAAACCAAGAAAGACCGATATAACAGCACATATCAGTTTTGCATGGGAGAGAAAGAGAGGGAAGATATTTGAACAACAGAGAAAATGGGGGAAGAAACAAATAATTGTTACATAATACAAAATTAAAAATCCAAAATTATTTATCCATTCTGGTTAGAAAATGTCTCACAAATCACAAGCACTTGTTAAGTAATTAATTAAGAAAATTTCATGATTTTCAAAAGAATTAACATATGTCGTAGTAGAAATAGCTAATGTGAATCTTCACATATTATCAATAGAAAAATATTTTCAATATCAATAATCAAATACGAATTTTATCAAAAATTATCCCTCTCTTTTTAACTACACATATGTCTTTGCCACATGTATAACACGAGCCACTCCATGTATAGAAGACTGTAATTTTCTTTTTTTTAATTGATTAATAAGTACCATTTAGAACATTCACTAGCAAAATAATTTTTCATATTGCTTTCGATTGAGGAGAATATTTCTTTTGAAGAGTTAAAATGCAGCCTTGTTCATGGTCCCCTCAACCTCTCTTTCATTCTTTGGATGATTGCCGGTCACCAGGTGTACGTTTCCATTGGGAGTAGAAAGATATGGGATTAGGTTTTCAAAACCCTAGAAAATAAAGAATGAAAAGAACATAAGAGAAAATTGTTATTTGATAAAAATAAAAAAAATAAAGACTAGAAGGAAGGTAATTCACGTGTTGGAATAAGGCCTAATTCCAAAAAAAAACACCAACTTTAAGTCAAGAAACAATTCTGACCCGAACTTTTTTTTGTTCTATAAAAAAGTACCAACTTTAGGTCAAGAGACAATTCCAGCCCGAACTTTTTTTTGCTCCATAAAAAAGCACCAACTTTAGGTCGAGGGATAATTTTGGCCCGAACTTTTTTTTGTTCCGTAAAAAAGCACAAACTTTAGATTGAGTGACAATTCCGGTCCTAATTTTTTTTTATCTCATTAAAAATCACCAACTTTCATCATGATCCTAAATCTGACCCCCTGTTGACTTTTACCATTGTTTGAGAAAGAATGTTATGGTGATGAGCCTAGCGAATCTCGTCCATGGTATCTGTCGATAAGTAGTAGTCGATTTCAGATTACGTTTTGCCAGAGAGATTTAATCTGAAGATATTTTTGACTTGTCAATGAAGTGAAGGAGATGAACAGTTTTACCATTAATCTTCAAATTGTGGCTTAGAGAATAAGACAATAAATATTGCTTTAAATCCAATTAGCAAGCCACATGGATTTATTGCTAATGTGGAATAGTTAAGTTAGATAATCAATTGTTCTAAGTCAATGGGGGCCAGATTTGGGATTTAAGTTAAAGTTAGTGCTTTTTTATGAGACAAAAAAAAGTTGGGGTCAAAATTGTCTCTCAACCTAAAATTGATGCTTTTTTTATGAGACAAAAAAAAGTTCGGGCCAAAATTGTCCTTTGACCTAAAATTGGTGATTTTTTATGGGACAAAAAAAATTTGGGCCAAAATTATCCCTAGACCTAAATTTGATGTCTTTTTTTGGAATTAACCCGTTGGAATAGGCATGGGGGCATTACCTTACCAAAAAAAAAAAGGCATGGGGCATTGATGCCTGATACATCAACATCACATCGTCTACAGTAATAGACAAGGTGCTTCAAACTACACCTATTTTTTCTTGTCCATTCTTTATTAATTGCTCTGTTTGTTTCTCAGCTGGAGCAACAACAGTCACCTAACTTTTTTTTTCTTACAAAAATGCATTGTTAGGTGCTATAATCAAAATAAAGATGTTCAATTTAGTAATCCAATTAGAGGAGAAATAATCACCTAACTTGAAAAGGCACTCTTTGTTACTCTTTCATTAGCATTTGGAATGTTATTTTAATTCCTAAATTGCATCAAAAGACTAGAATATGCAGCACTATATTGAAGTAGGCATCGAAGCAAATAGTTTTTACATTCAAAATGTCCGCCTTTTCTCCTATTGATATTAAATCTTTTCAATCTTAAAGAGCAGATAATTTGCACATCAATTATCGTTCAAAGGATGTTTTGCATAATGTTTCTTGTGAATGAATGGCTAACTCGAAAGGTTTTACACCTCGGCACAAAGCGGGGATAGAGAAGAATGTTATGGGAATGCATAAGCATTTTCATGCGTGGTTTCTCAATTGATGTTTATTGCGAGAATCACGGGTGGAATTAAGTGGAGTTATTTTGGAGCAGGTTGGTCTTGATTTAATGACACTCGAGATCAACTCACTTGATCCTAAGTTGAGAGCTCGAGCTCATCGATTAATACTCATCTCTTGAGACTTCAGAACTTGAATTAACTTAATTGAGTTTAGGAAATTGCCAAAGTTAGAAAAAAAATCACTTGATCATTCAAATCCTTGTTGTAGGATCTGGTGCCTCATGCAAGACGAACAACGACAATAAAAGATACTAGAAAAGACAACAATTCAATGCTATACCTGCTTTTGAGGATTAGAGTGGAATTGAGAAGGAGCAACAAAGCTACACGTGTAATTTGGGATGAGAGCGACAAAATGTCCCACACAAAGTTCATTATTCAAAGAACCATCGAGACATTGAGGAGTAGGGATAAGCATAGTTCTAGAGTAGAACTTGAAATTTAGAATCAGATATGTGGAACCTAATAATTGGACCAGTAGGAGCCTATCTGGTTCCAGATTTCAAGATATGTAGGGTAGGTTCCAGGTTCCAAAAATTGAAAAACTTGTTTCAACATGTTGATTCCAAGTTCTAGATAGGTAAAACTTGAAACTTAGAGCTTATAACCTGTGTTTTTCTTGGTCTATATTTTCACGTAATCCTGGGGTATTTCATAGAGCCCAATGATGAGTGTATAATCTAGAACCACCGGTCTAAGTTTCCATTTTACGACCAAGACTTTTACTTTGTTAATGTTTCTTAGTTTTGTGTGTATTGTAGCAACAATTAGTGGTTGTAAAGGTGATGATCCATTCAACTAATAATACAAGTGGAACCTGATAGATCTTGTAACCAATTTTGGAACTTGCGATAGGGTAGATTTTAGGTTTCAGGGTACGCAAGGTAGGTTCCAAGTTTAAAAAAATGATGAACTTATTCCAACATGTAGCCACTCACCCCTATTGAGGGGACCACAAACAAAGGCTACATTTTGACTCTTTTGGAAGAAATATTTTACTCATTTGAAAGCAATGCGAGAAGAAAATTTCCTTGGGGAATGCTCTAAAAGGTATTTCTTAATCAAATAATTGAAAATAGTTATGGTTTTTAATACAACGATTGTCTGATGTTATATATAAAAGCTACTTTGAAAATGTAATTGTTTCTCGTTTAGTATGTTTAACAAGTGTCCCAATCTTTCGAATCACATTCATGAGACCCATAACAAACGGGTGTCATGTTGTGTTGTGTTATGCTATGTGCTAATTGGGATCGAAGTAGGAGTTTGGCTTTAGCAATTTCTTTCCACATTAGACATGAGCAATTCCAGGTTTTGTACAGGT